>CM069445.1:57028201-57660448 GCA_035610835.1 Ophiura sarsii | reverse complement strand
CAAACAAATTGAGACCGGTTATTTTGAAAAGAAGTCCAAATTGTCAGACTGTCTACAATAAGAGTACATTGGCAGGTTGATTAATTATTGATGAGCTATTTCGAATAGGAAATTTGTATGGAGATTTGAAGAAGGCACGCTTTCTTCAATTCCACGGAATTGAACTGAACAAACATTGTAGGAAACATGAATTTATTAATGAGAAGAGATTCAGCAACACATTTGTTCAACTCGTAGCGAAATGTTACACTCCATATTTAATATATGGGATATGATTTTTACACAACAACCAAGTGTCCTAATACTTTTGGTTGCTAGTGTAGGTTTGTATGTTTGTAATAGTTGGTGAAATGTTCATGACATAAATTGCCCGCTTAGGAGCGCTATTAATTCGGTCAAGTAAACCTATTGTTATCAATTACAACGAGAGGATTACCTGGTTGTATATTGAAATTCGAGCAGTACTTCTTGCTAACTGCATGGGTGAGTTTCCATTATGTTGCAAATTACATCCATGCTCAAGCGTTTAAACTACTCAATGGGCATTGCAATACAGCCGGTTGGTTGCACACGAGAATTATGTCATTTATAGCAACCAGCTTTGATGGAAGGCGAATATTTAAATTTGTTGCCGGTTTTTAGGGCAACAATTTATAGCGCAATGAAAGTATATTCATGGTATTCATGTTCCACCCATTCATCATGGAGAAATGCGCTTTCACGGAACACTCACTAAAATCCCTTTTGACCATGTTTATGGTTAGCAACTTTATTAGAATCATTTGACCGCATCACAAAGTTGTTGGTCTTCCTCGGTAAAATGGAAGATACATATTCACAAATGCCTAATAGAGTAGCCGATAAGAGTGTTCATTTGCTTTCATAAGGGAGCTGCTTGACCTCACAGATCTTCAGATAATAAAATAGTGTGTTGTAGTTTAATTCAGCTTATTTACATTCAAAACGTTCTCATTCCAAATTCACTTTGTGTTACCAAAATGAGACATATTAGTGACTCCTCACCATAGCCATCAATTTGAAACATTCTGAATTCCTGTGAAAGAGAATGATTTAACATTTCATGTAGTGAAATGCCCAACTGATTTCCTAATATTCTAATAGCCAGAAAAAAAATCGGCAAACTTGGGTCCACATCATTCTGACTCACCCTGTATACTGGTATACATGTGAAAACCCAACTGTTTTCTCCAATTCCGTGTGCAGACTGGACAATGAGACATATTAGTGAAAATAACAGAATTCCTCACCACAGCCAGCAATTTGAAAAAAATCCAAAATTCCTGTGAAAGTTCACACTTCATGTGAAATACCCAACTGTTTTCCTTGTTATACTCTAATTGCCAGAAAAGAGATCTGCAAACTTGAGTCGAAATCCTTTTGACTCACCTTGTATACATATTTAATTGTAATATATAAAGTGCGAAGCTGTGCTGCGTCAAGTTAGTCTAAATCCATGCATAGACATCGATGTCTTTAATCCAGATGATGCTACTATCAAAATGGTTGACAGAAAACAAACGAAAACGTGTGCAACACTTACTTGTATTTTCCCGATATAATAAATTTCTCTTCCGTCCTCACTTCTCAACGTCATAGGTTTCAGGATATTGCGGTAAATGTTTCATCTCCGCGATAGCATCGCGCTGTATAGTAGGCCATCAATGTACGTGAAGTTTTAGTCACGCGGATCTATATTGACCAATCACGATTGAGCTTTTCGCTACGTGGCTAGCTATGTATTGTACCGCACACTGAAACGAGGATGTTTACAATTATATACATCGGTCGGGGCGCGATGTTCGTTACCGTAAACAACATTTGATACCTTGACGGAGTAAAGCGCATAGCACATGTACATTGTACAGCAATACATTTATACAGTGTTTGGCCAAAAGTGTGTACGGTTAATAAATTCGCGGCCGGGGCAGGATACTATCGGAGTTTTTTAGGACCGTAAAATAGAAAGTCAGAAAGAGAGCGATTGGTCAATGTAGCTTAGCATCAGCATAACTAAAAATAGGCTATCGCGTAATAGCTATAGGCCTACGTATGATATTGATGGCCAATGACCATGCTCTTGTGGAGATGAAACATCAACCTTATTTATATTCTGATAACCCTGACGGAAGAAAAACTCTTTATCAGGAAAATAAAAGTGAGTGTTGCACACTTTTTAGTTTTGTTTCCCCCCCCCCCCCCCCCCATTTTAAAAGTAGCATCGTATGGATTTAGACAAACTTGATATATCACATTTAATATGTATGCATACTGTATAATAAGATTCAGCTGAGTTTGTACATTTTTAAATGCTCGTGGTTCGCGTATGAAAATTTACTGCAATGAGCGATCATAAAACAAATGATGAAAATGTTTTATGAGAAACGGTAATTTCTTCAATCGTAAAATTCTATTTTTTGATTTTTTTTTAATGTATTCTGTATTTCATATGCAACAATAAAACCTTGCATCTGCGACACTTTTATTTTGTAATTATGTAAATTTATCTGCACCAATTTAATAGGTGTGTTGAAAACGATATTAAAAAGATAATAAAAAAAGACAAATTTTACGCCAGCAACACTTTAAATACAGAAAATGTGATAATTGAATCAAATATCTTGAGAAAAAACATATCTTTTTTTAGACGAATTTTAGGGCGGGTTCATATCTAGATAAATTATCCGGGATCCGGTTCAACCAGGGTTTCACCGGGGCCCGAGTTTCAACCCGGGTTGATATGATATTTCGCGAAGTCATCATGTCTATTTTACGTAGATGTGCACCATTGAGTTCAGTTGGATGGTTTCATCTGCGCACAATTTAAAGTCTAACAGCCTCTTTCTATGGCATGCCAGAGCAGACATAAATGCGAGTTTTACGCTCTGTAGGTCGAACGTTACGCTTTGTAGGTCGAACTTTCCAGTCATTATGCAGCCGCGCTCAAAGCCGTCGTTTTTCTAACCCACTCACAGCGACCGGAAGTACTCACCCGTAGCGATACCGCTTCGTAGTTACAGTTGACCTCGTGATAGCACGATGTAAATGAGCTCTTTTCATGATTATAATCACACATTTCAAAAACATTTGCTATGAAATTGTAAAATAAAAAGGCATGTGATGCATATAATATATCTAATATTATCTGTGAACTTCATGACATGTTGTATTTTCGGTGCAAATTATTGCAATCACACAGACCGAATTCAAGAAAAAACTTGACGATGGCTTCAGGACAGTTTTCCATGAACATTTTAGTTCATGAACTGAAAAAATTTGCGCGCTTTGCGCGCATTTCTTCTATAGATTTCTCCATTATAATGGGTCTCGAACCAAACCAAATATTCTAAATAGTATGTGGGGGACATTAAAAACGTCACACTGGAACATTTAAAAGTGTTAAAAATGGCAATTTTGAGCGCTTCGCGCGTATTAGTTTCAATGTTATATTATTCAAGCTTAAAGGTAGATGTTCCGATTTTCAACTTGAAGTTTTCTATTCTACATGAAAGGTCATCCTTAAAAGAGTTGTATTCCAAAGTTTGAGTTGCATAACTCTAATGGTTCTTATTTTAGACGCACAAGATGCCGTGAAATGTGCCCATTGAGTTGTACACAAACTAGTTGGTGGTTAACCACCTTTCGCGGTAAATCGATGTTATTTCACCGATTTCTTCGTAATCATACTGATTTGGACCGTCAAATTTCAGTATGTTAATCAGAAAAATATGATCTTTCATATGATATGAAAATCTCCATATGTTTGAGAAAAATCTGTGTTATGAAAATGTGTATATGATCTGGTCATATACCTTTAAAACAGATGGCTTCATGACAGTTTTCCATGACCATTTTAGTTTAAAAACTGAAATATTTGTGCGCTTTGCGCGCATTTTTTCTACAGGTTTCAACAATATAATGGGTCTCGAACCACAACAAATATTCTGAATATTATGTGGGGGACGTTAAAAACGTCATACTTGACCATTCCATTGCTAGAAAATGCATTTTTTTGCGCTCTTCGCGCGTATTAGTTCCAATGTTTCATTATTGAACCCTACACACAGAAAACACTATGTAAAAAATTATGTAAATATAGAACTCCATAATTGTTATGTAAGAGTTTACATAAAACATGTAATATATACCCAAGCTTGTGTAAATTCCTATGCAAAAGCTTAACACAACTGTTTACATAGTATTATGGAGTTCTATTTTTACACAGATTGTGTGTTTTTACATAATTTGTGTAATTTTTTTACATAGTGTTTTCTGTGTGTAACAAGACGGCGTCAGGAAGCAATGTTCTTCATTTCTTAAAAAGAATTGTTAAAATCGAAGCGACCGTTTTCGAGATATAGCGATTTTTGTAATTTTTTTATAGCTCACTTTTCCACTCCCTTAATACATGTATTAATTAAAGTTTTTTATGGCCATTTTAGTTCAACAAATTAAAAAAGTTTTCTATGGCCATTTTAGTTCAAAAAAAGTAAAAAAATCGCGCGCTTCGCGCGCATTTTTCTACAGGTTTTAACATTATAATGGCCCTCAAACCACATCAAATATTATGTGGAAGAAGTTTAAAACGTCATACTGTACCTTTTTAGTGTTAAAAATCATATTTTTTGCGCGCTTCGCGCGTATTAGTTTCAATGTTTCAATGCTAAAGATCAACAAGATGGCGTCAGGAATTGTTTCCCCCCCCCCCCCCCCCCCCCCCATCAAAACAATCCTGGATAAGCCACTGGTAGCTATTGGTTAATGTTTGAATATTTGCCGGTGATATTGCAATTAATGGAATCATTATCATCGTGAGGATAGAGATTTTAACTTTGGAACTTTTAATAATGACCTCAGATGGCTACCTCCGAGTATTTGAAAATGTTTGAATAGCTGTGTTTTGCCATGCTGCTCTGAGACAAAGTGAAACAAATGTATTCTCTGAATCTCTTGTCTGCTAATCTCTTTCTGTTTTAAACTGATGTTTGTTATGGTTGCTCAAATCATTAATACTTCTTCACGTTGATTCAATTTGAAGAGTAATAAAATAGTTTGTGTTTAAAAGCAAGCTAATTACGAGACACATCACATAGAAGTCTCTGCTACCTGGGTATGTTTAATTACACACTGCAAATATGTAGGTCCTGATGCATACTCTCTAAATGTATAGAGTGGATTTCCACTCTTTCAAGGAGTTAAACGCAGGACAACACGTTTTCGAGTGGAAAAACACTCTAAAAGGAGTGAAAGGGGATTTTATATGACAATGTTCCACTCTATTGAGAGTGAAAAATAAATTAATTTTCACTCCACTCTAAAACGGGTTGTCCTGCGTTTCACTCCCTGTGTCAAAAAAAAATCGGGAACAGGGGGACAGAGGAACAAAGTCATTTTTTTAAAAGTCTATAATGTGTCGGGAAACACAGTGGATAGAGCAACAGTGGATAGAGGAACGCAGCGTTTGAAATGTTAGAATATGTGTTTTTGTTGTTGCCGATAGTGTTGTGTTCCATACTTTATTTAATTTTGTTCCCTGATCTCTGGCTAATGTATTTTCGAGACTGCGTAGGACAGCTATTCTTATGAAAATGAAAATAAATAAAAATAGCACGGCACATAGCTTTTTAGCCAAAAGTTGTTGAGACAAAGTATTTTATTTTTTGACCTAACACATAAATGTACAACTTGGCATCTAGAACTGATTGGCTGATGTAACGAAAGGAATATTAAAAGGAGACATGCTAAGGTTGGGGGCAACGGACATGAAGAAACTAATTAATTGAAATATGTTTTGGGAAATGATGACACGCCACACTCTCAAAGTGGATTCCCCCAAAGCGATAATTTTGAATGAACAAATCTAAAGGAGATGGGTCGGGGAACCGTGGAACAGAGGAACAAAACAAAAGTTAATACAAAAAAGGGGTTTTTAACACACAATTTCAACACACTAAATAGGCGAAATGGGTCGGTGAACAGGGAATCAGAGGAACCAAACAAGTAAATAAAAAACGTTACAGAAAGTTGATGGGCCGGGCCAATTAACAGGGAACAGAGGAACAAAGTCAATTAAATAAAAGGCGATATCGCTCGGGGAACGAAACAACAAAGTAAATAATAAATTTAGAAAATAGTTGACATGTGCCGGGAAAAGGGAACAAGATGTTTTTAAAAAGTTGATATGGTCGTGATTGGCGAACGGGTGGGAAGGGGAACGCTGATAAACGACAGAGCCATAATCATGATTATTGCATATACTGCTATGTCTTTATTTAAGTATAGTTTTTTTATTTGTAATGTTGAAATTTCGCCATTTATCCCCTGGGCTGACCCACGACGGGTGCGGTAAGGTTTTTAGCTGCCTTTTTAAGCATTTCTTTAATCTCATTCCAATCAATAACACTCAAATATTAAAATGATCCTTTAGACTAGCCCCACCACAACGCTTGCTACTTACGAAATACCTTGACGGCACTGCTGTTATCGGTAAAGAACAATCTTTATAACATACCGTATTAATAAAAGTATTTAATTGTTTTTCGCCGTTGGCGGCGTTTTAATAGTGAAAAGATCTACGGTCGCTAAAAGCTAATCGTGCGCTAAAAGCTAATTGTGTGCTAAAAGCTAATCGTGCGCTAACCTAATCGTGCGCTAAAAGCTAATCGTGCGCTAAAAGCTAATCGTGCGCTAAAGCTAATCGTGCGCTAAAACCTAATCGTGCACTAAAACCTAATCGTGCGCTAAAACCTAATCGTGCGCTAAAACCTAACCGTGTGAGCGTGAAGTTCGACATACAAAGCGTAACTCTCGACCTACAAAGCGTAAAGTTCGATATACAAATCAAAAAAACGTTCTGACATCCACAACTATTCGACAAGACATAGGCCTACACTGCAAAAAGGTTGCTTAAAATACGTTGCTAAAAGTACTTTTATCATCCGTTGGTTGACGTGTTGATTATAATTCATTCAATATATGTAGAAAGTTAGGCGTTGTATAAAAGTAAAAAATCCCCAGCGTTGAGCAATTCGTCGAAAACAATGTCCTTAAAATGTTGGTGGAAACTGTTTCTGTTGCTAAAAATATGTTGCGTAAAAGTATTCCACTTTGGCAACTGTTGCATGAGCATTGAGGACAATCACGCAACAGTTGATGCAAGTTACGCACATGTGAATTTTAGGCAACTGTTGTCCAAAAAAGCCAATTTCGTGAGCTGTTGCATACTTGAACAACTGTTGAGTGAATATAATTGCCTACATTTTGAGTAACTAGAATTGTTCAACTGTTGGTGAAAACATGCTATCCAACGGTGTTGGGCAAATTTTACTTAACAGTTGAGCGGTTGCATACTTGAACAACGTTGTGTAAAATGTTGAGTAAATATTTAAGCAACCTTTTTGCAGCGCAGGACCACAATTAGATTTATTCTGTCTTGGCATCCAAAACGGAATACACTGACAAATAGTTTAAAAATGCCATCCTTGTTTGACATATATTTGTTTATGAATATCATTTCAACGGAGGTATAGCGACGTCACTAGCGATGAATATTGAATAGTCGATTTGTATAGCCAAAAAATACACGACATGGACATATACTGAATAGTTCATGTCATGTGATCTATTTTGCACCAAAAGAATCACATAAATATGTGTATGTATTATATAATATGGACTATTTATACCTTCATACCCAGATAGCAAGACTACGTTTGGCAAACGTTCACAGTAAAAACACCATTGATAAGAGATGTCAGATATCATGTATAAGCCTATAGTTTAATAACATGTTAAAATAAATTACAGATTCACTACCGAACGGGAATAATGTATGTAGCTCTGCTGCATCGCTTAGAATTCCCATTACAAGTTACCGGTTCACTACCGGGAGGAAGTGATGTATGTATCTCTGCTGCATCGCCCAGAATTCACATTATTTTGCCTACTGCGTGTTGCTATACCAAAAATGCTCAATATATAATAAAAAACTTGACACAAATAAAATACCCAACATATGGCTATATTTGATAAATTAAACAACAGTTGCTATACAAAAATGCTCAATATATAATGAAAACAATTCACAAATTAAGCAACAGTCACAAAATGCCCAACAAATGGTTAATTAATAATACCCAACTGTTGTGTAATTAAAAATTGTACAACTGCTGAGTAACTGGAATTGTTCAACTGTTGGTGAAAACATGTTATCCAACGGTGTTGGGTAAATTTTACGCAACTGTTAAGCGGTTGCATACTTCAACAACGTTGTGTAAAATGTTGAGTAAATATTTAAGCAACCTTTTTGCAGTGTAGTAACAAAACCCGGGCAAAAATGGACCTAATTATTTAAATGTGAACAAGCCCTCTGAATGCATAAGTATTTACACTATACTGTCAATGTTGGCGTTGTTATAATTCTTTAAACACATATATGGTATGTTAACTTATCTTTCACATAAAATGACATACAGTTTGTCTTGTGCCTTAATGTTCAGGTTTCTGACAACATTACTTCTGTACAATGGATGAGGTTACCCTCACAAATCTACCAAGCAATAATAAGACCATTGTTGCTGATCAAAATAAAGACTCTTTGGAGGCGGACAAGCGTCAAAGAGGTCAAGATCAGATGCTTTATAAATAAGAAGATGTTCCACCCATTCATCTTACTATTGTGCTTGGCTTGCAGGTAAGCTTTAGTGGACAAGCGTCAGAGAGGTCAAGATCAGATGCTTTATAAATTAGAAGATGTTCCACTCATTCATCTTACTATTGTGCTTGGCATGCAGGTAAGCATTAGTGGACAAGCGTCAGAGAGGTCAAGATCAGATGCTTTATAAATTAGAAGATGTTCCACCCATTCATCTTACTATTGTGCTTGGTATGCAGGTAAGCTTTAGTGGGCAAGCGTCAGAGAGGTCAAGTTCAGATGCTTTATAAATTAGAAGATGTTTCACCCATTCATCTTACTATTGTGCTTGGCATGCAGATAAAATTATTAATTTAAAGGTGTAACAGTGATAGTAATTGACCTTCAATTGTGCAATATACACGTAACACAGAAGCTCCTAGCTAATTTAAAGGGATACGCAGTAGTGTTGAAGAATCATGTTTTTATATAATTTACTTGCACATTAATAATGGTCTTTTTGCAGTTGCCACTCATGAAGTTGTTGTGACGTGGTTTTAGGGAAAATACTCGCATGGCGGAGAGGGGATCAGAACACACAGAATAAATATAACGGATATAGCTTCCAAGTTATTTATATATACATTTTATTAATTCAACATAAATAGTTCACTTACTCATATTATAAACGAACACAGCACCCAGCATCTAGACTATCCTAAAGAAATGACATGACACGCATCAATCGTGAGCTTCTGTAACTCAGAGCTCACTAGTCCTGTTGTGTGAATTGAAAACTATATGGCCTAAACTTATCATGAGGTGTTGTTAGCGTGGCACGACGACTTGAATTGGTCAGAGATATTGGCGCGTAGACTGAATGGGATTCAGAATACGGAAGTACGGTGTTGCCATTTCAAGTCAATCATGGCCTGAATTCTAGATATGAAAATACCTAATAGAATTAATAATATCAATAT
This sequence comes from Ophiura sarsii, assembly GCA_035610835.1. Taxonomy (NCBI): domain Eukaryota; kingdom Metazoa; phylum Echinodermata; class Ophiuroidea; order Amphilepidida; family Ophiuridae; genus Ophiura; species Ophiura sarsii. Next base: position 57,650,818 of record CM069445.1, on the reverse strand, counting down.
AAATTTAGCGTCACAACATACGCCCTTCCTAACAAAATTGACACCTGACAATTTAACTTAAAGAATGCTGGGTGAAATATTTATAAAAGAAACTGATATCTTTATCATTTAGAGAAACGAATTATTTATTTCGTCTCAAAATTTAACATGTGCTTTATCCATGTTTCCGTCTGCCAAATTGACGGCATCTAATATCAGGTTGTATAATTTTAACTATCAGAGAATGTTATTTTATTTTTAAACGAGTGGCCTTAAATATAAATTTATTATTAATCTTCTGCGACGCCAAACCTGTGGAAACCTGCGACCGTATTAACCCGGAATTCACGCGAAAAATTCCAAGTGATTACGCTCACACGGTAAAGAGGGATTTTTGAACAAACACGCATACGGGATCCCTTAAATGGCCTAACACAAACACACACTCTCATACATAATCCTCGGATTAACGTGTGCGTCTAAAGGTTTCATCAAAAGTTGAAGCGCAAAAGAATTGGAAAATTTCCTTCCAATTTCGATGTTTCATACGGAAACATATTTTTCTTATTTCAAAGAAATCACGTTTTTGTGACCCTTTAAAATTAAATAGTCATCAATGGTGACTATATATTATGTGTACACAACAAGACAATACAAGACAGACAAAACAAGACAAAGGTAGCACTACTGAAATATTTAGTAATTTACATTAAACTTTCTTTTGTTTGCGTCTATTCATGTGAGACTAATGTTGCCAGAAAACCTCACAACATATGCCTCTTCCGAAAAGATACAAATAAATATAACACTTATTTGATCATACTGCATTTCCGCATTTTTGCTCAACTATATAAATTCAAACTTTCTACATGAAGAATATCATTGTGTGCAATTCTTTGCAACAATCATTTCTATATACAAATTAACGAAAGTGAACACACACTTTCAGGCAATGTTGCCCAAATTACAAATTGCTCTCATTCAACAATTTTATCAAAATAACACATTTTGTGTCATAAGAATTGTAATACTCATACCATGACATATCTCAGCCTACGGACTATAAATTTTATTCATATACTTCCTCTGTGTTCTCTATACTTGTACACTTTTCTCAATACTACTTATTTATTTGCTGTTTCAGACTCTGTTCCTGCAATGATTCTTGCCCGCTGGCTTTACATCTTGCCAGTAATTTTGACTGGGTTAGCTTTCAGAGATTCTAAAGCGGCCGCGTTTAGGTTAGTCTCTGGTTCCCAAGTATTTCTTGAATTTGGGAAGCCCTGCCATTTTATCAAATACTCAAGACGTTTCTTTTTAAAACGTCCCCTGAGAATACGCTCTATCACATATTCTGGAGTTTCATCTTGAATAGGAGGCAAACCTGGAATAATTGGAATCTGATTCTTGTCAGACTCGTGGGTAGCCAAAAGTTGTTCAAATATATCATCAGGACAATCGTCTAGAACTAATCCTGGAATTGGATCTCTATTTTCAGGATCCACAGGGGGAGTATCATTGCTTGGACGGACAAATCTATTATATGCAAATTTCATACGGTTAACATGTACAGTAGATGTTACCAATTTGTTGTTTTCAAGATTTCGCACCTTGAAATTTACAGGACCAGTCTGTTCGACTAGTAGAAAGGGTCCCGCCCAGAACTTTGAGAGTTTACGTGACAATCCTTGTTGCAATGCAGGTATATAAATCCAAACTGAATCACCAACTTGATATGGAACATCTTGCGCACGATCATCAAAACGCTCTTTCATTTTGGCTTGATTACGTTCAGCATGACGTTTTGAAATGTCCCTAAATACTTCGAGTTGTGATACTAGATTGTGAATGTGCTCACGAAGTGTCTTATCTGGATATTTGCATTGTGCTAGGAGTGTAACGTCTATCGGAAGTCTTGCCTCTCTACCATACAACAAGAAGAAGGGACTAAATCCGACTGAATTTTCAGCGGGAGTTGTTCTATAGGCAAATTGTATAGCTGTTATGTACTTATCCCAATCGCTTTGGTATTCATTGACATAATGTGAAATGGTATCCAGAATTACTGCATTAAAACGTTCCTGAATTGCATTGCATTGTGGATGATATGAACTTGTATTCAGTTTGTGAGTGCGCATAATACGACAAACTTCCAATACAATCTTGGAGAGGAAATTTTGACCTCTGTCGCTCAACAAGGTTTGAGGACAACCATGTTCACAAATTACATAATCAAAGAACGCGCGAGCAATGGTTGACGCATCAGTAACTTTCAATGGTACCAAAATTGGCCATCTAGTACAATGATCTGAAAAACAGAGTACATAGCGATTACCTGAAGTGGTAATAGGTAAAGGACCTAAAATGTCAACACTTACTCGTTCGAAAGCGCCTGGCACTTTCATAGTTACCATTGGGGCTAGTACTTTATGTCTATGAGTTTTTCGTTGAGAGCAAGAAATACATGAACGGACCCAGTTGTCTACGTCACGATACCTGCATTTCCAAAAGTAACGTTGACGGATTCTATTGTAGGTTCGCTGAAATCCAAAATGTGCGGCTAACACGTGATCATGACAGTTATTTAGAACTGTATCAATTAATTGCACGGGTATATACAAACGATGGACATTTCTTTCAGGCATGTGCCCTTTAGCAGGAGTATGCCAAATGTGATACAACAACCCTTCGTGTGCATAGTACTGATCAGCCTGTAAAACTACATTCCTAGCCTTAACAGCATTATCTGGCAATTCATCGTTTTCCAGATATTGCAACATTGATCCCGCAAATATATCCGCCAACAAAACTTGTTTGAATTTGTCTAAGTTGAGCTCATTTGGAAAGTTTGGAATATTTGGCTTGACTGAATCTTTGTCATTCTCAACACGTTTCCCTTTTTGAAATCGAAGATTTCTAACCACGTTTACTGTAGGACGAGAGTTCACATCATTACTAGGATTTTGTATGATGTCGCTCACCATCTCGTCTAATCCCGACTTTACCCAGGCTACCTTATTAACTTCTACAGCATCAGTGACTTTGGAATGAGAATGATTGCAATCAGCACAAATATCCATTTTGTCATAATCTATTCTACTTAATGCATCAGCGTTACCATTATGGCGTCCACGAATGTGAATTACATCAAACTTATATGACTGCAGTTTAAGTGCCCATCGCGCTAATCGACTTCCGGTATTTTTGTTTATACCAAAGAGCCATTTCAAAGCGCAATGATCAGTTACAACAGTGAATTTGATACTATGTTGCAAATATGGAGCATATTTCTTGATTCACTCGACAACTGCCAAAGCTTCAATTTCTGTAACAGTGTAATTTCTTTCCGCATCATGTAATGCTCTTCCACCATAGGATATCACACGTTCTTTGCCATCCTGCTTTTGGGCTAAAATAAAACCTAAACCAGTACGACTAGCATCGGTTTGCAATATGAATTCTGTGCCATCGAAATTTGGATATGCTAGAATTGGTGGCTCTAACAATTTTCGTTTGAGCGTTTTGAATGCTTCTTGACAACTTTGATCCCAAACAAAAGATACATCTTTTCTAGTTAAATTGGTTAGTGGTTCAGCAATTTTGCAAAAGTCCTTTATGAACTTTCGATAATATCCCACAAATCCAAGAAAAGATTTGACTTCGGTTACTTTGGCAGGAGTTGGATAATCTTGGACAATTTTCAATTTTGCTGGATCTGTTGCTACACCATCTTTGTTCACTACGTGACCTAAATATTTGACCTCAGTTTGACCAAAAGTACATTTCTTAGGTTGTAATTTTAGACCAGCTGCGCGCAACCTATCGAAAACTTGCCTTAAATGGTCCATGTGTTCGGAGAAAGAACTACTGAATATAATTATGTCGTCTAAGTAACAGAGAACGAATTTCCAATTCAAACCTCTCAAAACTTCTTGCATAGCTCGTTGGAAAGTGGCTGGGGCGTTATGTAAACCAAATGGCATTCTTTGGAATTCATATAGGCCATCTTGAGTGATGAATGCAGTTTTAGATTTGGAACTTTCTTCCAAGCCTATTTGCCAATATCCAGCCGCAAGATCAAGGGTTGTAATGAAATTTGGTTTAGCTGCACCTAAACTATCTAAAGCATCGTTTATGTTAGGTAATGGAAAGTTATCGCGTGCACAAATCTTATTCAAGGCTCTAAAATCAATTGCAAATCTATAAGTATTTGGGTCACCAGCTTTAGGTGTCATGCATACTGGAAAGGACCAAGGACTTGCTGACTCCTTTATAATGTCTTGTTCTAACATTTCGTGGACTTGTCTACGTACTTCGGCTTGAATGCGAGGAGCTTGCCTATACGGTCTAGATCTAATAGGAGGGTGATCACCAGTGTTAATAGCATGTTTAACACGGGAGTAATTACCAGTAGGACCCCCTTTTACTTGAAATATATCAATATATTCAGTGAGTAAACCATTGATTTCAGATGCTTCAGTACCTGACATGTGATCAGTATTTAAATTCACTTTTGAAAGGACTTCCTTTACTGAATCTTGTTTACTGTTTACATCGCTAGCTACCGCGGATGCTTGCCTTATATTAACATTGTTAACATTGTTTTTCTCAAGATCGGGGAAGGAGTGAATCCTATGCGGGTCAACGAGAGAAAAAATGCCCAATTTAGTACGAGGGTACAAAGTTATTGGTTCCTCAGTAGTATTCATAACTAATAAATGAATACAGTTATTCTGTACACTAGAAGCAGTATTCGCGATCAATACACCTAATGCAGAGACACGCCTGCCTCCATGAGAGAGACCAATTGTATTGAATGGCAATTTATTTGACAGTCTTGCGCACACAACAGACTGAGTGTGAGCAGGAATTTCCTGTTTCTCAATGACAAGTATTTTACTCTCCTTAGCAAGTCTTAGTGTACGAGATTCACAATCTATTCTTGCGCAGTGCCTGTTTAAAAACTGAGACCCAAGTATGATACGTGTACTTAAGTTACGAGCAATATTCACAGGTACAGGAAATTGAGTGCCATTGACAGATATGGACAAAACTATGAATCCAGTTATTTCCAAACTACTACCATTTGCTGCGCGTGCTTCAGCTACACGTGATTTTTCTATAGAAAAACGCAAATTGGAAAGATTAGCATGAAACCAATCGTGATCAATAATGTTGACAGAAGCACCTGTATCAATCAAACATTGAACAGGGTTACCATTAACAAATGCTGCTATGGTATTCAACTTAGACAAATTAATCTCAATATGCGCTTGTGAAAAACCGGAATTCGATTTTTGTCCAAATGTCTGTCTGTTCAAATCAAGAGGTACACGGTTGTTTGCATTGTCATTTCGGTCTACACCTCTTACATGTTCAAATCTTTGAAACCTTAACCCATCTACATGTCGTGGAACATGTTTCTTTTTCTGTCGAGCAGATGGGTTTATTAGTTTAAAGGATTCCTATTTACGTCAAATTTGGCATAGCATTTTCTCCACCCATGTCCCACACGACCACACCTATTGCATACTAATTTTCTGTACGATCTATAGGGGGCCTGTGACTGCCTTGGTTGATTCCAAGTTTGACTAGGTTGATGCCTAGGTTGAGAGGAACTACTTATACTATCTGAATTGTAAGTACGATCTAGCGGGGAAGAAAAAGAGACATGTTTGTCGTGTTCTAATTTCTCCATTCTGGTGGCTATATTAGACACGACTCCCGTCAGTGTGTCCAGAACAGAATTAATGCTATTTACCTGGGGCTCAGTATTTTGTGACTGTGCGGGTGCGAATAGTGAGTCATTTGCCGTTTGCTGTACTGAAATTCCCAATCTCGCGGCGTCTAGTGCTTGTTTAAATGATTCAGGTTCTTTTGAAAACACAAACGCTCTGACAGAAGGCAAAAGACCGCGAACAAAAATAGATAACTTTTCTGCTTCAGATTTACCAACCTGCTTGCACCATCTTATTATTTCACAAGCATAGTCGTCAAGTGTTTCTGATGTCAATTGCTTACGCGACAACAGCTTAGATTCGACGCTCCATTTCCAAGATGAACCTTCGAAATTACTTTTAAGTAAATCTTTAATCTTGGCTATGGTATTCTTATCTGCATCAGGAATTGAATCCAAATAGACGCGAGCATTTCCATAAACTTTTGTTTGTAAGGCAAGTATAGATTTTGGCGCGGTATAATCTCTCAGCTCAGCATACGTCTCAAATCTACTAATGAAGTTATCTACGTCATCATCTGGATTACCAGAATATTTAATATCGCAATTATGCATATCATATTTAGCCATATTTGCTACGTCAAGTTCAACCTCCTCTATACTATTAAGTGATACAACAGACTTACTATCACTATCACTATCGCTATCGCTATCGCTCATTGCCTTTTTAACAATCTATGTCAAAATCACCAGCTAATTCCAAAGAGAATTCGGAATTTAATCAACAACAAAAATTTTAGTCAATCTCAAGTTCAAGATCAAAATTCAAGTTCAAATTCAATCAAAATTTGAAAAATCTGAACATAAACCAAGTTTATTAATTATTAAACTTGATTAAGATTATCAATTAAAATTTATTGATTATGATTGATGATTAAATTTAATTAATAGACTAACAATGAACTTAATTGATGAAGTTTAAATTCACCAATGAGAAAAAAATTAAAAGCTCAATGAAATCCAAGTCAACAATTTAAAGTTGACATCAAATTAAATGAATAAAGTCCCAAGTTACAGCTGAATATATAAAATATTTATTCAATTGCAGTGCAGTGTATCATTGTATCAAGATGATTTAGAAATCTGTCCATTCAAAAATAAACAAGATTTATTTCATCCGAAGAAATTGTCTGTCTGAAACGCACCTGTCCAGTAGAAGAGCTTATAAAATCTTCACAATAGAATTTTACCGCGCTCGAGAATTTCAATTTTTTTTATCAATGGATATCAGACCGTGGTCATGCACTTTTGAACCAGATTATCAGAGACTTGTAAATCGGAACAATTATATGGTCGTGTGTTTTGAACTCGCCACCCTTACCGTTGCATGTCCAGTATTTTACATTTTACACCATCTGAGATTCGAATTAGCATATCGCAATAACTATTTGTTCTACCCCCATATAAAGTATATATTTTCTGAACGGTAATCTTACAAGGAATCCAAATATGCTATTGGAATTTAGATAAGACCTAATGGTAACATGTTGTGATTAAGAATGTTCAAAAAATATCGATTTTTTTCATATTTTGATTTAAGCTCAATAATAATTTGATACCTATCCCAATCATAATTTTACTGTGCATATCTAAGTTCCTCATGCAATTACCCATCAGAACATAATAGTTGTTAATGGTAAACGTGTTGAAATATACTATATCGAGAAGTAAATGAGCACAAACGTTTAAATTTCATAATTATTAGAGTTTACAAGTATATTTTTTTTGGTATGCACCCTATCCTGATTTAACCGGCATTTTTGAATTCCCCTATTTGAGAGCTTTCCAAAAATGTATAATTTTGCTATCATCGGTTAAATATTTCTTTTGTTATAGTCATGTATGTAAAACCGATGAATTAGGGCAAGTTCACTGTGTAGCGAATAGGGAAAAAGCCAAGGACAACGCAATCGATTCATAATTGCAAATGTTGCACAATAGTTGTCACATTTGTTGAAACAGAATCTTATAGAATATAAAATAATCTATAAAATGAGAGCAAAATCATTTTTGTACCATACAGGAATGAGGAGTTATAGTAAATTGAACGTAGAATTGGGAACATTTTCTATATTCCCCATAGAGATTGCACACAGCGCCGCCGCCACCGCCGCCGCCGCCACCGCCACCACCCCTGACTTTCACAACATAATCAATCATATCTCAGCCAAACATTTATAGAAATACCTGATTTATTAACACAGTGTAGCTAGATAAATGGGCTTTCACATGACACCTCAACCATAGCTCTACCATATTTAGTTGTTGAGTTAATAGAGAGAGATGGATGATTCGTCACCAAAAATGCAACGCCACCACCCTTTTTGGGTGGTGAGTTCAAAACACATGGCCATATAAAAGACTTTATCGACTTGCCACGTTGAACATGTAGAATGCGCCCATTATTGCCAGCGTAAATAAGACCTAAATATTGATAGGCCATACTACATGTATTTCGTGTATACTATTTTAAACACAATTTTAATAGACCTTTCTGGGTCTATAAAACAAATTTCAATAGACATATAATTAAATTTCAGCAGTGCATACCAACAAAATGCTACCTGAATTCAAACCGTCTCACCACGCTGAGTTATAGTCGTCGACACTGGATGCGATGAACAACAAAATACATATACAACTTTGTAGCTACAGTCCTAATTATTCAAAATGAAGGGGGCTGGTAAATTGACCGGAATAATATAAACATTGACATAAAAATATCAAAACGAACGAATTCTCCACCAGATATTGTGACGTGGTTTTAGGGAAAATACTCGCATGGCGGAGAGGGGATCAGAACACACAGAATAAATATAACGGATATAGCTTCCAAGTTATTTATATATACATTTTATTAATTCAACATAAATAGTTCACTTACTCATATTATAAACGAACACAGCACCCAGCATCTAGACTATCCTAAAGAAATGACATGACACGCATCAATCGTGAGCTTCTGTAACTCAGAGCTCACTAGTCCTGTTGTGTGAATTGAAAACTATATGGCCTAAACTTATCATGAGGTGTTGTTAGCGTGGCACGACGACTTGAATTGGTCAGAGATATTGGCGCGTAGACTGAATGGGATTCAGAATACGGAAGTACGGTGTTGCCATTTCAAGTCAATCATGGCCTGAATTCTAGATATGAAAATACCTAATAGAATTAATAATATCAATATAAATTTAGCGTCACAACAAAGTCATGAAAACAGCCTTTATGCCCAGCATATTAATATTGTGACTGTTTATAGAGCTTTATAGCTGGGGTAGCATACATTGTTTGAAACACATTGAAACACATGTCACCTTCTATACCCTAAATCAAAGTCAAGGTCAATCAACCACCCAAGTTGGCAAGGATGTCCATTTAAGTTTTAATTTTACCAACTTCAAAGAACATTTTGGTATATAACTCCCCGTGTGGGACCGGAAACCTTTATGCTCCCAACTACTAATGTGAAATTCTGATCTAGCCGTAGATCAGAATATTTGAATTGATGTGTTGTTGTACAACGAGGGCTGATTTTTCTTAATCATTACAAGTTAATATCCTTACAAGTTAATATCCTTGCAAGTGTAAGTTCAATCATACATGTAAAAATGTACAAATCTCAGTTGATATCGAAATTGAGGGCGCAGCCTCCAAGACATCACTGAATATACCTTTAAAGTCAGTAATCTGTATCAGTTATTTTAGATATACATTAAATGAGCGAATGTCTACCACCGTAATTTGTGACCTCATTCATACAAAAATCGAGTGGATACTTTTAAAGTTATGATGATTTAAGTAACCACAACAACCGAGAACAAATATGCAGCAAATTATTTTCTATGGGATACCATCGCCTAGCAGTGTATGCTCAGCAGTGACAATTTGTCTGAAATGAATCACAGCTCAATTCATCCGTACATGCCTGACCGGTTTTAATAGCGCACATTGTTCAATACAAATCAATGACATCCCATACAAAAACAAAAACTTTCCCCCGTTAGGTGTGGTTACTACAACTACAAGCATCATAACATCTACTCAATTGTTTTATGAATGAGGTGTCATATTGTGGAATGGAAATTTCCTCATTTGGTGTTTATCGTATGGTCAGGAACTGTATATATGCGTTAGGTGTATTTGATCAACGCATGTATGGGAACACGCAGTCAAACATTTCCACAATTTGAATTGACAAAAAAATAAAAAAGGAGCAAAGTAATTCATAGCCCCATAAACTAACAATAAAATTGTGACCATCTTTATAGTCCTGTTTTATGAAGTACTACGGTGGTGTTGATGCAGTATGACTATTATTTTAAAATGTATTGAATTATTATTACAGATTATTTTTTTACATTTATATAGTGTTAAAATGACGTGTATTGGGTTGGGTCGGGTCCAGGTGCCCTCATTGATAATCCAGTTCATATTTGTATTGTATTTTAATGGCGATACTGACCTACATTAATAGTGGGGAATAATCTCTTTATGTCTGAATACATTTTGTGTTGAAATTTCGAACAGAATAGAGAACAAATTAATTTTAGGAGTGGAGAGGGGCAAACAGCGTTCCACAAATTTGATCTGGGACACAATGACGTAGCACTACCAAAACCCTATTGTATATTTCACGGACATAAATTATGCTAATGAGCTCATTAAATGACGTCACTCACATCATCGGGTTTTGCCGATGATTGAAATCCGTTGATTGAAATTCTAGGTCGAGTAAAATGATGTTCTTATTTGTTGTCTGTGAGCTTTTCTGATTTTTTTCCCGTATTGGAGTATTTTTTTATTGAAAATAGACAGTTCAAATTAAACGTTGGTTCCAAGTTCAAGTAACAGCACATGTATTAAAGGCGACAGCAAAGGCAATATGCAAGCAACATTTGAGAAAAAACGATGCCCGACTTTGCAAGAAAGTGTACGGGGAAGTGTACGGGTGAACATGACAAACCAAAACAGCCTAGTAATAATCACCTCCGTGGCGCAATTGGTTAGCGCGTTCGGCTGTTAACCGAAAGGTTGGTGGTTCGAGTCCAGCCGGGGGCGTTGTTACTTTTTGCATTTAATGCAGATCGACAAATCACAGTAAAAATATAATATTGACAAAATCACAGACCACTTACACAAAAATCGCATCTGCGCATGCTCCTGTCGCGATCGAAATCTACCACGCAAGCAATGAGAGAGTTTTCATAGTGCGTAGCGAGGATATACCACACCGGTAAATTTGAATCCTTACCGGTTTGAGTCGTATTTTCGCCTTATTTTAGAGTTCTATGGCCTGTAATATTAATAGCTCGTAATAGCTAATCACAGTAGTAAAAAAGAACAGTCCTTAAAAAGGACATGCTCCCGACAGAGGGCAATTTTAATTGAATGTGTTCATTAAAATATGATCATAAATTGGATTATTGGGTAAATACTGTTACACTTAAATTATGAAATTCAGTATTAATATAACAAAAGGCTGAAATTATTTGACCGAACTGTATGTTGGAAGTTGTTGAAATTAAGGCGAATAAGAAAAAATTGAGACAAAGAACTAGTGATTTTGTGCAAAATAATATTGATTTGGTGTAGCAATAGTTACGAGGGTCATTCAATAAGTTCTACCTCCTACGTCATAACGTTGCTATTATATAAGCCAGTGAAAAATAAGACAATTGTAGCTTGAAATCCCAGCAACAAATTCATAGTAACTTGGTATGAATAATGGTTGTACTTGTCTGGAGATGCGGTGAAAACCAAACGTTCATTTAGTGTGACGGAAACAGATAAAAAACAGCAAAATATCGCCTAAGTGCCATTCTTTTGGCTAATTCTAAGAGACAAAACGTACCTATTGGTCAATTATTATAACTGTTCTAAATTTCAGATATCTCTTTAACAGACTATAAACAATAAAAGCGCCCAATTTTTTAGGAAAAGATAAGCCCTCTGATTAGCCACAACCATCAGGTTTAAACCTCCCCTAGAAAACCCTTTAAACAGTTATTTTTGCTTCTTATACGAACTAAGAAAACTTCAACATACAGAGCTAAATGGAGGGATTCCTAGTCTCTCGAAAATATAATTTTCTATATCTATAATTGACTACATGATTGACTATTCTGAAGGTTGCACATAAAAGAAAACTCAGAAAGTGACATGTTAAACATTTAACATACGAGGCATGACTGTGGCTTGACTTGAAACAACAACAAATTTGACTGATCAGCAGTATTCTAATATGCTAAGGCATAGCAATACATGCAAGCCTACAATAATTAATATTGCTTGCAATCTTATTTATACGAGGGTCATTCAATAAGTTCTACCTCCTACCTCATAACTTTATTATTATATGAGCCAGTCTTATCAAATATCACACGATTGTAGCTTGGAATCTCAGCTACAAATCCAAAGTAAATTGATCTGAGTACTGGTTGTACTTTTCTGGACATGCAGTGAGAACCATACCTCGATTTAGTGTGACGGAAACGGATGAAAAACAGCAAAATATCGCCGAAGTGCTTTTCAATTGGACTATCGTAAGAGGCAAAACATACCTATTGGTCAATTATAACCGTTCTAAATGTCATATATCTCTTTAACAGACTGTAAACAATAAAGTTGACTTATTGGTTTAGAAAAAATATGCCCTCTGATTAGGTCAGGACAACCATTTAGTTTACTCCTCCCCTAGAGAACCCTGTAAAAGTCATATTTGACTTTCAATATATCGAACTAAATGGAGGGATTAAAAATATGTCAAAGCGATAATTTTCTATCATTGACTACCTGATTGACTATTCTGAAGGTTGTACATAAGTAAAACTCATAAAGTGACTATTATGGTAAAGATTACACATTCGAGGCATCATTGTGGCTTAACGAAAATTTGACTGATGGCAGTATTCTGGTATGCCAAAGGTATAGCAATACATTTGAGTTGATAATACACTATTTGCAAGCCTATAATAGTTCATATTGTTTACAATCTTATCTATACATGATAATACTGTAATATATTCAGATATAATTCATTCATTTCCATTTTCAGTTTCTAAATCATGCTCTTATATCTAACCATACAATACGAAAAACACCCGAAAACATGTGTATATTTTTAAGTTAATTTTCTGTGTCCGTTGTCCAAAATCTCTCTCTGGCTTTGACCGCGTCATAACAAAAGTACAACAGATATCAATTATCATTTACTACACATTTGTAGCTATGATTCAGAGCTATAATAATGACAAATGTCATGAGGTTGACATTAATATTAGCGATGTTATGAGGGAGGAGGTAGAACTTATTGAATGACCCTCGTACATGATAATACTGTATTATATAAAGATATAATCCATTGTTTTTCATTTTCAGTATTTAAATCATGCTTTTATATCTAACCCTATACAATACGGAGAAAAACCGGGATAATTAGGTATTTATTTTTAGGGTAATTTTCCGTTTCCGTTGCCCGAAATCTCTTTATATATAGCTTTGACCGCAACTATTGGTGAGAAGAGAACCTCCAGGAAATCTGTTCAAAACAAATAATAAATTACACAGTCTAGACAATATCAACGTTCTGGTGAAGACAACATAAAAGCATCAAGCTCTATTTTACGATGACCAGAACAATAAATCACTTTATGAAGTGACATTTTCAAAACAAATTCATTTATGATCACCCAAACCCATCAAACACCTTAGACAGGTATATAAACATAACAAGTCTGCTATCCATCAGTATTGGCATGTTTATAAACATCTCAGTTCACCATTTCTAAATTTAGTGTACTATACTCTACTCTCAAAATGGTTTTCTGCCTATACTTATGATAAATACTACAGCGCGTCACCTGTGGCGACTTGTGCAATATCTGTTATAAATTATACACCTCATAAATAAATAATCAACTATTTAATCATGCATTTCATTGGCCAGTTCCTAACACAAGTACTCTTTGCCACAGAAAAAAAGAATGATTTCGTGATAAGTATAATCCCTGTGATTCAAATTGAATCGTTAAAGATATGGAAAAATACAGTTGAAACGGACGTTTTAGAAACCGGGTTAGAAACAACAAAATATACTTAGATCCCAAACTAATTTAGTAACAAAGTGACGATGACAAATCGAATTATGTGCATCCTCTCCTTGAACGTCTTTATAATGCATTATGTTGTTTTTGTATCCGTACATGTAGGCCTACACTACAGTAAAATTAATATGTTCATTCAAAGAAATATGAAATGTTTGACCTTATACGCCTCGTTTAATTCAGAACAGAACATTGTTCTTACTATTGTACTCAGAAATATTTGATATCATTTTGTACACCATTGCTTGTATGGAATTAAAAATCTTGAGAAAGGGTAAATTTTAAGAACATTTCCACTTGACATTATGAATTATTTTTTTCTGGTCAACACAAAATCAAATACATACCCATACCCTAGTTATTAGTGTCCAATTGCTAAGATCCTAGTTTATTATATACCCTTATCAATCAGCTTTCATTTGCTCTTTGTCCCAATACAGATAGCCGCCGTTTCCATGGCAATGGGTCACATGACCGACCAAGTAGCGATATTTTTTTAACCTACAACACTTAACCCAATTAACATTAACAGTACCTTTACTAATATAAATATTTTAAACAGGTTCGCCCTCGGGGATAGAAAAGAGACAATTATGGGAAAACGATCTCGCCAGGGAATCGAACCCAGGATCTGTTGCTTGCCTGGCAACTGCCTTATCCATTGGGCCACAAGACCTCGCATGGTAAAGCATCTGAAATTCAAACCTAAGCGATCTCGTTTCCCAGTCTCCTGCCACAAGTATTACCCGGAGTAGCTCGGGCCTATACAAGTAAGTGTAATAATCAAGTGCCGTCCTCCCTGTAGAGGGAAAATACATAGATATAATAGGCATATATGACGGGTATTAAACAAATTATAAATATTTTAAACAGGTTCGCCGTCGGGGATAGAAAAGAGACAATTATGGGAAAACGATCTCGCCAGGGAATCGAACCCAGGATCTGTTGCTTGCCTGGCAACTGCCTTATCCATTGGGCCACAAGACCTCGCATGGTAAAGCATCTGAATTTCAAACCTAAGCGATCTCGTTTCCCAGTCTCCTGCCACAAATATTACCCGGAGTAGCTCGGGCCTATACAAGTGTAATAATCAAGTGCCGTCCTCCCTGTAGAGGGAAAATACATAGAAATAATAGGCATATACGACGGGTATTAAACAAATTATAAATATTTTTAAACAGGTTTGCCGTCGGGGATAGAAAAGAGACAATTATCGGAAAACGATCTCGCGGGAATCGAACCCAGGATCTGTTGCTTGCCTGGCAACTGCCTTATCCATTGGGCCACAAGACCTCGCATGGTAAAGCATCTCTACAGGGAGGACGGCACGTGATTATTACACTTGTATAGGCCCGAGCTACTCCGGGTAATACTTGTGGCAGGAGACTGGGAAACGAGATCGCTTAGGTTTGAATTCAGATGCTTTACCGACGGCGAACCTGTTTAAAATATTTATAATTTGTGTAATACCCGTCGTATATGCCTATTATTTCTAAGTACGATTACTGTGAAGGGCTTCCTACAAATGAGAGGACAAAATCTCCCCTCCCTCCTACCAGACTGGAGTGTCATGACAGATCACTTCGTAATAGTGGCAACTTGGCCCATTTTCAGTATTTTTAAATCATGCTTTTATATCTAACCCTACAATACGGAGAAAAAGCGGGATAATTATGTATTTATTTTTAGGGTAATTTTCCGTTTCCGTTGCCCGAAATCTCTTTATAGCTTCGACCGCAACTATTGGTGAGAAGAGAACCTCCAGGAAATCTGTTCAAAACAAATAATAAATTACACAGTCTAGACAATATCAACGTTCTGGTGAAGACAACATAAAAGTATCAAGCTCTATTTTACGATGACCAGAACAATAAATCACTTTATGAAGTGACATTTTCAAAACAAATTCATTTATGATCACAAACCCATCGAACACCTTAGACAGGTATATAAACATAACAAGTCTGCTATCCATCAGTATTGACATGTTTATAAACATCTCAGTTCACCATTTCTAAATTTAGTGTACTATATATACTCTACTATCAAATGGTTTTCTGCCTATACGTATGATACATATTACAGCGCGTCACCTGCGGCGACTTGTGCAATATCGGTCATAAGTTATACAGCTCATAAATAATCATGAACTATTAAATCATGCATTTCATTGGCCAGTTCCTAACACATCAAGTACTCTTTCCCGCAGAAAAAAGAATGATTTTGTGATAAGTATAATCCCTGTGATTTAAATTGAATCGTTAAAGAAATGGAAAAATTCAGTTGAATGGAATTGGCCATTTTAGAAACCGGGTTAGAAACAACAAAATATTCTTCGATCCCAAACTAATTCAGCAACAAAGTGACAATGACAAATTGAATTCTGTGCATCTCTCTCCTTGAATGTCTTTATAATGCATTATGTTGTTTTTGTATTCGTACATGTATACACTACAGTAAAAATAATATGTTCATTCAAAGAAATATGAAGTGTTTGACCTTATACGCCTCGTTTATTTCAGAACAGAACATTGATCTTACTATTGTACTCAGAAATATTTGATATCATTTTGTACACCATTGTTTGTATAGAATTAGAAATCCATAAATCTTGAGAAAAGGTAAACTTTAAGAATTTTTACATTTTACCTGCTGCTCAGGACCTGCCCATCCACATTGATCCTCCCACACTTGAGGAAACACAGGAAGCCATTCATCAGATGAAGCCCAAGAAAGCTGCAGGTCTTGACTGTGCAATCACATCAGAAGCACTCCAAGATGGCGGTAATGTATTGGTACAAGTTGTCCATGGGTTCTGCATGGAAGTTTACACCACCCTGAAACCACTCAACCAGTGGACCACCAGTGTTATTGTTCCTCTACCTAAAAAGGAAAAAGGGGGACCTCTCTCTTATGACTAACTATAGAGGAATATCTCTTCTGTCAATTGCAGCTAAAGTTTACAACAAGATCCTGCTCAACAGAATTAGAGATCATGTCGATCCCATCTTGAGGAATAACCAGGCTGGCTTTCGCCCTGGCAGAAGCTGTGCTCAGCAAATCCACATCCTGAGGAGGATCATAGAAGGGTTTAGAGACCAGCAGCTACCTGTCACATTCACATTCACATTCAAAGACTTCAAGAAAGCCTTCGACTCCATAAACAGGAAAGTTATGTTTGCAGTACTGCGACATTACGGAATCCCAAAAGCTTTAAACTGCAATCCGCACCCGACACTTCAAGTCTATGGGGATACCATCAACCATGTGACAGATTTCAGGTATCTTGGCTCTATGATGGCATTGGGTGCATCGGGTACAAAATCATAAGCATATAAATCCCCGTGGGCTAACCTGCCCCATCATCACCGGGTGAATGTGCCCCATATTAATATACCACACGGATACCACCATACGTGGATTTTAAAGGACATCACTTATTTAGTATGCTTTTTGAAAGTCCTTGAATGCTCATGATAGCCCCTTGTATCAATGACCATTGTTCCCAGTCCATTCAAAATGTCATACGCAAACAATTCTAGTTGATGTACCTGAGGCGTTATGTTTTTTAAAGATATTTCTTGTTATAATTTATTTTTGTGTTGAAATTCGTCTGTTGGTTAATCATTATGTTAATGGTGGTTTGTGACATGGCAATAAATTTTGAAGAGAAAGGTCCCGCAAACATAACATTATGCATTATATGTAAGACAAATGATTATTGAGCCCAAACCGCGTAGTTCTATAGAACAAAACATCATACTTATGACAACAACGAATAATAACTGCAATCTCCCAACATGCAATTTTTAAAATTCGCGGCAATCGAAAGTCCCGGTGTCGATAACGTCATGTGTATATATAGTAGGAGCCCCAGACCTTAAATTTAGGAGTTGATCAATGTCCTCCGAACATACTCTTAAATTGACATTTTTATAACAGTGCAAACTTATGCTATGGCGATGATCATATTTCCCTTTGTATATTCACATAGCAGAAATGAAATAATAGAACCTATGGTAAGGGTAGGGGTAGTATTTTACCATAAAAGTCAAAGGAAATGTCAGAATTACTTACCATTATGTATATTTATTTTTAAAAAGATCTACTTGACTCATAATAATAGCTATTTCCATTTAATTGATGTCACGGATAACGGATAGAACATTGGAAAAAGTTAGAAAAACTCAGCACTATAGACCAATTTCTGATTTCTCCGTTGTTCAATTTTGATAAAATACCAGTAACATTGTCATTATTAAATACATTACTATCACAACTTGTAAAGCAGTTTTGGTCCATTAGTATCATATGTGGTATAATATATACTTTGACATTTGTTTCCAAATGTTATATCCATAATACTACCCCTCCCCTAACACGGGTTGTTTTATTTGATTTCAGACAGGTGAATGAAATACAGTCATTATTTGTCTAACATATAATGCATAATGTAATGCTTGCGGGACCCCTCCTTGCAAAGGACTCCCTCGAAATCCAATAATATGAAACATGCGATTGCTACCACTACGAGTCACCAAAACAAACAAACAAACAAACTACGGCCGCCCACTCTTTATTGCATGAGCATCAGGGTATTTACGTGCCTAGGAATTTCCCCGAGACGTGTCCATTGATTGTGGCGCAGTATATTCATAAGCATAACTACAGACTGTGCATGACGATCGTATAGTGTTGTTTTTAGTATCAGTTTTAGTTACTTACCAAATCAATTGCATCATTTTGCAAACAGATTTGAGATCACAGTGACACGGTATTAAAGTCGAAACTCGAAATACAAGGTAGGCTATAGTTATTTATATTGTTATAGCATGTTCAGATTTTTCTTTGTGTATTTCCACGTACATACATGTACATGTATATGTTTACATGTTCCATATCAACACGTCATGTATTACTATTTGGTGCCGTGTAATTTATGCATTCTTACCGAAATTAGGCCCTACATAGCCAAAACTATTGACCTATAACACTATCAACACATCTTGTCCAGTTGCCATATTTTGATTATCTTTTCCCGCTGGACAAAAGCAAAATACATGTATAATAAATAATGACGATATAGGGATTTGTGCGCAGGTCACGACGTACGGTCCGGGCGTGCGGTATGGTCTATTTTTAGACGGCGACGTCAATGCGAGTTTTCCGAACGGTGTCAGCCTGGTTGGTGACTTCATGTGTTGTGACGTACACGCTAATCAGTAACGCACACGTTAATCAGTGAAGCACAAAGATTGTTATTTAATCGGCCGAGTGCACCAATGACGGGTAGCTGAAGAATAACGCTACCTCGCTAGTAACTGAGGCGTAACCCAAAATTTTGCGGGGTAAGCTACTAGGCTAGTAACTGGCGGGTAATTTACGTTAAATGTTACACCTGACCGGACCCAAGAGTAAGTTGGGGCATAACGTTTTATGCCACAAGTCGATTCTAGCAGTAGCGTAAATTTGTTGTGAACATTGGAGGGGATGATTCGTTAATGCTGAAGGACCAATTGCGCTTGCATGCCCAGGGGGTGTTTATTTGAAGTAGAATGTGACCCTCATACGCTGAAAGATTTTATAATTTTGAAAATCCATTCATGCAATTTGGTGATTTTTGTAGCCAAACTTTAGATCAACTCCTTTTGCCCATTCAAACACTAATCGCACCGACTTTGGGTCATATTTTGACCAAAATGTACTAATTGTCCAAGGATCTTAAATAATGACTAAATACATAAACTTATTATTGTTTTTATTAATTAAAAACTGATAAAGCCAAGTTTCAACATTATTGTGAGTGGAAGGGTAGAACTAGAAGAACGAAATAAAAAAGCCTATCGTGCCGTGCGTGGTCTGGGAATCGAACCGGGGTCCCGCGATTAACAAGCGAAGGACAAGGTGTCCACGCCACGCAAGTATTTGTGTTGAAAGATGTGTTATAATTGTATATAAATGTATCAATTGGGTGCTTGTGTTTGTCATTAAAATTGTGCTTTTGGGTGCAATGTTTGTATGTGCCCCTCGCCCAAAATATGTTTGTAATGTCATGATAGTCCTTATTTTTGAAAAAGCGGTAAACAAACTTCGAATTTTTTGGCCATAAAATGGCATCATTTTTTCCGGATCGCAGGCCGACTCCACGTGATTCTTGATTTACACTCACCTATGACCTAGCAAGTGACGACACGTTTTTAATATTACGGAGGACCATTCACCCCAGAATTTTACAATAAACTATAGGTTAACACTTTGCATATGCGCCAATTAATTTTGTAAGGGGACGATGCTGATTAATGTGGATATTTACCTCGCTAGTTGCTATTCTGATGTTACTCGCCAGTTATGCTCTAAGAATTACATCGTTAGTAAGTTATGCAACAGTTAGAGCATAACTACTAGGGAGGTAGCTTACCTCCCTATTAAGTTACCCGTCATTGGTGCACTCGGCCGATTATCTATTCTTTGTGTTTATAAACCCGTCAAAACAGTTCAGAAATTGTTTTCAATCGCCTATCTTTCGAATATTTTGTCGTATGTTCATTAGTGTGTTGAGCATGAAACAATGGTGAATTGGTACATTTTGAATGGGATCTCCCCACATTCACAAGCAGGTGGCTAAGCAACACTGAATGGGGTATCGTTGGAAATAAGGAGGCATCCGTTTTTAATTGATATGAAATATGAATATATATCACGAAATATTTGAAAATTGGCGATTGAAAACAATTTACGTAACTGCAGCGTATATTATTACAGTGCAACTGAGCATAAATTTCCAAAAGTGCATGTTATTGAAATTACGCTCTAATTCAAAAAGTAACATATGTAAGACCTCAAGGATCTATGGTAATGTTGTGACGCTGATTTTATATTGCGACATACACCTTTCTAATATAGGTTGAACCTGTTGGTTTCCTTTGATTTATATTCTAGAGATTTACATATGTTTCATTTAGGCCGTGATTATTATTGCCACTGGCAACCTTTTCCCGCGAGCTCCGAGTACCGATTTCGGAGACGTGGTCAGCAGTTAATATCTGCACGTCACGTTGATAAGTCATGTTTATAATTTAGGCCAGGAAATACTTTTCACAATGAGTGACTCTCTGGTTATACACGGAGGTTCAGATCGGTGCGTGTGTTTAATGTCAATATAATATGCTTTGGAAAGGATGCTGGATGATGTATTATTATCTATATGTAAGTTTAACATTCGGAACTCGGACATGATTGTTAACATGGATTACGAGTAAGTTAAACATTCTGTTTTAAATAAATAACATTATATATATATAGTAAACTTAAAAGCTCGTCCGTTATGATTATTCTGTGTGTTTTGATCCCCCTCTCCGCCTTGTGAGTTATTCCCCAGTCACGTCATAAAAGTAAGACAAGGAGACAATATCATATTATAGAATACAGCTTGGTGATTTAATGCATGTCATAGAAAAAAAATTGGTTTGACCTTATTTGCATATGATTAGCATATTATAAAGAAATATATTAACATTTTGCTTTTTGGAATTTCCAGCAAAAACTATAAACGCTATTAACACCAAAGTTACAGGAAATGAAGTTCCCATCATTGCCAACAATACTGTCTGAGAAAAAGTTCACATTTATCTTTACTTTTAACAAAAAACCAAAATCTGTCTTAATTAAGCTTAATTAATGACCAAACTCGTTGAAATTATTAAGTAATACTGTGTATCCAAACCAGACTTGCATGGTATCAAATTAAAGGTAAAGATGTGCTTAAAAGAATGGTCTGAGCTGATAATGCAATATCCCTTTAGTATTTAAAATATCGTCCTCCAAACATTTAGTATATTTAAAAAGAGAAAAAACCACAAGTAACCACTATTTCATACAACTGTACACAGACTTGGCAAAAGTCTATTAACACTTGTGCAGCCATGCACGCAAACAAGGGATCAGTCGTTTGAAATTCGCGCTACAAGAAATTTGAAATGCAATTCGCCAGTGTGCAGTCATAATGGTGTATGTTACTTTAGGTGGGGGTGTGCTGACATGCAGGGGTGTACAAACAGGTATCGTGTTAAAGGCCTGCACTAAGTCTAAATAAAAAAGAAATGTTTAAATAGTCAAGGCCATGAAAGGAAGTAGGTAGTAGCTGGTTGGATTAGCGTGTATGGATAATTAAGTATTGGCCAATCCGAAATCAGGTTTAATAAGAAATGTAACAATGCTGATAATCGTACAAGAACACGAAATATTACTTTAAAACAAAGCTGTTTTAATTATATATGATACACATACTTAGGATTGAAATGTTCATTGTTGTACAAAAATCAGGAGGTACTACTAGGCCTATATTTATAATTAAATATTTGGAAATTTATGCTCTGTTGCACTGTAGTGTTGTTGTTTTGAGAGCAACACTGTAGCTTAAGATCGGAATAGTAGCTAGCGATGTAAAATCTATATGTTTATTCATATATCAGAGAGAAAAATGATGACATTAGGCCTAATGGCTTCCCAGATAATACACTGTTATTACGGTTGTGTAAAGTTTTATACAAGTTGTGTAACATTTTACACAACCGCTGTTACTATAGGAAAATAGCAACTGTTGTGTAAACAGTTTACACAACCCTAGTTGTGTAATATCAACACAACAGTTGTGTGGTATTTCGAATTCGAAACAATAATGTGTAACATTTATTTACACATCAAGTATTGTAAATGGTTTACACAACAATTAGTTAATGTTCTATGCAATAGTTGTGCATTACTATTGGGTTGGGGAATGGCCTTTTTAATGGTTTACACAGCAATTGGTTAATTTTCTATAGTTGATTGAAGTATTTGACGTCAATTATATGTTTCACTTGAAATATTTCAGTAGAAATTAGAAAGTAGTAAAAAGCATTCAGCGTGTGTGATTCTATCAGTTGGCTCTTTTTGGTAAATTGTTGTTCGTCGCTAAACCGTGCAAATTTGACAACTTATTTACTTCTATACATTTTACACAACGTTGTTCAAGTATGCAACCGCTCAACTGTTAACATGTTTTCACCAACAGTTGAACAATTCTAGTTACTCAAAAGTTGGGCAATTATATTCCCTCAACAGTTGTTCAAGTATGCAACAGCTCAATTGTTGAGAATATTTTAACCATTTGTTGAGTGTTTTATTGTTTATTGGTTGTGGGCTTTTATTTAGTGATTTGTTGGGTATTTTAAACCTATACGAACATGACGAAATAAGCTTATTACATATACGACTACACATATTTAGACCGATCGAGCCAGAGATCTCAGCTCGTGCAAACAGTTGCTCGTGCACAAGACGCCATAATGATTAAATGACGCAATCACGAAATTGGTTTTTTGTGGATAACAGTTGCCTAAAATTCACATGTGGGTAACTTGCATCACCTGTTGCGTGATTTTCTCAATGTTCATGCAACCGTGGCCAAAGTGGAATATTTTTACGCAGCATATTTTAACAACAGAAACAGTTTCCACCAACATTTTAAGGACATTGTTTTCGACGAATTGCTCAACGATGGGGATTTTTTACTTTTGTACAACAACGCCTAACTTTCTACATATTGAATGAATTTTAATCAACACGTCAACCAACGGATGATAAAAGTACTTTTAGCATCGTATTTTAAAGGAAGGCGGTCATGGTGAGGAAAAGAACCGCTGACGGCGATTGTTGGTCCAGCTAAACCTTAGCTAATAACTAATACATCACTTATATCACACGATAGAAAATGCGTTCAATCAAATGAAGGGTGGTTGATTGAGCGCGCCGTTCACACTGGATTAAGAGATTGTTGTAGAGTCGCACACAATACCGCTTGCATGTAAACATACGTAGAACAAATACAGACTGCGCCAATGTCCAACTTGTTTAGATTCAAATAGTCGCCGCGCGCTGTTCAATTTTCGTTAGAATCCTCACCATGACCGCTACCCTTTAAGCAACCTTTTTGCAGTGTAGAAATGTTTTGACATATTTATTATCACATATTTGTAGGGCTCAGACAAAGGGGGACCATCAATGAAAATTCCTGTAAATGTGTGCACCCTCTAAAACTGGTGGGTCAAAACCGATTTTCGAAAAGACTAAAAGTGCGCAAATGTATTTCCATAATTCCTCACCAACATGACCAAGGAAATCACAAAATAGATTCCAATTGTCGTGATAATACGTTCAATGAATTGTCGAACTGTAACCATTTTTTTCTTCGACAGAGTTTGTCAAGATCTTCAACAAAACAATCATGGCAGCTCGAAATCTTTTAATGAAATCAAACATTTTACCTCAATATTCTGTCGAGGATTTGCTGACTAAAGAAGATGCCGAAAAGCTCGCAGAAGAAGCCGTCAAATCGGGTACAATACCTATATCCCGTGGGAAGGTCGAGATCCGTGGCGATTCCCGCGCAGGCAAAACGAGTCTTCGGAAAAGTCTCGTTGGTGATCAGTTCGATCCGAGAGAAGCTACAACTACTAACGTCGCTAGCAAGACCTACAGCCTCAAAGCTGACTTGTCTAAGGACAAAGAATGGGGAAATAGTAAAGATGAAGAAGAAGAAGAAGAAGAAGAAGGTACTCAATTAGATCGAGCAAGAGAATGGTATATCCTAGACAAGTTTGCGTCACAATATATTTTGTCTGGCAAAGGAATTTCGACCCCAATGTTGGTTGTCGCCATGTGCAGCTTTGCAATGGTGTTTATTGTCCATGGTATCTGGTTTTCAGTGATAGGGTGTTGCCTGATTGGCGAAGCAGGGCGGTCGAAATCAATGCCAATGTTAGTGTTCATTTCGTGGATCCTACTTGGTCCTGCATTGGGATATGGACACACCAACTTATTGAATGCTATTTGGTTAAACCGGGTAATCACGTTTGTGTATCTGTTGATATCATTCACAGATAAAATACTGGCGCCAACACTTCCAATTTTCACTGCGATCGTCCTTTCTTTCATTATGTACATTATGGGTTACTTGGGCTCGTGCAAAACACGGATTATGTGTTTCATGGTAATCCTGATGAAGATTTTTGGTCTGTGGGTTGCATTGTATGCAGGTGAAAGTTATCCATGTTTATTGACAATATCTGAAGTCAACGGAACAGAGTTTTTTGTTTTCCTAACTTCATTTTCATTAGGAGTACTCTTTGCAATTCGTTTGTTGCTATACAGCAACACATTTGATAGGCGTGTCTGGTCATTCCTCCCTTTGATACTTCCAATAATGGTACACGATGCAGGTAGCAATGCATACCTGTCCGTCTTTGCTTGCGGTTTCCTTGCAGGTGGAGTTTTTGTAGTTGGAACAGTACACGGACGACCAGACAAGTGTCCTCCAGATTTCTCGAGAGCTGAAGAATTTCTCATAAATATCGTTTTTGCTGGCACTATTGCATTTTCATATACATATCAGTTGCTGATTTTGGGACCCCAAAACACAAATGATATTGATGAGATGACTGTCGAATTCTTTAAATCTTGGTTTTGTTACATTTTGGTGCTTTGCATTATAGGTATTATTGTCGATATTTTCAGTGATATTAAGTTGCCCATTTTTGGATCCGTAACACTCAACGATCTGTGTGAAAAAATTGAACTTCTTGTATCAAATGATGTAAAGAATTTAGAGCCGCCTACTGTGCTTACAGTTGTTGAATTCCCGAGTGACATTTTGTTTTCCGACATCGTTTCTACCTTCTTAACTCAAAGACCTACCAGTATCGTCGTAGTGTTTGACATTACACGTTTTTTGAAGGGTGAAACAAGAGAAAAAGAATTCCAACGCATTTTGAAATGGTTGAGATTGCCGAGTACATTGCAGACATCTTCAGAGTCTTTTCTATTGGTGGGCACACACATTGACCAAGTCAGTGATATCATGGTGTCTGATATCCAATCGTTTCTCAAGCAGCAACTACAGATGTTAGATGATATCAGACCGCTTATACGCTGGCGTTCTCATAATAAACCGTTTTTTGGCGTGGATAACTCCAGGTACTTGAAGAACACTGATGATACGTGTAAGTTGAGGGTAACCATTAACGAGCAAATAGCCTCAAATTCTAGAGAGGAAAGAATTATTCCAATACGGTGGTTGATGTTTTTGGATTATGTGTACGAGATAAGAAAGGAAATGCAGATGAAGCTGACCAATGAAAATCTTTTAGTAGATGTGGAGGGTCTGAAGGAAAAATTCTGTCCATTTACAGAAGAGCTGCCCGGAAAACTACACCAATGTACAACAGGAGTCGATGACCTACTGAAGATGTTACAGTATTTCAATCATGTAGGTGAGATACTATACTGCCCTCGAGATGACGAGTTATCACAACATGTGGTTTTGGAACCGCTATTACTCCCCAACATAGCCCTCTCATTTTGTGTCAGTCAAGCGATAGATAGACAAGACCCATTCTCATCATGTTGGCAACGTTTCAATAAACAAGGTCTCATTAGCTACAAACTAGCTAAACATCTTATTAGTGGAGTCGAGAAAGTGTCTGATGGTTTTGTACGCTATGTGTTGAATCTTCTGGAAGGCTTCGGATTCATATCCAAGGTTTCTCCCCCAGAACTGCCAGCTGATGAAGCATCATCTCAACATATGTATATGGTACCAGCTAAATTGCCATGTGGTGATCCAGTGCTACCACCAGGAACAAATCTGATGCATCGATATTATTTCGATTTTGGCGACTTCGCAATAAACACGCTATTTCTTCGTTTGCTTGCTCGTTGCCAAAGATTCTCAGACCTTCCCTGCGCGATGGATAATAATCGCTACCTATATCGCACTGGCGGCTTCTTCACCCATGGGCATCAATTCTTCTATCGTCTGCTATGTCTGCAGCATTCCACAAGTCAGAATATTGTCGAGGTTGGCATCAAGACCGCCCATGACGGTGATCCAGTTCATTTGCTGCGTCATGTTTGGCAGATCATACAGCAACTACTGAAGCAAGATTTCCCAGGCTTGAAGTTCCACTGTGGTCCGATATGTCCACATGGCGCACCTCATCAAGTGCCCGCATGTGGTGATGATCTTCATATTCTTGACGTTGCCAACAACGATGAATTCCCAGCATCACCAGTCTTTCCAATGTGCCTTGGGCGAGACACAAAAGGAACAATTTCATATGTGAGTATGGCAAAATGAGCCCTTGGACAATACAATGTAAAGAATGCAGAAGACTGAAGAACACTTACAATTTGGAAAACCATGTGGAAGAAAAAAGGAAACTTAAAAGTACATTTAGTGAATTTCCTTTTAACGATAGAATAAACTAAGACATTGCCAGTTAACTACTTCTTTTTTATTCCATAAAATCGTTATCAGGAGAAACACAAAATGTTGACAAACTATAAAAATATTCTGAAAATGTCCAGAAATATTTCAAAATCTCATGAAACGATTTTACTGATGTGTGCTAGCCCGCACGAAGTGATTCTGGACTACTAGTACCTGCTTAGGATGTTGTAGAAACGAAAAGTCTATGCGCAATAATAAATGTCCGGCTACTCAACATTAGGCCCTTTCCTTCTGGATATGAGTTAGTACATGGCAAAGCATTATAAATAGCATAAAACCTCAAATGACTGAATGTGTCTGTAAAAATCCCTTAGATTATGCCACAGATTAAAGAAGCAAACAAGTAAACAAACATACATACAACAGCAAAACGAGCAAAGAATCAATACAATGTGCATTTTAATTGATCATTAAAATATAATCTTTATAAACGACGATTATGACGATGACGACCTGTATCTGATGGATATTTCTACATTGTTTTCATTTTTTACAGGATGACATCATCGCATCTATGGCAGTGAACGATCGTGATCAATTTAGAGACAGTTCTATTGATGTGAGAGGTGATTATAATGTTGTCATAAACAATTCTACCATCGGTACGCTGATAATGGGAACAACAACAAAGGACACAGGTAATAACAGAAGTAAAAATAAAAATAAACATTAACACCGACTAATATGTGTTTGTAAACCTGTTTTGGACCTCATTCATTTCCGTTAAGTGGATACAAATACAACTCATTTTGAGAAGTCAATAAAACAATGCTTCGGTCAGCTTCATATGAGTAGGACCCAGGTCTTAAGTTTGGCAGGGGACCTATTTTCACAAATTCAAATTATACATACATTCTTTAAAGATCTTCCATAACAAAATTGAAAAGCAAAAACGATTAATTCATCGTACGATTAATCTGAACATTTATGAAATAAGGACCTGATCCTGCTGAAAGAACAGTCTTCATGAACAAAGACGTTGTTGATTTGATTATACATTGAAATGTGAACGTCTTTTCCATATTTTGGAACTATTGGAAATGAAGAAACCTTGATTTGTGTATATCTAATACGACAAAAATCTAATATCTTGGTATCGAGGCGTTAGAAAACTGCATGTTTACTTACTAAAGTACTTCCTTGATTCAGATATTAAACCAATTTTAAAAACTCACAACATTAATATTCCTTCTCTTTTCAGATGCTGACAGCTTGGACGTTGACTAAAACCAGAAAGACTAATAGGACGCGTTTCATACCTGCCTATAACAACAACAAAAAACACCATTATTTCTGCATCTCTAACATCAGAATAGATTTCAGTTGATTTTTTAGAACCAATGAGTGTTGCTCTCTGCATTCACACTACAATGCTACTGTTGGTCAATGTCGGCTCGAGCCATCATCATCATCGTTATTATTATCCTTCTGCTAGGCGACCACAAGCTCTCTCCGTGTCTGAAAGGCAAAGGTCCACTCTGGCTAGTTCACCCAGGGTGAAATAGCTTACACATGTGCATTTGGTGACAGATGAAATAGAGTTAAGATGGATAAATCTTAACTTTGAGATATTCCCAAGGATCTGGCCGGTAATATAAGAGTGGACCTAAGAATTTAAGTGAAGCAAGAGTGACCATCTCCTTTGTACATTTGTATGTCAATTTTAGACGTACAAATACATGAACCTCCGACTCCTCTGCTGCCGTGTTCATGGTGTTGGTACATCTTTTTCAGTATATCATCGCTGCAATATAGAAGAGAATATGGCTTTTTCAAGAAACACGGTGGATCCCGGGACGCATTTTTTATCATTCAGTAGTCATGGTGGTGTTGCCGGTGGTTTTATCGTTGCTGCCGGTGTGTTCTTACGATACCAGGGTCTTGCTACTATAATTGGCCGCCATCGTTTGATTGGTTGATTAGTGTCAAGCCGGGCTCCATCGGCAACATTGATCAGATTGCCAATCTCAGACGATTGCGGCCACGCTTAATCATAGTGGCAAGACCCCTGGTATCGTTAGAACACACCGGCAACGATAAAAAAATGTTAAAATGTCATGTTTCAGAGGGGGAAAAACATTTGTATAGTGTAAATCAAAATTCCAATGCTTATCAGATAAAACAACGTAATTTGTGACAAAAATAGGAACAAAAAACAAGGGAAAAGTGTAAAAGTTATGTCCCAGATAAAAACTGAAACATAAAAATGGCCAGTATCGGTCGATACTGGTACAACTTTACTGTTACCAAATTGTGTTTCAGTTTCGAGCGGTACTGTAACATGTTTATGTTCTAGTATCGCTCGATACTGGTACACTCGATACCAGTGAGATTTGTCTCAGTATTGAACGATACTGGTACATAATTATGTTCGAGTATCGCATGTTCCAGTATCGCCCGATACTGGTACTGGGACCTAAAGTACACTTTTCTATCATTTCGGCTCAAAATTGAGGTGCCTAATATGAAATTACCGGACCGTGTTCAAAAACTGTTATTTAACTTGCAAAAACTGTTATTTAACTTGCAAAAATGTAAAGAAAGGACCGGAGTTGGTTTTTGGATTTTTTAATTTAGTTGTACCTAGAAATGTGATATTTAGAATTTTTCGATGGGTATCTGCGATTACATGTTAAACATGTTATTATGCTCAACCAATACAAATTGACAAATTTAGGCAATCGTGTCCAGAGACAGGGACTGAACGTCGCTTTCTTACGAGGGGGTCATGATGTGTAGTATACTCCCGTCTTTAAATGTGACGTATATATATTATCACCAGAGCTATTCTTTCAGTCTAGGTGGATGATGTGATTTCAGTAAAATAAATGTACGCGAGAAACAACTCTTCATAGGTGTTTGAAACTGTCATTTTTTTCTATAGACTGTCTAAAATGGTTCAAGTTTACGCGGGCAAATTGGTGACATAGATTTTAACCTCATCACACTTCTCACAATGACAACCTTGGTAAATCACGAAAGTGTTATGAAAGAGTATGTATGCTAAGTTGTAAGTTGTAAAGGTGTCTGTGGTGGGGGCGCATGTTTTACACAAAACGCGCTCGAAAAATGGTCCATGTAAGTAGTCATAATGCCTATTTTATACACACTACCACTACATCCGGAAAATGTAGAATGCCTATTATAATTATACACACTACATCCGGAGAATGGTGCGGGGGCACAATGGAGGTTTTCTGTCTAGATAGATAGATAGATAGATTTTTTCTGTCAGGGTGGAACAATTGCTGTCAGGCACCCCCCCCCCCCCCCCTCCCCTCTGAGCTACGCCACTGGGCATTGGTACACCCCCAATGGGTAGCATGACGTTAAACATATGGAGGGGGAAGTAAGGCTACTAAATCTTGTGGGCAGTGGTTGGTGTGCGTTTCGTACAAGACCATACTGGTGATGTTGACAGAGCAGTAGCTTCGTGAGCTCCAATTTTGATTTTGAGTGCCTTCTTTTTTTCTTTTGGAAGTTGTCAAACTAGCTTAGGATTGCCCAATAGGTAGGGCACTTGCCCACCTTAGGCCGTGTTCCCACATAATACGTAGAAGGATTCCCGGTCGAGACCCCGGTGGGGGTACTCGGATTTGGTTTGGTCGGGGTGTGCCGCTGGAGATTCAAAACCCCTACCCATTTCTAAGGGTGATTTTTAGGGGTTTTGCTTCATTTTAGACCAAATTTTCGCGAAAATAGACCTAATTTTGGCAAATGTTCGCGAAAATAGAAAAACAGGACCCATGTCTAAGGATTTTTCAGTTGAAAAGCCTACCCATGGCTAAGGATGTCTCATGAAAAAACGACCCACTGGAGCGGCACGTCCCCGTATGCCTTACATACGTGAGTACCTCCCCCCCCCCCCCCCCCCCCCCGGGGTCGAGACTAGTCCGGACCAGAACCTACTTGGAGGTTGTGTTCCCACTTGAACGTTCGCCGCCACGATGACTCTGCAAAGTGGTCTAATGTTGCATAATAACAAAATCCACTTATACCCGGATGTAAATCTAAAATCATTCAAAAATCGCCGGAAAACGCATTGAAATGATATTTAGGACATGGAAATAGAACAGACCAGGAATAGACCATTTCAAATTGAGATCGGAAATCTTCGGAAAAAAAGGTTTAGTGGAGTAGGTAGCGTAGTGCGTTTTCGCAATAGTTGATCGCATTCATAGCATTGGTTAGCCGCCTAGTGATTTACTATGTTTACATACACGCGTACACCCCTGCGAAGTAAAACGTGGAACGAGATTATCTTGTTTTTTATCAACAATGGCGTTGACTGGCAAATTCCAAATGTATCGAGCAGACGGTAAAATGTGAAAATATTACCCCGAATCTCTTTTATCTCACCGTTTTTGTTACTGAAACACCGCAACATAAAACTTTGTGAGGGAGACAATCTATCACCAACACCAGCGCAATCTACCACACGGACAGACCCTGTCAGATCAATAGAACTCAGATCTTGCCTGATATTGATATTAAACCAACCAGGAAGAAGCAGATTCGTCGTTATGTTCCACTGTACAAGAAAGCTGACTGGACCGGTCTGCGCAAACATGCTTCCAACTTAGCAGATTCAATTCCCAAAGCTGAAGCAACATCCTCCACTGAGAAGCTTTGGGCACTGTTCCGAGACGGCTTGAGCAAGGGCATCAAAACGTTTATTCCCCATCGAAGGACAAAATCAAGAGACTCGAAACCTTGGATAAGCCTAGACCTACAAAGGAAAATCAGACGTAGAAATAAAGCCTTCAAAGCCAGTAAAAAACATAGCAGAGGTAAGGATGGATGAGCACACATTTCTGCGGTTGAAAAAGAAAGTACAGCATGATCTGCGACGCTCTTACTGGCAACATGAATAAGCCCTTATAATGCCAAGATCAAGGGGAAGGAGAACTGAGCAAGTCGAAAGCCGGAAACCAGGTGAAAAATATCGTCGAGTTTATTCCACTGATACAGCAGACGTTGAGCGGAGCGGTGAACATGGTATGAATGACATGAAAGACTCAGATAAGCTTAACGCGATTATGAGCAAACTAGACAAGTAAAGTCTTTTCATGCATGTATTGACAATAAACTAGATAAAATGGAGAATGGAATGATAACTATGAACAAGAAAGTGGAAGACCTAGAGCAAAGCCAAGAGGTAATAAATGCTGAACTTTAAGAACAGGTGGATAAGGCAGAGTACAATAAGCTAGCTGCTCAAGTAGATGATTTAATAAACAGATCAAAGCGTAACAATCTGGTACTATTTAATGGTCCTGAAGGTGAGATGAAGTGTCCTGACTTTGTACGAAAGCTGTTCCGTGAGAACCTCAAAGTTGAAGAAGCTATAGATATTGAGAGGGCACACCGTACGCCGACATACATTGCCAAGCCTAGAGCTAAACCCAGACCAATCCATGTTGCCTTTCTAAGATTCTCACAAGGCTAGAAAGTTCTGCAAGCAGCTAAGAACTTAAAAGAGCATCCCTTCCCTGATGCAAAGGTAATCGTGACTGAAGATCTTAGATGGTAAGGATGAGAAGGAAACTGTCAAACATTTAACGTGGTTGTGTGATTTGACTTCTTCTTTTTGGATGGAAGTGGTCAAATGGTTAAATGATTTGAAATTCCAAATTATCATTTAGTATATCAATGTTTGTCTTGGGTATTATGGGGTGAGCAATACCAATTTCATTAATATGATTATCATCTTGGCCAAAAAGTATATTTATAAGTGTCCAGTTCAAGAATCGAGGTTGGTTTTTCAACACTTTAAAGAATGGGTCCTTTCTGTGCAAAAAGTTGAAAAACAAATTGCTATGAGCAAAGGAAAGCTGGGAAGCCATATTAAAAAATGGGAGCCTTTATTGTAATATAATTCTTTATTGATTACTGTATTTATTTATTTGTAAAAACGTTGTCATTACAATATACCGATTGATGGTGTGTGTTTTTATATATGTACGTTGTATATTATTGTTTTTTATGTTGAAAGCTTGTAAATAAAGACCCTAACGGGCATGAAATTGAAAAAACCCCATCAAAGGTCTGACTTCAGCAACATCGCCCCTCTAAAGATCGCTGGCAGACTGATCACTGACTCTAAAATGAAAGCAGAGACTCCGAATCGTCAATTCCAATCTGTCTTCACCCGTGAAACTGACTTTCCATCTACTTTGCCTGAGGTTTGCCACCCAACTCCGCCACCTATCCACATCAAAGTACCCGGAGTTGAGAAATTGTTGAAAAACCTGAAGCCAGGAAAAGCAGCTGTTCCGGATAACGTCAGTCCTAGAGTCCTAAAGGAGCTAGCCGAAACGGTTGCTGACCCTCTCACCAGAATTTTTTGTAAATATCTAAGTGAAGGAATTGTACCCAAGGACTGGAAACATGCTAACGTCTCACCCATCTTCAAGAAGAAGGGACAAAAGTACGACCCAGTCAACTACCGCCCAATAAGTTTGACATACATCGCTTCAAAAGTCATGGAACCTGTGATCTGCAGTAACCTGATGAAACATGCAAGCCGTAATAACATCTTCTACGCACTCCAACATGGATTCCGAGACCGCAGATCCTGTGAGATTCAACTTTTGGAGTTTGTTCAAGAAATAGTCACCAACATGCAGGATGGCGTCCAATCTGATGTATGCGTACTAGATTTTTCCATGGCTTTTGACAACGTCGGCCATCAACATCTTGTACAAAAACTTCAATGGTACGGCATCCAAGACAACGTCAACTGTTGGATTGCAGATTTCCTGAGAAACAGAACTCAATCAGTGGTGATAGAAGGTGTGTCATCCAGCAAAGTACCTGTCATCTCTGGAGTCCTCCAAGGGTCTGTCCTTGGGTCCTGCCTTTTTCTCTAATATATAAACGACATCGCGGAGCAACTTGCATCAACAACTCGCCTTATTACTGACGATACAATAATTTATATGGAAGTTAAAGGGAAAGAAGACGCTAAACTCCTGCAAGCGGATCTCGACAAACTCATTGACTGGGAAGACAAATTGATGATGCAATTCCACCCTGACAAATGTGAAGTAATCAGCATCACTCGCAAGAAGAAAAAAACGACCATCAACAAATACACTTTGCATGGCCACCAACTTCAGAATGTCAACTGTTTGAAATATCTAGGCCTGACAGTGACAAACGACCTGCGCTGGGATAAACATGTTGACCGTGTCGTCTTCAAAGCAAACAACACCTTACACGTCTTGCGTCAACAACTACCAAGGTAAAAGCCCTTGCCTACAAATCGCTCGTTCGGCCACTTCTTGAGTACAGTTGCTCCGTTTGGGATCCCCACACCGACAACCTCACCAAAAAGCTTGAGATGGTTCAACGCCGGGCATCAAGGTTTACACTCAACCGTTATCGTCGCACCGACAGTGTCACCACCATGCTCGAAACACTCTCCTGGCTCCATTAGCCCGCAGAATTAGAAGACTCCATGCAAAACTCTCCATATTTCACAAAATTCACCACAGCCTTGTTGCCGTCGATGCCAGCCAGATTCTCACATGAAAACATCACAACACACCAACTCGCACCGAAAATTCCATCTTATACCACATACCACAATCCCGCTCTGATTATCACCGAAACAGCTTCTTTCCACGCACCATCCGAGATTGGAAACTCCTTCCGGAGAGCAGCGTTAAAAGCCCATCACCAGCAGCCTTCAAAGAAGCTCTGAACAAAAATTGCGACTAATTGCACACCTATCTTAAGGTGATGCGGGAACGGGAAGAGTATGGAAGGGAAATAAACCTTGTATTTAAGGTGATGCAGGGAATGGGAAGTGTACCTTGTATTTAAGGTGATGCAGTGAACGGGAAGTGTAACTCGTAGTTAAAGGCATATTATGCGATCTTTTTCATGGGAAGCCCTCTATCTGTGATTCTTTTCCTAGGAATGCATTTTTTGTTTAAAATTACATTTATACCCATGAAACTAAAATATCTTGTAAGTTACAGAGCCATACGATTCTTAATTACTTCAAAATCACGGTTTGAATAAGTTGAAATAAACAACTTATTTTCTGAGTGATTTTCCACGTTTTTTCGTTTGTAAATAAAATTCCATGGTTTGACACCGTGTTGCCGCCGTTTACAGTGTTTCCTGCTATGATCGCAACTGTACACAAGTGAACAAAATAATATAGAATGCTTTATAATGAAAATGAAAGAAATAAATATATTGAAACATAAGTTAAATTGGAATCAGATTTTCATTACGAGTTAATAAAGTTCTGTGATGGCATTTTCACAGATAATACAGTCAATATAGATTTATTAATCCAGGAAAGTCTTTCTTGATAAGTCAAACTTCGTTATAGAGAGAAAAAAGATAAGTGTAAAAATATGTTAAATATCACATATTATAACTTAGGCTATAGGTTGACGCAGGGAAGAGAAGTGTACCTTGTATGTAAGGTGATGCAATGACCGGGAAGTGTAACTTGTATTTAAAGTAATGCAGAGAACGGGAAGTGTACCTTGTATGTAAGGTGATGCAGGAAACGGGAAGTGTACCTTGTATGTAAGGTGATGCAGGAAACGGGAAGTGTACCTTGTATGTAAGGTGATGCAGGAAACGGGAAGTGTACCTTGTATGTAAGGTGATGCAGGAACAGGAAGTGTACCTTGTATGTAAGGTGATGCAGGAACAGGAAGTGTACCTTGTATGTAAGGTGATGCAAGAGTGGGAAGTGTACCTTGTATTTAAGGTGATGCAGTGAACGGGAAGTGTACCTTGTGTTAAAGGCATATTATGCGATCTTTTTCATGGGACGGGGAACGGGATATGTACCTTGTATTTAAGGTGACGCTGGGAACGGGAATTGTACATTGTATTTAAGGTGACGGTTCGTCTATTGTTTAACTGTACTAATGTATTGTTTTTCTCCGGCATGTCCGGAAGTTTTCATGACTCGTGAGAACACATGTGTCTCGCGAGTCATGTCAAAACGCTAATCGGAACCATTCGGAACCGATCGTATATTTTCGGATTTGAAATGGTCTATACAAATAATAGAAATAGCCTACTATTGGTTTCGCATAACAAAATAAATCTCAATAGTTAAGCCACAAACTATCCCGAAATACTGTTTTTTAAGTTGTTAACCTAATTCGTGACGATCACTACGTCCTATTTCACCACGCTCACACCGTTCATTTCAATGCGCGCGGCTTCCTTTAAAATGCGCGAGACTTTCTTCTGTGTAACTCGCGCGCCATAACTACACAAGCCGCAGCAATACGCGCAAAGTGGTCCCGGCGAATTTAAGGGTGCACACCACTATTACAGTTAAACGCCAAAGCTTCCGTCGATCGCGATCACGAATATAGTTCCTAAATTATGGAAAGAATGGTTAATATTGATATGATTAGTCATTTAAAATTATTGAATTCGGTCTATATTTGTTCACCGAGATAATTCGAATGAAAAGAGTATACATCTACTGTTTTATTTGAAAATATTGGCGGACGGAAACACACTGGTGGTCACAACGGGTTACAAGGTGTAATTTCGTGTTTAAAATACTACTCCGTATAAAGAAGAACATATAGAAAAATGGGTCACCCAGGTCTGAGTGTTTGACACAGGTAAGATCTATGTGTGTTAATAAATATTCCAAGATTTCATTAAAGGAGTTGCAAGGTAACTCAAGATATTGCCGTTTTCCCAAGGCATCTTTCCCATAGACATGATAGAAACACACTGTAGCGCGTAACAGTGGTATGCACCCTTAATGATTTAGTCCGGACCGGGACTACCTTTCAAGATGGTCTTAAAAATTATCAAAAAACACTTTGAGTCCGGACCGGGACCCTCTCGAATCGCGGACCCACTAGCGATTTAGTCCGGACCGGGTCAGGAACAGTCTAGACTACTCGGGATTTTGTTCTATGTGGGAACACGGCCTTGTTGTGGCATACTATATTATACTGCGGACTTCTGATTTGTAAACAGTGGATCTGCCTTCAGCCTTCAATTTATTTACAACCTTGCAAAGCGACGAGCTTCTGGCTATCTTTGGTTGCGATAGCCGAGATGTGTTTTGACCAAGTAATTTTAAGTTTTGATAGGGTTGTATTCCAGGAGATTACCATGGTCTTGCATTTGGTAGGCTCAAAGGTTACTTTCCATTTGTCATCCCATGCTTCCATATTGTAATGCCTTGCATATTTTTAAGATCTCTATTGAGGCTTGCAGCTATACTGCGTTGGAATTAGTTGATGACGTAATGGGTGCTAGGAGTGTTGAGTCGTCAGCGTATAGCGGATTGTTCATTGAAGTTCTAGTTGAATGCTGTTGTGCAAGCTTTGAGCATTACAATTATCACAAAGACTTTTATAATCATCGTTTTCCCATAAAAGAGGCTGAATGCAACCTCCCTTTTGCAAAAATAACAACAGTTGGAATCAACATAACAAAATTATACTACAAGTCATTGCCAATATACCTATCAATAATATTTTAATGTTTTATGATAATATTTTAGATACAATTTAATAATTTCACGCACCAACAACAGTAAGAAAATATAATATTTTACAAAATGATATAAGAAGGAACGATATCGGTATATACGACGTACATGGACAATAACGAAAAAGACATGCACATATGTACTTTTCCAATACAAATATTAAGCCAAGTTCAATAAGGCTGCACTGCAAAATAAGTACGTTATGGCTCATACGTATAAGTTTACTTTTACGTAAGACTTATACGATCGGCGCCAAACTATCTATCATCACTGAACGTCCATGAAAATTGAATTGAGGCCATGCAAATATTTCCATAATAATAAAGAAGATACCTGCGTTGGTTATTGGGTTTCTGCCCATAGGCCTTTATCCAGCTGTCGCAAAATAGTATTTGGCGCCGATCGTATATCTCTTACGTAAAAGTCACTATACATGTACGTACTAGTTTGCAGTACGGCCTAAGTCATGCCATTATACTGTTATAATACGTCTTAATCGGGTCCGACTTAGGTTCCTATGCTTCGTCAACCTGATGACCTGGGGTAGTTCATGTTACATAACACTAGCGGGTTTGGGTTTATGAGTTGTCAATTGCTTGAAAACTTGAGTTCATGAGTTGTATATAAAATTTAATTATAAAACGCGGCGCCACAGGTGGTATGTGAAACTCGGCATACTTCCTTGCCGACTAAAAAGTATTAGGAAACCACATTATGTTTAACATATTTAATTACCTCACATGGTCATCCCATGCGTTATACCAATATATATATTTATAAATGGATGCCACATTACTTTATGTCCTACCTCTGAAACCACATAAACCCCCTCCCCACACACCCCACAAACCAGGTTGATTTATAATCATAACCTTCCTAAGCCATTTCCCGTGGCTACTTTATTAACCCCTACCTCTCAAACCGCATTGCTTCATTATAAACTCTCGATCCCGTAGAGTCTTTGGAATATGCCAACTTACCTGATTATTAAACCCCTTACCCCCCCCCCCCCCCCTACACCAAATAAAGTAAAGAAATCAGGTCGCTTTATTAAACCCACAAAACGCTATTTATACCATATCACAATATAACCCTATCCTAAACCATTTCCTGTGGTTTTACCCCCACCCGACACCATATTATTATAGGCCTATAACCAATTCCTGTGTGACTACATTGCGCCATATGTAGGATCGAGCGCGTATATTGTCGCGGCAGTGAGCCCTTACGCATACATGCACACGACGCGCTACCGCGGTATGATTACGCGGTAGTACGTGCAACGCAAAATATCGTGCAATTCTAGTGGCATTTTTGAGCCAAATTCGAGCGGTTTTTGCTGTTTTTGGTGCCAATTGTTAACCAATTTCACTGGAATATACTTTATCACACTTCTCGTTATTTCCTCTATATTTCTTTTCAATTTACGTAGGTGCTGTTACTATAGTGTTGGAGTTATGAGCATATTAATTAGCTGGTATGTTACTTTTTGAGCACAGCACTGTCACTATCTACTCAACATTCATGGGAACGCCTGCATTTTAAACCTTGATATGTTGGACTAAAGGGAAGATATCTTGTCCATTTCCAGCGGTTTATATATTTCATAACCAACGGCAAATCATAGCATGTAGATTTCTGTAGTTGCTCTGGGACATCTCGTTTTAGTTCATCATCATCATCATCAGCAGCAGCATTAGCGACATCCTTATTAATATCCGTTGCGTACTGCTCACGCCATGATAGCAACCCTCTTTCCTCTGGTGTTCCTGTTCAACATAGAGAGTAGCGTAAAAGATAGATATAATAGAGATATAGGTAATATACCCAACATCTAATCCTGTTTTCACATGTCTAGTAAATGCCCTTATGGCACAAAACAATGCTTGAGTGAAAGCTTTGTGGTAGATTCTTGCAAACCAAAATTATTCTACTTATATCATAAATTGATAAAAGAAATATGTTTTTTATTTTTTATTTGACCATCTTGGTGTACTATTCAAAATGGCCGCCATTCCAGACTTATTTTGACCATAACTCACTCTAGAATGCTCATAGAGTTGTAATTTCAGTTGGTATACCCGGGGTGTGGTGGTCACAGAATTCATTGGAACCATCAGTTTATATATATAATAGCTGTAAGTCCAACAAAATCCAACATGGCCGCCAAAATGGTTCCGAAAATCTGGAAATATACATTTTGCACCGCTTTTGAGGAAGCTAGATACCATGGTGTCTAACAAGTGTTATTTTTCTCAATTGAGATGTATCCTAATTTGATTGAACCTTGGTCCTAAAACTTCTAAAGAACTCAAATTAGGTATCCCAATTAACTATAAAAATAACCGCAAGAAGATAATAATAATATAGCACATTCCGTTATTGA
Organism: Ophiura sarsii; assembly: GCA_035610835.1. Classification (NCBI taxonomy): domain Eukaryota; kingdom Metazoa; phylum Echinodermata; class Ophiuroidea; order Amphilepidida; family Ophiuridae; genus Ophiura; species Ophiura sarsii. The sequence goes on along the minus strand of CM069445.1, from coordinate 57,610,780 downwards.
GTGAGTGAACATTTTGGGAAGATTCTTGAAAAACCGTGTTTATTCTACTAAATATATCATAAAAGATGCAAATTCTCATTTATTATGCTTTCTTTATTGAGGGTAATATGCTTGATTCGATACATACATAAATACATACAAATAACAAATGTTACAGTGTTTAAATATAATACAAATTATAATACAATTATGATATTATCCAATTATATGATACAGTGGAAATAGGATTTGAATTGACCGAGTGTCATATTTTCTAAATCAATATGAATAGATGGTGATAAATTGTTCCACAGATGGCCAGATCTGAAAAGAAAAGTGCGCATACCAGAATTTGAGTTGATTTTAGGAATGATTAAAGTATTACGTGAATGATTTCTGGTAGTATGATTGTGAAAGGTATGTACAAATTCAAAATTGGATGATACATAGGTTGGACTTATATCTTTTAAACATTTGAATTTTCCACCTATCAATTAATTTTGTCCAATGAAGTAAGTTCATCATATCATTTATTGGTGTTCTGATATCAGAAGATAATATTGTTCTGGCTAAACGGTTGTGTACGACTTGAAGTCCTGTTTGATATGAATTTGAGCACAGTTGGACCATCCATACTGGGCATAATCAAAATGAGGAATCACAAGGGCATAACATCACATGAGTTGGATGTGGAAGAAAATGCTTTACACGACGAATAAGACCGATTCTCTTGGAAACATTATTTACTAAGTAATCCTGTAAATGTGATAATCAAGTCATGGTATTAGCAAAAATTTGTTTTACATTTATTTCTTCGGGTATCTTGATAATAATGGCCGCCATTTTCTGGGATCCATTAGAACAATCACGTAGTATATTGATTCAGTGCAACTACAATAAAATCCAAAATGGCCACCAAAATTGCGCCGGAGATCTGGAAATATACACATTGAATGTTTTAAAAGATGCAAATACGATGTATATTTCCAGATACCCGTCGTAATTTTGGATGCCATTTGGAATTTTATGAAGTAAGTTATTTTGACATGCCGTGAAATATTTTGGACATAACGTGAAATATTGTGACATAACGTGAAATGTTTTTACATGACTTTAAAATACTTTGACATGATGTAACCATTTTGGTTTCCAAATGAATTTCATATTATTGTGTTTGGAGGATTTCAGTGATAGAACCTTTATTTATCTTTATTAAGGGTAGCTGTTCCGATTTTCAACTTGAAGTTTTCTATTCTACATGAAAGGTCATCCTTAAAAGAGTTGTATTCCAAAGTTTGAGTTGCATAACTCTAATGGTTCTTATTTTAGACGCACAAGATGCCGTGAAATGTGCCCATTGAGTTGTACACAAACTATATTGGTGGTTAACCACCTTTCGCGGTAATTCGAATCTATTTCACCGATTTCTTCGTAATCATACTGTTTTGGACCGTCAAATTTCAGTATGTTAATCAGAAAAATATGATCTTTCATATGATATGAAAATCTTCATGTTTGAGAAAATTCTGTGCTATGAAAATGTGATCGGGTCATCTACCTTTAATTTATCCCTTCAATATGTTAAAACTGGACTTTACATACCTGGTATGGTGTTATCCAAAAAGAATGCAAGGAAGCCACCGACAAACATTCCAGTTGACAATAAAACAAAGATTATCTGGTCTAACTCCTCGACACCTGTTGAAATACCATCAATTAGATTAACAATACCATACACTTTGTAGGTTATTGAAACGACCGGATGTTTCTGATAAGAAGAGGTAGTGTACTGTGTTTAATACAGTGTGTCTCAAGAAATTTTGTATACCGGGAAAGGTGCGTCTATTTAGCTTCAATACCATTGCTTTTGGTCAGAGTACTTATGATTCTAACATTTACATATATTGAACTTTCCTGGGAGTTTGGAATTTTAGAAATAGGACATTTCTGACAGAAATTACGATCTCTTTTGTAAAAATAGGAGATTCCAAGTCAACAATACCTCTTTTGAAACACATGAAAGCATGACCATGCTCGGCATACATCTCAATTTAAACGATAGGCAGGTAATTTGATGTGTCCTCTTTTTATCTCCACTGCGTAGATATCAATTGTTTGTGATGTTTTAAGTGAAAAACTGTTTGAATGGTGTGAGGGAATTGCTCAGCTTGAGTGTTTTAAACTAATATTCTTCAGCGATAGTTTTCAAGTTTGGTTTGAGTTTTATGAATACGTTGTAAAACTTGTACATGTTGTAAGTGAAAAACAGGTTTTCAACGATTTTCAATATTGCCATGCCATATCGGAACAGATAAAGAAATCTTGATGAAATAGACAGAATAAGTAGGAAACATGTTTTCCATTATATTGCAGGTATTGGATTTGACTGCAATGTTATTTTATATGGTGGTTTTTTTCTCCAAACACGGTATAAATTATTCTGGGACACCCTGTAATATGGTTTGTACAGCAAAGATCGTGGACAGATTCCCTGCATATATAACTGCACTATAATTAAAATTAAAAAATTATTGTCCTGACAATGACATTCAACCAAGTCAACAATACCTCTTACATATGAAGGCATTGACCATGTTGAAATGTTGAAATTCATTATTAGGGGCAGTATCAAGGGTATGGTACTGGAAATCATACATCATACAGAGTTCAGTCGTCAGCTCACCAACCCGCCCACGATGAGAGTCGCGCACGGCAAAATCCCGCACCGCCTCGTCGTGCGACGTAAACACACGCGTATATGATTATTGGTCTCACAGAATGAAAAGTTATTTATGCTACTAGTAAGTTGTAACATACCTGTTGATATAACTCCAGGGTTAGTTGAAATCCAATGAGGAACCACTAAACCCATAAGAGTAGAGAAACCAAAAACAAACAAATTCCTTGAAGAATTCAGATCTACGTACTGTAGATTAGATATCCCGACAGCAGTTACCATAGCTATACATTGTAATGTAAAAATCGAACAAATATATCAATACATTTTAGGACTGATTTATGAATTTGTTTTCGCTCTGCGATAGTTAAGCAGTTAACATGTTTACAGAGGCGCACGTGGCTTAAGCGTTAACACGGTTTTTGCTTAAACTTATATACGATAGTACCCGATCTTTTTTGATTGACCAAATTCACTAATACATGTACTTGAAAACTTGAACTGACTGAGACCAGACAAATGTTGCCATGTGAGAGACACAGCACCGACCATTTTATGTTTGTGAATCATTATTTGTAATCAATTAGCAATTTTAATATTAAGACCGGCAAACAATAAGGGGACGGTGTTTTAACTGTGTAAAATAGGGCAAATTCGAAAGACCCCGCGAACTTTGTGTAGCTCCTTCTATTGTCTGCAATAAATGGCTGATGGATGGCGTGCGTGTCCCGCGGAATATACAAATCAATATGCCATGGCTAGACTTACCAAACGTACAGCACAGGACACCGCCTATAACAGGAATAGGTATTGTGGTAAAGATTGCAGAGAATTTCGTGAAAAGTCCTAACAGCACCATAAATGCACCTGCCGCCTGAATTACTACCCTACTGCCGACCTGATGGGACGATAATTAAACACGGTTGGTATTATCCATTGATTATACCTTTATGAACTATAATCATGCAATTTCGTTAGCTAATTTGTACAACAAAGAACTAAAATTACCATGATATTTTACTGGGACTAGTCTATTTACCGACAACCTCAGGAATCTCAGTGAGATTTGAAACAGTGGTTTTTACTAGATTCTTTACTTATATCGTCTTGTTTTTATGTTATTTTATATGTTTGGTAAAGACGAAATAAATGTCATCCGAATTGTCGATTTTGCCATTCGTTAATGTTTTTTTAAATATTTTATTGATATTTTTAAATATTTTAAAGATGGAATAAATGGCATCAATTGCTATTTCTGACATTCGCAGTTTTTTTAATTGATTTCTTCTATAATTCATTATTTTATTCATTTTGTAATTATCTTATTAATATTGTTATCTTTGTTGTTGTTAAATTTACTAAAAGAATATAAATTACACATTTTGTATTATGTTTTTAATTTATTTCACATTTAATTTATTTAATATTGAATTTTAGTGTGTAATATATTTAATATTTATTTAACATTTAGTACATTTATTTTTTAATTATTTAAGTCACTTAATAGTATTTTTATTATTTAATGACTATTTAATATTTAATGTATTAATTCATTTTATTAATTTTATTAATTGGATTAAATATTTTATCTATTTAATATATAATTAATTTCATATTTATTTATAATAAATATAAGAGGACCTGACGTTTCGATTATAACAGAATCTTTATTGAAGGTAAAATGAGGGAATACAACATGCACAACATATATATAGACAGGGGTACAATGGGCAGGAAATGACAAGAGATAATGTAACATAGTGGGGGTGGGGGCAAAGTGACAGATGGATGAATAGGGGAAGAGTAATCAAACTTGACAGATAGCTGATTGATAAAGTGATGGATCATATATATTTATTTAACATTTAATTTAATTAAGTTTTAAATTTATGTCACATTTATTTCAATTTATTTGATATCTAATTTAATATTTGCTTAATTAATTTGATATTCTTTTATTTTATTTAATAATTAAATTATTTCATGTTTTATTTTATTTTTATGATGTAGTACTTATTTGATCAATCAATCAATCAATCAATTAATATTATTACAGCTATCAATATTCAATCAATTAATGATTTATGAATTCATCACTTCATTTATTTATCATTCAATGTGATTGATTTATAAAGCAATAATTTTAAATACATACTATAATACAGCTATGCAGCATTATAGCTGAGATACTGTACACATTCATATCGAGAATGCAACCGAGCGTGACTATCTCCATCCTTATAATAACGAGCGTGATATTCAGCCTCATTTGTAATTGGTAAACGCCGATAGCACTTGTACACTACAACTTCACATTTCAATTTTACGTAAATGTCAGTAAGAGACTATCAGTAAACATGGCGGCCTCCATCTATAATATCTAGAAATACCAAAACTTCGCCATTTTCGCCGTAGCGGGCGCCCCAAATATTATACCAGAGTAAATAGTATTTTTACCACTCAGAATTTTGATTTGAATCAAGACTTAGTCACGGAAACCGTACCTTCGTTATTCCAATAGCACCGATGTTCTCACTATATGATGTGCTTCCAGACGCAGTTCCAAACGCCCCACACAGGATACAACCAATTCCTTCTATACCAATGCCTCGATTTATGGCGTGGGGTGGGGGAGGAGGTGCACCACTCATTCGTGCGCATGCGTAATAATCCCCGAGAGATTCTAACATGGATGCTAATACTCCCGCCAATATGCCAAAAACACTTCCAACTGAGACAGTGGGGGTACCCCATTGACCTAAGGAATAAAATAGTAGTGTTTACATAATAGTGTTAGAACCGGAGAATGAGGGCACTGGTATATTGACCGATGGTCGTCTTCGTAAATATGTTTTGAAACAGGTGTCACCTTCTTTTTACAATCACTAGTATAGTTGTTATCTAATGGCACCGGGTGTGCATAGGTATATTTAATGTGAAAATATTGTATTGAATCATATTGTAGACCTTTAAAGACCCTTCTGATCGTTTAAAAGGTGAAACTATATGGATGATATCATAGTCCATGATATTACTGAGGGTCACTGACCATTTTGACTACCCCACGACCACGACCGGATCTGGTCCCGTCGCGTCTTCAACATGTTCAACATAAATACACGACCCTTTCAAGGTCTGTTATTTCAAAGATGGTGATCGTAAAGGGGTTCGAGTCTCAGTCTACATGAGACCTACCTGGATACGGCACTGCGAACCAAGGAGCATCATGTAGTACCTGAGTGTTTCTATCTGTACGAGCCGCATATCCATACATGGATGGATCATCTGGAAACACGCCGGTAGCTGTGAGGATAGCGCATATCATCCATGCAGTCAAAATGCCAATGATTATCTACAGGTAAATATTGAAGAAGGGAAAAAAACCGTATCTAGTGGATTATTTTCTTTTCTGGCTGCGTCATTGAGAAGAAGTTATCTCCAAACAACAAACAAAGGTCGATTTCCTATGTTTTAGAATGCTAAACATCTGAATATGATGAAAACCTTCGAGGAATTTATGTCATGATTAAAAAATCATTGGTATCATCACATAAGAAAGAAACATTGTTTTAAATAATGGGGACAATTAATTGGATACAATTGGTACTTTAGGTTGAAATATGAATATAATTTCGAGCTTCAGTCCCCCAGAAAGTCCTTATGGAGCACCTTTAATTTTTTCTAAGTTGACAAACTTTTGGACACACATTTTTTAAATTTTGCCTAAAGTTTGGGAGGTGAAAGACATTTAGTAGTTATGTAAAAAAATGGTATTAAAAAATTCAGCAACCCTCTGTTGCCATGGTAACGAGCCTATCTTGTTTTAGGTCATTTTAGGGGAAAATTCTCCTAATTATACTGATTTCAGCAACAAAAAAGTAAAAGTTTGGCAGAACCCTACACCAAGGTGGTACATTTTTTTTCATAAATGAGTTGCCCTATCTCTGGTCTAACAAACCAACCGATTTAAATAAGTCAGTGTTGCCATATTGATACCCTGTTGCCATGTTCAAATATCACATTTTGAGGAAGTTGAAAAAGTCAGATATTACTAACCGACTTCGGGTTGCTACAGTTCCCCTCGAGGTGATTTGTTTTTCTTTGTACTTTGTTTATATAACAAAGACCTAATACCCTTTGAGTTAATTCAAGAAGAAAAAATGGGGAAACCCGGCACTTGCGTATCACGTGACCTGAAGTCACATGATCCAATTTACGGGAAATTGCATAGCCGGGTATATATGGGGGTTACCGTGCAACCCCAGGACTCCCCCAAACAACTTTTTTTTACTTCCTTTCATTGTCCTGAAACATATTCAGTATGTTACCAAAATGATTTTGGTATGCTAATGGGTTATTCAATATGGCGTCGAAAATGGCCGCCAAAAGGTCAAATTTCCTGAAATTATATTATATCAATCAAAATCGGGATCAAAATGTATGGTGAAAGTATAGTTTTAATAGTGGGACGTATGTATTAGACCACTAGAAACTCATATCGAGTACATTTGCTTTGTTAACATACCTAAATCCAAGATGGCCGCCAAAATGGCTGCCAAAAATGCTGAAATTCCATACATTTGGCATATATCAGCCCAGCATGTATGATCAGATTATAGTTTTAGCAATGGGGTGTATGTGTTAGATCCCTAGAAGCTCATATGCTGCATCTTTGCTTTGTTTACAAATCTTAAATCCAAAATGGCCGCCAGAATGATGGCCAAAATTGGTCAAAAGTCCATAAAATGACATCATTTTAATAAAATGAATGATGACAATATAGTTTTTAACAATGGGATGCATTTATTATATCACTAGTAACTCATATCCAGTTTTTTTGCTTTGTTAACATACTTAAAATCCAAAATGGCTGCCAATATGAGTCCCAAAACTTGGCTGCTAAAATTGTCAAATTCCATAAGATATGATAATAACGACCAGAAGGTATGATGACAATATAGTTTTAACAATGGGATTTATATATGTATGTATTAGACCACAAGTAACTCATATCCAGTATTTATGCTTTGATAACATACTTAAAATCCAAAATGGCTTCCAAAATGAGTGTGTATTTTGCATCACATTCGCCAAATAGTATGTTCCCTAAACTGCTAAGCTATTGCATTTAGATATAAGACCCACCTCTGTGACAATTTTCATTCTGTTTCAGTTTCCAAAATGGCTGCCAGATGGTTAAGTTGATGTTAAATGACCTAAACAAATTGTGTTGTATTGTAAATGACCATACTATGTAATACCAATACCCCAAACCTAATAGGACAACATTCACTATAATATATGATAAAGCCTAGGGGCTGTATCTAGTTTGAGTATTTTAAAACATCTAAGATGTCGGCCAAAGGTTAAAAAACCTGAGAAGCAGTATTAATTTATTGTTAGTGTCATACTAGAACATATCATTTGGTGAATGTGATACAAAATACACACTTAAAGACTATTTTTACATTTACAACGACCATTTTGGCGGCAATTTTGGATTTAAAGTACTACAAAGCAAACATACTGGATAGTAGTTACTAGTGGTCTAATACATACATCCCATTGTTAAAACTATATTTTCATTGTACATTCTGGTTGATATCATCCTATTTTATGGAATTTGACATTTTTGCAGTCATTTTGGGACCCATTTTGGCAGTCATTTTGGGACCCATTTTGGCAGTCATTTTGGGACCCATTTTGGCAGTCATTCTGGGACCCATTTTGGCAGCCATTTTGTATTTTAAGTATGTTAACAAAGCATACATACTGGATATGAGTTACTAGTGAAATAATACATACATCTCATTGTTAAAAACTATATTTTCATCATACATCTTGGTTAATATTATTTCAATTTAGGGAATTTTGACAAATTTTGGCCATCATTCTGGCGGCCATTTTGGATTTAAAGTATGTTATTACAAAGCAAAAATACTGGATAGTAGTTACTAGTGGTCTAATACATACATCTCGTTGATAAAACTATATTTTCATCGTACATTCTGGTTGATAGTATCCTATCTTATGGAATTTGACAATTTTTGCAGCCATTTTGGGACCCAATTTGGCAGCCATTTTAGATTTAAGTATGTTAACAAAGCAAACATACTGGATATGAGTTACTTGTGGTCTACTACAATACATACATCCCATTGTTAAAACTATATTTTCATCATACATTCTGGTTGTTATTATCCTTATCTTATGGAATTTAAGTATGTCAACAAAGCAAAAAAACTGGATATGAGTTACTAGTGATATAATAAATGCATCCCAATGTTAAAAAACTATATTTTCATCATTCATTTTGATAATATTATGTCAGTGTATGGACTTTTGACCAATTTTGGCCATCATTCTGGCGGCCATTTTGGATTTTAGATTTTAAACAAAGCAAAAATGCAGCATGTGAGCTTCTAGGGTCTAACACATACATCCCAATGTTAAAACGATACTCTGATCATACATGTTGGGCTGATATATGCCTAATGTATGGAATGTTAGCATTTTTGGCAGCCATTTTGGCAGCCATCTTGGATTTATGTATGTTAACAAAGTAAAAGTACTCGATATGAGTTCCTAGTTGTCTAATACATACGTCCCACTATTAAAACTATACTTTCACCGTACATTTTAATCCCGATTATGATTGATATAATGTCATTTTAGGAAATTTGACCTTTTGGCGGCCATTTCCGACGCCATCTTGAATAACCCATTAGCATACTAAAATCATGCTGGTAACATACTGAATATGTTTTAGGACAATGAAAGGAATTTAAAAAAAAGTTGTTTGGGGGAGTCATGGGGGTGCACGGTAACCCCCATATATACCCGGCTATGCAGTTTCCCGTAAATTGGATCATGTGACTTCAGGTCACGTGATTCATAAGTGCCGGGTTTCCCCATTTTTTCTTCTTGAATTAACTCAAAGGGTATTAGGTCTTTGTTATATAAACAAAGTACAAAGAAAAACAAATCACCTCGAGGGAAACTGTAGCAACCCGAAGTCGGTTAGTAATATCTGACTTTTTCAACTTCCTCAAAATGTGATATTTGAACATGGCAACAGGGTATCAATATGGCAACACTGACTTATTTAAATCGGTTGGTTTGTTAGACCAGAGATAGGGCAACTCATTCATGAAGTCAGTTTGGGCAAAAAATGTACCACCTTGGTGTAGGGTTCTGCCAAACTTTTACTTTTTTTGTTGCTGAAATCAGTATAATCAGAAGAATTTTCCCCTAAAATGACCTAAAACAAGATAGGCTCGTTACCATGGCAACAGAGGGTTGCTCAATTTTGTAATACCATTTTTTTACATAACTACTAAATGTCTTTCACCTCCCAAACTTTAGGCAAAATCTAAAAAATGTGTGTCCAAAAGTTTGTCAACTTAGAAAAAATTCACTCTTAAAAACTCTAGCAAATTTGATTTTCAAAGCAATTGGTTGACTGAAAACAGAACCTTACAGTACATGTAGGGCTGTCAAAATTACGCCCATTTAATGTGTTTAACACGACAGTTGATAAAGACATCTTTTGGCTCGTGACTTACCGGAAATAGTTTAAAAACTGGAAACATCACTGTGCGACATTGCTTGTTTGAATAACCTATGCACGGAATGTCCACGTTAGAAAGGTATTGCGAAAACAGGATGATTAAGACAAAAGTCCTGAAAAAGTAATATGGTTAGAAATCTAAATCAAAATGCTGAGAAGTCCTGAAAAAGAAGGATGTTTAAAATACTGTACATTGGTTTGATATTATTTGATTGCAGTAATGGTTCATATATGTTTGAATGAAGATCTCTGCATTAAGCATGTACGAATACAAAGCAACGTGAGGCATAGGTTAAAGACATTCGACGAGAGAGATACACAGAGTTTGAATTGTCACTTTGTTACTGAATTAGTTCGCGATCTAAGTCTATTATTCTGTTTAGTCTAAGGTGCCCACTTCCGTTTGAATTGTATTGTTCCATTTCTTTAAAGATTCAATTTGTATCACACTTATCTAAATCATTCCTTTTTTTCTATGGGAACAAGTACTTGTGTTCGTAAGTGGCCAATAAAATACACGATTTAATCATAATAACACATTACTGCTAGCTTACAAGACTGCTATTCCCCAGTGAAGTCCAGAGTCAAATGCCGCCACTTTAAACAGTGACAGTCCAATAAGTGATGTTATCGGTGCTATTACCAAAGGTCCGATGAATCGAAGGATAGAACCCATGATGCCCGTAAAACCAACTACCAATTGGACACAGGACGCAACCATTATTGCCCCTTGAATCTGCAAACAAACGCATTCAAATAAAACGGGGAGGTTAAATTCATTTTCGGAACATACATGTACATGTACATGTAGCTCTAGCCTTCATGTTCATGTGTAAACTACACGTACATTTGTATAGACAATCATGGTATAAACCTTAATATCATGGTATGCTCCTGAGTTTGATCATGTGGATCCAGATGTTTGCTGATATGTGCTGTAGGGACTCCATGCTCAGATTAAAGATTTGACAAGAAATGAACTGCATTACATCACCTACCCTGTTACAACAGAAAACACTGGGTTTCATCATTAGATACTGGAGACAGCATTTTGTGTGTGAATTATTACCGCGTTTCAATTTAGTTTCATCGAAAGTGTGTCCAAATAATGTTCAGAATACTATTACCTCACGTATTCGTATTTCATATTCTTTGACCTCTGTACCGGAAGTGCCCAACATGGAAGTATCTGTCAAAAGTAATACATATTTGAATCCAATTAAATTAAAGTCTTAACGTATTTGCAATGACGTGATAAATGATATAAAGAAGTGAACAAACGAATTGTATTGATTTATATTAACAAATGAAATAGTACCAACCAACCACACATACATACCCCCCCCCCCCCCCCACCCCTTCCAACTGACGCGCAAACATACCTAAAGCAGACAATAACCAATAACCAAATCTAACATTACGGGTATAAGGGAATATGGGGCAACTGGACCGTGGGGCAAGTGGTCCGAAATGAAGGATTTTGTAATTGTATGGGCATACTGCTTTATTTTGAACAGTACGACTTTTGTTGATACTTGACATATATCCTTACTTTCTACAATCCAAAACATTTGGAACTTTAGGGTATTTACACATGTGATTTTTCTCCAGATCTTTGAAGCCAACTCCTTGAGTGACTGATTGAAAATTCACAGATAGTATGGGCGATATATGAAGATGGGTTTAGATCATGTTTATTGTACTTTATATGATTGACAGATATGCAACAGTAAATATATACATGCAGTACAGTCGTCTTAAGATTCTAGGTACATATTGCATTTGATGGGTGCTATATTGTAGTGTGCTTAGGGACTTTCCGAAATATGATTAAAACCATAGGTTGTGGTTGAAATGACCGTAAAATGGCGCATATTGCTAACTTGGGACATTGGTCGTTGGGATTTCCGATCAATATTATCATTTAAAGAATGCTTCAACTTAAATCATTATCACGGGTATTCATTTGGTAGAGTTATTAGTTTATGAATTTGCAAATAACAAAGTACACCATTTCTTATTTTATCTAAAGACACTCGTCTACTTGTAGGACCCGAACGCCGTAATATTTGCGAATTCAAAGATACTCGCTGGCTACAGAAATCTGTGTAATGGCTAAAAACAAAAATGCAGTTTTGCCTTTTTTCCGAAATGTATTGGAGGTATTGATTATTATGACAAATGGTGGTATGTTTTAAAACATTTTGGCGTAAAATTTATTACGTCACAGGCGTGTTTGAATAACGTTTTATCTCGACAAAGTGCTACGTCATTTGTTGGGGCAAGTGGTCCGAAGGGGTATGGGGCAACTGGTCCGCCTGCAAAAACTTAATCAAAATTGTAAAATTCATTTTGAAAATTAGTTGTTAGTGTCAATAAAACATGACTCGGTATTGAAATGTGAATAGAATATGAAATAATTCACATTCTTTCTAGTTTTTAGACATTTTGGGGCATTTCGGGTCTAATACCGCTATATCCGATATTAAAGGATTACAATATGACATGAAATTGCTTTAGAATGGTTTAAAACCTCGTTATTATGAATTACATCTTTATTGTATTTTAAATGGTGTCTGTAAAGGTATTTGCTATGACGAAATATCATGATTTATGTATTTTATCCACTGCTTTTTGTGTATATTAACCGTTGGGTCATCATTGTCATATTGACTAACTTTCCCTGTAACATGAAAAGCTGGCTAAATATCAAGATGGTTTATTATAAGTACTAAATGAGGATTATATTAAGTAAATAAAATCATTAAAGAAAAGGGTATATATGAAGAGGTATTTTGCAAAAGGGCTATGGTGCATTTTTTCAAAAAATGAGTTTGATATAGAAATGTATAGGGAAAAATCATATGTTTCAAGGAAACAAAGTCATTTTTTTCAAAAAGACCTACATCTCATTGAAAACAGCCATTGAAATTGTTGTTTTGTTGCAAAAGGGCCTGTATCCAGAATTAAATTGGGATACAGGCCCTTTTGCAACAAAACAACAACTTCAATGGCTGTTTACAATGAGATGTAGGTATTTTTGAAAAAAATGACTTTATTTCCTTGAAACATATGATTGTGACCTATACATTTCAATATCAAACTTATTTATTTTAAATAATTAAAATAAATGATTTTTTGTGTGTGGTATTTTTTCTTTATGTACAAACAGATGGAGTTTTGTTGCAAAAGGGCCTACATCCAAATTTTCAAAAAATGTAAACATGATTTTAAAAAGAATTAAAACTAGCACATTTAAAAATTATTTCAATTTCAATTAGTATGTAGTGTACCTCTTTCATAATCCATTCAGTTTTTCAATTGCTCATCTTGAATATTTAGAAACAGTTTTTGGACTTTTTCTCAATAAGCGCCAAAGTGGATGTAGGCCCTTTTGCAAAATACCTCTTCATATAGACAAATGTATGGGGCGTCTGAATATCACAACCATGTAACCATTTAACTAGGTTCATACCGTTTTATCTAATAAACGTGCAGTCGAAAATTGCGCTTGTTTTGTACACCATTAGTATTACTGATTTTTACAGGTTTACCACGAAAACTGTATAAAACATAGGTTTTATGAGACCTGTATCCTTTTTACACGTTAAATAATATGGAAATGAGTTTGTGAAGAAAATACTGCCTAGTTACGGTGTTGTCAATCAATGATTTCTGTGTATTCTAACCGTTGGACAATATAGGAACAGTTGCCCCAATGATGGGGTAACTGGTCCGTGCCAAGTAAAGTATTTAGTTAGTGGTAATTGGCCTTTTGTTTGGATATTTTTTAACATTGATTATATGTTATATGTAAACAGTTACATGGGTGATATTTTTATAGCAATTCCATAAATATTTACACGAGCTTTAAGCTTTTATATCATGAAATATACTTAACCGGACCAGTTGCCCCATCCTCCCCTATTACTTGAAATATCCGCGTTAACTTACCATTAGTAGAGGTGTTGTCAGGTGACCTTGCTGGGCAATCTCCTCGATAATCACTGATAGCAAAAATTGGCACCACGAAAGAAAATGCTCCACCTTGTATTATTGGTAGTCTATGGAATACAAAAAAAATCATTTTACTTACGGCATTTATAAGCCTATGTATTATATATTTTTACAGATTCAATCCACAATTAACAGTGGACATTCCCTTACACACGATACATAATCAATAATAATCTTCATTAACAAATGTCCGATAAGGCGATGACAAATGGCAGACGGACCTTATCAGTCCGGGCAAATGTCCAGATGTGAAAATGTTTCCAAATCTGGAAAGGTTCAAGTCTTTGAGCAAATATGCCGAATTCGAAAGTCTTAATTATTATTCTTACTCTGCAATTTTATTTAACATCTGGCCAAAATTAGTTTTTTTGTGCATCTTGTTTAAAATAAGATTGTTTTCTAGAGGAGGTTAATGAATTTATTAAGACCATAACATTTCATTATTCTTGACTCCTACCTGACACCAAATGTTGTCTGTATTAATGTGACTATTCCGTATACAAAGAAAGATGTCGCTAGCAGATGACTTATTGCTACTGGTTCTTCCTCCATACACAAACGTCGAGCCACAAGAAGTGAGAGAGATATCACTCCGCCGAACATTGTCAAAAATTGCTGCAAGTATAAAATGATAAATGGAATTTAATTGGCACTATATTTCGTTAAAATTCTAAAGAGTACATACTTATGTAAATTATATCACTTGACCACCCAAACTCAAAGCTACTCTGCAACTAACCAATCAAAAACTAAACAGATTACTTTTAAAGACCATCATTTTGATGGGGATTTGTAGAACTAGTTCACAATAAACATGATAAATAGGATTTACCATAGAATTACTTATCTCAGGCGAACAAGAGAACCGCTGCTATTTCGTAAACCACTGCTATTTCGAGAACCGCTGCTATTTCGAGAACCGCTATTAACAGAGCAACCACAACTAGGATAATATTGCTCAATATTTACATATTCAATGTTATTTTTTCCTTGAAACCTTCTAGGAGGGCTACAATTACAAGTGAATAAATACCTGTATGCCGAGCACAATAGTAAGGTGAATGGGTGGAACATCCTCTATTTTGTAAAGCATCTTATTTTGACCTGTCTGACGCTTGTCCGCCTCCATAGAGTCCTTACTCTCATCAGCAGTGATGGTCTCATTATTATTGGGAAGATCTGAAAGGCTCACATCATCTGCTACTGTGGATGTCATTTTGTCTGAAAATAAATTATTAAAGATGATATATATATATCGTGAGCTGAGAGTTACATGGTTCTACTGACGTTTCGGTCATTTTGTGATATGGCCCGTATGCAGATAAGACTCAGGTTTTTAAAATGAACTATTTGGGGTCACTAGGGGTCAAAATGTCATTTTTCAATCCTTTCACACACACTGCTACTCCTCCAAGAGAAAGTGATTGATGATTGTCAGAATTATTCAAACGATTCCTTGGATCCATGTTCATATTAGGGTCTGAGTTTAATTTATAAAGACCTTTAAGGGATGTCAACAAGCACATAATAGGGAACTGGTCTTGTGAAACTAAACACAGCCCATGTGTGTAGGGGTGTGCATGACTGCACAAAATAATGGCACGTGTACTGCTGACGCGGTAGTTTCAAATGCACGTTCCCTGTGGTTATGCCTGGTGACTAATTTGTTTGTATACAAAGCTAATAGGATGTATAAAATGCATACTCATTGCTGAAATACATGCAATTTAAAAACAAAAACAATATCATAATAATTGCTCATACCATGTTGTTGTGTATGTCTTACGCTTTAATTTGATAGGTCACTTGACTTACTTGACTTACTTGACTTAGGGCGGATGATTTTTCCGAACCACAATGCCTCTCCAGATCTTCCTATCCAACATAGCTGTCTTGATTTCTTCCACCTGCAGTCCTGTATCACGTTTGAGTATGTCAATGTAGGTCAGGGCTGGTCTACCACGCTTTCTTGCTCCGTGCTTTGGGATCCAATGTATAAGTTTGTGTACAAGCTCCTTGGACCCTCTGAAGCAGTGTCCAGCAAATCTTGCTCTGCGTTCTCTGATCTTGTCCGAGACTTTTGGCATGTCCCCATACAGGTCCTTATTTGTCACATGCTGACTCCAGTTGATGTTGAACACAGATCTTAGCATCCTAGTGTAGCATCCATCCAGTTGTTTACCAAGCTTTGGGGTGACTGTCCATGCCTCACATCCATAAAGGAGGACGGATTCTACTGTAGCTATGAACAGTCTTTCTTTGAGCTTTCTGGATAATGATTTAGCCTTCCATAGCTGACTAAGTTTGCCACAAGCTCTCCATGCAGCTGCTTTGCGTGTTTTGATGTCCTTTTCAGTGTTGTTCATCCAGGCTCCAATGTATTTGAAGTCTTCCACTTTATCAAGGCGCATGCCTTCACTTGTGGTAATTACAGGTACTTGCGTCTGGTTGAAGGACATGTACTTTGTCTTTGCAGCGTTCATTTTGAGCCCAACTCTTCCCACTGAAGTCTCCACTCTATTGAGTAGTGATTGCGCTTGAGACACTTCCTCAGACAACAGTGCAATGTCATCAGCAAAGTCTAAGTCTGTTACTACGGTTGGTCCTATTCTTCTGCTGCTTCTTTTTGTTAGGTGGAATCCTAGCTCTTCTTCTCTGTCATCTATGGCTTCTCTTAGGGCATAGTCAAGAACAATGACAAAAAGATATGGAGCCAGGGTGTCTCCTTGTAATACTCCAGCCAGTATCTCAAACACTTCTGTTTCTCCATCTGGTGATATGACCTTTGCCTTGGTGTCTTTGTATATGTCTGCTATCGCATTTGTAAGCTGATCAGGTACACCATAGGCTTTCAATATTTGCAGCATTCGTCCCCTATGTATTGTGTCAAACGCTTTCTTGAAGCCGATAAAGGTTATGATGGCTGGCAGGTGATTTGATCTTATTCCCTCAATAATTCTTCGAAGGGCAAGTATATGACCTACAGTGGTACGTCCTACTCTGAAGCCATTTTGATTAGCTCTTAGGTGGACGTCGAGCTCCGGTCTAATTCTGTTGAGTATCATCTTGTTGTATAGCTTGGCAACAATTGAACTCAGGCTTATTCCACGGTAGTTACCCCCCAAGCTGAGATCACCTGATTTCGGTATTGGTACTATGTTGAGAATGGACCACTGTTCTGGCTTTTTCCCGTTCAACAAGGCATCATTGCAGAAGTCGAGAATGATGTTATCCAAATCACATATTTTAAGCATTTCAGGTGTAATACCATCTTCCCCACAGCTTTTCCCCTCTACTAGTGCCTTCTTAGCCTTCTCATATTCCTCCAAGTCAAAGGTTCCTACTTTAATGTTGAGATCTGATAGTATTGGAGCAATTTCCTCATCCTCATTACTTATATGTGGTGGGCTCCCAAGTAGATTTTTGAAGTGAGTGTACCAGTTGTTTAATCTCTCCTTTTGCGTGGACCCTTTGATTTGCCCCTTTCTTGTTGTCAGTCTTCCTGATATTTGGTTTATCAGTTTCCAACTCTTACCATGCTTGCTGTTTATGTGAGCATTTTCTACCTCTCTTAGCTTATTGGTAAGGTCCTTCTCTTTCACTTGATCATAAGCCTCCCCTAGGCTCTTCTTAGCATCCTTATAATCTCTGCTATTATTCTACTACACTACTAGTGTCTAGTTGATATTTTGCGTAAGCTTCATCAATTTTTGTTCTCGCCCCGATAACCTGGGCGTCTTTTGAGAAGTAGTTTCTTTTCTCTTTCTTCCTCGCAGGAATGACTTCCTCTGCAGCTTCTTGAGTGGCTGTAATGAACCTTGTGTATTTCTCAGTTGCAGTTTCTACGTCATCCTGAAGGGGCTGAAACCTATTGCGCACCTCTATACTGTATTTAGCTTGTAGATCTTGATCAGTTGTCAATAGATTCCAATCGTACTGCTTTTTCCGTTTGATGATCTTACTCTTCCTGAGGCTTAGTCGGATGCTAGCAGAGACTATTCTATGGTCAGATCCCACACTAGCAAAGGTGTTGTATGCTTTAGAATTTTGAACACTGTTTCGCCATTTCCGCCTGACAAGGATGTAGTCCAGCTGTAGTTTGTTGCCGCCTGGGCTGACATATGTCCACAACTTGCCTTTTTTCTTGCAAAAGTAGGTATTTGCGACTATTAGATCTTTCTCTTTAGCTAGTTCTGCTAGATACTCTCCATTTCTGTTTGTATCATCATGGTATGAAAATTTGGCATCATCCTTTCCAAGTCTGGCATTGTAGTCGCCAACAACAAGCAAGATGTTGTGTGCTGGAATGGAGTCAATTGCCCCTTTAGACTGTTGTAGTGCTCTTCTATGATGTCCTCTTCCGCCACATTTGTAGGGCAGTAGGTCACCACTACAGTTGTTGCTGGGTTACCATTGAAGTTAACTATGAGTGTACGATCAGAATGTGGTTTAATACTCGCTAATGATCGGAGTGCTGTGTTGTTGAGTAGTATCCCGACTCCACCTACAGCTGCACCTGCTTTATTTCTTGTTGCTGAGGTAGTGATCAGTGTTCTGCCCACAATGATCTCATATTTCACTGTGTCATCATGGACAATGCGGTGTTCCTGTATCCCGATCATGTCAATTTTATATTTGATTAGATTTGATACAAGCTCCTCCCTACATCGACTCTGTCTGATAGTTCTCACATTCATGGTAGATATAGTGATATTTGACTTGCATGTTGCAAGTCGTCTCCTCTTGCGCGCTCTGCCGTCAAGCTTACTCCTCCCTTCCGGGTTTGGGGGTATGCCGTCATCAGTTAATTTTGAAAAATCCGAGTCTGCTCCAGGAGACGTTAGGTTAGTAGGGACTTTAACCCTAGTGTTGGTTTGGTTTGTCATCATGGTTTTTCTGTTGCTATAATCACTGCGGTCGCAACTCCTGCAGCATGGTTTATTATCAAAGTTGTCCTTCTTCTAGAATGCTTGCCAGCCAAGGCTAATGAGTATATTCTACCCGAGTGAGTCTCAGTGATATAGATTGAAACATATTAAGCAAAGTTCAGTAGACCTTCAAACTACTCCAATAGTTCTAGATCTACTACCTTACTTAGCTATTTTACCCATAGCTGGGTGGTTTATGTTCAGGTTTTCCTTCATTAACTCAGAGCCCCGTTAGTGGAACAGGCCGCAAAGCCTGATCGTAACACTTAGCACCAACTGCCTAGCAGAGAGGGTGGGGATGAGTTGGTAAGGAGGCGATTATGGACAGATGGGCTGATGGAATTGCCAACTGTGCATACCAGCTGGGATAGAGTAGAATGAAGAATGAGCAGGAAAAAAAAGGAGTGATAGTGTGCATGAAGGAATGCGAGGTGGGAAAGCAATAGAGGAAAGGAAAGCTGAAAGTTGCGCATTTACACCCCTTTTCATATTAGTGTCTGTTAGAACACTAAGCTAAGCTGATAGGTCACAAACCCATATTAAAGGTATGGTTATGTTCAAATTAATTATAGAATATTAGTATTTCGGTAGTACATAACGCAAATTAATGAAATAAATAGATAAATACAAGGAAGTGTTCCATTTTGTTGCTCATACAAAAAAAAACACCCAGATGCCTTTCCTCCATACTGATGCCCCCAAACGAAATGACAAACTCTATGTACGCATTCAAAAATAAATTGTCTGCTATGCCCACCCTGCTCACAAGCCTGTCCACCTCATTAATGCGCTCCCCCCCCCCCCAAAAAAAAAACCCACTGAATTTCATTCGTCGATATTGTACAGACAGTCGTTGTGTTTTGTGTAAATTGTTATTTTTTTGAGTATGCCTACACAATATTAATGTAAAATCATCGTTGATAGCTACAATTGTTGGGCAAAGTTTAGATCGAAAATCCTACACCATTTTACTGGTTGCAATTTGGGTGTACTGTAGGCCTATTGTACTCCTTGAGTTTGATAAATTACTAAGCTTTTGACATTCTTTTCAAGACAGCGCGCTATTGTCACATTTAATTACAACGGGAAGATTTATTACGTTGAAAAAACACATAAAACACAAAATGTTGTTACCTGTTTTCCACGCAAGGTCAATCACCAGGACAATTCAAGCTTCAACCTTCAACCTTGAGACAAGAAGCCAACAAATCCACCACTCATTGAGGGCATCCATCCAACCATGCCATAATTTCTATTGTTTAGAGTCTGTATAAGATATTTTGCTTTGGTTCAAGTTCAAAAATGAATGTCAAAGTATCTGCTAAACGGATTGTAAAACATCTAGCCTATACTAATGATAGATTCACATACTTTGACTGGTGTAACATTTCAGTATAGGCCTAGGTAATAAGTTATCTTCCAATTGATCATTGACACACGTATCCAGCAATGCCCCCCCCCCCCCCCCCCCCCCCTTGACCAAAAAGTTTTAAAAAAAGAATGGAGGAAGAGGAATGAAGAAAGAGGAGAAGGAGGAAGAGAAGGAGGTAGGGGAGGAGGAGGAAGGGTAGGGACATAGGCGGCGCAAATGTGGGGGGGGGGGGGTAGTTACGAGGTCACGTACCCATAATTTTAAGGAAAGGAATGATATGTTTTTTGATGATTCTTTTCAGGAAAGAAATCATAACTCAGTACTCAAAACCATGATATCAGTCACTGACGTTAGTGACGTATATATCTGGGCACTGATAGGCGGGAGTTTCTACAATCAACCACCCTAAGAAGATTTCTTGAGCAACATCTGCTTTCTGTCACCAGCGTGTACAGGTTCCCATTGACATTTTTGCAGTTATGCCTATTATATCTGTGCATGTAATAATGCGGCTTGTATCGAATACACGCGTCACGTCACGTTCATGTCGCACTTCACACTTCGCGCTCGTGTTCATACATCAACACATCGCGTAAACGTTAATCACACTTCATATTTGTGTTTAAAATAGTGTACGTTTACGTTAAGCTGAGACTATTGACAGAGAGATTTCTCAAAAATTGAAATTCAACATTTTACCTTGCTTAGATAGATGATACACTAGCAACCTAAAGTATAGGACACTTGTTTATGGTGTCAAAATCATCCTATATAATACATTTGGAGTGCAATATTTCACTATGAGCGTGTTTCCACTGGGACACTGCATAGTAAACGGTAAGATAAAAGGTAAGATTAACCGGTATGTTTTCAATCCCCCCCCCCCCCCCTATTTCTACTCGCGAAAAGTTACCGCTAAGTTGATCGATCCTAGTCGATGGGCCGGGCCACAACGACATTTTACCTTTAGTAATACCAAACAATGCCACCCCACCTGAAAAAGATTGCTTCACAATGTGTATAACCCAGCGTGACACGGTTCACGGCACATATCGGTAAGATTAATCGGCTTTCTGTTTCTACGGGGTTTCTTGCCGTTTCTTACCGGTACCAAACCTGGTTTGTGAAGGTTTTTGGGATTACCCAAAATACCGATTCTTAACGGTATCTGGCTGTTTCCATTGGGCAAACTTACCGATTCTTAACGGTATCTTCCCCAGCAGAAACACGCTCTATGAGTTGAATAAATGTGTTGCTGAACCTCTTCTCATTAATAAATTCATGTTTCCTACAACATCTGCTTATTCAATTCTTAAGAATTGAAGAAAACATGTGCCTTCTTCAAATCCCTATACAAATCTCCCATAGCTCACGAATTATTCATCAACCTCATTATAGCCAATGTAATCCTATGGTGGGTAGTCTGACAATTTTGACTTCCTTTCAAAAAACCTTCTCAATTGTTTTGTCAATGAATTCACTCAAGTAAGACTAATCCCAATATAGTCACTAATCTTTCATCTCTCACAGATATTGACACTTGATCTCTTTATTTATCTTAAAAATAGGATATTTGGGAAGGAAATTTAGTTTCATGTTGACACCTCTACTTTCATATTTCAAAAGGAAACCATCCAAATGTTCTGTACTTTCTCATAGAACCCACATGAGCTGGGCACACTACACAGTTGCTATTCATTTTATCATAACTTAAGATTTTACTCTAAATTAACTAAATATATCAATGCAATGTAGGTGAGAGGATGGTGTAGACATCCATGTCCATCTTTTTAAAGATAGACGTCTATACTAGAGTGAGGGGCTAAGCGCCCTCTACCCTCCTTAGCTGTCTTAACTGTACTTTCTTCTGTACACATTTTCCCATTCTTTTACTCTTTTCTTCTAATTTCTTTTTCGTAGAACACCTTGCTAGCCAGGTTAGTTTGTCTGCATAAGTAGGGTTTAGAGGCGCCTGCCCCCGGGAAAGACCAAGACAATCACTGATGTCAACTGGGGTACATATACACAGATCTCCAGTTGGCGGGAACGGCGTAACCCCACACTGCGGTGTAGGGGGCTGGTTTAGGTGTTCTCACTTCCTCTTCCTTTCTTTCCAGTTCTCTCTTTGAACTCACCTGTAAGTCAGGTATTTTGTACCTGCATCTCCCCTCTTTTAATTTGATAAAATCATTTTGAGTTGTGCTAGAAAACCAGGGAATGTCTATTGTCTATACAAGTGACAGTCGTTCTAGCCTAGGACGGGGCAGCAGCCGTTCCTAGTAGAGCTTTCAGGGCATAGCCTAATGTAAGGGCAGATTGGCTTGATTACTTTGGAGGAGAAAGCTAGTAACCAACAGTTGGTGAATGTTTCTTTTCAACTGCGCAATGGTAGAAGGCAACGGCAACCAACCCACTACTGACTACCTGCCAAGAAAACCTATGATGATGAGTACAACTACTGTAAATAGAGATATGACACCGGATAGTGAGTCCCTCAGGCCTGAAAGTGTCTCAAAAGTTACTGGGGAAGAGAGGACTGATAACTCCATCCTGGGCATCAATGACGCCGTCACACTAAAGCCATTAGGACGTGTGGGGGCTGACACTCCCAAGGATCGCGACGTTAGACGTGACCTCTGGAAATCCACGCTTAAGATTGGCACATGGAATGTTAGAACAATGAATCATGGAAACCTTGACATTGTAACAGAAGAATTAGATAGAACCAAACTTGATCTTACTGGGATTTTCGGAAATGAGATGGACAGGGAAAGGACATTTTACCACAGATAGCAAACATGTTGTTTACTATTCAGGTAAAGAGAGCAGAAGAGAACATGGAGTCGCATTCATTGCTAACTCTCGAATCGCCAAATGTGTGCTTGGGTATAATCCTGTAAGTGAGAGGATTATAACACTTCGCATCCAAGGCAAACCAGCAAACATTTCGGTGATACAAGTGTACGCTCCTACCTCTGCAGCAGATGAAGATGACATCGAAAGCTTCTATGAAGATTTGCAACAGACCATAGACAACATCCCTAAAAGAGACATCCTTGTTATAACAGGCGATTTAAATGCCAAAGTTGGAGATAAAAGTACCAATAGCAATGTGATGGGAAACAACGGTCTAGGTGAGCAAAACGAAAGAGGAGAACGTCTCATTGAATTCTGTGACGAAAATGGATTTGTGATCATGAATACGCTATTCAAGCAACACCCAAGGAGACTTTATACCTGGTCGTCACCAAATCAGAAGATCAGAAATTAGATTGATTACATTCTTGTGAAGAAACGATGGAAATCTAGCTTTATGTACGCAAAGACCTATCCAGGGGCGGATTGCGGATCTGACCACCAACTTCTAGTATCTTGCATGAGGTTGAAGCTAAGAAGAATTAATCGCCAAAGTAAGCCAGCCAGACTTGATATGACCCAAATCAGTGAAAAATACAGAGTGGAAATAAAAAACCAATTCCAGACACTGTTTGAAAATGACCCAGAGGAGTCCTCACCCGAAGAGCTATGGCAGGAGATTAAAAAGGCAGTGACAGAAACAGCACAAAAATCAATTCCCAAGTGCAGGCATAAGAAGAAACCCTGGATCACAGAGCAAGTTTTCAATCTGGCAGATCAACGTCGAAAGATTAAAACGAAAGGTCTGGAAAATAAGAACAACCTGAAAGAATACCGGGAACTGAACAGGAAAGTCCAACTACAACTTAGAAACGACAAACAACTTTCATCACCCAAATTTGTTCTCAAGTTGAAAAAGACAGTTCAGCCAACAACACCAAGGACGTGTACAAGAACATCAAACTCCTGACAAAGAAACCAGTTCCCAGACTAAATGTCTTGAAGGATGCAGATGGTAAAATTCTTACTGAAGATTCCGAAATCAAAGCCAGATGGAAACCAGTACTGCCAAAAGTTATATGCATCACAAGATGGGATTCAAGTTGACGATAACACTCGCAACAATGACATGTCTGAGCCAGATATTCTGAAGAGTGAAGTGGAACAAGCTATGAAGAAACTAAAGATTGGTAAATCTCCTAGAGATGATAATATTCCCGCAGAACTCCTAAAGGAAAGTGATAAAGAAGGCATTGAAGTGATCCACAGACTATGCACCAAGATCTGGAGTTCAACTAAATGGCCTACGGACTGGAAGAAAGCAGTCTTCCTCCCTCTCCCAAAGAAAGGGGACACCAGAGAGTGTGCTAACAACCGCACGATAGCCTTAATTTCACATAGCAGTAAGATTCTACTACATATCATTGCAGAAAGGATCCGACAACACCTGGAGAGTGAGTTACCACCTGAACAGGCAGGTTTCAGGAAAGGACGAGGTACAAGAAACCAAATAGGTAACCTGAGAAACCTTATGGAAAAGAACTTGGAATTTCAACAACCTCTATATCTATGCTTCATTGATTACTCTAAGGCATTTGACTGCGTTCAACATCGAAGCTATGGTTAATAATGCAAGAAATGGGTTTCTCTCTTCACATCATTGAGCTGATTAAATCCCTCTACAAAGATCAAGAGGCTACAGTAAGAACAGAAAATGGCAACTGTGACTGGTTCTGTATTGGACAAGGCGTTCGTCAAGGATGTATCCTGTCACCTTACCTATTCAACATTTATGCAGAGTACATCATGAGGCAACCAACAAATGAAGGTCGATAATGACACAGTAGATTGTGTAGATAACTTCAATTTTCTTGTATCACTAATTCTTAAAGATGGTGGAAGCTCCGGAGAAATTAAAAGACGTCTGGCAATGGCTAAAACATCAGCAAATGCCCTATCAACCATTTGGAAAGATAGAGGAATCACAAAGGCCACTAAAATACGTATTATGAAGGCACTAATCTTTCCGGTCGCAACATATGGAGCTGAAACATGGTCAGTCGGAATAGCAGATTCAAAGAAAATATCAGCTTTTGAAATGGGGTGTTGGCGCAAGATGCTAGGATTAGAATATCAAGGAAAGAGCATAAGACAAATGAATTTGTCAGAAACCAGATTGGGAACCAAACTTCTCTGTATACAAAGATCATGCGCAACAAGCTACAATACTTTGGACATATTGCTAGACGAGAGGGTGACAATCTAGAAAAGGTGATAATACAAGGAGCTATCGAAGGAAGACGTAAACGTGGCAGACCAAAGCTTCGTTGGACTGATGGCATTAAAGAAGCAACTGGTCTATCTCTTATCTCTGCGCATCGCATGTCACAAAATAGACAACGGTGGCGCTCCATCATCAATAGGGTCACAAAGAATCAGCCATGAACCATAGATCGACGACGACGATCAATGCATAAGCATAAATCGAATTATTACTATAACAAACTTAATTCTACGCCATTAATTTTACGCCAGGCGGTATGAAATTATACCCATTTGACATCACATTGTCAATGTACAGTCCCCTATACTGTTATGAAGGTAGCTGACATGATAGCTCACGCTTAAAGCAACTACCGTTAACTCGTGCCAATTATCAGTAAACTGAATGGTTACTTTATTGGTAAAATTAACATATGAAAACTAGGTACGCTATGAAAACCAGCTCGAGTCTTTTCCGGTCAGTGCTGGTCATTGACGGGCCAACATCGTGTCCTGAGTTTTATGTACGTTCTTTTCGATCAATTTTATTGTATTTTTAATGATTGAATAATGATGAAATATAAACCATGTGTACATGTATTCATTAACACATATCATTCATTGGTTACACCCTGGAATAAGTATGACTGTCTTATCAAATCAAATAAAAAACATATTTTGTAAATTTCGACAGTCAGATAACTTAAAGGTAGATGACCCGATCACATTTTCGTAACACAGAATTATTTCAAACATACGGAGATTTTCATATCATATGAAAGCTCGTATTTTTCTCATCATCATACTGAAATTTGACGGCCTAAATCGGTATAATTACGGAGAAATCGATGAAATAACGTCGAATTACCGCGAATGGTGGTATACCACCGATATAGTTTGTGTACTACTCAATGGGTACAGTTCACAGCATCTTGTGCGTGTAAAATAAGAACCATTAGAGCTATGCAACTCAAACTTTGGAACACGACTTTTTTAAGGATGACCTTTTATGTAGAATAGAAAACTTCAAGTTGAAAATCGAAATGTGATCGGGTCATCTACCTTTAATCACTATTTTTATTTTTATTTGATAACAAAATCGATAAATACCTGTATTTTACTGCTATTTTCACTAGTGAATTACCAAGCACAGATCATGAAGATAAAACGCTCCCAAAATGAACAGCCACAGAATGACCTTGTGTACATGTATAATAGGTGTATGATACTCTGTGGTACTGGTATAATTTGCACCAAATTTATTGTACCTTTCATTCCTGTCTGAGTAAGCTATTGGTTAGTTCACCGTCTAGACATTTTGTAGACACCGAAAAAACAATCCTATTGTGCAGGCCTATCAGACTCAATTTTTTTCAATTTTTTTAAAATTCTGTCCACAAAAAAATCTGATGAAAAACAAAATGTGGAGGGAAAAATATAATTGGGTTTTTTGATTTAACCTTTTTTTTCGATTTTTTTGGTCTTTTTTTCATTTTTTTTCCTTCATATTTTGTGTGTGTGTGTTGGGTATGTGTGTATAAACATTTTTTGTTGGGACATTTTGAAATAAATAAGTTATTTTTTTCTTTCAAGACATATTCTTCTACTTCCGAATGTGCCTTTATGTGTTCTATCAAGACATATTCTACAACTTGCCAATGTAAAAAAGAAATATGATTGTGTTTTTTTGTTTTAACCTTTTTTTTTTGAATTATTCTTGATTTTTTTTCCTATATTTTTCTTTTTTTTCTTCATATATATATATATATATTTTTTTTTTTAGTTACTTTTTTGTGTGTAGGGTATGTATGTGCGTATAAAACTATGTTTGGTTGGGAAATTTTGAAATAAACGGGTCAGTCGGGCCCTAATAACAAGTTATTTTTTCATTCAAGACATATTCTACATTACTACTTCCCAATGTGCTCTTTCTCTATATTCGTATCATATATGTACGGAGCTCTATAACCGCCACATTTTGCCATAATAATTATCTCGGTAAGTGTACAAAACTACCTACTTACCAAGATATATATCTCGCCAAGTTGTCTTATTACAGACAAGAAGATGAGAAGACAATTTCCTGTATCTCGTCAAGTTGACTTTTAGCGTGAAGAAGACAAGAAGAAAATACATATGTATCGTGTCAAGTCGACTTTAAGGGAAAAGAAGACGAGACGAAATTTCTTTTAACTCATTAAGTAGACTTTTCTGGGAGAAGAAAACGATATACTGGATCTCATCAAGTCGAATTCCACTGATAAAAAGACGAAAAGGCAAGATTTTACATCTTGTCAAGTCGACATAGTACGGGCAAGAAGACAAGAAGACCATATACTCGATCTGACCTAGATGCAACTTGGTAAATCGGTATCGTGATGCAAGATACCGAATGTAGCTTGAAAAGTGTTGGTTCTTGATGCAAGATACCGAGATAAACTTGAAACAATTTGAAAACGTGTGATCTTAATGCAAAACACCGAGATACAACTCAGTAAGTCACGATTGTAATGAAAGATACTGCGAGCCACTCAGTAAGTCGTGATCTAACTGAAAGATACGAAGATGCAATTATTAAAGTCGAGATCTTGATGCAAGATACCGCGACGCAAATTGGAAAGTCGTGATCTTGATGCAATATATCTAGATACAACTTGGAAACGTGTCATCGTGATGCAACATACCAAGATGTCACCTGGAAAGTTTGATCTAGATGCAAGATACCAATATGCAATTTGGAAAGTCATTATCGTGATGCAAGATACCGGGATGCAACTTGAAGCAATTGGAAAAGATGTGATCGTGATGCAAGATAACGAAATGTAACTCAGTAAGTCGTGATTTTAATGCGAGATACCGAAATGTAACTTGGAAAATAATTATCGTGATACGAAATACCGAGATGCAACTCGGTAAGTCGTTCGCGTGATGCAAGAGACCGAAATGCAACTGGGTAAGTCGTTGATTTTGATGCTAGATACCGAGGTGCAACTTGAAAAAATGGGATCTTAATGCAAGACACCGAGATACAACTCAGTAAGTCATGATTGTAATGAAAGATACTGCGAGCAACTCAGTAACTCGTGGTCTAAATGAAAGATACGAAGATGCAATTATTAAAGTCGAGATCTTGATGCAAGATACCGCGACGCAAATTTGAAAGTCGTGATCTTGATACAAGATACCTAGATACAACTTGGAAACGTGAGATCGTGATGCAAGATACCGAGATGCAACTCAGTAAGTCGTTTGCGTGATACAAGAGACCGAAATGCAACTGGGTACGTCGTTAATTTTGATGCAAGATACCGAGGTACAACTTGAAAAGTGTTGATTTTGATGCAAGATACCGAGATGCAACTCATTAAGTCTTGATCATACTGAAAGTTACGAAGATGCAATTAGTTAAGTCGTGATCTTGATGGAAGATACCGAGATGCAACTTGAAATAATTTGAAAACATGTGATCTTAATACATGACACCGAGATTACAACTCAGTAAGTCATGATTGTAATGAAAGATACTGCGAACAACTCAGTAACTCGTGGTCTAAATGAAAGATGCGAAGATGCAATTATTAAAGTCGAGATCTTGATGCAAGATACCGCGACGCAAATTGGAAAGTCGTGATCTTGATACAAGATACCTAGATGCAACTTGGAAACGTGAGATCGTGAAGAAAGATACCGAGATGTCAATAAATGCAACTTGGAAAATATTATCGTGATACAAGATACCGACATGCAACTCGGTAAGTCTTTCGCGTGATGCAAGAGACCGAAATGCAACTGGGTAAGTCGTTGATTTTGATACAAGATACCGAGGTGCAACTTGAAAAGTGTTGATTTTGATGCAAGATACCGAGATGCAACTCAGTAAGTCTTGATCTTACTGAAAATTACGAAGATGCAATTAGTTAAATCGTGATCTTGATGCAAGGTACCGAGATGCAATTTGAAACAATTTGAAAACATGTGATCTGAATGCAAGACACCGAGATACAGCTCAGTAAGTCATGATTGTAATGGAAGATACTGCGAGCAACTCAGTAAGCCGTGATCTAACTGAAAGATACGAAGATGCAAGTATTAAAGTCGTGATCTTGATGCAAGATACCGCAACGCAAATTCAAAAACATGTGATTTTGATGCAAGATACCAAGATGCAACTCGGAAAGACATAATCGTGATGCATGATACCGAGATGCAACTTGAAGCAATTGGAAAAAATGTGATCGTGATGCAAGATAACGAAATGTAACTCGGTAAGTCGTGATTTTAATGCAAGATACCGAGGTACAACTTGAAAAGTGTTGATTTTGATGCAAGATACCGAGATGCAACTCATTAAGTCTTGATCATACTGAAACTTACGAAGATGCAATTAGTTAAGTCGTGATCTTGATGCAAGATACCGAGATGACACTTTAAACAATTTGAAAATTGTGATCTTCATGTAAAAAACACCGAAATACAACTCAGTAAGTCATGATTGTAATGAAAGATACTGCGAGCAACTCAGTAACTCGTGGTCTAAATGAAAGATACGAAGATGCAATTATTAAAGTCGAGATCTTGATGCAAGATACCGCGACGCAAATTAGAAAGTCGTGATCTTGATACAAGATACCTAGATGCAACTTGGAAACGTGGGATCGTGAAGAAAGATACCGAGATGTCAATTGAAAAGTTAGATCTTGATGCAAGATACCAAGATGCAACTTGGAAAGCCATTATCGTAATGCAAGATACCGAGATGCAACTTGAAGCAATTTGAAAAGATGTGATCGTGATGCAAGATCACGAAATGTAACTCGGTAAGTCGTGATTTTAATGCAAGATACCGAAATGCAACTTGGAAAATATTTTCGTGATACAAGATTTCGACATGCAACTCGGGAAGTCGTTCGCGTCATGCAAGAGACCGTAATGCAACTGGGTAAGTCGTTGATTTTGATACAAGATACCGAGGTGCAACTTGAAAAGTGTTGATTTTGATGCAAGATACCGAGATGCAACTCAGTAAGTCTTGATCTTACTGAAAATTACGAAGATGCAATTAGTTAAATCGTGATCTTGATGCAAGGTACCGAGATGCAATTTGAAACAATCTGAAAACATGTGATCTGAATGCAAGACACCGAGATACAGCTCAGTAAGTCATGATTGTAATGGAAGATACTGCGAGCAACTCAGTAAGCCGTGATCTAACTGAAAGATACGAAGATGCAAGTATTAAAGTCGTGATCTTGATGCAAGATACCGCGACGCAAATTGGAAACATGTGATCTTGATGCAAGATACCAAGATGCAACTCGGAAAGACATAATCGTGATGCATGATACCGAGATGCAACTTGAAGCAATTTGAAAAGATGTGATCGTGATGCAAGATAACGAAATATAACTCAGTAAGTCGTGATTTTAATGCAAGATACCGAAATGCAACTTGGAAAATAATTATCGTGATACGAAATACCGAGATGCAACTCGGTAAGTCGTTCGCGTGATGCAAGAGACCGAAATGCAACTGGGTAAGTCGTTGATTTTGATGCTAGATACCGAGGTGCAACTTGAAAAAAATGGGATCTTAATGCAAGACACCGAGATACAACTCAGTAAGTCATGATTGTAATGAAAGATACTGCGAGCAACTCAGTAACTCGTGGTCTAAATGAAAGATACGAAGATGCAATTATTAAAGTCGAGATCTTGATGCAAGATACCGCGACGCAAATTTGAAAGTCGTGATCTTGATACAAGATACCTAGATACAACTTGGAAACGTGAGATCGTGATGCAAGATACCGAGATGTCAATTGAAAGGTTAGATCTTGATGCAAGATACCAAGATGCAACTTGGAAAGTCATTATCGTAATATATACAAGATACCTAGATGCAACTTGAAGCAATTTGAAAAGATGTGATCGTAATGCAAGATAACGAAATGTAACTCGGTAAGTCGTGATTTTAATGCAAGACACCGAAATGCAACTTTGATTATAATTATCGTGATACAAGATACCGAGATGAAACTCGGAAAGTCGTGATCTTACTGAAAGATACAAAGATGCAATTATTAAGTTCAAGATCTTGATCCAAGATACCGCGACGTAAATTTGAAAGTCGTGATCTTGATACAAGATATCTAGATACAACTTGGAAACGTGTGATCGTGATGCAAGATACCGAGATGTCACTTAAAAAGTTTAATCTTTAAGCAAAATACCAATATGCAACTTGGAAAGTCATTATCGTGTTGCATGATACCGAGATGCAACTTGAAGCAACTTGAAAAGATGTGATCGTGATGCAAGATAAAGAAATGTAACTCGGTAAGTAGTGATTTTAATGCAAGATACCGAAATGCAACTTGGAAAATAATTATCGTGATACAAGATACCGAGATGCAACTTGGTAAGTCGTTCGCGTGATGCAAGTGACCGAAATGCAACTGGGTTAGTCGTTGATTTTGATACAAGATACCGAGGTGCAACTTGAAAAGTGTTGATTTTAATGCAAGATACCGAGATGCAACTCAGTAAGTCTTGATCTTACTGAAAATTACGAAGATGCAATTAGTTAAGTCGTGATCTTGATGCAAGATACCGAGATGCAACTTGAAACAGTTTGAAAAAATGTGATCTTAATGCAAGACAACGAGATACAACCCATTAAGTCATGATTGTAATGAAAGATACTGCGAGCAACTTAGTAAGTCGTAATCTAACTGAAAGATACGAAGATGCAATTATTAAAATCGTGATTTTGATACAAAACACCTAGATACAACTTGAAAACGTGTGATCGCGATGCAAGATACCGAGATGTCAATTGAAAAGTTAGATATTGATGCAAGATACCAAGATGCAACTTGCAAAGTCATTATCGTGATGCAAGATAACGAATTGAAACTCGGTAAGTCGTGATTTTAATGCAAGATACCGAAATGCAACTTGGAAAATAATTATCGTGATACAAGATACCGAGATGTAACTCGGTAAGTCGTTCGCGTGATGCAAGAGACCAAAATGCAACTGGGTACGTCGTTGATCTTGATGCAAGATACCGAGGTGCAACTTGAAGAGTGTTGATTTTGATGCAAGATACCGAGATGCAACTCTGTAAGTCTTGATCTTACTGAAAGATACCAAGATGCAATTAGTTAAGTCGTAATCGTGATGCAAGAAACCGAGAAGCAACTCAAAGTCGTTATCTTGATGCGAGATACCGAGATGAAAATTGGAAAGTCGATATCTTGACATGCTTCAACATATTGATACAAGATACCGAAATAGAACTAGGAAACATGTGATCTTGATGGAAGATCTTAATCTTAATTGTTCAAGAGACAGGAGCATTGTGGCTGTAAGAACATACTTCAAAGGGCCTGTTGTTGTACTTCAATTATAATAATGACATGTGCTGGGGTTTGAAAAGAGTATGCATGCGGGTATCGTCTGTTAAATACTATACTAATCATCCATAATCTTGGTACGATGCTGTTCTTCTTGTGGGTAAGTTGAATATATTAAAATGAATAGCGTTAATTATTTTTGTGTAGGCCCTATGTAGGTGTAGGTTTATCGATTTACCGATTGCAAATAATCCATTGTTTGTGAGGGGTTCCATGTATCAGTGGCCAATCGGTGCAAAAACGTGTAAAATAGACGTCTACGTCTAACCTTAGACCCTCATTACTGAATAAAGCACAATATTATAGTTAGCCTTATTCTGTTTCGCGTTTAAGTTTGTAGGCTATTCAAGGGTATCCCCGGATTTTTTTTCACTTAAAGGGACATTAAGCGGTGTTGACAATTTTAACATTTACTTCAGAATTCAAGATGAACATCAAAAATTGCCATTAGTGTTGTTTCTACTAACAGAAACACAGCAAAACTTGATTAAAACAATACCATCGCTATTTATTGAAAAACGCCCTCTATGCAAATATGGTTCGCGTTATGTATCACGCGTACTGCAGGGGGATACTGTCGGACGTAAAATGTTGGTTGCGGCTCTACCAGCATTTTTGAATCGACGTTTTGTTGTACAAAGAGGGCTGATTTTTCTTAATCCGTATAGGTGTAAGTTCATACATGTAATACGATTGTAAAAATAAGCAAATCCCAGTTCTATCATATATTTTTGTAATTGAGCGCGCTGCCTCAACCACATCTCTTAATGCCCCTTTAACATTAACAATATTCGTGAATATTAAAGAGGCACTCGGTTACACTTCCAATCACTCTGAATGAGACCATCATATGTACCGACAGGGTAATGGCTGTTTGTCTGCTAGAGGACGCTTTAAAAATGGCTCAAGAAAATGTAATGAATTAATATATGACGTCTTGAAGGTGGTGAAAAAAAGAAAACCTTGTTCTACGGTCCCGACGGACCCAGATTATGCATTTTGGCATATACAGTTAAGCCCACAATTATTCATACCCCTTGAAAAATATGTGTTTTTGCGTTTTTCTCATATCTATACCAGCTGGAGTGGTGGAACTTTTGCTTTACACTAAAGACAATTAGTGTGCAAGTACAAATCAATATATTTGGGCTCAACATTTTTTGCATAACAATAGAATTGAACAAGAATTGTGTTTTTATGCCTGTCCAAAATTATTCATACCCATACCAAGTCTCAGGATTGAGGCCATTTTTTGTGATAATACACATGTTTTTGACATTCCAAACATTCTTTATATTGTGTGATAGGCTTTTATATTGTTATGTAATTATTCCATACAATGTGGATGCATTAAGAATGTGTCCTATTGAATGTACAGTGAGGGATATTATAGGACAACACTCTAGCTCTTTGACAGCATGGCGAAGGGGATCAAATAACTCAGTGAGGACCTTTTTTGTGCATTGTGAATGCTCACAAAGAGGGGAAAGGCTACAAAGCTATTTCGAAGCAATTTCAAGTGCCAAATTCCACCATAAAAAGCATAATTAGGAAGGACAAGACAGTTAAAATCAGTTAAAAACCCTGAAGAACACGGTCGGAAGCCAACAGTGTCCCCTTGTTTGACAAGAAAAGTATGGTGAAAGGCCAACAACAATCCACATATCACCATCAATGCTCTCCTGAACAACCTTGGTGAGTCTTGGACCAAGATATTAAGGCAGACACTCCAGCAGACATAGTACACAAGAGTTCTCCATGGACTCCGACCAAGAAAGACTCTACTCCTGAAAAGAGACAATGAGAAACTCATCTAGCATTTGCAAGAGCACTTCTGGACAAAGATCTAAGTTTTTGGTCTTCATTGTTGGGGTTGCTTAAGATGCAAGACAAGTTTCTCTGTGTCTCTTTTAAGGAGTAGAGTCTTTCTTGGTCGGCCTCCATGGAGACCTCTCATGTGCCATATATGCTGGAGTGTCTGCCATGATATCTTGGTCCAATATTTGCCAGGGTTGTTCAGGAGAGCATTGATGGTGATCTGTGGACTGTTGTTGGCCTTTCGCAATACTTTTCTTGCCAAACAAGGGGACACCGCTGGCTTCCGACTGCATCCTTCAATGTTTTTAGTGAGTTGAACGTCTTGTTCTTCCTAATTATGCTTTGTGTGGTGGATTCTTGCACTTGGAATTGTTTCGAAATAGCACTGTAGCCTTATCCCTCTTTGTGAGCATTCACAATATGCACAAAAAAGTTATTTGATCTTCCTCGCCATGCTGTCAAAGAGCTAGAGTGTTGTCCTATAATATCCCTCACTGTACATTCAATAGGACACATTTGCAATGCATCCACATTGTATGCACACATCATGGAATAATTACATAACAATATAACAGCCTATCACACAATATAAAGAATGTTTGGAATGTCAAAAACATGTGTATTATCACAAAAAGTGGCCTCAATCCTTAGACTTGGTATGGGGTATGAATAATTTTGGACAGGCATAAAAACATAATTCTTGTTCAATTCTATTGTTATGCAAAAAATGTTGAGCCCAAATATATTGATTTGTACTTGCAAACTAATTGTCTTTAGTGTAAAGCGAAAGTTCCACCACTCCAGCTGGTATAGATATGAGAAAAACGCAAAAAACTCATATTTTCTAAGGGGTATGAATAATTGTGGGCTTAACTGTACAGGGTGTCCCAAAAAAATGTTAACACTCCGGGCACATAAGATATCTTAAAAGGACCCGGACACACAGGTCTAATCTTGATGTATTATGAGAGCTGAGTAAATAAACTTTCATTTGCATTTTATTGCGTTCCAATTGGTTATTTAGAACGGGAGATATGCTTCAGCAAACATGAGGAAGCAAAATCGGCTTGGTCCAATCCTCTCAGTATGAAGGTAAAGCTTTTTAAATGCACGAAACAAGAAGCAACATGATTAAGTCACACACACACATCAGTTAATCTCTTCTTTGTCTTTTCAACGCATTCTTTCGATTCTTTTCAAGCTTAAATTGATTTATGGTTAATTTCAGAGCAATACTAGTTTTATTTCAGTGCAATATTAGTTAATTTATTTAATTGGATGGACCATTTCAACAAAGAACATGAAATGTTTCAATTTCAATTTTAAAGACTGCTTTACTGACAGCTACCCATTGCACATGGAAAAAGAGTATAGAACTTGAACTCATGACAAAATACTTATATAATTTATGTGGGATATATTTATTTATGTCTTTTAAGCTTGAAAAGAATCGAGAGAATGCGTTGAAAAGAACAAAGAAGAGATTAACTGATGTGTGTGTGTGACTTAATCATGTTGCTTCTTGTTTCGTGCATTTTAAAAGCTTTACTTTCATACTGAGTGGATTGGACCAAGCCGATTTTGCTTCCTCATGTTTGCTGAAGCATATCTCCCGTTCTAAATAATCAATTGGAACGCAATAAAATGCAAATGAAAGCTTAGTTACTCAGCTTTCATAATACATCGAGATTAGACCCGTGTGTTCCAGTCCTTTTAAGATATCTTATGTGCCCGGAGTGTTAACATTTTTTTGGGACACCCTGTATGTTTGCATATGTTGTAATTTCAAAATAACAAAACTGCAAAATTAACCGTTTTACTACCCAAAATCTATAGTTTTACCTTTAAAAAGGCGAGGGAAGCGAGCAGATTTTTGGGTGCTTTTTAGTAGGGGAGGTTGGGGTAAGTTGAGCCATTTTTCACATTTTGCACTATTCTGCAGATACTAAAAGACAGACCCTCAAACTTAGTGTTGCAAGTAAAACTTTAGAGTGTTGACTTACTAAGTATAACATAATAATTGAACCAACTGCTATTGTTTATATTCATGGGACATGCTTGAAAAACTTTGGCAAAGTGGCTCAACTTGCCCCGGGCTAGGGGTAAGTTGAGCTACCAGTGTGGGTAAGTTGAGCCACCACAATAAACAATGGGACATTTGAAATCAGAAATTTTGGTTTATTCATGGTAAAAGTGAAATATATTCATAATTGGTAATACTTTGATCCAAACTGGAATTTTAAAACACTTCCCCACAATTTTCGTACTAAATTTTGACAAATTTTATTTTATCATGGCTATTTCCTATGCTCAACTTACCCCGTGAAAATTGCTCATCTTACCCCGCGACGGTCAACTTATGAAAAAATACCCCCCCCCCCCCACTTCCCCCCCCCCCCCCCCACCCCCCCCCCCCCCCCACACTTCCCTACTGAAGCTTAATGACATTTTCAACATGTTACTAAATTAAAGTGCACATGTCACCCTTCTATCACACAAAGTTGCACCAATACAATCTATGCACTTTTTAGAAAGAAACCACGTAAACCAGGGGTGCGAGGGGCGAGAGGGAGTGGGGTTTGCCACCGAGTGAGAAACTTGAAAGCGCGGGGTGTGTGGGCGCTTTATAGGTATTTGGTATAAAGGCCTGCATTATCATGGACATCTTGATGGTTTCAGGACTCGTGAAATAAGTAGAATATGTATCTGGGTATAGGCCTAATTAAGAACACATCTTGATGGGATTGGGAGGTCGGCTCGATATTTCATTATTAATTACACAAAGGGATATTTGGGTACCTAACAAGAGCTAGAGGGGTCCCGCGCGTTAGCGCGGGTACCCGGTATAAGATATTGTATTATAAACTTATAGGACGAGTTGCTGTGAATTCCGGTATTATTAATTAAATCGGTTGTATCTGTTTATTCCCAGGCAATCGGCATTATCTTAACTACGGAACTTCCGTTTGTTGTAGCTCCATATACTGCTGCTGAGCTACAAGGCAACCATGGTTTCACAAGAGAAGAGTTTATACAACATTATTTTCATGACGGCTACAATACTATTGAAATAGTTTCCCTTTTGCTCTTACGACATGGATTTGTGATCAGCATTCGTCACTTGCAACGTATCTTGAGACACCTAAGACTTCGTCGACGAGATAAATCGCCGTTGGAGGAAGTAGTTACTGCAATACAAACGGAACTTCACGGATCAGGATCATCCTTAGGATATCGTTTCGTATGGCGTTTGTTAACCACAAGGTGGAATCTCTGTGTTACTCAACACGAAGTAAGGCAAATTTTAAAAGTTCTAGATCCTGTGGGAGTAGAGGCGAGATCACAACAACGCTTTAGACGTCGTCGCTATAATAATAAAGGTCCCAATTATGTGATACATGTGGATGGTTTTGACAAACTCAAACCATTTGGAATATCGGTTCACGGTGCCATCGATGGCTTCTCCAGAAGAATACTTTGGTTGAAGGTTGGACCAAGTAATAAGAATCCTAGGTATATCGCAAGGTTTTTCATTGAACTTGTAGAAAGGCTACAAGGAGTACCTAAAATAATCCGAGCTGACAGAGGGACAGAGAATTCATTAATAAGAGACATTCAAATAGCTTTAAGATTCCAACATACAGATGATTTCAGTGGGGAGCGTAGTTTTTTGTATGGTCGGTCTACCGCCAACCAACGAATTGAAGCATGGTGGTCGTATCTACAGCGGATGTGTTCTCGTGATTGGGTAAACTTTTTTAAAGATCTCAGGGACTTGGGGATCATCGATACGTCTAATGAACTGCACACGGAGTGTGTAAGGTTCAGTTTTACCAGTTTGATTCAACGTGATTTTAACAGAGTATCTGAAATATGGAATCAACATAGAATAAGATACCAACCAAATTC
Source organism: Ophiura sarsii (assembly GCA_035610835.1). Lineage (NCBI taxonomy): Eukaryota > Metazoa > Echinodermata > Ophiuroidea > Amphilepidida > Ophiuridae > Ophiura > Ophiura sarsii. Next base: position 57,571,975 of record CM069445.1, on the reverse strand, counting down.
TGAATGTCCATGCGGGAAACCAGATTTTTTATACTTTGCACCCGAATGTTTTCAATCCAGAGATTATAAAATGCCCTTGCATTTTTCAAATAATGAATTGGAAGACGTGAAACGCAATTACGCTGAGCAAATGCCGACGTATGGTTGTTCTAGAGATTTCAGTGATGCACTGTCACAATTAGTTGGACGATTAGACACTTATGCTATGCCAGATTCGAGAGAGGAAGCTCTGGAGCTACTGCAATCGCTTATTGATATGTTATAAACCTGATTATGAACATTGGCGTAACATTGCCTGGTCACATTACATAATATGGAACAATTTTACATGTAGTCTTGACCAATATATTTCAGATTAACCCTCGTCGTCCCAAGCCAATTTGGTAACATGTCTTCCCAAGGGGGTGAGGAGAACCACCCTAATATTTTCCCCAAAGAGGGTCGCAAAACCGCTATCAATAAAAATCAAAATAAGTACAAACATTCCTACCATCCCAAAGATATGACATCATCAATGACGTCATATCGAAAAACCACGAAATATAGCAAAAATAGAAATGTTGCCTTATTTTTCGAGTTTTTGATTAAATTTGAGGAAGTGTTTGGATTTGTCTATTCACTACATGCATAATCTACCTCTTATACATGTTTACTATACAACAACAATGTACTAGCATACCTGAAATAACAACAAATGATGATTTACCATCAAAAACAGTTTTTTCGGGAATTCCCATTGACTTTACACGTCGTGTAATCTAACAACCCCCTATGTTCAGAAGGGACAAAATGGTGTCCTACACCCGAGGAAGGTGCTATTGCGCTGATTTTTAGTCACAATATGTGAAAGAGTTGTGGTAACGAATAACTAGACTAACAGGGCCACGGAGCGTAACGTTTTGCGCTCCAGACTGAATTACCTTAGGGGGGCGGGCTTGGGAAGACGACGATCAAAATGATCAATGCCACTGGAATAATTATAAGCTAAACTTTTTAGTCTAAGGAAGAAGTTATCAACAATCAGCTAACGATAGCATTTTACAGTTTGGTACCAAAAAACAAGTGTTTTCTTTTTGAATATGCTTTTATTTTGTACATTGCAATTTGTTTTACTGGAGTTATTACATTTAAAAAAGGTACAGCTACTTTTAGGATACCATGTACATGTATGTGTACCCCGATATGCACATGATTAAAGGTGATTTTTGTGACCAGATATTTTACATGGTGTTTTCTATTCTACCTGAAAGGACATCATTTGAATAGTCTAATTTACATGAACTATGAATTGAAATACTTCCCAATAATCCTAATTTTATAAAGCGCAAGACAATTAGTAGGGCAATTATCTTGAAATCCGTGACCATTTTGAGTGTACCTAGGTTTCTCAATGGATTTGGTAGCCTGAACCAATTTTGAAAAAAAAGCTTCTATGTACCTCTCAAAATAAAAATGAAGGGAAAGTTGTGCAAATCCGCAATATTCAAGGCCGCCATCCGCCATATTGAAAATACAAAACTCATATCGCTGGCACCAAATGAGCTATACAAAAAAAACGAGGTGTCATTTTCTAATAATTCGGTCATAACAAATTTCCTGGAAAGGTTATTGTAGAGTTTCAGGATCATCTTGACATCTTAATCCAAAATGGACGCCATCCGCCATCTTGAGAAACATATAAATACACATCACCATATGATTCCGCTGGCGAGCGTGCAGGGTGGGGAAATCCCTAAAAATCTCGGATTCAGCTTGAAATGTGAATATTATAGCCGGGTTTTTGGCTTAATAGGTCTTACTTTTTGTATTTAAAAGTTGAAACATTCACGTTTGTAATCAGAAATTTAAAAAGTTCCTTGGCGAAGTCTTGAACACACATGTGAAGCGGTTAAAAATGCTGATTTTCACGATTTTTAAGGCTGTGACGCGCTATAGCTTTCTTAAATTGTAATTATTGAAAAACTGAGACTGTCGATCACATATGAAAAAAAGATATAAGGGAGGGGAGCCAGGTGAAGCGATTGAAGACCCGATTTATAACACGCATTTCAATGGGAGCTCTTATGCTTACGGTGGTGTAACATATCTTTTTTCTTGAATTCTATCGATTTATTTTGGGCATTACACATTACTAGGAGTGTAAACAGTGGCGTAGCTCGGGGGGGGGGGGGGGGGGGGGGGGGGGGGGGGGGCAGTTGCCCCCCCCCCCCCACCCCCCCCCCCCCCCCTGACAGAATTTTTTGTGCCCCGACCCCTTTGTGCCCCGCACCACTCTCCGGATGTAGCGCGTATCTGCGTTACAACCATTTAAAAAATGAGCAATTTTCGCCAGATTTGTATAAATAAAGGAACAATTTATAGAAAAACTGATTAAAACCTTGATGATTGGGCATTATTTTTTGACTGTGCTGCTTTTTGGACTGTGCGATTTTTTTGACAATGTAAAATGTTGTGACCGTGCGCTCAGCTTTGTTTTAAATTACTATTTCGTGTCCTTGTATGATTATCAGCATTGTTACATTTCTTATTAAACCTTATTTCGGATTGGCCAATACTTGGTTATCCATACACGCTAATCCAACCAGCTACTGCCTACTTCCTTTCATGGCCTTGACTATTTAAACATTTCTTTTTTATTTAGACTTAGTGCAGGCCTTTAACACGATACCTGTTTTGTACACCCATGCATGTCAGCACACGGTCACCTAAAGTAACATACACCATTATGACTGCACACTGGCGAATTGCATTTCAAATTTCATGTAGCGCGAATTTTAAACCACTAGTCCCTAAGCATGGGCATGTCCTTGTTTGTTACCATAGACGAATATTGGTTTGTTATGTGGTAGAGTAAAGACGCGCTATATGAAAACATAGATAGGCCAGAAAACCGTGATCTCTTATTAATACATGGGGGATAAGCCTATAATTAAACAAGGACCTGTTAAATAAAGGAACTGTTGGAGCAAAATATGCATGATAGAAATACAATTACGTTTAGGCCTATTAAAGAGAAATAATTTAATATCATTAGGCCGAAAATTTAAAAAAACGGATGGCTAACAGTAACACTGAACTGGGTACAAAGTGATCATGGTGAGACCCCGCCTCCCGCCAACTATGAAAGACCCACTATAAAACTTAAGACCTCACTAAATAAAACTAGTGGCGGCGTCGCGGACCTAAAATTTATTTAATACACGTGTTCTATGAGAGATTTGGCAAGTTTTAGGGAGGGGGGGGGGGGGGCGTTCGCGAATTAAGGGGGTTGTGAAATCTAGGCTTGCAAGTGTGTATGAACACATGGGGTAGACCTGTCTGGATTATTAAGGGTACACTTGGTACCTGGAGTATGGGGTATGGAATATTAAGGGCAACTGGATTTTAAGGATGTCTGGGGTAGGGCCTACCTGATCAAAGACACCTACCTGAGTGGTTATGTCATGTCTTATTATGGGATACCTATAAATTATAATAATATTTAGCGTTTCTGGGTAGGCTTTAATAAGATCCCTGGATTATTAAGGGCGCTGTGGCACCGATATTTGGATTAAGGGTACCTGGAGTATCAAGGATCTCTTGCTATTTGACAATAGCCTACACGCTTTGATCATGTTAACGACTAACCATAGGCCTACACTATCTTCTATACCATGTATACACTCTGTGGGATAGACTATCTGGGTAGGTACAACGTTTTATGGGGTAACTATAACACTGGGTCCGAGATTCAAAGATAGCACAAAACTCAGATTTCTGTGAACAAAGTCATTTCAAATGAAAATAAATAAATCAGGGATCTATGATTTTGAACTCATTATCTATGCCCATTTTGCTACAAATCATGAAGGTATCTAATACTCAGCTAGCGAGAACCCGCTAGTACATGTATAATACAGTAACGCACAACCACCCTGGGGACAAGATGCGCCGAGTTTAAAACCGTGTTTTAGTTAAACACGTTGTTTAAAAGATAACTCGCGTTTTAGTTAGACACAAGTTTAGTTAGACACAGTTTTAAGCTTAGTTAGACACAGTTTTAAGCTAAAACCGTGGTTAGTACGGGAAAACGGCCAACTGTCTTTCTTGTGGTTTCTTTTTATTTCTGTCTTTAGGTCTCACGATCCACAACCGGTGCAGTGGACCGATTTGACCAAACATGGTCGGAAGTTGTCTTTAGTAAACCCAGGGGGGAGGCATTGACATTGGAAAAGGGTATAGGTATCATGTGCCGCCGCTGAAGACCCCCTTTTTCACCCTCTGCTGCTAGTTCTAATGACCCCCCTTTTGAGCCTGCATCAGTTCTTAAGACCCCAATTTTATTGTAAATTCAAAAATCGCGAAATGTTGCGTTGCATCCAAAGCCCCAACACTAAAACCGAACAAAATCGAAAATTTGTGTTCTTGCTATTATCAAAATTGTTCTGAAGACCTACTTTTTTGAAAAAAAATCAGTTCCTAATTAAAGACTGCCCTTTTTTTTGGTCATAAAATCCACTCAGTTCAGTTCTGTAGCCCCCCCCCCCCCCCTTTTTTGAGACCATTGGCGGCACACCCCACCAAAAAAAAAAAAGGTTGAGTGCCCCCCTCCCCCCCCCCCGAGTAAACCACTTTGCGCTTATTCCACATCATATTCCCTTTGTATCTCAACTTTATTCTATTATGTTCCCCTCTTTATATGTCCAAGTTTCTGATGAGATCACCTCGTGTGCACAAATTTTGACAAAACGCCGAACCAAGTATTTATTAATTTTGTATTTTATTAAAATATCTGTAAAAAACACGTTTTAAAAATATACACGCACAGCCTATGACTGAGCGGACTAAACACATACATCCATGTAATAAACGGAATGACATCACATAATGTGGACTGAACTATGCCACAAATCTCAAACTTTAATTCAATATTACCGGTTGTTAAAGTTATTCCTAGGGAGGCCATGGACATGAAGGCATATACAAATTCACTGTGAGAAAAAATATGCGTTAAACAAGATCTCACCGTGCTATCACAAAATTGTTTATTCCTTTGACAGTCTGTTTGATAATTTGGAATACTGAAATAAACAAGTAACACACTTAAAATTCAGCTTTTTTAGATTTGAAGTCATACCAAATGTAGGACGTACCCTAAGCACGACCAAGTCAATTTAGAATCTATATACCTTTTTTATGAAAGTTGAAAATTGATGCATCCAACAGTCCGCACTAAAATAATGCACCTTTTCATGGTATTCCTTAATTTTCACCTTTTTTGTTGTTGTCAGGCATGTGTACATTATTAAAGTGCTCCCAGGGGGATGTTAACACAATCTTAATATAATAATCTAGGTGAACGCAAATCTTCTATAATGTGAATAAATACAATAACAACATCAAATTGTAAAGAACAATAGCTCGTTTGTTACAGGACAGATAAACATATTTTTAAAAAGTTTGATTCAAAATTAAATTATTATTTTGAAGTTTTGTTTATTATCAACTTAAAATTATTATGTTGCAAAATGCTCACAACAACGTACATATGAGCTTGTTTTAAAAGTGTCACCGATCGTTTTCTGCTGCTTGCATGGTGTATAGGTCTACAGTAGCTACCATTGTCTTCTATATCTTTGGTTTTGTCATTAGAATGTATTTGGTTCAGATGCCCGAAAATAACGTTAAAGACTCCTTTATTATGTTCTTATTTAGAAAAGTTGTTTATTGCACTGCACCCTCTATAAAAGGATAAGTTCTTAATTGTACATTGCTTGATTGTTATTATACAGGGTGGTTCAAAAAAAGGGTACCCTGGTTTTGGACAGCCATTTGGATGTTTGTTGTTATAATGTGGAATGTTGTTGTGTGACCAGAGGAAGCAGTGCAGTAAACAACTTTTCAGTATGATCACATGTGCCTCTAAGTGAATTTATACAGTATGTCATGACATGAACTGAAAAAATTAAATCCAAAATTTAAACAAGACATAATTTGGTGCGGGACACCTATGTGTCGTGGGTAATTCAGTTTGAAGGAAGGTTTAGCTTATTTTTGAGTACGGTAGTTGAATAGGTTTGTACCAATTAATTTTTCCTGGACATTCTACTCTATCTTTAAGATGTAGGCCTGATAAGTGAAATCTGGGGATTCTATCCCTCACTGAATTTTGTTGATCTAATTGAAATCAAACTTCAAATTCTGAAAAAGGTACAATAGAAAAATACAATTACATGAGTATATCAGAAGCAACCATGTTAGAATATAAATATCACCGATACTGTTGGTATTGGTGATGTTTCTTATATATTATACATTATCATTGCTTATAGGTGAGACCGCCGCCCCCCCCCCCCCCCCCCCCCCCCCACACCAACAAAAATGGCTGTATTTGATATCACATAGGGGGGAGGGGGCATTAATACTAAGGGTTTCTAACACTAACCCATACACAAAAGAGTGTGATTGTCATTATTAAGGGTAGGCAGCTTAAAGGCATATTATGTGATCATTTCCAGGGAGCCCCCTCGAGTCATGATTTTTTTTAGAAAGTAGATTTTCTTGTAGATTTACATTTCTGATCATAAATCAAGAATATATTCTGAGTTACAGAGCGAACTGTTTCCTAATTATTTCAAAATCATGGTTTAAAGAGTGAAAAAAACCTGTCAGGTCTGTGCCACAACTTATTTTTCACTCTAAATTCACTCTAAAACCAGGAATTTGAAGTAATTAGGAATCTAATCGCTCTGTAACTCAGAATATGTTTATGATTTATGATCAGAAATATAAATCTGCAAGAAAATTTACTTTCTAAAAATAATCATGAATAGAGGGCACCCCCCTGGAAAAGATCACATAATATGCCTTTAAGCAAGTTGGATCATTAAAGGCCGTACAGGGGTCAAAATGAATTCATGGTCTCAAATTAATTTGATATACCACACCATAAAAAGAATCGTTTTTCCATATGTCTACACTCTACAAGCGTTATCTTCTACTAGTAATTTGAGTTCAAAGGTCACATACATGTAGCATAGTGGCTGACTTTTGAGTTGATGTTATCTTCAAGATGGCTGATTTATATCAAACTATTCTTTTTATGGCGTCGTACGCCAAGCCAGTTAATTTGAGACCATTTTCACTGAAATTGGATCATTTTGAAAATCGGACCAGACACCCCACATATAATCAAAACTTGACATTTGACCTCTTGCACTGGTTTTTGGCCTATAACTTGATAACTATAAGTTGGAGATATCTCAATACAATAACTATATATTTTTGGAATCCTTGCAACCATACCTATAATTTGGTTTCAACAAGATTGGAGCCTTTTTAATTGTTGACCCCTATATGACCTTTTGTGACATCTAGCTCGCTTAAGCTACCCTCTGAATGACCATCATCAGGTACCTTAGTGTGATATCAATGCCTGTGTCCACTCCCCTCATGTATTCGGTCAACATGATCGACTCGCCAAACATTTGGTTAGATGGAGATCACTTTAATTCAGGTAAATGCCACATTTGTGTTTTGACGCTTTTCGTTTAATACTAAATTTCCCCATAACCAATTCAGCAGCGCTGGAGTGCAAGCAACAACACCAATTGTGGTGTAGCTAAATGCTGCCCATGTCATGTTGCCCATAAAAATCACATCAATATGTAATTTTAGCCTACTTTGTAATTCAATCATTTTGAATCTTGAAAATCTAACCTTCCTATATTTTACAAATACATAAGCTCAATAAATTATAATATACATAAGATAATTAAGCTATGAAAAATCATCACTATGACAATCAAAATGAAATATGTTGCCATGGTAACAATGAATTACTAGTACGAGGGTCGAATTAACATATTATTTCTGTTTATAGTAATTTCCAACATGCTATTTCTTACATTTTCTTTCTTAAAAGCATATTTTGGCATTAAATACATTGAATTGTTGTGGTACACATCAAAATTCTCATTTGAGTATTTTCATATCTCTTCCAGAGTACCTACGTATCTGTGGTATCTGTTATGTACCTATTTAACATGTGAATGAGAATCTGGCTACACAAAATATAATCATAGACCTCATAAATCACCAACATATATGACCAGTCGCATTAAAAAAGACATGTTGTTGGCAAACACAGTTTCAAGATGGATGCCAGTTAATTTGGTGATAAAATATAAAGAAAATAATATAACAAATTTTGCATCTTCAAATCATATCTTGTGATTAAAAAGTCCGATTACATTCAACATGGTATCATTTCAAAGCTTAAAATGCGCTCTCTCAAGTCATACCAATAACTCAGATTTGAATTGGGCCACCAACATGTCCATTTATACGTGACGGGTCACATATGACTTAAGATGTAAAGCTTCAAGCATATTACACAACTGAATTTTACGGACACACATAATTCCCCCAATTCAATTACCAACAATAATTTGTTCTTGTTCAATAATTATATCGCACTATAAATATATATTTTAGAAAATGAAAACGTATAAAACTTGCTCAAAACTTGTGTATAACTTTCAAAATAATTGAATGCAAAACAGCATACATAAGAACCATAGAACCACAAACATTTAATCAGCAAGTGCTTACAATATGAAAACTTAGGGTATCAACAAGTTTTAAGAAATCACCCAGAAGTGAAGGAGCTATATATATCGATGAAATGTTGTCAGTGTAATCACGTCCCTATTTACATGGTATTCAACGCAATCTGAGAACTTTGACAATGGCGGCCTGTGCAGTGTCAAGAAACGGTGGGAGAAATGTGTGACTCTGGACGGTGATGTAGAGAAGTCTTAATAGTGTGGTGACGTCTTATGACATGTTTCTTTAGGTACATGTTTTGCTACATTTTGATTTCTTGTCGTTTCTAGTTAGTATCGACCCTCAGGAATTCAAATTTCATTGTTTTTCGATAAGCTAATTGGCCGCTATCAGAGGTCATATAGGGGTCTATAATGATATAATGCATAGCAAATGGTTCCTTAGGACTAAAAGAGCAAGAAAGTAAATGGTTGTATATCCCACCCAATGTTTCGTTTCCAAGATATCGGGCACAAGAGGTCAAAGGTCAACATTTTCCTCAAAATCTTTGTACAAGGATCAAATTCTAAAAATGATCCAATTTTAATGAACATTGTCTCAAATTGTTCTAATAGCAGCAACAAGTCATATAAAGAATAGTTTGCTATCTCTGAGGTCATCGTCTGTAGTATCATTCAGTAAAAAAAGGTCAGGAAGCTACGGCCAATGAGAGCTGAACTTTGACCTAATGAAATTAATTGATGTGTAACTTGTAGATGTGGTAACCTATTCTTTGTATAGGCTTATTGTATCCATCCAAACAATTTGAGACCATTCTCATTAAAATTGGATCATTTTGAGAATTTGAACCCTGTACAAAAAAATTAGAAAAACGTTGACCTTTGACCTATTTTGCCCAATATCTCGGAAACTAAATATCGGTGGATATACAACTATTGGCTTTTTTATTTCTCATGATCACAGAAACAGTTTGATATGCATTACAACATAATCTGAGCATTTTGGAATTTGACCCCTTTATGACCTTTGAACGAACGGCTGATCGAAAAACGGGAACAATGAACACTGAATTCTTGAGGGTCAACACTGCCTATAAAATACACAAAATCAAAATGTAGCAAAAAGGTTAATTAAAATAGACAAGGAACTGTACTATAAGGATCAGATCTTTGCAATCTGAGGATCTCTATTCTCTGACATCTTCATAATCTGACTGATCTCTACTCTGAGATCTTTGCAATCTGTGGATCTCTACAATGGCGGTCTGTGGACAGTCAATAAATAGTGGGAGGAATGTGTGACTTTGCACAGTGACTATGTAAAGATCGAAGTCTTAAGGATCAAAAAGAAGAAAACACATCTTGCTCCTTCACTTCTGGGTGATTTCTAAAACTAATTGCTGATACCCCCTCGTAAATACCCTTTTTTAGGGTTGGTATAATATTCCTGGGTTAAAATAATAATGTAAATAACATATCATTCAATTAGTTGTGTTAAATATCATTTTGAAACTTCTCATAGCATTTTTGGATTGTCAAAAGATTAAGGATATCCAAATTTCCCTTTCAGAAATTATACATTATAATCGGCTAACTAATCGGCAGAGAGAGAGAGACCCTGGTAGAAGATAGGTACACTTCAATACCTAACATTTTGTACCTATATGGAACTTATACCATACTCGACTATGTTTTATACCTAAATAGTACCTTTAGACTCAGATTTTGTTGGATGTACCTAGATGTACCTATTTCAAACTTGGCGTCAGATGCATACATAATAGTGTACCTATTTTGACAAACAAGTATACAAACTCTGAAATATTTTGATATTGGGATACCAATTTGATGGAGTACGTAAATGTACCTAGTTCAGTCTTAAGAATTTTGGATATGGATACTTATTTGATGGAGTACCTGAATGTACCTATTCAGACTTGAAACTGATTAATTAAACCCACAAACCTACAGATTTAAAGAAAATATCCAAACAGTCAATCTGTTGAATGGTCCATGGCATATTATAGATATAAAAGTTGAGTTTACAGCAATTGTGTATAATTGTGAAGTTGAATTGATTATCCATTTCACTAAATTACTGCAGCTTTTAAAACACATAGTTGAGGTATTCATCAAACTTCTGTTAAATAAAGTGTATACAGAACCTAATTTTGTGTCAATTTAGGTACCTAAACATGCTAAATGCCCATGCTTGTTAAATTCTAGATAGAGTACCTAATTCTAGATAGAGTACCTAATTTGTACCTATTTTTTCCAGATATGTAGCGTACCTAATTTGTACTTCGTTTTTTCAAGTGTACCTAAAATCACGGTTTTCGTGAGTACCTATTTTCTGCCAGGGAAGACAGAGAGAGAAAGAGAGGGGGGAGAGAGCGCTTTGCACGTGTAGCATATACTGCATTTTTGTGATGGTTGTGATGTACGCTCACACAATTTCAACGAGTATAAGTCTAAACAATTTGTGCAGCCTGTAGTATAACAAAAGCCAAAAAAGCCTATAACTTGTTAAAACACTTGGATTGCAATACTAAAACTCATACTATTCTACTTATAACATGGGAATCAAACATCAATGTAAAAAAAGGAACACATGTCTTTTTTTATAAGACTACTTAATTAAAGCCACATGCTTTAATTTAAATGCTCTGCCGCAACTCGTTAATATTTTCTCTGCAATATGGGCATCTTCCATCGTTCAGTTGAAGCTGTGTCCCACAAACAAGGCAAACACGATGCAAACATGGGAGAAAGACGTAGTTATTGGCACGTTCCATGCAAATATTGCAAGTGTTGGTAAAAGGTATCTGCACCTCTCCCTGTAATATTAGAAAGAAAAGAAGTTTAAAAAAAGTTAATGGAGGTTACTACTTTACTTTGAAAGCCGGTTTCATTTTGTTAAGGATGGGACTCATGGAAGTTATTGACTTGATTTTTTGAATTTTGTGAGTGCTGTAATTATTGAACTATTAATCAAATGCATATAAAATTATACTTTTTTGGAAAGGGAACCAGAGAATCCAAATTTGGGGTCAATTTTGACAAAAAATGTTGATTTATTTATAAAATCACAAAAAATCACTTTTTTGACCCAACTTTTTTCAAAAATAATTTTGAGTAAAAAATGCCTAAATTGCTAGATTATGATGTAAATACACTAATTTAAGGACAAACACTTTTTGGTCAAAATTTCAAGATAAGGTTAAAAAGATTTTTTTAAAATCTCCCTTAAGTTAGTGTCTTAACATCATAATCTAGTGATTTGGGCATTTTTTACTCAAAATTATTTTTGTTAGCTTTGTTCAAAAAATGTGGGTCAAAAAGAGATTTTCTCAAATAATCAACATATTTGGTTAACATTTATGCAGAATTTGGATTCTCTGACCCATTCCCTTTTCAAAAAATTATACTTTTATGCACATGTACATTTGTGGCATAGTTTAATAATTACAGCACTCACAAAATTCAAAAAGTGACTTCCTTGAGTCCCCCATTGTATAATGTGTAAGAGCGCTATATAAATGCTCATTATGTTACATTATGTTTACAAGGCACTAGATACCACACAGGTGCACCAACCCGGATGGTAAAAAGGGGGTCAGGAAATACGTACTTACACTTACACATGGAAATTTGTGTACAATGCGGTGTGCCGCATTGTACTGAATACAAATAGCAAGAAACCCAATAATATTGATCCATTGAATAAATTAACCCAACCATCGAGGCACCTTTTCCAAAGATCTTTTTTTTCGCGGCCAAATAGTGAGGGGAAAAAGTACCCCTACTCCCCCGGGGCTTGAACCCCGGACCTCTGGGTTCAGATTGAGGCAGACGATCTACCGCTAGGCCACAGGGGGAAACCATACATGGCGGAGTATATTCCACCCTGTATATACCCTGGGGCCATTATTTCACAAAAAAACTGCCGAGCCGGGTGACACAAGCATGCCGCATCGTAGTAATTCGTAGTACTCAAGAGTGTTAGGGTTAAGGTTTGACAAAGTTTACACACATATTTTAACAATGTCTGATGTTGTTTTCTTACATTTTGTGGAAGTTTTAAATAAAGACCACACTTTTTTAAAAACCTGTTTTGTTATACCAATACATAAAATTGTCTGCTACGAGCACATAAAAGTGCCACCACTATTTTCATACAATATCCACTATTTTCAACCATTTCCAATTAGGGTATCATTTGAAATGTTTGTGTCTTATCGTTTTCATAAAGATTATAGTGACAGTCACTACTCCTTTCCCTTGGGATAGTGACACATTTCACCTACACTCTAAGAAAATATTGTTGGAACACTTTGAGGACCTCGTCCCCTAATGTTGGTTGAAACCATCTTGTTACCACGGTCGCATTGATTTTAATAATAATTATAATAACTAGCGAGACGCCCGCTAGTTAAGTAGCGCCTACCAGATAACACATAAGTAGCTAAAGTATAGGAAAATTTATCACAAAAATTGGTAAAAATGTATGAGTTAAAACATAATGCCTATTTCCTGACCTGAAATTGAATGTTTCCCGTAACCCCATATTATACATACATACAAGTCTATATATACAGGCCTATAATATTGTATTCTGACCTGAAATTGAATGCTTCCCGTCATTACCCCAAGCCATGTCAATGGTTATACTTGCAAGAAACCACACTATTTCATTCCGTACCTCGTGACCCTCCCTGTTACGCAATTTAGTATCACATTTCTTCATTAACCCCTGCCTCCCAAAAACCACATTCTTCTTTATACGCACAACCCCCCCCCCCCCCCCCCCCCTCTTCATTAACCCTGTTTATTGTGCATGGCGCACTACGACGCGTTATATGTTACGCGCCGACTGCATGGTTGCAGTACGCACAAAGATAAACAAACAGTCTGAAAAGGCCCAGGATTGTCCACTTTTGCTCATATCTCTGTCAATTCTGTACGGTTTTCAGCCATTTATAGATAGCCTATAACACTCGCATTATCATCAACTATTATCAGTAAAACGTTCACGGCATTTAGATTCAAAATTAGAGAGCCTTTTATGGATAACCAATTAATACATACCGTTGGACTTGTGGCTGTGAATAACTTCTGTCGAATGGCAATCAAGCTGGCTTGTGCAGTTGATTGTTGCATATTGAATACTGAGTAGCAAAATATAAATAAATAGTTTTAGAATGGTGAACATGCAGCTATAGTAAATGGAAGAGTGTATCACAACACTAATTCACCCCATGTTTGATAGAACAATTACCACATAACTCGCACTGAAGTCCCACCTAAACTCGAAGTAAGACAGATTTTAGGTATATGAAATGAGCTTTGCATTGTCTCATTGTATTTCATATTTTATTTATATTTTTATATATATATTTAAATCCAAGCGAGAGTATATCCATATATTGCGAGGGGCACAGAGAGATTTCTTATAAGATAAAATCGCAACATTTTAACTTGTTTAGATAGATGATATACATAGAAACCCTCTCATGTAAGATTTCTTCTTGACCTTGGTATGTGACCTTTGACTTCATTGACATATGAAGGTTTCCATGTTGCATCTATGACCCAAGTTTGCGGTTGAAATTGGTCATTGTATGGAAGAAAATGGACAAGACATAAAGTGTGTACTAAATTGTACATCTTGACCTCAGATGACCTTTGACCTTGTTGTGTGACCTTTGACCTCATTAACATATGATGGTTTATAAAATCCCATATGTATGTATGTATGTATGTATGTTTCCACGTTGCACCTATTGGTTGCAATTGTACTTCACCTGTTAAAATGTAATTAATTTAACATATGCAGCCAATTTTACATCTTGACTTGACCTCAGATGACCTTTGACTTTGGTATGTGACCTTTGACCTCATTAACATATGAAGGTTTTCATGTTACATCTATGACCCAAGTTTAGTTGCAATTGGTCATTGTATGGAAAATAAATGGAAAAGACAAAAAGTGTGTACCGTACTAAAAGTGTGTACTAAATTTTACATCTTGACCACAGATGACCTTTGACCATGGTATGTGACCTTTGACCTCATTAACATATGAAGGTTTCCATGCTGCATCTATGACCCAAGTTTGTTTACAATTGGTCATTGTATGGAAAAGAAATGGACAAGACAAAAATTGTGTACCAATTGTTGACACACAGACAGACAGACAGACCACACAGACGAAGGATGCAGCCATAAGGTCTCTCTCCTAAGGACGACCTAATAAAAAAACCATGTTTATTTCAAGCTCAAGCTCAAAAAATAAAAATAAAAACCCATTAGGTCTTCAAATTGTCTATTTTCTATCATAATATATAAGATGAAATTATGCGCGCGCAGCATATGAAAATGTGTTTACATCATGTGCCAAAACTTTTACTCAACCCACAATTGAAAAAAAAAAAATACAAAGATAGCAAAAATGTGGTTTGGGGTTTTACCACTACTTTAAGGTGGATGACCCGATTTGTGAACAGATATTTCACATGATGTTATCTGTTTTACAAGGACATCATAAGAATAGTCTTGTTCCAAAGTTTGAGATGAATTACTTCTAATTTTATAAGTGCAAGACCTTATAGAATTTGCCCATACTCAAATTGTGTAGGTGGTAACCACCTTTGGCAAAATTCACTAATTTGTCATCCATATTTTTATAAGAAGGTAGCCCAAACCCCTGCAAAATGTTAGCTCAAAAGATGTTTCATGTAGAAGATTAGCTAAATAGTGACTCCAAAACTCCAGTAATTTACTAAGTACTTTTTTTACTCATATCTTTTAAATGAAACATCACTTGGGCCTAGAATTTTACAGGGATAATGAGAAAAATAAAGGCTATATTCTGATATCAAAATCTCAATTTTGTTGGGAAAATCCAAAAGTGATCGAAACATACACCTTTAATATTTTTATGATTTTAATAAAACACTATACACCAAAATAAGAAAAAAATAAACCTTGCTATTAAAAAGTGACCCACTACTCAATTCCTTGCCATTTCAACATTAAAAGGCAACACATAAGTAATTAAGTTTTTGCTTACGTGGTGAAGTGGCAGTGGCAGCCTGAGGAATAGCCTGTGGAAGTTCAAGTTCTGTATAAGACAAAAGAGTTTAGAAATTAGGAAATTAAAGACAGAATATTTCCGGGAATGGAAGAACCCATCAACCCCCTTAATGCCCACAACATGAGAAACAGTTTTGGATTGCAATTCAGCTACTAAATAGTTGTGTATTAAAAGTTACTGAAATTATCCTTTGATCATTATGTAGTAATAGTATACTTTACATTATAAATTTGCTGAATGTGCTATTTAATTGTATTTCTGATGATTATTGTTGATGAATTACCGTAATTTCGGGCCTTGCAATAAACTACGATTTTGCTTCCAAGGTGACTCTAAATGGCGTCAACGTACCATTATAACTAATTTACCAATGACCTCTATTGAACTTTGTGTGACCTTTGACCTCTATCCAGACACATCAATCTGATCAAACAAGTCAAAATCATCGCTTAGAAAATATTGTGAATACGGATGGGTCTCTGGTGAATTCTAACTTTATTAGAAAATCATGAAATTGCAAAGTATACACTTTTTTACACAAACAATACAAAATTACACTCTTGTTAAGCCCTGCACAGCTCCAGGGAGTTGCGCCTATCCCTAGAAGTCTTGTAATAACCATGGAACAATGAACATGGAGAAGGGGGTATGTAAAACAAATGCACCAAGTAGGATGTGTTGCCGCCTGGAACTGAACCTGGGTCACTTGTGTGGCAGGCCAGGATCAAATCAACCGGCCGCATCAGGCTCGCCTATTATAGCTCTGTGGCTACCAGCCCTGTGTTGCGGATGTGTAGTTAAGTAAGGATTAGACTGACTATAGGCCTATAGCTACCCTTTTACTGTATTTATTTAGTGATGACTTCAAGGATGTTTCAAGTGCCATCTGAGAGGATAATCCAGGTTCTGGATTTTCACATTGACCGTTTGACCCCGGGAGCTGACTAACGTTGCCATACAGTATATCGTTGGATTAATGGTGTAGCATGTAGGAACCCAAAGGCTATTAGTCATTATATAGGCACTATATGCTAGCTTTTCACATACCAGTGACCTGGGGAGTTAAGGTTGATGGTAAAAAAAATCGATATTACATGTAGGTACCATCATAACTGGGCCCCTATTTAGTGGTTACATGCATGAGTACTGCACTTATACTATGGATGGCCAAATAAAGCGTCAAAAAGGTCTAAAATCATAAGGTGCAGAAATGAGAGAAAGGTGCACACACAGAATCTATACGTACATGACCATATCGAATTTGCCCATACTCAAATTGTGTAGGTGAACCACCTTTGGCAAAATTCACTAATTTTTCATCCATATTCTTATATCAGGAAGGTAGCCCATACCCCTGCAAAATGTTAGCTCAAAAGAGATGTTTCATGTAGAAGATAAGCGAAAGAGTGGTGAAGTACTCCAAAAGATGGTTACCTCCTTTGCCAGTAATTTACTACTTTTTCATTCATATCTTTTCAATGAAACATCTCTTGGGCCTAGAATTTTATAGGGATAATGAGAAAAATAAATGCTATCTTCTGATATCAAAATCTCAATTTTGTTGGGAAAATCCAAAAGTGATCGAAACATACACCTTTAATATTTTTATGATTTATAACACTATACACGACACCAAAATAAGAAAAAAATAAACCTTGCTATTAAAAAGTGACCCACTACTCAATTCCTTGCCATTTCAACATTAAAAGGCAACACATAAGTAATTAAGTTTTTGCTTACGTGGTGAAGTGGCAGTGGCAGCCTGAGGATTAGCCTGTGGAAGTTCAAGTTCTGTATAAGACAAAAGAGTTTAGAAATTAGGAAATTAAAGACAGAATATTTCCGGGAATGGAAGAACCCATCAACCCCCTTAATGCCCACAACATGAGAAACAGTTTTGGATTGCAATTCAGCTACTAAATAGTTGTGTATTAAAAGTTACTGAAATTATCCTTTGATCATTATGTAGTAATAGTATACTTTACATTATAAATTTGCTGAATGTGCTATTTAAGTGTATTTCTGATGATTATGTACAAGTGAGGCAAGTTGTTGATGAATTGCGGTCATTTCGGGCCTTGCAATAAACTACGATTTTGCTTCCAAAATGTCAACGTACCATAATAACTAATTTACCAATGACCTCTATTGAACTTTGTATGACCTTTGACCTCTATCCAGGCACATCAATCTGATCAAACAAGTCAAAATCATCTCTTTGAAAATATTGTGGAAACGGATGGGTCTCTGGTGAATTCTAACTTTATTAGAAAATCATGAAATTGCAAAGTATACGCTTTTTTACACAAACAATACAAAATTACACTCTTGTTAAGCCCTGCACAGCTCCAGGGAGTTGCGCCTATCCCTAGAAGTCTTGTAATAACCATGGAACAATGAACATGGAGAAGGGGGTATGTAAAACAAATGCACCAAGTAGGATGTGTTGCCGCCTGGAACTGAACCTGGGTCACTTGTGTGGCAGGCCAGGATCAAATCAACCGGCCGCATCAGGCTCGCCTATTATAGCTCTGTGGCTACCAGCCCTGTGTTGCGGATGTGTAGTTAAGTAAGGATTAGACTGAATATAGGCCTAGCTACCCTTTTACTGTATTTATTTAGTGATGACTTCAAGGATGTTTCAAGTGCCATCTGAGAGGATAATCCAGGTTCTGGATTTTCACATTGACCGTTTGACCCCGGGAGCTGACTAACGTTGCCATAAAGTATATCATTAGATTAATGGTATAGCATGTTGGTACCCAAAGGCTATTAATAGTCAATATATAGGCACTATGCTAGCTTTTCACATACATTGACCACTGTCTGTGACCTGGGGAGTTGAGGTTGATGATATAAATCAATATTACATGTAGATACCATCATAACTGGGCCCCTATTTAGTGGTTGAATGAGTACCACTTTTATACTATGGGTGGCCAAATAAAGGGTCAAAATGGTCTAAAATCGCTTTGCCAGTAATTTACTACTTTTTCACTCATATCTTTTAAATGAAACATCTCTTGGGCATAGAATTTTACAGGGATAATGAGAAAAATATAAGCTATCTTCTGATATCAAAATCTCAATTTTGTTGGGAATCCAAATGTAATCGAAACATACACCTTTAATATTTTTATGATTTTAATAAAACACTATACACGACACCAAAATAAGAAAAAAATAAACCTTGCTATTAAAAAGTGACCCACTACTCAATTCCTTGCCATTTCAACATCAAAAGGCAACACATAAGTAATTAAGTTTTTGCTTACGTGGTGAAGTGGCAGTGGCAGCCTGAGGATTAGCCTGTGGAAGTTCAAGTTCTGTATAAGACAAAAGAGTTTAAAAATTAGGAAATTAAAGACAGGGGCCGTATTCTCGTACTAAACATGGTTTTAGCTTTAAACCATGTCAACTTGTGTCTAACTGAAACGTGTGTTTATCTTTTAAACAACATTTTTAACTAAACACTGTTTTAAAGGGGCACTAAATTATCGAACAACACAATGGCGTAGGTTTTACCTGAAAGTCCCAGGTCTGGCAGACTGCTCGAATCTGAAGAATCTGTGCTATCGGTTGTCGGAGTTGTCTGTCAAGATTGATAAATACAATGAATTAAGTTGTTTAACTTTAATAGAAGGAGTATCATTTACATAACACACATTGTTCTTATCAGATGGACCAACTTTATCACCAATACATACTTTGTATAACCTGGTGTAACGCGTCACCATAAGGTTTTTCCATCTGGCAAAAATGCCAATTTGCTAGTTTCAATGTATCAAAAAGTATAACAATACCTATTTCTTTTTTTAAAATAAATTTTAAGTTAAAAATGAAGAAGAAGTAGAAAAAAGAATGAAGTAAATACCATTTATTGCTTAACATAAACAAATTCAAATGCATATTGCTACTGATGTTAAAGTATAAAGGTACACTGGGAAACAATTACCGGTAAAAGCATACCTGCCGAATAATTGTAAATCTTGAGAGGAATGAGCCTATTATATTTATAAAATACACATTTCACCTAATTGACCAATCATAAATTAATGTTGTTAAAAGGGCAGTTGACTTTAGGGAGTTACACCAACTCATTCATAATTAAAGTATTGTGTTCTGTTATGCTTATTGTTCTGTATTAATTTTGTAATGTGACTTGGTATCAAACAGTTTTGAAAGTTTGCCAGTTTTATCAGTTTTAAGCATAATATATTTTCTGCTAGTGTTAATCTTTAAGTACCCATTCAGTGAGTGTTAATCACCGATCCTTAATCACTCCCTTTTGCAATATAGAAAAAAGGATCGCGCTGCCCCCGCTCTTTTCTTGAGCTTTCACTTGTGTTTGGGCAAGAGCCCTACCGTTATCAATCAAATTACTTGCATGATATCAATTATTTTATTTACCTATACAGGGTGAATCAAAAAGAATTGTGCACGATTTGAAACGGCCATTTGACCTTGATGCGTGCATTGAACCATGGAATTGTTGTTGTTTGTATAAAGCGTTGTTAATCTAGTTTATCCTCCCAAAGTATGAAAGTAATCAACTGAAAAATAAGCAAACTGTGGCAAGTTTTGTAAACTGACCGCATTTTTTGCCATTCCAATGGGATTTACACACAGTAAAATTGGTATTGCTAAAATGGTCATCATCATGACATTAATTGTCAAAATGTTCCTTAAAAATAATTCTTTCACTCTGGGATAAGTCATTAATACTCTGATACTGAGTTGTCAAATGAAAAGGTAAATCTGAATACAAGCATCACCTGTTACACAGACCAAGAAGGCAAGAAGTCTTCAAGAAGTGGAGGCACGTGTCAGAGCCGAAGAGACAGGCTTCACCACAACAGGGTAATGGTTAGACGAGCTGTTCGCAACATGTTGGACAGGGAACACACATGTCTTCAGCAAAATGATGGCCATGTCGAAGATGGCTTCATTAAAAAGAAACTTAATATCAGCAAACAACCAATTTATTTCTATTTTAAATTGCAAGGAAGCTAACATTTGATTGTATGTCTTAAAAAACACATTTAGCAGAAAACCGTAACTCATACCGTATAATTTGTGAACCTAAAGGCAAATGTGAATGACTTCAGTGCAATTATCAAGAAACAAAGTGTCTTCAGAACATTTTGTTTGTGCAATATTTTTAGTTTGTGAAGTATTATTTATTTCTACAATGTTTTACCACCTTTGGCTCATTTAATATACAAGGAACCTGTAATAAATTACAGGCACAGCAATGCCTTGCTTGTAGACTCTCATTCCATATCATCATGCTGCTGTAATATTCATGTCTTAACTGTGTAAATCCCATTGGAATGGCGAAAAATGCGGACAGTTTACAAAACGTGTCACAGTTTGCTTATTTTTTAGTCGATTACTTTTATTTTGGGGGAGGATAATTAGATTAACAACGCTTTATACATACAACAATAATTCAATGGTTCAATGCATGTATCAAGGTCAAATGGCCGTTTCAAATCGTGCACAATGTTTTTTGATTCACCCTGTATAGCCCACATTACAAGATAATAGAAAAGAAATTGTTATTTGAAGTAAGATTTTATTCTTTTTATACATCGATTATATTTTTGGTATGTGCATACAATCTGTAGTGAAAATGTTGGGAACCCCATGAGAACTACCTGCCAATTGGTTAAAAAGAATGTAATTATTTGAACATCCAATCAGAGATATTGTTTATTTCAGTTTATTGATAAAGGTTGATTTATCAATACCTTGTAAATACTATGGTAGAATTAGCGAATGAAAGGTAAATATGCAAATAACCAATCAGAAACACTGTAAGGTACTATACGTACATATTTTGATGTTAAATACAGCCGCGTCCGGCTTCCATATTGATCATAAAGGTTGTCAAGATCAAATGCTGTTTCCTCTATTACATCCTGGAACTTGGATAACCCAAATGTCATTCGAGCTGCTCTGCCAATCGGTGACTTTCCACCAGGAAAAAATTCATGTTGTGCCTTCTGCAACATAGATAGATAGTCGATATTTCTTTCTACTTGTAGTATCCTACTGCCACCCCCACGGTTACGTCGAACCTGTTGGTACGTCTTTACTTTGACGTTGAAGTGTTGCCATCCAAGGTTAATCTTTATGTGTTTCTTGACTTTCCTAACATTCTAAAAGATAAATAAGAAGGAAACTACATATACAGGCTGTAACAAAAAAAAGTTATACAGTTTTGAAAAGAATATTGAAAATATCTCCCATGGAATTTCTGTTTTGAGTTTAAATGGTATGTGAGGGGAATTTTCTAAGCTTTCGAATGAGCTTTGATTCATGACAATCGATGGTCGGTGAGCAGATATGATCAATTGTCTAAAGTAGTCATGAAATCACCTGGGCCACTTTGGTTTAATCAATGGTAAAACCACTGGGATGAATATGGAATCGAACCAGGAACATCGCAGTAGAGCGCTCTATATACTGACAATTTGTCTAATTTTG
Source organism: Ophiura sarsii (assembly GCA_035610835.1). NCBI lineage: Eukaryota > Metazoa > Echinodermata > Ophiuroidea > Amphilepidida > Ophiuridae > Ophiura > Ophiura sarsii. The sequence goes on along the minus strand of CM069445.1, from coordinate 57,549,841 downwards.
ACTTTATTGTATTATGACCTGTAGCATGGTTGCGTATGATTTTAATTAGTTAGATTAATTTCCTGCTCATCAAACTTGATCAAGTAATAAAACCTTTGCACTCTGAGACAGGTCCAAAATCACATGGTTATACACCTATCAATTGTAAGACGCACCCTATGACCCCCGGGAGTGGTGCGTCACTTTACCGAGGTGCGTCGACTTCTCATGTACCATGACGCACCCTGTGTCAAAAAAACGACGGACCATTGCCTTCCAAATACGCACCCTCCGTCAATTTTTGGACGCACCATTGGTGGATTCTGACGGACCATGACGACGCACCCCGTCGTCAGATATCGTTGACTATAACTGGATAAAACACGATCTACTGGAAATGAAACTACTTTTAATTCACGGGGGATCTGCCCTTATTCGATGTTGTCAACTCTGGCCCTCGAATAATTATATAGACCCCGGACCGGGACCGGGTAGGCCTATGTTTTTTATTTGAATCTCCTGCCGCACATCCCCGACCAAATTCAATTCCGAGGGCCTGTCCTACTACCTCTGTGTTCTTAGATTGTTCTGCGCTTGTGCGGAAGAGCGCAATGCTGATCCCCTATCTTATACCATGAAGATGCTTGTATATGTGACACTTCTCTTAAAATGAAAGGTTCTCGGTCTACTGCGGTTCCTTGTCTTTTTCGTTGCCAAACTCTTGTATTGATGATCGAGTGATTTCAGGCATTTTAGAACATGCGGTATAAAATATCGGAGTGATGTTTGCGGTATTAAAGTGGAGCCTGGTTGGCGGTATTAAGGAGTTATGTGGTATAGTAGCCCTATAGCGTATATTTAAAGGTCGTATTTTGTTGTTCGTAAACAGATGTACACTGTGACGCACCCATGTAAAGTGACGGACCTTGACGCACCCTCCGTCATTTTTTTGACGGACCAAAGGCTGCCACGGACGTACCCTCCGTCAAATTTTTTTGGTAAACGACGCACCCACGACGCACCTCTCCCGGGGGTCATAGGGTGCGTCTTACAACTGATAGGTGTATTACTATAATAAAAAGCAAAAAAGTACCGGTACATCATTAGAAAATCATCATTAACTATTTGATGCTTACATCATACAAATTAGCGACAATTGAGACAATGCAACAATAAGAAATTGTGCCATTTACCAATTTGTATACAGAATAAAAAGTGGCACTTAATCTCACTGGCTATGGCTGGTTTTGTCCATAAATTAACAGACATTTTCTTGGTGGATTTTCGTGCACAGACATGGGAATCTACCAAGCAATTATGTGTGGCATCATTTCAAGAAAATCAATAAGCAGATCATAATCTTGTGCATCAAGACACGGTAGTATAATGACACATAATACACAAAAAAAGATCAATTTGATCGGGTACTGGTTCAAATCCTGCTAAAGAAATTGTCACACATAAACAGACCATTTTGCCGTGTCACACAGAATTGAGCCAAATTGCCATGTCACTCATACTCGGACCAGATTGCCATGTCACACATAATCAGACCAAATTGTCATGTCGCACATAATCAGACCAAATTGCCATGTCACTCATAATCGGACCAAATTTCCATGTCACTCATAATCGAACCAAATTGCCATGTCACTCATAATCAGACGAACTTGCCACACATAATTGTTTGATAGAATCCCATGCCTGTGCACGAAAATCCACCAAGAAAATGTCTGTTAATTTATGGACAAAACCAGCCATAGTCAGTGAGATTTAGTGCCACTTTTTTTCTGTATATAAATTGGTAAATGGCACAATTTCTTATCGTTGCATTGTCTCAAGGCCAACAAATATGGTATCAAAATGTGCATAACAATTGGGTGCATCTTTCTAGCTGAAAATTATTTAAATCCATCAAATATTTTTGGAAATATTCTGCTAGTCACTTACATATTTTGTTGGGTGTAGTAATTGTGTACAGTGACTTGCAAGAATGTAAACAGCAATGTTGTGACCCTCCTACATTGTAGTGGTGCCATCAAATAATTGATGAAAACCACAGCACCAAGATAATTACCTGTTTCTTTAACTTAGCTAGTAGTTCAGTCAACTTCACACTGGTTCCAGGGGTACCTACCATATCTGGAAGATAATTCAGATGTAATATTTAAATGTAATTTGTGGAAATTTAAGCATTAATCTAGACAACTATTTTTTGATTCCTCATAATGATACATGTTATTCACACTTGACTGATAGCAATCCCTGTTTGGCTTTTCAAAAAATATAGAGGGTAAGAAAACATGCCCCCTCCCCCTCATTTCTACAACTATGAATCACTTATACCTCTCCATCTTATGTAGGGTGCAATAATAGTAGGCAATATACTATCAATTTAGCAAGCTTCAAGCATATAATAAAGTTGCATGATATTTCCAAGTATACATTTGTTACATTTTAACATGCTTACCGTAAATACTATACTAACAAGATCAAAGCAAGAAAATTGTAAAATAACAAGTTGGAGACAATTGGCTATAATTTATGCTCTTGTTCACATCTAAAAATTATAGTTTGGGACCAGTTTGCATTTTCCTGTTATCCTGTTAATAATTTAAAAAAAAGACAATATGCTCTGGTTTCAATGAGACTTCATGCATCTTATGTCTTTAAAAAAAAGTCACTTCCAGGTCAAAGGTTCAACTGGTTTAACCAAATTGTGTCCATTTTCCATATGACACCAACTGGTTTGAACCAACCAGCTTTACCAGAGTTCAAGAGGTTCAATTGTTTTCAACTAGGTAATCTCACTGTTTATTCATTGTTGACCATAAATCAATAACTCTGTTTAATTGGTTTAACTGGAATTTCAACTGGGTATAATTAAACTGGGTCCAACTGGAATTTTGAACTGGGTATTTTTAGGTGTGTCACTTGAAGGGACACAAAGTGGTGTTGACATTTATTTCTTAAAACAATACCGTCACTGCTAAGAGTAAAAGCAAGATATACCAACAGGGTGTGGGGAAACGGGTAATAACAAGGGAGAATAACGCGATAAAACAGATAAATAACAAAAAACAATGACACGGAAATGCACTGGAAAAGCAATGAAAATTGCTGTGCAATAAAACAACAACGATATATGGTAACAATAAAGACTATTTATTGAACCTTTTCTTAAAAACGCCCTCTATGTAAATATGACTATTGTGAGAAAATTCTAGGTCCCAAAATTGAATTCATTGATTATTATTGAAAAAGACCATTTGTATTGATAATTTAAAGTTAGCAAATGTTCATTCTTCAAAGTTAAATAGGTGAGATGAGCAATTTATTAAAAGATTGTGTTTTTATTTTGTCACGAATATGAGACCTGTCATCACGAAATGAGAGTTAAGTCAGAAAATTTAATTTTGCAGTTTGTCCAGATTCAGAATACTCAAGAAACAAGCTTTAAAATGGTATGCAACATGTCATAATTGCTCAATGTTTTCCCCTTTTTTTCTATTGATTTTTGGCATGTTCATCGGACCGTATCTCCTAATGCATACTGGCGACTTAACGCTCATTTTGTGGTGACAGGTCTCATATTGCAGATTTGGGGACAAAATGCCCCAAACCTTTTTTCCCCTCAAAACCACATGGAACACATGGTTGTAAATGTGAAAAATAGGGACAGAGGTCCCAAATAGGTCGTCCATTTATATGGGTAGTTTGGTTGCAATTGTACTTCTTCTGTTTAAATGTTTTACAATTGCAGCCATTTTTACATCTTGACCTCAGATGACCTTTGACCTTGGTATGTGACCTTTGACCTCATTAACATATGAAGGTTTCCATGTTGCATCTATGACCCAAGTTTGGTATAAAATTGGATCGATTGAGCCCATATGTATTGGTCAAGCTATGAGTTTTTAAAAATATTTTAAAACTCATAGCGAGACCAATACGAATTGGGCATAAATCATCCAATGTTATCATTATTATGTTTTGGATCCAATATTATCCACACTTTATCCCCAATATTATCCACACCTCAAAACATAATAATGGTTGCAATTGGTCATTGTATGGAAAAGAAATGGACAAGACAAAAAGTGTGTACTAAATTTTTAACATCTTGACCTCAGATGACCTTTGACCATGGTACGTGACCTTTGACCTCATTAACATTTGAAGGTTTCCATGTTGCATCTATGACCGAAGTTTGGTTGCAATTGGTCATTGTATGGAAAAGAAATGGACAAAACAAAAAGTGTGTACCAAATTGTTGACAGACACAGACGAAGAATGCATCCATAAGGTCTCTCCTACGGATGACCTAATAAAATGGAAACTACTATACTTTACCTAAGAAAAGACATAGCTTAGCCTTTTTTGCTATTTTCACCTTAAATATGTTTACACACTTTTGGCCACCATACCATGGTCAATGGTATCGTCAAATCTCGAACCTTTTATTTGTCTTACCTTGTTTTTTTATCACTTTGATTTGGCTATCAGATCCTAAAGTAAACATGGGTGTTACGTCCACCCAATCCTGCCAGATAGGGCTAAGATATTGTAGATCATGTAGATCCTGGAAGGAAGATGAACTTCCTGTAATGTCAGAATAAAGCTGAGAAAAATGAAAACAAGTAATAATCTGAATTTATGATATATGGTAAAGTCATAATAATTTTCAGAATATTTAGGGAAGGATTAGGGAGCATGTGACATCACCTGAGTAGGGCCTATTGTCAACATTTATTCAAATGCATATACGACTGAAGCAAAATAAGGAGAATTGACCATTTCTAGAAGAACACACTCAATTCTTATTAAAATTTAAGAATGTTTCAAAATTGCTAAGCAAATTCGCATACCGTCTGTGGAATGTTGAAATGAGATAGCCTATTGTTTGAGCACCTGATGGAAACAACAATAGGAATTGACTTCAATTCTTATTTTTTAAATGAGAATTTGAATGTGTGAAAGAACAGCATAAAAAATAGCCCAGACATCTACATCTCTTGTTTTTGTATTTAACTGCTTTAAGGTCTACAAACCCATTGAGTTCAACCACGCTTGGGAATTGTTTTTGAACAAGTGTTTTTTGCACATTTTTTCATGATCGTTTTTTAACTGTAACTTTTGGTACAGTGCAACATGCCATAAAAACTCCAAATACCCACATACACATTTGATATTTTAAGGTATAATTTATATTTGATTAGGACTACAACTGGGCAGTTCCGTAATATAAATTCTAAGTTGAAATATTCAAAAATCATATGTTGCCCTATGATTTTCACATGTTTGAGAGTTTTTTTAATTTTATTTTCAAGTTCAATATCAATAGTCAACAAAGTATTCCTAAACATGTACAGAACAGATTTTTAAATTTGTCCAACATATAGAAATGTTGTGGCAAAACCCCATTTTTTAAAGGCCTACTATTAGAATTTAAATAAATTTGACAGTTAGTGAACAGAATATAAAATAAGACAGTCATCAAGATTTTGTACAGAACAGATTTTTTGCTATTTGATCCAAATTTCCAAGTGAAATCAATTTTTAAAAATCACATTGATTTTAGCCTCTTTATTTCCCGAATGAAAATGTTCTATTATTGAAGATTAGATATCATTAACCAACACTCAACACCTGTTTTTTACAGGGACCAATAGAGCAAACAAGAAATTGCACTCTCCGCCACAGGGAGTTGAACCATGGAGCTTCTGCTTCCCAGGCGAGGTCCGCTACCAAGCTACGAGTGTGACACATTCACTCGCTCACCCCATACATGTACCCTGGGTTGCCCGATTCATCGAAAACCCGCCGCACCAGTGTGCTGGGAGCTTTTTTTCGTTGTGGTATTTTGTGGTATTTGGTAGTGTTAGGGTTTTAATGTCATGCATCTCGTATAGTTTTGACAGACTAACAATTAATTTAGCCAGAGTCATAAAATACCTGGCTTGTGCCCCACCATAATTTCAATTCTGGACTATGATTTATGCTCTCCTTGAGTAATCAACATTGTGTGTCAATTAATTAGGCTCAGTTGTAAAAAGGCCAATCACAAGGCTTGCTTTTATTTTGTAGATCTCATGAAATTGATGCTAGGGAAAGGCTAGGCTTATCATCAACATTTGTCATTAGTTCCTGTATAATTAAACATTAATGTCAATTTCTAAAATTTTCTATATGTTTTAAGACTGTTTAGGAAATTAGTATCCATTGACACGTATAGGCCTATATAGAAAATATGGTAGATATGCTCACACACATCACCATCATTGCCCGTTTTAACTGTGATAAATCTGGAGACCACACAAATTTCATGCTTTAAAATGACATATTTTAATTTTTAGATTCTAGGCCTAATTATTTCTTTTAAAAATCATGTCTTAAAATTACATTCTATCTTCAATCTTCTTAATACTTGTCTAAGCTCTGAAAATACAGCACTTTTAGTTATTTGGGCCTATAATCTACCTAATATAATCCTTTGAAATAGGCACAGGTTGCCAAACTTGTCACAAAAAGACCAGAAATTAAAATTAAGCCTACCTTTACCTTCACTTCACTAGAGAGGCTCTTAACCGTGACCCCATGGGGGTTGTTTGGGGTTTTTCAGGAGTCATAAATATAGCTTTTTGGGGAACAATCACTCTAAAAAGGCTTAGAAAAACCCAAAAGACACATTCAAATATGCTAAAATGTCCACCTCGCTATCGCTACTCTAGCATTATATAACAAAACAGTTTCAGTTTTAATAAATTGGGCAGTTTTTTTAATTTTAGGGTGTGTTGTTGTTGTTTTTGGTTTTTTTTTTTTGGGGGGGGGGGGTTACGGTACTGACCAAGAATGTCGGATGGGGTCGTGGGGCCAAAAAGGTTATGAACCACTGCCTCTCGAGGTATGGTTGACCCTTCATTGCATTCTGTATTTTGTCTTCTTTCAACTGGATCAATTTCACGAAAAAATATTTAACTTAACTTTAAATTGTATGAACATCCCTAAATATGGTAGGCCTACTGTCACAGGTAGGCATAATTAGATAATTCAGGCAATTTTCAGAAAAAACTTTCACCATGGGTATAATGGTTATATTAAAGTGATAAAAATTACAACATTTTGGAAGGAAACGACAGAGAAAATTCATGCGAAAGGTCACCCCGACACCCCTCCGGATATTTTGCTTCGTATAGCCTGTGTCCATTTTATAGCCCAAAAACTTGCATGCCAGGTTATAAAAACAGGCTGGTCGTGTTGTTGCCGTGTGGTGTAGTAGGGTTAGTGTTATGAATAGGGCTAAGCCATGACTGTACCAGATTCTCATTAAACCCGGGATTCGAACAGTCATATTCACGACTATCAGTAGGCCTAGTACAGTTAAGGGGTGACGCGACTAGGCTTAGCCTAATGCCTATAGAGTAGAGTTCACCTTTTCTTTCTAAGGCAAGGCGACCCGTGAATGATCACTGTGTCATCAGTGGTCTCACCTATACCAGCACATTTTAACATAACTTCAGCTGTCATGATTCAATTGGAGCCGTTAATTAATACCCGGGCATGTGCAAGGGCATCCCCAGAGGGGGGTGTGACACCCCCCCCCCCCCCCCCCCCCGCCCCCCATTAATCAAATCTGTCGGCAAAATCTGCCCTATTCATCAAATATGTCGGCACAAGCGAGATTGCGTTGGTACATTTGCGATTATGACCATATCATTTCTGTTAAAAAAAATTGTTGGTGGGGCCCCTTGCAGTAGCGTGGGCAAAGGGGGGCGGGGCTAGTTTGTCCGCTTATTGGCAATTTTTTGTTTACTGTACTTTATTTTTTGACTGTGCGATTATTTGTGAGTGTGCTAAATTTTGTGACCGTCCAATTTTTTTTGACTATGTGTGATATTTGTGACCGTGTGATTTTTTTTGACTGAACACTTGTGACTGTGCAATTTTTGTTGACCGTGCAATTTTTTTTAATCCTACCCCCCCCCCCCCTCCCCCCCTCCCCCCCCCCCCCCCCCCCCCCCCACTTACGTGAAATTCACGAAGTAACTGCCAAAAAAATTGGGGCTACCTTTTACAATTTTTTGTGTGTGCTTGTCGGCAATCGGGACCTCTACACCCCCATTCAAAAGGGTCTGGGGACGCCCCTGTGCATGTGCCACCGCGACTTTCAAAACAGGGGTGCACTAATCGGTCTTTATAGCAAATATGCTAAAAAATAGGGGTCTAAGGCTGGATTCCTAAAATATGGGGTCTTTTAGGGGGAAATCGGGGGGAGGGGGGGGGGGGGGGGGGAAGACAAACAAATATGCCCAGGGTCTTTGGGGGGCAAGCGAGAAAAAGATGGGGTATTTGGGGGCGTGCGAGGAAAAATAGTGGGTCTTAGACAAGACGTTCAAACGTGGTTAAACGTTCCATTGATATTACAATGGATACAATTGTCATACAAACCCCTACGCTCTGATCGTTAGACCTCCACTTCAACTTTCGCATTTGGTACCAATCGTCTGGTTTAAATCGATTAGACATATTGACGTCATGTCTATCCAACAACTCAGGCATCAATTTTCAACTGATTGAAATGGAATCTTCAGTTCAATATTTATTTCGGAATCTACTGGAATTAAGTTTTAAAATATCGGGAGGTGCCATCACTTATCCTTATTTGATTGATTCGCTTATATTATTCTTTCATCAGTTTTAATTAATATGCGATAGTTAAAACAATTGAATTGACCTACACAGATCACTATGAGACATCCACCATCGTTTTAGCGTATGGAGTGGCCGAGCAAAAAAAAAGGATGAGTGGTGGGACTGGTGCCTATTTTGTCCATTGTAATATCAATGGGACGTTTAAACTACCGGGTAGTACAGGAAACCCATACATTGGTGTTTATTTTTAATTTTTCTTCACCCACCAACAATGGGGACAGATAGGGAAACATGCAAAATACCCTATAGATGATGAATAATACGAACTGAGTGATGACAAATTACTCAATAAGTGTTTGTACTAACGATTAACAACGTTTGAACGACTTGTCTTGTGGCCTTAGGGTTGGCACCTTCGCTGCACATCAAAGTACAGAGTCCCCCCTCCCCCGGGTTAATCCCACTAGGTACCGTGCTGTATTCGCTAAATCATGGTAGGCCTACTCCCTAGATGGGCTTTGCGTGCAACGTGGTGATGTGCCGATTTGTTTACATTATTTTTTCTTCTTCTAGTAAAGTTCTAGCTTTTTTTACTATCGGGACAAGTGAACACAGAATCTTGTTTATTTGAATTGAAGTAGTGAATCGTCAACCATCATCAGTCAGAGGGTTTGTTTGATTTTATTACTCTCGTAGAGAGAGTTATAATCGACAGTTGAGACTAGACAAATGTGAGCCTTTTTCATCAATTTATATATTAATCGTATTATGAGTCCTTACCTCCTCTGCCATACGCCACAACTCTATGCTCGTCATCCCCTCCACGCCCTCCGTCTCTCGCGCTTTTCCCCCATATCTAAATAACAGTTTATAGCGTCGTGTCGTCTTGGGCCGGGTCTTGGGCACTGTCACTGTGGGGCCAACTGGGGTATCGCTATCAATGGCATCAGTGCCAGAGCTGGAATCGTCCAGTACACGATGTACAACGGACGCCATCTTGCTAATGTCCACTCTTGATCCTAAGTCGATTGACATTGAACACACCGACCGCTATGATATGGGATCACGGACGCGTCACAGTAAAATAGTTCTTTTTTCTCGATATCACGACATTTAAAAGGGGTTCCTTGATGGTATCTTGGTATGTATTGTACAAGATAACGACTTTCCAAGTTGCATCTCGGTATCTTGCATTTTTATAACGACTTTTCAAGTGACATCTTGGTATCTTGCATCAAGCTCACAACTTTTCAGGTTGCATCTCGATATCTTTTATTAAGATCACAACTTTTCCAGTTCTTGTGGCATAACTTTGTGGCATCTTGGTATCTTGCATCAAGATAACTTTCCAACTTGTATCTCGGTATCCTGCATAGATAACGACTTTTCAAGTGGCATCTCGGTATCTTGCATTAAGATCACACTGACTTTCCCGCGTGACTTGTCCTATCTTGGTGTCTTGCATCAAGATAACGACTTTCTAAGTTGCATCTCGGTCTCTTGCATTTCTAAGTTGCATCTCGGTAATATCTTGCATTTTTATAACGACTTTCCAAAAGTTGCCTCTCGGTATCTTGCATCATAACCAATAGAAGGAACATAAACAATATTGTTTATGCTTGCATGAAGCTCAACACTTTTTAAGTTGCATCTCGGTATCTTTCATTAAGATCACAACTTTTCCAGTTGTATCTTGGTGGCATCTTGGTATCTTGCATCAAGATCACAACTTTCTAATTTGTATATCGGTATCTTGCATCAAGATGATGACTTTTCAAGTGACATATCGGTATCTTGCATCAATCTCACAACTTTTTCAAGTTGCATCTCGATATCTTTCATTAAGATCTAGACTTTTCAAGTTGTATATTGGTGGCACCATATCTTGCATCAAGATCACAATACTTTCCAACTTGTATCTTGGTATCTTGTATCAATATCATGACTTTTCCAAATTGCATCTCGATATCTTGCTTCAAAATCAAGGCTTTTCCAGTTGTATCTTGGTGGCAACGTGGTATATTGCATCAAGATCACACTTTCCAAGTTGCATCTCGGCATCTTGCATCAAGATAACGACGATTTTGCATCTTGGTTTCTTTCCCCGGTATCTTTATGTAAGATCAATACTTTTTGAGTTGCATCTCGGTATCTTGCATCGAAATCAACGACTTAATTACCGAGTTGCATTTCAGTATCTTGCATCACGAGAACGACTTTAGGCTACTGAGTGGAATCTCGGTATCTTTCATTCCCGGTGGTTTCAGTCAACATTGACTTTGGGTACGCATGATCGTTCCAAAAATCGCGGAAAAGGGGGGTTTTCGCTTTCATTGAAATCAAATCTTTTCAAATTGCTTCAAGTTGCATCGCGGTATCTTGACCCTTGCATTGGCCCATTACCACTTCGTCCATTGCCATTTCGTCCATCAGTCATTTCGTCCATTCCCACTTCGTCCATATCCACTTGGTCCCCCTGGCAGAAAATAGGTACACTTAGGTACTGTACCTATGGCATGTACCTAGTGTAGGCTACCTAAAATGTCCAGTTTTGGAACGAAAACCGGTCATTTCAGGTAGGCTACACTTGAAAACTAAGGGACCGTTCATTATTTATGCTGGAGGGGGGGTTGGGTAAACTATAGGGGGGGGGGGGGGGGGGTCATGTAACTTTCATATGTTGAAATAGGGGGGGGGGGTTATGTAACTTTTTATTCTTAAACAGGGGGTTGTGTAACTTTTTAAACCTATAGATGGTTGGGTGATTTTAGAGGCTATTGTGGAGTAGTGTAAATGCCACTTTTTTCAGCGCTTCGCGCAAAGTTTTTTAAAACCTATCAACTTCAAAGCATTTACTATAAGACGAGAAATTTGAGCCACGGTGTGTATAAAAACATAAAGGGACACAATGTCATGTTGAATTTTTTTCATTTTAATTAATTTACTTCAAAATTCAAGATGAACATAAAAAATTGCCATTATTGTTGTTTCTACTTAATAAAACCCAGCAAAACTTTATTAAAACAATGTTTTAAATACGGTATGTTGGAAAACCACCCTCAACCCTGTAAAATGCTGATCTGGCCAGATCAGCATGTTCATACATGTAATACAATTGCTAAAATATACAAATCCCAGTTTGTATTATATATTTTTGTAATTGAGGGCGCTGCCTCCACCACATATTTTAATGTCCCTTTAATTAGCCAATTTTGGGATAACAAATGTTCTAATTATAAAGACTCACAAAAAAACCACCCCAAAATGTATAAATATGACAAATTTTCTAACTCGCTAATTTCACACAATAAAAAGAAGGGCCATCATACAATTATTGGCCGTTCAGATAGGGGACAAACAGATTTGCCAAACATATCCATGAACAAAATTCCGAAGGAAGACATCTCCCTAAAATATGTGACAAGTTGATTTTTTCGGGGAGGGGGGGGGGGGGGGGGGGGGGGGGGGGGGGGGGGGGGGGGGGTGGTGTTGTGTAAAAACCTTCTGGATAGCAGGGGGGTCATGTAATTTTCAGTTTTAGCTGTAGGGGGGTAGGTAATTTTGAGATACGAGTCTCGAGTTTGTCCCAACCCCCCCTCCACCATAAATAATGAACGGTCCCTAAGTAGGCCTACACATTAGGTAGGCCTACTCTATACAATCTGGAAAGAAAATAGGTACAAATTAGGTACTCTATATCTAGAATTAGGTACTCTATTTAGAATTTGACAAGTATTTAGCATGTTTAGGTAGGCCTACCTAAATTGATAAACAATTAGGTTCTGCACCTTATTTTACAGAAGTTTGATGAATTACCTCAACTAAAGATACATATGTAATTCAAAAGGGCTGTCAGTAATTTAGTTAAATGGATAATCAATTAAACTTCACAATTTAGGCTATACACAACAGAATTATTGCTGTACTCGACTATTATATCTAGGCCTATGTGCCTGAACTATTGTATAGGCCTTGATCAATCAAATTTGGATATGTTTTATAATATTTTGTATACTTAAACATTATCTGAAAATCAACCCAGAATTGCTGTCAAGATTTGTTGATATCAGCCGACACAATGGGACCTAGTGATTTCGCGGCATGTTATTCGGCTCTCATCCGCACATGCATCGTGTGTGTAAATCGGACGATAAAAATTATATTTCAGTTTAAATTGACGTGCTTCTTTCTTAATCATTAAGAATATATTATGTAGATAATCCATAAAACATAAATTGATGCTGGTTTTGCCCGTTCATTCCGTCAAAAGGAACTATTATCGTAAAAGTTTTGCCGTGGTGTGCTCCCATCCCATAACTGTTGCGCTTTGAGCCTCCGGGAAATAGCGCATTACAAATACTTATTGCATGTATGTATATATAATGATTAGATTTATTCGACCTGTGTCCCAGGACCACTAGTTCGATTTGTGTTCCAGGACCACAAGCTCAAAATAGGGTTAGGGTTAGGGTTAGGGTTAGTGTTAGGGTTAGGGTTAGGGTTAGGGTTTCCTTGTTTTGCCATCCTAAGCATGTATTTATTTTTTAAGGTAATTCACTGGCTTTGACCGCATCATTTTTAAAAGTGAAACATATATCAATTATGATTTACTATGTGTAGCTATAATTCAGAGCTATGACAATGTCGTGAGGCTGACATTCATATAAGTGGTGTTATGAATGAGGTAGAACTTAATATTGAATGACCTGACCCCCGTAAGTACTGTCATTTGTTGCATTTATACAAACTGTGTTTTGTTAAGAGAAAATTAAACACATGATTTGTAGCATTTTTAACACTGTTGATAGGTCGATTTACAAATATTATGTACATTTTTAGCCCTAGTAAAAACAAGATAATTTGGGTTACTGATTTCGGTTTCATTTGGTTAAAAAGCTCTAGTTTTATTGCTATAGATAGTATAAAGTACAATCAATTACAAAGTACAGCTTTGTGGGCCTTTACAATTTGTCAATCTTAAAGTTGTCCGGGCCCCATAGCAGGCCCGAACCCCACGCCGAAATATGCTCCATCTGGTTTCGCTCGTTTTTCGCTCTCGTCATTATTTTCAATCAGCATCCCGGGGGTTACCCTCTGGATCCACCACTGTAAGGGCTTTGCCCTCTTGCCTTGCCACAACCCTTCCCAAAGTGGACTATTTTATATTTCAAAATAATACAATTTTTCTACATACATACATGACAGGGTGAACTAAATTCACACAGTTCCCACGGCAAGGGGGCGTTGAAACCTTCGCCCTTACCCAGCAACTCAGAGATAAGTGTGGGAATTTTCTAGAAATTAGGGTTTTTGCACCAAAGTAATACTTGGGCAATACTATATCGCAGACTATCATGTATTCATTACTTCATGAATAAACGCGATAGCTGCGTACCAAGTGCATTCCAATCAAAGTTATCGTTAGATGATAACGCGCACGCCGAGCGCAGGTTATTAATAATTGCCCGAAAGTACTGCGCCGAAGTGTTCGATTGTTTTGCTCAATGACCGACCAATAAAATTAACGCCTTACGCCCCTAAACTGAATATTCAATTAGTTATGAGGAAACACGACTAAACTTATTTCTGATTGGTTAAATGATAAAAATGTTAATGAGGGGATGACCCGACTTGGACTGTTTCAATAACTAAGAAAGGGTGGACAAAATAAACAAAAAACTAATTAATTATTAGCGTAATTATATCCGTACAAATCAACGATTTGGATAATATGCATCTTTTTCAGTAATGAATGAGAATGATGACTGCTTAACAACTGTTTTCGTGAATTTGTTTTGAAATCCTCGGTTAGTGTTGTTCTGGTCATTCGGAATTGTCCCTCGGGGGCTGCGCGCCTTCGGGACAATTCCTCACACCAGAACAAAAACCTCTGATTTCAAAACAAATTCACGAAAACAGTTGTTACACAGTCACTATTCTCTAAATATTTCACAATTTGGTTATTTCGAGGTAGATCACATCGATATTAGCAGCAGAATTCAGCACATATGGCTTCACCAATTTTTATCTCGCGCATTCACTTCAACCCTTTTCTTAAAAATTTTCTTTTTTTCTTCTTCAAAACTATATTTTTCTTGCCAATCTCTTTATTGTAAAGTTGCACTACTTTTATATTTAGAAATAAATTAACAAATATATTTTCTTTCTTTTTATTGTAAATGGCATATAGCATTACCAAACAAAAGTACGTGATTGTTTCAAAATGATCACTTTCATTTTAAGTGTTTCATTAATATCACTAACTTTTAAGGCATATTGAATATTGGGAAAACAGTTTGATGCGGAATGCACCAAGCAACCTTTAGTTCAGGCCCTAATTAGCATGAATTCAGGGAATGGACGAAATGGGAATGGACGAGGTGGCTATTAGACGAAGTGGGAATGGGCGAAGTGGCTTTTGGACGAAATGGGAATGGACGAAATGGCAATGGACGAAATGGCTATTGGACCAAGTGGGAATGGGTGAAATGGCTATTGGACCAAGTAGCTATTGGACGAAGTGGGAATAGACGAGGTGGCTATGGACCAAGTGGGAATGGACGAAATGGCTATATATTGGACGAAGTGGGAATGGACGAAATGGCTATTGGACGAAGTGGGAATGGACCAAGTGGGAGTGGACCAAGTGGCTATTGGACTAAATGGCTATTCGACCAAGTGGCTATTGGACCAAGTGGCTATTGGCAGAAAATAGGTACACTTCAGTGTACCTAAAATGACCAGAAAATGTACTTAAATTGTACCTACTCAAGAAATAGGTACAAATTAGGTACATATTGGCACGTAGTGTATGTAACTAAAATGTACCGACCCTAATTTTTGTACCTAATTGGTGGCGCCTAATTTGCATGAAAGATAGAGGAAATAACGGGAAGGGTGTTAAAGTTTATTTCAGTGAAATTGGTTAACAATTGGCTCCAAAAACAGCAAAAAACCTCTCAAATTTGGCTCATAAATGCCGCTAGAATTGAACAACATTGTGCGTTTCGCGTACTACAGCGTAATCTTACCGTGGTAACGCGTCGCGTGCATGTTTGCGCAAGGGCTGACTGCCGCGCGGCACACGCACTCCTACACATGGCGCAGAAGCCTCACGGGAAATGGCTATTATAGGCCTGTGTTGGGGGGGGGGGGGGGGTCGGGGTGGGTGTAAAAACACGGGAAATGGTTTAGGATAGGCCTAGGGTTATAATGGTACAAGTAGCGTTTGCGGGGGTTAATGAAGCAACCTGATTTCTTTACTTTAAGTTGGCATGCCAAACAATCCAAGGGACCGAGGGTTAATGAAGTAGCCACGGGAAATGGTTTAGGGAGGGTTGTGATTATAAATCAAACTGGTTTGGAGGTGTGCATGGAGGGAGGGGAGGGGGGAGGGGCGGTGGGGGTAACACCACGGGAAATGTTTTAGGATAGGGTTAAGAGTTAATGAAGTAGCCGCGGGAAATGGTTAGGGTTATAGGGTACCATAGGGTTATGATTATAAATCCACCTGGTTGGTGTAGTTGCAGTGGGGGTGGGCAATTGTAGGGGGTGTATATGGTTTTGGTTATAATGGTACAAGTAGCGTTTTGCGGGGGTTAATGAAGCAACCTGATTTCTTTACTTTAAGTTGGCATGCCAAACAATCCAAGGGACCGAGGGTTAATGAAGTAGCCACGGGAAATGGTTTAGGGAGGGTTGTGATTATAAATCAAACTGGTTTGGAGGTGTGCATGGAGGGAGGGGAGGGGGGGGGGGGGGGGGGGGGCGGTGGGGGTAAAACCACGGGAAATGTTTTAGGATAGGGTTAAGAGTTAATGAAGTAGCCGCGGGAAATGGTTAGGGTTATAGGGTACCATAGGGTTATGATTATAAATCCACCTGGTTGGTGTAGTTGCAGTGGGGGTGGGCAATTGTAGGGGGTGTATATGGTTTTAAAAGTACCGAGGGTTAACTTGATGCGATTTGAGAGGTAGGGGTTAATAAAGTAGACACGGTAAATGGTTTAGAAGGGATATGGTTATAAATCAACCTGGTTGGGGGTAGGGGGGGGGGGGGGGGGGGGGGTGGTAGGTAGTGGTATAACCAGGAGGTTTATGTGGTTTCAGAGGTAGTTGTAGGGGGTTTATAATGCCTTTAGGAGGAATATGGTTATCAATCAATCTGGTTGGGGGGTTGGGTTGTAGGGGTTTATGTGGTTTCAGAGGTAGGTAATGTGGCATAACCATCTAGCGGGGACCCGAGCGTAACCACAATGGTTTAGGGAGGGTTGAGATTATAATCAACCTGGTTTGGGTGTGTGTATGAGGCCGGGGGGGGGGGGGGGGGGGGGGGGTAAACCACGGGACATGTTTTCGGGTAGGGTTAAGAGTTAATGAAGTAGCCACGGGAAATGGTTAGGAGGGTTATGATTATAAATCCCCCTGGTTGGTGTAGTTGCAGTGGCGGGGGGGGGGGGGGGGGGGTAAATAAAGTAGCCACGGTAAATGGTTAGGAGGGATATGGTTATAAATCAACCTATTAATTGGGGGGTTGTAGGGGGATTATAATGCCTTTAGGAGGGATATGGTTATAAATCAACCTGGTTGGGGGTTGTAGGGGGTTTATGTGGTTTCAGAGGTAGGTAATGTGGCATTGGGGGTTGTAGGGGGTTTATGTGGTTTCAGAGGTAGGTAATGTGGCATAACCATCTAGCGGGGACCCGAGCGTAGCGAGGGTACGCCGCTAGTATATATAATGATGGATATTTTGGTTTCTATTGAAGAGGTATTTACTATATTATGTGAATTGTGAATCCCTAATGTCTACAGAACAGTAATGTGGAATATGTCACTAAAGAATTATAAGCACGATGTCTATATGTTTAAAATGTAATGAGCTGAATAAGCTTACATAACTCATAAGCTTAATTGACCATATTACTTTTTGTTTGCAAACTTCTTGCGCCTTGCAGATTTATATACTCCAGCCCCTTTATCAATTAGTCATGGCTCTAATACATAAGGTATTATTGCTTTCAGGGGTCACATTAGCTCATGAATATTTCTTGTATACATGTACATGTAATATATATATATTTTAACATCATAACTCTGGTTACACTCCATTTATGTGTGCTGATATTGTTGGTGCTCAAAACGTCTACAATTTATTAGACAACATGAATCTTCAAGCCTCAGGCCTCATTGGTGCAAAATGTACTTAAGAATCACAGTTAATATTGTAGTGGGTTTTTAACGTGTCACTGTTTTTTGTATGTCAATTTTATATACATCCGGTTAGATATGTTTCTGGGGAATGACCATATACGTAAAGTGTGTATTTCAATGATTGTATTGGATCTTGAAATCCACTGGTATGTTTCTGATCAAATACTATACACTCTAAGAAAAAAGGATTCCAAGTAGAACCTAAAAAGGTTCTTGAACTTGTCCTGTATGCAGAACCCTTTAAGGTTTTGAATGAGAACCTTTGCAATGGGGGTTCTTTCAAGAACCCTCTGAAAGGGTTCTAAATAGAACCTAAAAGGTTCTTCAGTTTTGTCCTGTATGCAGAACTTTTGAGGTTATATCAAGAACCTTTCCGATAAGGTTTTATCAAGAACCCTCTGGAAGGGTTCTTGAAAGAACCTTAAAAGGTTCTTCAATTTTGGCATGTATGCCGAACCCTTAAGGTTCTACACAGAAAAAGAATACCGAGTCATTTGACTCAGTTCGACAATTTTGGAATGAGTCATCAATAAGTTGACTCATTTGCTGAGTCAATTTACTCATATTGCCTCATTTTAAGTGAGTCACATACACATTGACTCACTTATTGCACTAAGTGTATCATAGTTGACTCACGCATAATCTGTTAATGAGTCAAATTTCAGGTGACTCAGTACAGTATTGCCAGATTGACTCACTTGTCAGGGAAAGATGAGTCAAGATCGACACTGCATAGACTCATAAGTAATATGTGGAATTTCTGGAGCTGATAGAACAGTAACTTTTTTTTTGCATTTGGCGGTGTTTTTACCTTCAGTAAGCTTACAGTGTTGGCAGGACTGTGTTGGACATTCGTCGTTACACTGCAGTAAGCTTATGGATGTATTTAACTTCAATATTTGGGCAAGTTGGACTTAGTGCCTGCTTAATAATGGGCAACATACAGTATCTACAGAAACTAACACTTTTCGGAGATCACCGCCCATGTTTGTGAGTCTTTAATTGTCACAAAACAATGCTATTCTGAGGCTCAAACTGAAATTCCAGTCTGAGTCAGTTGACTCATCCAACCTGAGTCAATTGACTCAGTAAAGTAAAATGTACTCACTTTGTTGAGTCAAGTGACTCATTTAAATGTGTCAAATGACCCAATTTGATTCATTATTGAGTCAATTGACATGTTACAAGTGAGTCAGGGGGCTCAATTGACTCATTAGTATTGAGTCAGGTGACCCATTACCGAGTCTTTTGAGTCACTAGTGAGTTAATTGACTCATTTTTGGTGAGTCGGAAGACTCACTAATTGCATTTGTGAGTCAATTGGATGAGTCAAATGACTCAGTTTAACTTCAAAGTGTCTCACTACACGGACAAATCAAAGACTTACCAAAATGAGTCATTTGACTCAGTAATTTTTTTCTGTGTATTAAATGGTGAACAAACTGACTATGAATCTGACTAGATATTATTTACAAAATACATCAATGGTGTTAAATTAATAAAAGTCAGCAAGTCAAAGTCTTAAGTCGTTGATTACACTTGGTTATAATCATATCAATAAAGAAATAAAGTAGAAAGTAAATATTTGTAATTTTTTACACAGTACCGTTTATTAACAGGGTTACAAAACAATTATTACATTACGAACTCATTTATTAAGATGTACGTATGCAAACTGGCATTTGCGATTAGTCTACCAAGAACCCCATTTCCCCCAAATAAGGGTTCTTTCTGGAATCACCTCACTACATAGAATCTTTTTGCGGTGTTAAAGAACCCCTAACAAACGTTTTTAGAACCTTTAAAGGTTCTTTAAAGAAACATGGTTCTGCCAAGAACAATTTGCCATTTCAAGAACCCCCGCTAGAACCCTTTTTTTTCTTAGAGTGTAAACTGCATACAGTGTATAACTTATACACTCAACGTCATCCGGTATAATCCAGTGCCATATTTTAAATAAATACTTTTCAAACCGTATTTAACAGTTACCTTGAGAACAACAGTGATGTTAGTGTGCATTCCCAGGCATAGAGACTGAAGGATCCCTTCAGGGGGTGTGGGCCCTCAGGTATATCCTCCGTAAAACTGCCATAACTTCTTCATTATTCATTTAATCTATATAAAAGTATGCATTTTCTTGAAGAAAAGGGTTCAATGAATCCAACCGGCCAAAATACGTTGGGTATCAACAAAATTCTCAATGGTTTTTAATCAACTAAATGATGTCGTTCTCTTTGGAGATTTTCAACAAGAAACACCTTCAATAAAAATTCCATTAAAATGGAAAGTTGGCGGTCAAAAGGAAATTGCGATATAAGGCAAATAGAAAGAGCAAAAATAGCAACATTTGTAAATACCGCTTTAAATGTATCCATTCATATTGAGTTGGGTGGGGGTAGATTTATTTATTTTTTTTACTCATCAGGGGGTGAATTTTTTTTTTTTTGCCTGCATAGAGGGTGAATTTTTTTTTCTCCGAAAACTTCCTACCCCCCTGAAAATCTAATGGTGCGTCTCTAAAGCCCCAACTAAAAAATCCTCGGTTTCCCATGGAAATGGAGTGATCACCAGAACATGATGTGTACAGAGTAATTTGTAGTGACAGTTCACCATATCATTATGTAATGCAGTGCTACCCAACAAGGACACATACGGTAGGTTTATTCTAAAGCAAGCACTATTTTTTCGCGGCATTTAATGTTCGTGATGCAGAAGAACCCACATTTTTCATCATGAAATGTTTACAAATGTACACCTTTCTAATAATGTCTAATAAGAATACTAAAAGCTTGTGAGCATGACAATTTCACCAATCCTAGCCAGTCGCGAAATTTTTCATACACATAGATATTTCATGCAAACCTTGACCATGTTTTATGACACAGTTGCACAATTGACACTCTGAGCTTTTCAGTAGTATCTGAGACCACAATTGTAATGTGTATAATATCTGGACAGTTGGGAGATTTCTCTTTAGTCAAATAAGTAAATGTTGTTCCATGAGTGCCCGTGAGGGCACGAATGGAACAATTTATTTGTACGCCTACCTGGCTAATAGTCCCACTGTGTCAAACTTGAGTTATGAGGGCTCACCAAGTTGTTATGATTTCAATACCAACAGACTGGACTGGTACACTCCATAAAAACAGGCTGGTATTAAGTTACAGACCAACCATTGTGTCCTTATTTAAGGTGTTCAGACTAGACTTCTAGCCATGTCAGGGTGTTGATTGATGTGTACTGAGAATAATCTATTTGTTACCGCTTCATTACGTGCTGTAGCCCAGGTATTCCATGTCCTGGTTGCATAATTAGTGTTTTTCATGGTGTTCATTGGGATGCGTTGCTGTATCTTAACATCTAGAGCTTCCTTGCTTAAAAACTTGAATCTGTTACTGGTAGTAGTATCCATGTTCGCACATGGACTGTCTTAGCTTGTTTGTGATGTGCTGGACTTGTCCACAGTGAACAACCCCTGAAGGTAACAGTATTCACTATAAACAGTTGAACAACCTTTAGCCCACTAGATACCATTTTACTACATACAGGGTGAGTCAAAAAGACTGCAATAGTGGAAAGAGGCCATTTTGTTTTCAAAACCAAAATGAATTTCAAAACTTTTTAAACGTTGCAAGAATGATGTATTTAATCCTAACTTTGTGTGAAAAAATGAAGTCAATATCATTTTCCGTTTGCCTTTGGTGAACCTTTTGACCAGTGCACCCATTTCACACGTTTGTCCACGAGATACCCAAAATATGCATCAGATCGCAAAATATGCCTCTCATTCAAATTTGGAAACTTGAGTTCATTTGTGATGTTATTGGAATTTGATGCATCCTTTCTTGTTTACATGTGAGTTAGCATAATCCATTATAATCATACCCATGCTATGAAAGCGTATAATGTTCTAAATTTTAATAAAAAAACTGAAATTTTCCATTTTTTTGTTGGCGGGATATTCAAATATGAAAATGCAATGTATGCCATTTCAAATGAAAATCACTGTGCTCGTGGACAAACAGGTAACTTTTGTTGTGCAGCAAAGAGGGTCACCAAAGACAAACGAAAAATGCGATCGACTTCATTTTTTCACACAAAGTTAGGATTAAATACATCATTCTTGCAAAGTTTAAAAAGTTTTAAAATTCATTTTGGTTTTGAAAACAAAATGGCTTCTTTCCACTATTGCAGTCTTTTTGACTCACCCTGTATGTTTCATAATTTTGTTAAGTGTAATTGAACGCTCTATAAGGGCCTCCCATGAAGGTGACATTGTTAATAGACCCATGATAAAACAACTATTTTGGGATGATACCTTGATTAATGAGGTCATGTTTCTCTTGGTTTGTGACTAGCCACTGTGGACTACCATTAAATAAATACACACTTAACTGGAAAATGTCATATTTAACCCTTCTTTCAGTTAGTCCATAGTTGAACCTTGACAAGAAATCATTATTGACGACTTATTTTTTAAGTGTGTATATTTACAGGATTTTTGGCCAGACATATCAATCTGTCATCACTGCATTGCCCTTGTTTGGTGGTTGATCTGGCTAAGTTTGTAATTACTCTATCGCTTCATTTCTCTGGTATAAATTGTATGTGGATTTTTTTGTTTTTGAGTAGGGTATTTAACATGTTTAAGCAGTGTCTTTTCATGGTCTGTTTGACATCAATTCAAGTACAAGCATCATGTACAAGCTGAATATGGCCAATACTTCCACTGTAAACAAGGTGTCTCTAGAGCTGAAATCACAACCTTGAGCGTACAAGATAAGCTATTATGTCTCTCTGTTGGGAGTCTAATAACATCTCTCTGATTGAATCATCAAGGCTAAACAAATATAGCTTTGACTCCATCACAGACTGCAGGACTGTTAAAATAAACTGCATAGGTACATGTAATTTACAAAGACGGCAAAATAATTTAGACAATTTTCCATATACTAAAAACAAAATGGCAGCCTCCATGTATATGTCGAAAGACCTAAATGTCCAAGAATATGCAATCTGATGCTATAAGGTTGGCGGTTGCCCCGCCAACCAAAAAGCCAGAATATTTTGGATTTCATATGATGAATCATACTCGAGTTTGAATTAAAACCCATGGGTTATTTTTTTTTTTTTAAACGAATCAAAATATGATATATTTAGGTTGAGAAGCGACTTTCTTTAACACGGTTAAGTTCTCACACAATTTCAATTCCAATGCAAATTAGATTAAACATGTTCAGAAAGCCGGGGTTTGTGGGGGGGGGGTCGATTAGGAGTCTAATCAAGCTGATCTATGTGTTTTTGAATGACTTAAACATGCAGTAGACCAGGAGCACTGGGAGGGGTCCTTTGGGTTTCACTCATGTCAAAAGACGCTTTAAAACTAGTGGATTAAATGAAACTGAATGTCGAGTGTAATTGGCGGGTCATATTATAATGCGTTTCAGTATCTGAATGTTAGGCCTACTCGCCTATATATTTTTAATTGCAAGTAATTGTGAAATGATGGTGTTGTAAAATCGATAATAATGATAACTTTTCGACTATCTTTAATAGGGAAAACAATACGAGCGGAGCTATATAGACTTTTCGGTAATCTAGTAAAAGGATCTCGGGTAAAAAATATCTTTAAAAAGCGCGTACACGCGCACCTTCAATACATGCCATTTTGAAATTTCACGTTTTGACCATGTTTCTTGTGGAGGCCGTATCTTTAAAACGGAAGCATGAAATGTAATATAACTCGGGAATTTAGCTCAGAATTTCAATGGAAACAATCTGAAATATGTCTCGTTTGCTGTAGACAAACTGTGTGCTCTTAAAGGGTATACATCACCAATGCACTATGGAATAGCACGTCCGGTAAAAGTTTATCACAGCAATAGTTCCTTTTTGCGGACCGTACAAATTGCGAGATTTTGATAGACTTTAAGTTGAATTCTATCTATTAGTTTTGGGTATTACACATTTTGATGAGTGTGCACAGTACAAATTTCCAAAAAATCGCACTAGTTTGAACATTTTAAAGTTGTAAACTACTGAAATCGGCGGAGGGTCCGCCCTGGGTTTTGGGGCGTAAATAAAGGGCCGAAATCGCTACATCTAATTAATCGCGAAATATTGAAAAATCTAGTCAAACACTTTGCCTGCCATATCCTTTTGATATGTTTTGCGCCGATTGTTTGACCCCTACTTTGCACGTACACTCTAAGAAAAAAGGGTTCCACTTAGAACCCTTTTCTGTCCTGTATGTAGAACCCTAAGAGCTCTTAAGGTTCTATAAAGAACTTTAAAGGTCCTATAAAGACCTTCAAAATTTAGATAGGCCTAGGGAATTTATTCATGGGCTCATACCAAAGTTTTTAAAAGAGTGAAAAACAGTGTTAACAACATTAATCCTTTTTGGTTTTACATAATTATATTTTGGCTAAAGAAACTTTTTTCAAGAACCTTAAAAAGTTCTTTACTAGGTTCCAAAAAAGGTTCTTCACTATACTTAAGGTTCTACAAAGAATCATTTTCTTTGCTCAAGAACCTTTTTTAGTTCTACAAAGAACCCATGGGTTATCAGGAAAGAACCCAAAAAGGTTCTTTAACCAGTGAAGTACCTTTTTTGGAACCTAATAAGACACTTTTAAGGTTCTTGGAAAAAGTTTCTTTAGCCAGAAAATAATTATGTGAAACCAAAAAAGATTAATGTTTTTCACTCTTTTAAACTTTGTAATGAGCCGATGAAGAAAGTCCCTAGGCCTACCTAAATTTTGAAGGTTCTTTATAGAACCTTTAAAAGTTCTTTATAGAACCTTAAGAGTTTTTAGGGTTCTACATACAGGACAGAAAAAGGTTCTAAGTGGAACCGGGCCCTTTTTTCTTAGATTGTAGCGTCTATGGGGAGTGCATTGGTGGTGTATACCCATGAAACAGACGACGATGGTCACGTGAATCCTAAATTTTGAATTCGTATTGGAATAACACGTAGGCCTAATTGCGAATGTTAATCTTATCATTTTGAAAAATGCATCATAATTCGAAGATTTTTTTTCCAATCCAAAACCGTTGGAGTTGGCTAACCATTGTAAATGCTACTTTTTAAATTATTTTCATCGTTAACCGGGCGATGACTGTTAAAAATATTTCAAAATGGCGCGCTCTCGTTGCCATATTGGAACGATGAAATCGCGTGACCATCGTCGTCTGCCTTGAACGTTTTCTTAAAAACGCCCTCTATGGAAATATGGTTCGCGTTATTTATCAGCGTGCTGCAGGGGTAGGGGACACTATCTGGCGTAAAATGCTGATCTTGTAAGATTAGGATCAGCATTTTTGGAATCTACGTCTAGTTGTACAAAGAAGGCTGATTTTTCTTATAGGTGTAAATAATATCTGTTTGTTGAATGGTACATCCAAACTCTTTTACATCACTAGCACTCTGGATTGAGAGCGATTTGAATTCACAGTACGTTGCGCTAGCGTGTAAAGTAAATGGAGAATGACTTAGTGCTGTCGGGTCCCGCAAGCACAACATGGAGCATTATTTGTTAGAAAAATAATTATCTAGCCGAAATTACGTATTGATATAGAACAAAACATCATCTATATAGTCACAAAATCGAATAACTCAACACGCAATTTTAAAAATTCGCGCCGATCGAAATTCCCGGTGTCGATGACGTCATGGGTATCGGTGCTCAAATTTGCGCATGTGCATTGTATAACTATGACTTCATTGACACCGGGACTTTAGATCGCCGCGACTTTTAAAAATTACATGTTGAGAGATGGCGGTTTTTATTTGTTTTGTCATAAGTGTGGTGTTTTGTTCTATATAACTACAAAAGTTGGGTCAATAATGCATAATTTTGTGCTTGCGGGTTGTCCCATATGGCTCCGATCCACGAGTTCATTGCTCAATGTTATCTTCAGCTTAATAACATAATTGCCTAAGTCAATTGTTTTACCAATTTGAGATTTTTGCTTAAATCAGCTCTTTACCATTAGAGGCACTTATGGTTAAAGTGCTTTAATCATTATTCAACTCTAAAGTGTGCTACCAAATCAAAAGAATAATTGCCCAAGTCAAGCATGTGACTTAGGCAGATTTATTGTATTGCCTTAGTTAAACAGTGTGACTTAAGTTATGTACAGATCTGGGCTGTTTATTTTTCACATGGGCCCAAATTGTCAGGTTTGACAAGGGCCAGGGGGTGGGGGTTGCACCTTTTATACAAAAATGTGACTTATTTCAGTGTTATGTTAGTTCCAAATTAGTCAGAGACACGGAATTACCCGAACTCTAGTGCGTACCGCTGTTAGTTTTATACGTCGTAGCAAAACGGCGAACGATTATTGATGTTGACTGCGATTATTATTGTATTTGACAAAATACTTTTAACATTTCGGTGGACTATTTTTAGAAGAAAAAAACCGCCCGCGTAATTTCAAGTAAGCGATGTTTTCCACCCGTCGAAACCAGGGTGTATGAGCGGCCATTAGGGGTTAATATATTGAATATACGGTAGTCTAAAACCGGGGTAACTGTTCCATGAAAACCTGGGACCATTTCTTTTTGATGTGCTGTTCATTAATGACCTGCCAGACCACATTAACTCCGAAATCAACATTTTTGCCGATGACACGAAAATATATGCTAAGGTCAACAACGACAACGAAAAACTTCGCCTACAAGAAGACCTAGACAACCTCCACTCATGGTCAGAAAGATGGCATCTGAGATTCAATGCCAAGAAATGTAAGAAGATGCATATGGGCCACAACAATACCTGAGCAAATTATCACTTGAATAACATACCCTTGGATAATACAAATGAAGAAAAAGATCTTGGAGATGTCTTCACACATGACTGCAAACCCAGCAAGCAATGTGCAAAAGCAGCTGTAGGGGCCATGAATTGTTTACGAGTGGTACTGGTGAGGAGGACCTTCAAGTATTTTGATTGTGACACTTTCAAGGTACTCTACAAGTGTTATGTCCATCCACACTTGGAATACAGAGTTCAGGCCTGGAGCCCTTACCTCAAGAAAGACACCAAAGCCCTGGAGAAGATACAACGTGGAGCAACCAAGATGATACCAAAACTACGACACCTTACATATGAAGAGGTATTTTGCAAAAGGGCCTACATCCACTTTGGCTCTTATTGAGAAAAAGTCAAAAAACTGTTTCTAAATATTCAAGTTGAGCAATTGAAAAACTGAATGGATTATGAAAGAGGTACAATACATACTAATTTAAATTGAAATAAATTTCAAATGTGCTAGTTTTAATTTTTTTTAAATCATGTTTACATTTTTTGAAAATTTGGATGTAGGCCTTTTTGCAACAAAACTCCATCTGTTTGCACATAGAGAAAAAATACCACACAAAAAAAATCATTTATTTTAATCATTTAAAAAAAAAGAAGTTTGATATAGAAATGTACAGCGTGTATCAAAAAGAACGCAACACTTTTTGTCGAGAACTGTACGGTCACAGTAAAAGACAAATCACTCTAAAACTTATATATTCTGTTAGGTCTATTTATTGGCTATCACATAGTCAAATTACAACGATATCAAATATTTATTCGCTGAGATATTAAAGGTATAAGTAAAGAAGTGCAAAACACGTTTTACATCGTTCGTTTTAAAGACTTGGATTTTCCTGTCCGATTAGTGTTATGGGTAAAGCGTTTAATAACTATGTAACCTTGATGTCTGGAATGGTTTATCTTAAATTCCTTTGTTTCAGTAAGGTGGTACATAAAATCATTGAATCGTGTAATCTGATAATCATTCGACCATTTTAATACGTCAATCACCCTTTTTAAGTTCTGAACCACCGATTGCTATGATCGCCACATGTCTATGGTACGTTCTTTCAAGTTCATAATCGATGCATCTTAAAACAAGGACAGCATTTTGAGGGTCGAGGAGCACCATAATGTCCCATTCCATTCACAACAGACTAACAATGACTGATTCATACAAGACAATTACTACCTTCACTGGTCTATTCCATTTGTTTATCTTTTGGATAATGTGCCATGTTTTATTTATGACATTAACGAGAGAAAAAGAGAGAGGATTTGCAAACAGACTTTGTAATCTTGATTTTCAAGTTGTGTCATTAACTATCAACTAATTCATTGCCAGATTTAATTAATATTGATATGATACTGTAATAGCCAGAAAATTGATACCTTTAACATGACATTTTCTTCTCAGAATGATGAGTTTGATTCCAATTATTTAAGTACAATGAGTTATTAAAGTGTCTTGCTAATATTCACCTGACAAGAAAATCAGGCATACATGATAAACGATGTAAAACGTGTTTTGCACTTGTCTATGTGTATCGTTGATATCTCAGCGAATCAATAATCGACATCGCTGTAATTTGACTATGTGATAGCCAATAAGTACACCTAACAGAATACATAAATTTTAGAGTGATTTGTGATTTGCTGTAATCGGAGAGCTCGCGACAAAAAGTGTTGCGTTTTTTTTATACACCCTGTATAGGTCACACTCATATGTTTCAAGGAAATAAAGTCATCTTTTCTTCAAAAAGACCTACATCTCATTGTAAACAGCCATTGAAGTTGTTGTTTTGTTGCAAAAGGGCCTGTATCCCGATTTAATTCTGGATACAGGCCCTTTTGCAACAAAACAACAATTTCAATGGCTGTTTACAATGAGATGTAGGTCTTTTTGAAAAAAATGACTTTGTTTCCTTGAAACATGTGATTTTTCCCTATACATTTCTATATCATATGACAAGCGATTGAAAAGCCTAGGGATCTTATCACTGGAGAAGCGAAGGATCAGAAGTGACCTCATCGAGACATTTAAGATTCTCAAGGAAATCGACAAAGTGAACCCATCTGATTTCTTCACCAAAGCTCGAGCAACGCACTCTACTAGAGGACATCCCATGAAATTATTCAAACCAGCACTAATCAAGAATCTCAATTGCAGAATTTTTTTTTTTTACGATGAGAGTTATCAACCAGTGGAATGAGCTGCCTACAGATGTGGTCAACGTAAAAACCGTCAACGCTTTCAAAAACCGACTCGACACATATTGGACAAAAATAGGATATGACATCATAAAGGCTAACAGCCTATACTAATTATTTTCATCAAACTTTAAGTGTAAGTGAAGAGATATTAATTATAATTATTTAATGAATATAATATATTAAGGACATTTTATATTTTTTATAAAAAGTTGTGGAATTATAAAAGGAATAATTGCCCAATCCTCACAACTAAATTAACATTCGTAGGTCTATTTAGTTATTAAGCTTCCCTAATTGTCAATGTTTTTTATTGGTTACTTTACGGGGGCGATTTTGTCATTTTTTTTGCCCCGGCCAATTCATTTTCGGAAGCGATTTATAAGCATTCGGAGGCGAATCGCCCGTCGTCCCTACATACTCCCTGGTCGTCACACGTTTCAAGCACATGAACTTTATGTCAAAGTTCAAAACATTTGAACACGTGGCAACTATCACGGAAGTGAGAGATCGCTAAGTACATGTTCGAAATGGCATTGGACGAAGTGGCTATTGGACGAAGTGGGAATGGACGAAATGTCGGCTATGTGGCGAAATGGGTTTTGGACGAAATGGCATTGGACGAATTGACATAGGACGAAGTGGCTATTGGACAAAATGGCATTGGACCAAATGGCAATTAGACGAAGTGAGAATGGACAAAATGGCTATTGACGAAGTGGCTATTGGACGAAGTGACATTTGACGAAGTGGCTATTGGACCAAATTATCATTGGACCGAGTGGCTACCTGGACCAAGCGGCTATGGGACGAAGTGGCTATTGAACGAACTGGGATTGAACGAAATGGGTTTGGACGAACTGGCTACGGACGAACTGGCCATGGACGAAGTGGCAATAGACCCTTGCATTACGATAATTATATTCCAAGTTGCATATTGGTATCTTGCATTACGATAATTATATTCCAAGTTGCATCTTGGTATCTTGCATTACGATAAGTTGCATCTCGGTATCTTGCATCAAAATCACGACTTACTGAGTTGCATCTCGGTCTCTTGCATTACACTCACGACTTACCGAGTTGCATTTTGGTATCTGGCATCACAATCACATATTTTCAAATGGCTTTAAGTTGCATCTCGGTATCTTGCATCACGATAATGATTTTCCAAGTTGCATCTTGGTATCTTGCATCACGATCACACGTTTTCAAGTTGTATCTAGGTATCTTGTATCAAGATAACGACTTTCCTATTTGCATATCGGTATCTTGCGTCAAAATCTCGACTTTGATAACTGCATCTTCGTATCTTCCAGTAGGATCACGACTTACTGAGTTGCATCTCGGTATATTGCATCAAAATCACGACTTAACTAATTGCATCTTGGTATCTTTCAGTAAGATCAAGACTTACTGAGTTGCATCTCGATATCTTGCATCAACAAAATAAATCAGTTGCATTTCGGTCTCTTGTATCACGCGAACGACTTACTGAGTGGAATCTCGGTACCTTTCATCACGATCACATCTTTTCAAATTGCTTCAAGTTCTATTTCGGTATCTTGTATCACGATCATTATTTTCGAAGTTGCATCTCGGCATCCTGCATTAATTTCCAAGTTGCATTTCGGTATCTTGCATTAAAATTACGACTTACCGAGTTGCATTTCGTTATCTTGCATCACGATCACATCTTTTCAAATTGCTTCAATTTGCGTCTCGGTATCTTGTATCACGATAATTATTTTCAAAGTTGCATTTCGGCATCCTTTTTAAGTGATATCTCGGTATCTTGCATCACCATCACACGTTACCAAGTTGTATCTAGGTATCTTGTATCAAGATCACGACTTTCCAATTTGCGTCTCGGTATTTTGCATCAAGATCTTAAATTTGATAATTGCAGTATCTTTCAGTAAGATAACGACTTACCGAGTTGCATCTCGGTATCTTGTATCACAATAATTGTTTTCCAATTGCATTTCGGTATCTTGCATTAAAATCCCGACTTACAGAGTTACATTTCGTCATCTTGCATCACGATCACATCTTTTCAAATTGCTTCAAGTTGCATCTTGGTATCTTGCATCAAGATCAAACTTTTCAAGTGACATCTCGGTACCTTGCATCACGATCACACGTTTCCAATTTGTATCTATAGGTATCTTATATCAAGATCACGACATTCTAATTTGCGTCGCGTATCTTGCATCAAGATCTCAAATATAATAATTGCATATTCGTATCTTTCAGTTAGATCACGACTTACTGAGTTGCTCGCAGTATCTTTCATTACAATCATGACTTATTGAGTTGTATCTCGGTGTCTTGGAATAAGATCACGTTTTTTAAATTGTTTCAAGTTGCATCTCGGTTTCTTGCATCAAGATCACGATTTAAGTAATTGCATCTTCGTATCTTTCGGTAAGATTAAGACTTACTGAGTTGCATCTTGGTATCTTGCATCAAGATCAAACTTTTCAAGTGACATCTCGGCATCTTGCATTACGATCATACGTTTCCAAGTTGTATCTCGGTATCTTGCATCAAAATCAACACTTTTCAAGTTGCATCTCGGAATCCTGCATCAACATCAACGACTTACCCAGTTGCATTTCGGTCTCGTGCATCACGCGAACGACTTACCGAGTTGCATCTCTGTTGCATTTCGGTATCTTGCCTTAGAATCACGACATTTCATTATCTTGCATCACGATCACATATTTTCAAATTGCTTCAAGTTGCATCTCGGTATCGTGCATCACGATAATGACTTTCCAAATTGCATCTTGGTATCTTGCATCAAGATCAAACTTTTCAAGTGACATCTCGGTTTATTGCATTACGATCACACGTTTCCAAGTTGTATCTAGGTATCTTGTACCAAGATCAAGACATTCTAATTTGCGTCGCGGTATCTTGCAGCAAAATCTCGTCTTTAATAATTGCATCTTCCTATATTTCAGTTAGATTACGACTTACTGAGTTGCTCGCAGTATCTTTCAATACAATCATGACTTACTAAGTTGTATCTCGGTGTCTTGCATTAAGATCACGACTTAACTAATTGCATCTTCATAACTTTCAGTAAGATCAAGACTTACTGAGTTGCATCTCGGTATCTTGCATCAAAATCAACATTTTTAAGTTGCACCTCGGTATCTTGTATCAACATCATCGACTTACCCAGTTGCATTTCGGTGTCTTGAATCACGCGAACGACTTACCGAGTTGTATCTCGGTATCTTATATCACGATAATATTTTCCAAGTTGCATTTCGGTATCTTGCATTAAAATCACGACTTACCGAGTTACATTTCGTTATCTTGCATCACGATCACATCTTTTCAAATTGCTTCAAGTTGCATATCGGTATCTTGCATCACGATCATGACTTTCCGAATTACATCTTGGTATCTTGCATCAAGATCAAACTTTTCAAGTGATATCTCGGTATCTTGCATTGCGATCACACGTTTCCAAGTTGTATCTATGTATCTTGTATCGAGATCACGACTTTCCAATTTGCCTCGCGGTATTTTGCATCAAGATCTCGACTTTAATAATGACATCTTCGTATCATTCAGTTAGATCACGACTTACTGAGTTGCTCGCAGTATGTTTCATTACAATCATGACTTACTGAGTTGTATCTCGGTGTCTTGCAATAAGATCACGTTTTTTAAATTGTTTCAAGTTGCATCTCGGTATCTTGCATCAAGATCATGACTTAACTAATTGCATCTTCGTATCTTTCGGTAAGATCAAGACTTACTGAGTTGCATCTCGGTATCTTGCATCAAAATCAACACTTTTCAAGTTTCATCTCGGAATCCTGCATCAACATCAACGACTTACCCAGTTGCATTTCGGTCTCGTGCATCACGCGAACGACTTACCGAGTTGCATCTCGGTATCCTGTATCACGATAATATTTTCCAAGTTGCATTTCGGTATCTTGCTTTAGAATCACGACTTACCGAGTTACATTTCATTATCTTGTATCACGATCACATTTTTTCAAATTGCTTTAAGTTGCATCTCGGTATCGTGCATCACGATAATGACTTTCCAAATTGCATCTTGGTATCTTGCATCAAGATCAACCTTTTCAAGTGACATCTCAGTTTATTGCACTACGATCACAC
This sequence comes from Ophiura sarsii, assembly GCA_035610835.1. Lineage (NCBI taxonomy): Eukaryota > Metazoa > Echinodermata > Ophiuroidea > Amphilepidida > Ophiuridae > Ophiura > Ophiura sarsii. The sequence continues at coordinate 57,516,831 of CM069445.1, read as the reverse complement.
GATTCCAAGTTGTATCTAGGTATTTTGTATCAAGATCAAGACATTCTAATTTGCGTCGCGGTATCTTGCATCAAGATCTCGAATTTAATAATTGTATCTTCGTATCATTCAGTTAGATCATGACTTACAGAGTTGCTCGCAGTATCTTTCATTACAATCATGACTTACTGAGTTGTATCTCGGTGTCTTGCAATAAGATCACGTTTTTCAAACTGTTTCAAGTTGCATCTCGGTATCTTGCATCAAGATCACGACTTAACTAATTGCATCTTCGTAACTTTCAATAACGTCAAGACTTACTGAGTTGCATCTCGGTATCTTGCATCAAAATCAACACTTTTCAAGTTTCATCTCGGTATCCTGCCTCAAAATCAACGACTTACCCAGTTGCATTTCGGTCTCTTGCATCACGCGAACGACTTTCCGAGTTGCATTTCGGTATATTACATTAAAATAACGACTTACCGAGTTACATTTCGTTATCTTGCATCACGATCACATCTTTTAAAATTGCTTCAAGTTGCATCTCGGTATCTTGCATCACGATAATGACTTTCAAAAATGCATATTTGTATCTTGCATCAAGATCAAACTTTTCAAGTGACATCCTGACATCTTGCATCACGATCACATGTTTCCAAGTTGTATCTAGATATCTTGTATCAAGATCACAACTTTTCAATTTGCGTCGCGGTATCTTGCAATAAGATCTCGACTTTAATAATTGCATCTTCGTATCTTTCAGTTAGATCACGACTTTTTGAGTTGCGCTCAGTATCTTTCATTACAATCGTTACTTACTGAGTTGTATCTCGGTGTCTTGCATTAAGATCACTTTTTTTCAAATTGTTTCAAGTTGCATCTCGGTATCTTGCATCAAGATCACGACTTAACTTATTGCATCTCCGTAACTTTCAGTAAGATCAAGACGTACTGAGTTGCATCTCGGTATCTTGCATCAAAATCGACGACTTACCGAGTTGCATGTCGGTATCTTGTTTCACGATAATATTATCCAAGTTGCATTTCGGTATCTTGTATTAAAATCATGACTTACCGAGTTACATTTCGTTATCTTGCATCACGATCACATCTTTTCAAATTGCTTCAAGTTGCATCTCGGTGTCTTGCATCACGATCACATCTTTTCAAATTGCCTCAAGTTGCATCTCGGTATCTTGCATCACGATAATGACTCTCCAAATTTGATCTCGGTATCTTGCATCAAGATCAAACTTTCAAGTGATATCTTGGTATCTTACATCGCGATCACACGTTTCCAAGTTGTATCTAGGGATGATCACGACTTTCCAATTTATGTCGCTGTATCTTGCATCAAGATCTCGACTTTAATAATTGCATCTTCGTATCATTCAGTTAGATCACGACTTACTGAGTTGCTCGCAGTATCTTTCATTACAATCATGACTTACTGAGTTGTATCTCGGTGTCTTGCATTATAATCACATTTCTTTCAAATTGTTTCAAGTTGCATCTCGGTGTCTTGCATCAAGATCACGACTTAACTAACTGCATCTTCGTAACTTTCAGTAAGATCAAGACTTACTGAGCTGCATCTCGGTATCTTGCATCAAAATCAACACCTTTCAAGTTGCACCTCGGTATCTTGCATCAAAATCAACGACTTACCCAGTTGTATTTCGGTCTCTTGCATCACGCGAATGACTTACCGAGTGGCATTTTGGTATCTTACACATTAAAATCACGACTAACCGAGTTACATTTCGTTAGCTTGCATCATGATTACATATTTTCAAATTGCTTTAAGTTGCATCTCGGTATCTTGCATCACGAGAATGACTTTCCAAGTTGCATCTTGGTATCTTGCATCAAGATCAGAATTTTCAAGTGAAATCTCGGTATCTTGCATCATGATCACACGTTTCCAAGTTGTATCTAGGTATCTTGTATCACGATCACATTTTTCCAAGTTACATCTCGGTATCTTGCATCAAGAACCGACACTTTTCAAGTTGCATTCGTTATCTTGCATCACGATACCGACTTACCAAGTTGCATCTAGGTCAGATCGAGTATAAGGTCTTCTTGTCTTCTTGCCCGTACTATGTCGACTTTACAAGATGTAAGATCTTGCCTTTTCGTCTTTTTATCAGTGGAATTCGACTTGATGAGATCCAGTATATCATCTTCTTGTTCCAGAAAAGTCTACTTAATGAGATAAAAGAAATATTGTCTCGTCTTCTTCACCCTAAAAGTTGACTTGACACGATACATATGTATTTTCTTCTTGTCTTCTTCACGCTAAAAGTCAACTTGACGAGATACACGAAATTGTCTTCTCCTCTTCTTGTCTGTAATAAGACAACTTGGCGAGGTATATATCTTGGTAAGTAGGTAGTTTTGTACACTTACCGAGATAATTATCAAGGCAAAATGTGGCGGTTATAGAGCTCCGTATATATGAAATATTCACCGCGTTGGCTGCGCCAACTTGGTGAATATCTCTCATATAAATAAAAACGTTATTTTGTCATCGTGTTGCTGAATAAGTGTATAAAGTGAATTGAATTTGAAAATGGGATGGTTCAACTATATATATATAATATGACAATTGACATGGGCATCGTTGACAACGATGTAATCCAGATATTAAAATTACAACGTCGTTGTAATTTTAATATCTGGATTAATATTTTAAAATGATACGTTTATTTGACTAGAGCACTCGTGGTATAGGAATATACACGTAATGACTAGCAACCCTCTTGACTTATAAACCTTATGACTAGCGTTCCTTAATATGACTGGCGGATGGACCCCACGGTCCCAACCGACCCACACGTCCAGGCGAGGATCCAGGGGAGGGGCGGTGGGGGCGCGCGCCCCCCCGGTAAAAAAATTAATTAAAAAAGGGAGGAAAGAGAGGGAGAGAGGAAAGGAGAAGAGGGAAAGGGAGGAAGAAAAAGGGAGAAGGAGACTTTAAACCCATTTGGTCTAATGCCAAAAGGTCTAATCCAAATTGGTCTAAACCCATATAGTCTAATACCAATTTGTCTAATATCCAATAGGTCTAATACCCAATAGGTCTAATACCCAATTGACCTAATACCCATTTGGACTAATAGTTATTTTATCTAATATCCAAAAGGTCTAATTGTCATATGGTCTAACCCCATTTGGTCTAATATCCAGTTGGTCTAATATCCAATTGGTCTAATATCCAATTGGTCTAATACCCAATTGGTCTAATATCCAGTTGGGGTATAACTCTAATATACAATTGGTCTAATATCCAGTTGGTCTAATATCCAATTGGTCTAATATCCAATTGGTCTAATATAAATGTTAAAAGCAAGATGTTACCCATGATTTCATTTTTCATTTTTGCTATTTTATGAGTTGCTGTCATTGTTCAGTAAGTTCAATCTATATAACATGTAACCATTATTTTGGTGTTAACCAGTTTCATAAACTTATGTGATCTTTCCCAGGGGACGCCCTCAATCCTCGAGAAAAAAAATGGAAGCAGATTTTCTTGCAGATTTACATTTTTGATCATAAATCGTACATACATTCCAAGTTACAGGGCGATACAATTCTTTTACTTCGAAATCATGGTTGTAGAGTAACAAAATAAACTGTCAGGTTAACGGCTAGTTTATTTTTGTTACTCTAAATACACTCTAAAACCATAATTGTGAGGTAATTAGGAATCCTATCGCTCTGTAACTTGGAATATATTTATGATTTATGATCAGAAATGTATATCTGCAAGAAAATCTGCCTTCAATTTTTTTCTCGAGGATTGAGGGCGTCCCCTGGAAAAGATCACATAATATACCTTTAAGCTGCGGTGTAAATATTGAGAACGTAAAATTACCCAAAATCTATTATTTGATCTATTTTGCCCCAAATTTGGATAAGATTTACAAAATTGCTTTAAATCCCTAATATGATAGCTTATGATGAAAGTAAAAGTAAAAATCATCTACCAATAATCACACTATTATCACCATGACAAAACTATTTAAAAATACTTACAATAAATATTTGTTATAAAGAATTTGGTATATTTCAAAGACCCTTATTTTGACTAAATTATTTGACCCAACTAGCTAGCGCTAGATGAGCAAATGATTCATGATTTGTAACTTGAGTTCATGAATTGTCAATTGCTGCGCTAGCGGAGACCCGAGCGTAGCGAGGGTATCCCGCTAGTGTTATATTATATAAACTACCCCAGGTTGACGACGCATAGGAATCTAAGTCGGACCCCATAACGACTTATTATAACATAACAGTATAATGGCATGACTTAGGCCGTACTATCAAACGCGGCGCCACATGCGGTATGTGAAACTCGGCACCTGATAGGCGGTACGCGTACTTCCTTGCCGACTAAAAATGCCCCAAAATAGGCAGAAATATGTATTAAGAAACTACATTATGTTTAACATGTTTAATTACCTCACATGGTCCTCCCATGCGTTATACCAATATATATTTATAAATCGATGGTTATGCCACATTACCTTATTTTAAACCCCCTACCTCTGAAAACCACATAAGCCCTACAACTCCCCCGCCCCACCAGTCACACACACACCAGGTTGATTTATAATCATAACCCTCCTTAACCATTTACCATGACTACTTTATCAACCCCTACCTCTCAAACCGCATTACTTCATTAACCCTCGGTCTCGTGGATTGTTTGGCATATGCCAACTTATTCATTATTAACCGCCCCCCCCCCCCCCCCCCCCCAAAAAAAGGTAAAGAAATCAGGTTGCTTTATTAACCCGACAAAACGCTACTTATACCACATCACTATATAACCCTAGGCCTATCCTAAACCATTTCCCGTGGTTTTACCTTCACTCGACACCACATACCTATGATAGGCCTATAACAATTTCCGTGTGGCTTATATGCGCCATGTAAGAATCGAGTGCGTAGTGCCGCGGCAGTGAGCCCTTGCGCAAACATGCACGCGACGCGTTACCACGGTATGATTACGCGGTAGTACTCGCAACGCACAATATCGTGCAATTCTAGTGGCATGTTTGAGCCAAATTCGAGCGGTTTTTTGCTGTTTTTAATTTGAAGCCAATTGTTAACCAATTTCACTGGAATATACTTTATCACACTTCCCGTTATTTCCTCGATATTTCATGCAAATTAGGCGACACTTTGATCAAAACTAACGGAGTACTAATGATAACAAACACACAAACACCAAAACACACAACACAGTTCCCCTTCCGGATTTATAGTAAGATACGTAGATTGGAATTAAATAAACGCCTAACAAATCGTAAATAAGGCGACGGGAAAAATACAACCTTGGGACAATTTGTTGAAAGATTTTGATTTTTGAAAATGTTGAACCACACCCCTAAACGCCCGACGGACCGATTCTACCTGTGAGGTCCATTTGCCCATAGAACAGGGATTAGTACGTCGCCTAATCGGGCACTTGCCGTGAGTATTTGGTCGAATCCAACGAAAAGTGTCCACGGCTACATTTTTTAGGGTCCAGTTTCAAAATGCTTCGATCTCTTATTCCTTTTCCCCACGCAAAGTCAACATGTCAAGCTTGTATGAAGAAAAAAAGTGCCATCACTAATCTCTCCAATTGACCACGTGGCGGAATGATGAAGTTGAAGGTACACTTCTCAATGTTACCTACAAATACAAGTACCATATTTTGATTAAGTGATGATTATTCCACCTATTTACATATTTCATTTAAATTTGTGATTGTTTTGTATTCAGAAAATGCTAATGCTGATAGAAAGTGATCATATTTTTCCAGGTACTCATTTTGTTTTACATTTTAGATTCACACAGTTAGGTAGCATTTTCACGCTCTCAATACTTTGAAACATGAGGTTGAGTCACTTTGTGTACTTTCACCAAGATTATTTTAATGAACATTTGTTTTCATGTACCTCAAAGAGGGGGAACGACCCTTTCTGTAAAAATTAGAATTTTGAGCATGCGCCCAAAACCTAAGTACATAGAGGAACGTGGAAATTTGGTATTCGAAGGTAACAGTTAATGTATACGTAGGTAAGAGAAGTAAAACTGTAATAAATTAATGTTCTACTTAATCTATGTTACATTTTGGGGTGAAATAATCATGCAGGATTGTTAACAATATTTGTATTTTTAAATAAACATGTTAAAACATGTTTAAATCCTAATAGTATGAACATATTCCCAGGAGTTTACTTTTAATAGATACTAGAATATTAATTTAGTGTTGAAAAAATATACAATATCTAACTGTCAGTTGTAATTTTGAATAGGTTTATTAAGAACAATATGTCAGGCAACATTTTTAAGCATTCTTATAAGAGAAAAACATGTTAAGACTTAAAATACGGTAGCTTACATTGCAACAATCAAAGTATTCGTAGGTAACACATTTGTTCTCAACTTCAACTTCGTTGACTAAGAACAGTTGGATTCGTTGATTTAACATAGGTTTAAGAGCAAACTTGTACTCAACGTAGTTTTTTATGTTCTGAATCGCGTGTGAGGGGGAATATGGTGTCCTACTTGACTTTATAAGTATATTTAAAAATGTGCGCCGAGCGCTACTTTTACAAAACAATCAGAATTGCGTAATATTCAACATTTGAATAGAACAGCCAGATTAACCAAATAAACATTAAAATAATATAAAACCATGTTCCTATTTCTAAGATATATAAGAAAACACCCTAAGCATCAATAACCTCACTAGTGATAGACACACTGTTATTATTCTTGATCCCCTAAGTTGGTTAAGGCATATTGAATAGAATTAACCTTTTACACATGATAATTATGGAAGAACATGTTTTATTATGCTAACGTATCTGATCATCCGTTTTTGTTAATGTCTTTCTTGCTTGACTTTCAATTATTAAGAATGTGCGTTTAACTTCTACAAAACAGTCAGAAGTGTGTAAGTATATTTAATATCTGATTTAAGGCAGGATGATGACAACATACATATAGTACTGGGTTAAATTCTCGTAAAGGTATAGTTAAACAATCAATTAACTCGCTAGTAATAATAATATTATTACTGATCTAATTTTGTGTTTTCGCTAAGCATTTAACAGGTTCACAGAGGCGCACAAGGTCAACATTATTGAATTTCATTACCATATTTGGAATCACCATGAGAAATGCATTGAAATGAATACAAACATGCCTAGTATTAGGTCAGGAATCATTGAGATAGACTTTTGAAAATTGGGAAAGGTTTCTGAAAAATATGTTCTGTGTATGGTAGAAATAATGCCGCGTGGAAAGTGTTCAGAGTTAATGCGGGTTTTGCTTAGAATTATATACGACGATGGTGCCAGATCTTTTTGTTTGACCAAATTCACAAATACTTTGAAAATTGAACTGAGACACAGCACCGACCAATTATTTTGTTGCTAATCATTATTTGTAATTAATTAGCCATTTTAAATATTATTACTTTACACGCGGCTATTAGTTTTACCATATACAAAACAGATTTTTCAGAAACCTTTCCCAACTTTCAAAGCTTATCTCAAGGATTACTGAACAAATACTAGGCACGTTTGTACTTATATTAATGTATATCTCATGCTGATTCCAAATTATGGTAATGACATTCAATAGATTTGACATTTTTGAAACAATTTGTGAACTTTAGAAATGTCGTCTGCAGCAAACATTGTCCCCTTATTATTTGCCGATCTAACACTTTCCACGCGGCAGGCGTCTGCTGTGCGGCAAATTATAAGGGGACAATGTTTTAACTGTGTCTTACTTATAGGGCAAATTCCAAAGACCCCGCCAACTCTGTACAGCTCCTTCTATAATTGTCTGGAATAAATGGCTGATGGAGGGCGTGCGTGTCCGGAATATACAAGTCAATTATGCTAGACTTACCAAACGTACAACACAGAACACCGCCTATAACAGGAATAGGTATTGTGGCAAAGATTGCAGAGAATTTCGTGAAAAGTCCTAACAGCACCATAAATGCACCTGCCGCCTGGATAACTACCCTACTGCCGACCTGATGGGACGAGAATTAACACGGTAAGTAGTATCCATTGAATATAATACCTTTACGAGCTAATCATGCAAATATGTTAGCTAATTTGTACAACAAAGACCTAAAACAATCCCATGATACTGGGACTATTTACCGACAACTTCAGGCTCAGGAATCGCAGTGAGGTATGAAACAGTGGTTTTTACTAGGATACTATCCCACAATTAGCGTGATACTGATGTCTTCCGGTTCGGTCGTTGGACCTGTTTTACGGACACGTCTGATTCGATTACAATGTTGGATCTATGTTGGGTTTGCTAGCTTAGTGCGAAGTCCCTACGCTGATCCAGGGGCTGATCTCCAGAGTAATTTATTACCACTCAGAATTTTGATTTGAATCAAGACTTAGTCACGGAAACCGTACCTTCGTTATTCCAATAGCACCGATGTTCTCACTAAATGATGTACTTCCAGACGCAGTTCCAAACGCCCCACAAAGGATACAACCAATTCCTTCAATACCAATGCCTCGATTTATGGCGTGGGGTGGGGGAGGAGGTGCATCACTCATTCGTGCGCATGCGTAATAATCTCCGAGAGATTCTAACATGGATGCTAATACTCCCGCCAGTATGCCAAAAACACTTCCAACCGAAACCGTGGGGGTACCCCATTGACCTAAGGAATAAAATATTAGTGTTTACATTATAGTGTTAGAACCGGAGAATGAGGGCACTGGTATATCATGTATATAGACCGATGGTCGTCTTCTTAAAATTGTTTTGAAACAGGCGTCACCCCTTTTTTTGTGTGAATGTTTTGCCGTTCACATTTAGTTTACAATCACTACGTAGTATAATCTTGCTTATTTTCCGATGGAACATCAACTGTTACAGGAATAATTTGCTATCGAATGACACTGGGTGTGCATAGGTATATTTAATGTAAAAATATTGTATTGAATCATATTGTAGACCTTTAAAGACCCTTCTGATCGTTGAAAAAGGTGAGATTATGGATAATATCATAGTCCATAATACTATTGAGGATCATTGACCATTTTGACTACCCCACGATCACGACCGGACCTGTTCCCGACGCGTTGACTTCAACATGTTCAACATAAATACACAACCCTTTCAAGGTCTGTCATTTCATAGATGGTGATCATAAAGGGGTTCGAGTCTCAGTCTACATGAGACCTACCTGGATACGGCACTGCGAACCAAGGAGCATCTGATAGTACCTGAGTGTTTATATCTGTACGAGCCGCATATCCATACATGGATGGATCATCTGGAAACACGTTGGTAGCTGTGAGGATAGCGCATATTATCCATGCACTCAAAATGCCTATGATTATCTACAAGTAAATATTGAAAAAATAAGAATCTAGTGGATTGTTTTTCTTTTCTGGCTGCGTCATTGAGAAGAAGTTATCGCCACACAACAAACAAATGTCGATTCCTATGATTTAGAATGCCAAACATCTGGATCTGATGAAAACCTTAGAGGAATTTATGTTATGATTAAAAAATCATTGGTACCATCACATAAAAAATAAACATTTTGTTTAAATAATGGGGACAATTAATTGGATACAATTGGTACTTTAGGTTCAAATATGAATAGAATTCCGAGCTTTAGTCCCCCAGAAAGTCCTTATGGAGCATCTTTAAAAAAAACTCTAGCAAATTTGATTTTCAGAGCAATTGGGTGACCGAAAACAGAACCTTACAGTAGGGGCTGTCAAAATTACGCCCATTTAATGTGTTTGACACGACAATTGATAAAGACATCTTTTGGCTCGTGACTTACCGGAAATAGTTTAAAAACTGGAAACATCACTGTGCGACATTGCTTGTTTGAATAACCTATGCACGGAATGTCCACGTTAGAAAGGTATTGCGAAAACAGGATGATTAAGACAAAAGTCCTGAAAAAGTAATATGTTTAGAAATCTAAATCAAAATGCTGAAAAGTCCTGAAAAAGAAGGATGTTTAAAATACATTGGTTTGATATTAATTGATTGCAGTAATGGTTCATATATGTTTGAATGAAGATCTCTGCATTGAGCATGTACGAATACAAAGCAACGAGAGGCACAGGTTAAAGACATTCGACGAGAGAGATGCACAAATTTGTCATTGTCACTTAATCAGTTCGCGATCGAAGTCTGTTATTCTGTTCGTACTTATCTAAGTCATTCCTTTTTCTATGGGAACGAGTACTTGTGTTAGGAACTGGCCAATGAAATACATGATTTAATCATAATAACGCAATACTGCTAGCTTACAAGACTGATATTCCCCAGTGAAGTCCAGAGTCAAATGCCGCCACTTTAAACAGTGACAGTCCAATAAGTGATGTTATCGGCGCAATTACCAAAGGTCCGATGAATCGAAGGATAGAACCCATGATGCCCGTAAAACTAACTACCAATTGGACACATGACGCAACCATTATTGCCCCTTGAATCTGCAAACAAACGCATTTAAATAAAATGGGGAGGTAAACTTCATTTTCGGAACATACATGTAGCTAGCCATCATGCACACTTCACGTATAGACAATCGTAACCTTAATATCATGGTATGCTCTTTGATCATGTGGATCCAAATGTTTTCTGATATGTGCTGATGTAGGAACTCCCTGCTCAAGTTATATATTTGAAACGAAATGGACTGCATTACATCACATATCATGTTACAACAGAAAACACTGGGTTTCATCATTGGATACTGGAGACAACAATTCTGTATGTGCATTGTTACAAATATAACTTTTCAATTAGTTACATTGAACGTTTGTCCAAATAATGTTCATAATACTATTACCTCACGTATTCGTATTTCATATTCTTTGACCTCTGTACCGGAAGTGCCCAACATGGAAGTATCTGTCAAAAGTAATACATATTTAAATCAAATTAAAGTCTTAACGTATTTGCAATGACGTGATAAATGATATGAAGAAGTGAACAAACGAATTGTATTGATTTATATTGACAAATCAAACTACCACCAACCAACCAATATACATACCCCCCCCCCCCCCCCCCCCCAACTGACAGGCAAACAAACATAAAGCAGACAACAACCAAATCTAACATTACGTGTATACCCGCGTTAACTTACCATTAGTAGAGGTGTTGCCAGGTGACCTTGCTGGGCAATCTCCTCGATAATCACTGATAGCAAAAATTGGCACCACGAAAGAAAATGCTGCACCTTGTATTATTGGTAGTCTATGGAATACAAAAAATCATTTTACTTACGGCCAATACAATTTAAGCCTATGTATTATATATTTTTACGGATGATTCAATCCACAACAGTGGATATTCCCTTACACACGATACATAATCAATAATAATTTTCATTACAAAATGTCCGATAAGGCGAAGACGAATGGCAGACGTACCTCATCAGTCCGGGCAAATGTCCAGATGTGATCGAAGTCTCTGAGCAAATATGCCGAATTCGACAATCTTAATTATTATTCTTACTCTGTAATTTTATTTAACATCCAGCCAAAATTTGTTTTTGTGCATCTTGTTTAAAATAAGATTGTTTTCTAGAGGAGGTTAATGAATTTATTAAGACCATAACATTTAATTATTCTTGACTCCTACCTGACACCAAATGTTGTCTGTATTAATATGACTATTCCGTATACAAAGAAAGATGTCGCTAGCAGATGACTTATTGCTACTGGTTCTTCCTCCATACACAAACGTCGAGCCACAAGAAGTGAGAGAGATATCACTCCGCCGAACATTGTCAAAAATTGCTGCAAGTATAAAATGATAATGGAATTTAATTGGCACTATATTTCGTTGAAATTCTAAAGAGTACATACTTATGTAGGGATATCACTTGACCACCCAAACTCAAAGCTACTCCGCAACTAACCAATCAAAAACTAAACAGATTACTTTTAAAGACCATCATTTTGATGGGGATTTGTAGAACTAGTTCCCAATAAACATGATGAATAGGATTTACCATAGAATTACTTATCTCAGGCGAACAAAAGAACCGCTGCTATTTCGTAAACCACTGCTATTTCGAGAACCGCTGCTATTTCGAGAACCGCTATTAACAGAGCAACCACAACTAGGATAATATTGCTCAATATTTATATATTCAATGTTATTTTTTCCTTGAAACCTTCTAGGAGGGCTACAATTACAAGTGAATAAATACCTGTATGATGAGCACAATAGTAAGGTGAATGGGTGGAACATCCTCTATTTTGTAAAGCATCTCATTTTGACCTGTCTGACGCTTGTCCGCCTCCATAGAGTCCTTACTCTCATCAGCAGTGATGGTCTCATTATTATTGGGAAGATCTGAAAGGCTCACATCATCTGCTACTGTGGATGTCATTTTGTCTGAAAATGAATTATTATAGATGATATATATATATATCGTGAGCTGAGAGTATATATCGTGAGCTGAGACACTTTTGTACACACTAGAGTTGATATGGTGCGGGTGGGGTATGTATGGCGTCAGTCAGATGGTCACGTTAATGTATTTTTGTAATATTGTGGCAATTCAGCCGCATGGCTGCAATGACAATAAACTATACCATGAATAATAATAATATAATAACATGGTTCTACTGACGTTTTGGTCATTTTGTGATATGGCCCGTATGCAGATAAGACTCAGGTTTTTAAAATGAACTATTTGGGATCACTATAGGGGTCAAAATGTCATTTTTCAATCCTTTCACACACACTGCTACTCCTCCAAGAGAAAGTGATTGATGATTGTCAGAATTATTCAAACGATTCCTTGGATCCATGTTCATATTAGGGTCTGAGTTTAATTTATAAAGACCTTTAAGGGATGTCAACAAGCACATAATAGGGAACTGGTCTTGTGAAACTAAACACAGCCCATGTGTGTAGGGGTGTGCATGACTGCACAAAATAATGGCACGTGTACTGCTGACGCGGTAGTTTCAAATGCACGTTCCCTGTGGTTATGCCTGGTGACTAATTTGTTTGTATACAAAGCTAATAGGATGTATAAAATGCATACTCATTGCTGAAATACATACAATTTAAAAACAAAAACAATATCATAAGAATTGCTCATACCATGTTGTTGTGTATGTCTTACGCTTTAATTTGATAGGTCACAAACCCATATTAAAGGTATGGTTATGTTCAAATTAATTATAGAATATTAGTATTTCGGTAGTACATAACGCAAATTAATGAAATAAATAGATAAATACAAGGAAGTGTTCCATTTTGTTGCTCATACAAAAAAAAAACCACCCTGATGCCTTTCCTCCATACTGATGCCCCCAAACGAAATGACAAACTCTATGTACGCATTCAAAAATAAATTGTATGTTATGCCCACCCTGCTCACAAGCCTGTCCACCTCATTAATGCCCCCCCCCCAAAAAAAAACAACAACAACAACAACAACAACACGAATTTCATTCGTCAATATTGTACAGACAGTCGTTGTGTTTTGTGTAAATTGTTATTTTTTGAGTATGCCTACACAATATTAATGTAAAATCATCGTTGATAGCTACAATTGTTGGGCAAAGTTTAGATCGAAAATCCTACACCATTTTACTAGTTGCAATTTGGGTGTACTGTAGGCCTATTGTACTCCTTGAGTTTGATAAATTACTAAGCTTTTGACATTCTTTTCAAGTCAGCGCGCTATTGTCACATTTAATTACAATAACGGGAAGATTTATTACGTTGAAAAAACACATAAAACACAAAAGTTTGTTACCTGTTTGCCACGCAAGGTCAATGACCAGGACAATTCAAGCTTCAACCTTCAACCTTGAGACAAGAAGCCAACAAATCCACCACTCATTGAGGGCATCCAACCATGCCATAATTGCTATTGTTTAGAGTCTGTATAAGATATTTTGTGGGGGGGGGGGGTAGTTACGGGGTCACGTCCTCATAACTTTAAGGAAAGGAATGATTTATTTTTTTTGATGATTCTTTTCAGGAAAGAATATCATAACTCAGTACTCAAAACCATGATATCAGTCACTGACGTATATATCTGGGCACTGATAGGCGGGAGTTTCTACAACCCCCCTAAGAAGATTTCTTGAGCAACATCTGCTTTCTGTCACCAGCGTGTACAGGTTCCCATTGACATTTTTGTAGTTATGCCTATTCTATCTGTGCATGTAATAATGCGGCTTGTACCGAATACACGCGTCATATCACGTTCACGTCGCACTTCACGCTTCACGCTCGTGTTCATACATCAACACATCGCGTAAACGTTAATCACACTTCATATTTGTGTTTAAAATAGTGTACGTTTACGTTAAGCTGAGACTATTGACAGAGAGATTTCTCAAAAATTGAAATTCAACATTTTACCTTGCTTAGATAGATGATACACTAGCAACCAAAAGTATAGGACACTTGTTTATGGTGTCAAAATCATCCTATATAATAAATTTGGAGTGCAATATTTCACTATGAGCGTGTTTCCACTGGGACACTGCATAGTAAACGGTAAGATAAAAGGTAAGATTAACCGGTATGTTTTCAATCCCCCCCCCCCCTATTTCTACTCGCGAAAAGTTACCGCTAAGTTGATCGATCCTAGTCGATGGGCCGGGCCACGACGACATTTTACCTTTAGTAATACCAAACAATGCCACCCCACCTGAAAAAGATTGCTTCACAATGTGTATAACCCAGCGTGACACGGTTCACGGCACATATCGGTAAGATTAATCGGCTTTCTGTTTCTACGGGGTTTCTTGCCGTTTCTTACCGGTACCAAACCTGGTTTGTGAAGGTTTTTGGGATTACCCAAAATACCGATTCTTAACGGTATCTGGCTGTTTCCATTGGGCAAACTTACCGATTCTTAACGGTATCTTCCCCAGCAGAAACACGCTCTATGAGTTGAATACATGTGTTGCTGAACAATAAATTCATGTTTCCTACAATATCTGCTTATTCAATTCTTAAGAATTGAAGAAAACATGTGCCTTCTTCAAATCCCTATACAAATCTCCCATAGCTCACGAATTATTCATCAACCTCATTATAGCCAATGTAATCCTATGGTGGGTAGTCTGACAATTTTGACTTCCTTTCAAAAAACCTTCTCAATTGTTTTGTCAATGAATTCACTCAAGTAAGACTAATCCCAATATAGTCACTAATCTTTCATCTCTCACAGATATTGACACTTGATCTCTTTATTTATCTTAAAAATAGGATATTTGGGAAGGAAATTTAGTTTCATGTTGACACCTCTACTTTCATATTTCAAAAGGAAACCATCCAAATGTTCTGTACTTTCTCATAGAACCCACCTGAGCTGGGCACACTACACAGTTGCTATTCATTTTATCATAACTTAAGATTTTACTCTAAATTAACTAAATATATCAATGCAATGTAGGTGAGAGGATGGTGTAGACATCCATGTCCATCTTTTTAAAGATAGACGTCTATACTAGAGTGAGGGGCTAAGCGCCCTCTACCCTCCTTAGCTGTCTTAACTGTACTTTCTTCTGTACACATTTTCCCATTCTTTTACTCTTTTCTTCTAATTTCTTTTCGTAGAACACTTTGCTAGCCAGGTTAGTTTGTCTGCATAAGTAGGGTTTAGAGGCGCCTGCCCCCGGGAAAGACCAAGACAATCACTGATGTCAACTGGGGTACATATACACAGATCTCCAGTTGGCGGGAACGGCGTAACCCCACACTGCGGTGTAGGGGGCTGGTTTAGGTGTTCTCACTTCCTCTTCCTTTCTTTCCAGTTCTCTCTTTGAACTCACCTGTAAGTCAGGTATTTTGTACCTGCATCTCCCCCTCTTTTAATTTGATAAAATCATTTTGAGTTGTGCTAGAAAACCAGGGAATGTCTATTGTCTATACAAGTGACAGTCGTTCTAGCCTAGGACGGGGCAGCAGCCGTTCCTAGTAGAGCTTTCAGGGCATAGCCTAATGTAAGGGCAGATTGGCTTGATTTCTTTGGAGGAGAAAGCTAGTAACCAACAGTTGGTGAATGGTTTCTTTTCAACTGCGCAATGGTAGAAGGCAACGGCATCCCACTACCGACTACCTGCCAAGAAAACCTATGATGATGAGTACAACTAATGTAAATAGAGATATGACACCGGATAGTGAGTCCCTCAGGCCTGAAGGTGTCTCAAAAGTTACTGGGGAAGAGAGGACTGATAACTCCATCCTGGGCATCAATGACGCCGTCACACTAAAGCCATTAGGACGTGTGGGGACTGACACTCCCAAGGATCGCGACGTTAGACGTGACCTCTGGAAATCCACGCTTAAGATTGGCACATGGAATGTTAGAACAATGAATCATGGAAACCTTGACATTGTAACAGAAGAATTAGATAGAACCCAACTTGATCTTACTGGGATTTCGGAAATGAGATGGACAGGGAAAGGACATTTTACCACAGATAGCAAACATGTTGTTTACTATTCAGGTAAAGAGAGCAGAAGAGAACATGGAGTCGCATTCATTCCTAACTCTCGAATCGCCAAATGTGTGCTTGGGTATAATCCTGTAAGTGAGAGGATTATAACACTTCGCATCCAAGGCAAACCAGCAAACATTTCGGTGATACAAGTGTACGCTCCTACCTCTGCAGCAGATGAAGATGACATCGAAAGCTTCTATGAAGATTTGCAACAGACCATAGACAACATCCCTAAAGAGACATCCTTGTTATAACAGGCGATTTAAATGCCAAAGTTGGAGATAAAAGTACCAATAGCAATGTGATGGGAACAACGGTCTAGGTGAGCAAAACGAAAGAGGAGAACGTCTCATTGAATTCTGTGACGAAAATGGATTTGTGATCATGAATACGCTATTCAAGCAACACCCAAGGAGACTTTATACCTGGTCGTCACCAAATCAGAAGATCAGAAATCAGATTGATTACATTCTTGTGAAGAAACGATGGAAATCTAGCTTTATGTACGCAAAGACCTATCCAGGGGCGGATTGCGGATCTGACCACCAACTTCTAGTATCTTGCATGAGGTTGAAGCTAAGAAGAATTAATCGCCAAAGTAAGCCAGCCAGACTTGATATGACTCAAATCAGTGAAAAATACAGAGTGGAAATAAAAAACCAATTCCAAACACTGTTTGAAAATGACCCAGAGGAGTCCTCACCCGAAGAGCTATGGCAGGAGATTGAAAAGGCAGTGACAGAAACAGCACAAAAATCAATTCCCAAGTGCAGGCATAAGAAGAAACCCTGGATCACAGAGCAAGTTTTCAATCTGGCAGATCAACGTCGAAAGATTAAAACGAAAGGTCTGGAAAATAAGAACAACCTGAAAGAATACCGGGAACTGAACAGGAAAGTCCAGCTACAACTTAGAAACGACAAAACAACTTTCATCACCCAAATTTGTTCTCAAGTTGAAAAAGACAGTTCAGCCAACAACACCAAGGACGTGTACAAGAACATCAAACTCCTGACAAAGAAACCAGTTCCCAGACTAAATGTCTTGAAGGATGCAGATGGTAAAATTCTTACTGAAGATTCCGAAATCAAAGCCAGATGGAAACCAGTACTGCCAAAAGTTATATGCATCACAAGATGGGATTCAAGTTGACGATAACACTCGCAACAATGACATGTCTGAGCCAGATATTCTGAAGAGTGAAGTGGAACAAGCTATGAAGAAACTAAAGATTGGTAAATCTCCTGGAGATGATAATATTCCCGCAGAACTCCTAAAGGAAAGTGATAAAGAAGGCATTGAAGTGATCCACAGACTATGCACCAAGATCTGGAGTTCAACTAAATGGCCTACGGACTGGAAGAAAGCAGTCTTCCTCCCTCTCCCAAAGAAAGGGGACACCAGAGAGTGTGCTAACAACCGCACGATAGCCTTAATTTCACATAGCAGTAAGATTCTACTACATATCATTGCAGAAAGGATCCGACAACACCTGGAGAGTGAGTTACCACCTGAACAGGCAGGTTTCAGGAAAGGACGAGGTACAAGAAACCAAATAGGTAACCTGAGAAACCTTATGGAAAAGAGCTTGGAATTTCAACAACCTCTATATCTATGCTTCATTGATTACTCTAAGGCATTTGACTGCGTTCAACATTCGAAGCTATGGTTAATAATGCAAGAAATGGGTTTCTCTCTTCACATCATTGAGCTGATTAAATCCCTCTACAAAGATCAAGAGGCTACAGTAAGAACAGAAAATGGCAACTGTGACTGGTTCTGTATTGGACAAGGCGTTCGTCAAGGATGTATCCTGTCACCTTACCTATTCAACATTTATGCAGAGTACATCATGAGGCAAGCTTTTGATGGAGTGGAAGGACAAGTATCAGTAGGAGGTCGCACCATAACCAATCTCCGATATGCTGACGATACCACTCTGATAGCTAGAACTGGAGCTGAACTTCAAGTTCTAATACACAAAGTGAAAGCAGCCAGTGAAAAGTTTGGACTCTTCCTAAATGTTAAAAAGACTAAAGTCATGATTTGCGGAGGAAACAGCAACCAACAAGTGAAGGTCGATAATGACACAGTAGATTGTGTAGATAACTTCAATTTTCTTGGAACACTAATTCTTAAAGATGGTGGAAGCTCCGGAGAAATTAAAAGACGTCTGGCAATGGCTAAAACATCAGCAAATGCCCTATCAACCATTTGGAAAGATAGAGGAATCACAAAGGCCACTAAAATACGTATTATGAAGGCACTAATCTTTCCGGTCGCAACATATGGAGCTGAAACATGGTCAGTCGGAATAGCAGATTCAAAGAAAATATCAGCTTTTGAAATGGGGTGTTGGCGCAAGATGCTAGGATTAGAATATCATGGAAAGAGCATAAGACAAATGAATTTGTCAGAAACCAGATTGGGAACCAAACTTCTCTGTATACAAAGATCATGCGCAACAAGCTACAATACTTTGGACATATTGCTAGACGAGAGGGTGACAATCTAGAAAAGGTGATAATACAAGGAGCTATCGAAGGAAGACGTAAACGTGGCAGACCAAAGCTCCGTTGGACTGATGGCATTAAAGAAGCAACTGGTCTATCTCTTATCTCTGCGCATCGCATGTCACAAAATAGACAACGGTGGCGCTCCATCATCAATAGGGTCACAAAGAATCAGCCATGATCCATAGATCGACGACGACGATCAATGCATAAGCATAAATCGAATTATTACTATAACAAACTTAATTCCATTAATTCTACGACAGGCGGTATGAAATTATACCCATTTGACATCACATTGTCAATGTAATGTCCCCTATACTGTTATGAAGGTAGCTGACATGATAGCTCACGCTTAAAGCAACTACCGTTAACTCGTGCCAATTATCAGTAAACTGAATGGTTACTTTATTGGTAAAATTAGCATATGAAAACTAGGTACGCTATGAAAACCAGCTCGAGTCTTTTCCGGTCAGTGCTGGTCATTGACGGGCCAACATCGTCAGCCAGTAGGGAGGTCACGCTGCATGTCATATTTTGTTATACGCAAGAAAACAATGGAGTATCAGTGACTGCAATATTTGCTAGAAATAGCTTCGGAAAATGGTCTATTTGGGCTTCTCAAAAACTGAGAAACGTGTTAAAAATCATGTAGAATTATAGAGGAGGGTCAATAACATCTGCAGAATGGTAAAATGTATAGTTTTAAATACGTTTGGTGACCAAATGTATGTCGTAAAATGTTGGACAATTCACGTTTTGAAAATCCGTGGTCTTCAAAATTACAGAAATCCTAACTTATTCTAAACCTCACCAAATCATGAAATGAACCCTCGTCTACAAAAAAGTCCGTGTACGTATTGCTCTATCTGCTTGGAGATAGCGAAGACCACGGAAACCTCATAGCTTTATACCACGGAATGAAATCTGCCATATACATTGCATGCGAATATCATCGTACAGATTTGCACAGCAGACCTCTGTGTAGGGAGTGTTGACAATAGCATGACAATAGCAAGGTCGTTTGACTATTGTGTTTGTGCATATTTGTTACGACTGACCCCGTTTAACAATCTTCATAGCTTTCATATAGGGCTTGTGTGACCTAACTATTGACTGTCGTGTCCTGAGTTTTATGTACGTTCTTTTCGATCAATTTTATTGTATTTTTAATGATTGAATAATGATGAAATATAAACCATGCTTAACACATGTGTACATGTATTCATTAACACATATCATTCATTGGTTACACCCTGGAATAAGTATGACTGTCTTATCAAATCAAATAAAAAACATATTTTGTGAATTTCGACAGTCAGATAACTTAATCACTATTTTTATTTTTATTTGATAACAAAATCGATAAATACCTGTATTTTACTGCTATTTTCACTAGTGAATTACCAAGCTCAGATCATGAATGAACAGCCACAGAATGACCTTGTGTACATGTATAATAGGTGTATGATACTCTGTGGTACTGGTATAATGTGCACCAAATTTATTGTACCTTTCATTCCTGTCTGAGTAAGCTATTGGTTAGTTCACCGTCTAGACATTTTGTAGACACCGAAAAAACAATCCTATTGTGCAGGCCTATCAGACTCAATTTTTTTCAATTTTTTTTAAATTCTGTCCACACAAAAATCTGATGAAAAACAAAATGTGGAGGGAAAAAAGGGGAAAAAAGTTTTTTTGAAATTATAATTGGGTTTTTTGATTTAACCTTTTTTTTCGATTTTGTTTGGTCTTTTTTTTCTTTTTTTTCTTCTTCATATTTTGTGTGTGTGTGTGTTGGGTATGTGTGTATAAACATTTTTTGTTGGGACATTTTGAAATAAATAACAAGTTATTTTTTTCTTTCAAGACATATTCTTCTACTTCCGAATGTGCCTTTATGTGTTCTATCAAGACATATTCTACAACTTGCCAATGTGAAAAAGAAATATGATTGTTGTTTTTTTGTTTTAACCTCTTTTTTTTGAATTATTTTTAATTATTTTTTCTGATTTGTTTTTCATATTTTTTGGTTAATATATTTTTCTTTTTTTTCTTCATATATATATATATATTTATTTTTTTAGTTACTTTTTTGTGTGTAGGGTATGTATGTGCGTATGAAACCATGTTTGGTTGGGAAATTTTGAAATAAACGGGTCAGTCGGGCCCTAATAACAAGTTATTTTTTCATTCAAGACATATTCTACATTACTACTTCCCAATGTGCTCTTTCTCTATATTCGTATCATATATGAAATATTCTCCGCGTTGGCTGCGCCAACTTGGTGAATATCTCTCATATAAATAAAAACGTTATTTTGTCGTCGTGTTGCTGAATAATGTATAAAGTGAATTGAATTTGAAAATGGGATGGTTCAACTATATATATATAATATGACAATTGACATGGGCATCGTTGACAACGATGTAATCCAGATATTAAAATTACAACGTCGTTGTAATTTTAATATCTGGATTAATATTTTAAAATGATACGTTTATATGACTAGAGCACTCGTGGTATAGGAATATACACGTAATGACTAGCAACCCTCTTGACTTATAAACCTTATGACTAGCGTTCCTTAATATGACTGGCGGATGGACCCCACGGTCCCAACCGACCCACACGTCCAGGCGAGGATCCAGGGGAGGGGCGGAGGGGGCGTAGACAGGTTTAAAAATAAATAACAAAATAATAACAAAATAAAAAGGGGGAAAGAGAGGGACAGAGGAAAGGAGAGGAGGGGAAGGGAGGAAGAGAAAGGGAGAAGGAGACTTTAAACCCATTTGGTCTAATGCCAAAAGGTCTAATCCAAATTGGTCTAAACCATATAGTCTAATACCAATTTGTCTAATATCCAATAGGTCTAATACCCAATAGGTCTAATACCCAATTGGTCTAATACCCATTTGGACTAATAGTTATTTTATCTAATATCCAAAAGGTCTAATTGTCATATGGTCTAACCCCATTTGGTCTAATATCCAGTTGGTCTAATATCCAATTGGTCTAATACCCAATTGGTCTAATATCCATTTGGGTCTAACTCTAATACACAATTGGTCTAATATCCAGTTGGTCTAATATCCAGTTGGGTCTAACTCTAATATACAATTGGTCTAATATCCAGTTGGTCTAATATCCAATTGGTCTAATATCCAATTGGTCTAATATAATGTTAAAAGCAAGATGTGACCCATGATTTCATTTTTCATTTTTGCTATTTTATGAGTTGCTGTCATTGTTCAGTAAGTTCAATCTATATAACATGTTACCATTATTTTGGTGTTAACAAGTTTCATAAACTTAAAGGTAGACTTTAAACCCATTTGGTCTAATGCCAAAAGGTCTAATCCAAATTGGTCTAAACCCATATAGTCTAATACCAATTTGTCTAATATCCAATAGGTCTAATACCCAATAGGTCTAATACCCAATTGGTCTAATACCCATTTGGACTAATAGTTATTTTATCTAATATCCAAAAGGTCTAATTGTCATATGGTCTAACCCCATTTGGTCTAATATCCAATTGGTCTAATACCCAATTGGTCTAATATCCAGTTGGGTCTAACTCTAATATACAATTGGTCTAATATCCAGTTGGTCTAATATCCAGTTGGGTCTAACTCTAATATACAATTGGTCTAATATCCAGTTGGTCTAATATCCAATTGGTCTAATATCCAGTTGGTCTAATATCCAATTGGTCTAATATCCAATTGGTCTAATATAATGTTAAAAGCAAGATGTTACCCATGATTTCATTTTTCATTTTTGCTATTTTATGAGTTGCTGTCATTGTTCAGTAAGTTCAATCTATATAAAATGTTACCATTATTTTGGTGTTAACAAGTTTCATAAACTTAAAGGTAGACTTTAAACCCATTTGGTCTAATGCCAAAAGGTCTAATCCAAATTGGTCTAAACCCATATAGTCTAATACCAATAGGTCTAATATCCAATAGGTCTAATACCCAATAGGTCTAATACCCAATTGGTCTAATACCCATTTGGACTAATGGTTATTTTATCTAATATCCAAAAGGTCTAATTGTCATATGGTCTAACCCCATTTGGTCTAATATCCAGTTGGTCTAATATCCAATTGGTCTAATACCCAATTGGTCTAATATCCAGTTGGGTCTAACTCTAATATACAATTGGTCTAATATCCAGTTGGTCTAATATCCAATTGGTCTAATATCCAATTGGTCTAATATAATGTTAAAAGCAAGATGTTACCCATGATTTCATTTTTCATTTTTGCTATTTTATGAGTTGCTGTCATTGTTCAGTAAATTCAATCTATATAACATGTTACCATTATTTTGGTGTTAACAAGTTTCATAAACTTAAAGGTATATTATGTGATTTTTTCCAGGGGACGCCCTCAATCCTCGAGAAAAAAATTGGAAGCAGATTTTCTTGCAGATTAATAATAATAATAATAATAATCAGTATTTATATACATTTCAGTATTTATATACATTTATTTACATACATTTCTGATCATAAATCGTACAAACATTCCAAGTTACAGGGCGATACAATTCTTTTACTTCGAAATCATGGTTTTAGAGTGAAAATAAACTGTCAGGTCAACGGCCAGTTTATTTTTGTTACTCTAAATACACTCTAAAACCATAATTTTGAGGTAATTAGGAATCCTATCGCTCGGTAACTTGGAATATATTTATGATTTATGATCTGAAACGTACATGTATATCTGCAAGAAAATCTGCTTCCATTTTTTTCTCGAGGATTGAGGGCGTCCCCTGGAAAAGATCACATAATATACCTTTAAGCTGCGGTGTAAATATTGAGAACGTAAAATTACCCAAAATCTATTATTTGATCTATTTTGCCCCAAATTTGGATAAGATTTACAAAATTGCTTTAAATCCCTAATATGATAGCTTATGATGAAAGTAAAAGTAAAAATCATCTACCAATAATCACACTATTATCACCATGACAAAACTATTTAAAAATACTTACAATAAATATTTGTTATAAAGAATTTGGTATATTTCAAAGACCCTTATTTTGACTAAATTATTTGACCCAACTAGCTAGCGCTAGATGAGCAAATGATTCATGATTTGTAACTTGAGTTCATGAATTGTCAATTGCTGCGCTAGCGGAGACCCGAGCGTAGCGAGGGTATCCCGCTAGTGTTATATTATATAAACTACCCCAGGTTGACGACGCATAGGAATCTAAGTCGGACCCCATAAAGACTTATTATAACATAACAGTATAATGGCATGACTTAGGCCGTACTATCAAACGCGGCGCCACATGCGGTATGTGAAACTCGGCACCTGATAGGCGGTACGCGTACTTCCTTGCCGACTAAAAATGCCCCAAAATAGGCAGAAATATGTATTAAGAAACTACATTATGTTTAACATGTTTAATTACCTCACATGGTCCTCCCATGC
The DNA here is from genome assembly GCA_035610835.1 of Ophiura sarsii. Classification (NCBI taxonomy): domain Eukaryota; kingdom Metazoa; phylum Echinodermata; class Ophiuroidea; order Amphilepidida; family Ophiuridae; genus Ophiura; species Ophiura sarsii. Next base: position 57,492,368 of record CM069445.1, on the reverse strand, counting down.
GTTATACCAATATATATTTATAAATCGATGGTTATGCCACATAACCTTATTAACCCCCTACCTCTGAAAACCACATAAGCCCTACAACTCCCCCGCCCCACCAGTCACACACACACCAGGTTGATTTATAATCATAACCCTCCTTAACCATTTCCCATGACTACTTTATCAACCCCTACCTCTCAAACCGCATTACTTCATTAACCCTCGGTCTCGTGGATTGTTTGGCATATGCCAACTTATTCATTATTAACCGCCCCCCCCCCCCCCCAAAAAAAAGGTAAAGAAATCAGGTTGCTTTATTAACCCGACAAAACGCTACTTATACCACATCACTATATAACCCTAGGCCTATCCTAAACCATTTCCCGTGGTTTTACCTTCACTCGACACCACATACCTATGATAGGCCTATAACAATTTCCGTGTGGCTTATATGCGCCATGTAAGAATCGAGTGCGTAGTGCCGCGGCAGTGAGCCCTTGCGCAAACATGCACGCGACGCGTTACCACGGTATGATTACGCGGTAGTACTCGCAACGCACAATATCGTGCAATTCTAGTGGCATGTTTGAGCCAAATTCGAGCGGTTTTTTGCTGTTTTTAATTTGAAGCCAATTGTTAACCAATTTCACTGGAATATACTTTATCACACTTCCCGTTATTTCCTCGATATTTCATGCAAATTAGGCGACACTTTGATCAAAACTAACGGAGTACTAATGATAACAAACACACAAACACCAAAACACACAACACAGTACCCCTTCCGGATTTATAGTAAGATACGTAGATTGGAATTAAATAAACGCCTAACAAATCGTAAATAAGGCGACGGGAAAAATACAACCTTGGGACAATTTGTTGAAAGATTTTGATTTTGAAAATGTTGAACCACACCCCTAAACGCCCGACGAACCGATTCTACCTGTGAGGTCCATTTGCCCATAGAACAGGGATTAGTACGTCGCCTAATCGGGCACTTGCCGTGAGTATTTGGTCGAATCCAACGAAAAGTGTCCACGGCTACATTTTTTAGGGTCCAGTTTCAAAATGCTTCGATCTCTTATTCCTTTTCCCCACGCAAAGTCAACATGTCAAGCTTGTATGAAGAAAAAAAGTGCCATCACTAATCTCTCCAATTGACCACGTGGCGGAATGATGAAGTTGAAGGTACACTTCTCAATGTTACCTACAAATACAAGTACCATATTTTGATTAAGTGATGATTATTCCACCTATTTACATATTTCATTTAAATTTGTGATTGTTTTGTATTCAGAAAATGCTAATGCTGATAGAAAGTGATCATATTTTTCCAGGTACTCATTTTGTTTTACATTTTAGATTCACACAGTTAGGTAGCATTTTCACGCTCTCAATACTTTGAAACATGAGGTTGAGTCACTTTGTGTACTTTCACCAAGATTATTTTAATGAACATTTGTTTTCATGTACCTCAAAGAGGGGGAACGACCCTTTCTGTAAAAATTAGAATTTTGAGCATGCGCCCAAAACCTAAGTACATAGAGGAACGTGGAAATTTGGTATTCGAAGGTAACAGTTAATGTATACGTAGGTAAGAGAAGTAAAACTGTAATAAATTAATGTTCTACTTAATCTATGTTACATTTTGGGGTGAAATAATCATGCAGGATTGTTAACAATATTTGTATTTTTAAATAAACATGTTAAAACATGTTTAAATCCTAATAGTATGAACATATTCCCAGGAGTTTACTTTTAATAGATACTAGAATATTAATTTAGTGTTGAAAAAATATACAATATCTAACTGTCAGTTGTAATTTTGAATAGGTTTATTAAGAACAATATGTCAGGCAACATTTTTAAGCATTCTAATAAGAGAAAAACATGTTAAGACTTAAAATACGGTAGCTTACATTGCAACAATCAAAGTATTCGTAGGTAACACATTTGTTCTCAACTTCAACTTCGTTGACTAAGAACAGTTGGATTCGTTGATTTAACATAGGTTTAAGAGCAAACTTGTACTCAACGTAGTTTTTTATGTTCTGAATCGCGTGTGAGGGGGAATATGGTGTCCTACTTGACTTTATAAGTATATTTAAAAATGTGCGCCGAGCGCTACTTTTACAAAACAATCAGAATTGCGTAATATTCAACATTTGAATAGAACAGCCAGATTAACCAAATAAACATTAAAATAATATAAAACCATGTTCCTATTTCTAAGATATATAAGAAAACACCCTAAGCATCAATAACCTCACTAGTGATAGACACACTGTTATTATTCTTGATCCCCTAAGTTTGGTTAAGGCATATTGAATAGAATTAACCTTTTACACATGATAATTATGGAAGAACATGTTTTATTATGCTAACGTATCTGATCATCCGTTTTTGTTAATGTCTTTCTTGCTTGACTTTCAATTATTAAGAATGTGCGTTTAACTTCTACAAAACAGTCAGAAGTGTGTAAGTATATTTAATATCTGATTTAAGGCAGGATGATGACAACATACATATAGTACTGGGTTAAATTCTCGTAAAGGTATAGTTAAACAATCAATTAACTCGCTAGTAATAATAATATTATTACTGATCTAATTTGGTAAAAAGCATGTTCATCATTAAAACTAAACATGACAAAAATTAAGCACATACATGTAGACACATTTTAATTAAGAAACATCTGATCATTCATCCTTGTAATCTCTACTTAACAAGTGTAGTGGTTCTTGTTGTATTCTGTGTGTAGTTAGTTCTTCAGGTCTCTCATGTCGCGAGGATGAATTATATCTAATAGAACATAATTACTCTTTGTTTATTATATAGGACATTCTAGAATGTTAAGAATGAACGTTTCAGTTTCCGTGTGAATCCAAAGTATTGGATTGAATCAACTATTGAATAGTTCACCGAGCCATCTTTAATTAGAAAGCGAGCGGTTTCCTTTAAGCAAACAGTTTGATTTGCCTGTAACTCATAGTCTTGAATGTCAGGTTATCTGTTGTAAGCAATAAAACAACCGGTTGCCTTCCTCAATTTGTTCTAAATAAAGGAGGCAAGTTATCATTTTGAATAGCTGTTTTAAACACGAAAGCCAGATCGCTTTTATACTTTGAAATAATTTCATATCAGACCTTATATAATATATAAGTTTAATATGAGCCGAACATGTTCAAAGTCTAGAACATTCAAATATTTTGCCTTTCAGTCCACAACGGAATAAAGCACACACAACTTTCAGGAAGACATTCAGTTGTCAGATTAGAATTAAGATATAATTTCCTAGTTTGGAATTTGTATCATTCTAAATGTCGTACATAGTCAGTTTTTATCGAGTTTCAACCGGAGGAAGATTCCGTTTGACATAGAATCACCAATATAATATATTTTGTCAGATGTAGACAAAATAGGAATTTTATGTTTAGAAATTCAATGTGGTTTGATTGAACAACACTAATCTAATAAGGTTTGCCTCGACAGAGATATTGTCGGGCATGTGCCTTTCATTATGATTTTCTTTTAAAATCAACCACTGCTTAGTTCAATTTCACTAGTTAATAAATGTCGGAAGCATTATTCATGAGCAATTTTTGATTTGAGACTGAAATAATTTAGGCCTACCCTTGATCCCCCCCCCCCCCCCCCCCCAACCTTTAAAAATAAAGGAAAAGGTTTTACTTAATTTCTTGTTCACTTAAAATACGTTTCGGTGACATTACACAACATACCACAGCAAAACTGAAGCAAGTTATTTTATATTTTTTACACATGAATTCCATTTTCAAATGCAACTACAACATAATGACCAATTTTATGTACCTCAGTATTCACTGATCTGCAATTCCAGGGGAAATTTGTTAACTACGCATACATCATATCGACAAGCTGGTTTAAAACAATATTACGCACCAAACCATATTATTCCCGTCTTATACATTCCTATTTAATATTTACATAATATTAGGTGCAATTGAAAGCCACAAACAATACAGGAATTGTACCATGCTCATTACTTAATATATAAGTTACCTACGAATACAAAATGGAATATGAAAAAATTGATTATGAAACCGAAATTTCATGGATGTTATGACTAAATGTACCCATTTTAAGACGATCAACGTGTAATCTATGGATATAAATATCATTCATTCACTCTAACACCAACACAAAATATTTTCTCGGCAAAAACAGTGTGATTACACCATGCATTTTATTTGAATCAACACCTTCCATTTTCGTTTAATAAGGGAATATTATTTTCCCCCTCCAAATATAAATATAATAATATATCCAGTCAGTATGTATGATTGCGCACTGCTTTTATGTAAAATAAGATAGTTTAGGGCCAATATGCACCGTGTATATTAATGAATGTTGCCTACAAATACATGTTACCTCCGAATACAACATGAAGTCATGCACAAGATGCTGTTACTGAATATTTATATAAACATTAATCACCCTATTGCAATTTAAATCAACTGTCAGAGGATGTCTTTACGTGAATAGCATAAAAAACTACACTAATAAAAGTAATAAGATTGAGACAGAGGGAGGCTATATACAATCAACTTTTAAAACAACAACATATTATTAATGCACTTGTAAACAAACTACAGAATTTTGTGAAAAAGTTACTTACAAAAGCTGAAAGATTGATGCAAAATTTATCTGTTGCTTGCCGAACGCAGCGCACATTTCTACTTTATTCCAGTCGATACAAGTATGTAACAACAGAGGGAATTACCACGGTATCGTTATTTTGTATTTGAAGGTAACAGTTCATATTTCAAATTTACCTACGAATACAGCCTTTTATTGCTGATATTTCAAGAAATGTTGCCTTCAAAATGATAAAACTTGGCACACATGTACATTGTATCACACTTCGCTTATTCTATAGATATCATTCACTAATCTGTGTTTATATTAAAATAGCAGTGTTTTAAATAGGTATTCGGAGGTAATGCATTTTTTTTACCAAACCGATCGTTTCCGCTTTTAAAATTTCTAACAGCTTTATCAAAAAATCGACTTGAATGGGGACAATGTATTTAAGTATTTAACATATGTAGGCTTCCTTACAGCACAAATTACTCTACCTCAGGCAAATTCTTCCCCGAAAGTGAGATTTAACAAAACATGTATTTGTAGGTAACGTCAAAACTTACCACAGCGAAAAAAATCACAACAATTCAGGGGATTGATCGAAAGTAACAAAAATTAAAAGAGGCATTCTTGAGATATCCAGCAATCAAACAGGCAAAATTATTTCCACTTAAGCTCTTTTTCATCTAAACGGTTATATGTCTAACAAAAAACCTTAACAACTATTTTGTAAAAAGGGTAAAAAATAGCAGGTTTATTGCTCGTATACGCCCAAATGTGCATTTAAGTTAGTCATATTATATATGGCGCGAACCGTCTCATCGAGGCGAATACATATAACACAAAAATAAAATTGTCAAGATATAGATTATTGTATTATAGGCTTGAACATCACAACGTGTACACTTTTCGTTGGATTCGACCATTTATGTTTTTAAATGTCGTTGTACCCGAATGTTTTAATGATCTTTGAAGGGAAATCATGTATCTGTGCCCGGTTTTCTCTTAATGACTCTCTTATCATTGCCTTAACCCTCGTCCTGCTAAAAAAAAGTGGGGGTGGCTAAAGGATTTTCTCCAGTGGCACCAAAATGCAACAGAAAGTGATCTAGGGTATTTAGGTAATGTCTTTCACATCCTCTGCGCTCATTTTGACTGACGAAATTGAGGGTACCACCTTACTCGGGATTTAAAGTCTGAGAGTAGGGGTGCCACCTTAAAATATTTAAAATCGCCATTTTGCAAAAAGGTCTTGCTAGTACTGTTAATAGCATAGTCTTGAATATAGTATTGATAGAAACATCATTTCCATACCTGGTGAAATTTCGATATTTGGAACTTTTTTGGTGAACAGTTTTAATGTTAGCCTACAACGGCATTTTGAGGTCGGCCATGTTTATGACGTCATTGTGATGTCATGCGTGGGATGTTTGTACTGTTCATGATGTGTATGGAAAGGAGATACCTCTTGCTATACCATGGTACCAAATAAGCATACTCTGCATCTCTGTTTGGGTTTAATTAGGGGGCCGCTTAGTCGGGGCCGTGTTATAAAAAGGACTCAGTAGAACGAGGATTAAAGATGTCATAGTGTTGACCTTCAATAAAATTATATTTTGGTTTAATATGAATTTCAAATAAACAGTAGGGGCTTCGAAGAGATATGCAGTGGTTAAAAATTAACTTAGGGAGCACATCAAAACTCGACCGCGCGCGCGGCAACCGCCAGTTTCGCCCGGTTGGACCGCATATCATTGTTCAGAACAATAGAAACCGGCTGCAACCGCACGGAACCCCACGGAACCGGCGGTTGCCGGGCGGTCGAGTTTTGGTGTGCTCCCTTACTATGAACAAATATGATCATAACTCTAAAAATATAGTTCCAAATTAAGAGTATAAATTACAAATTGATGGATTCATTTATCCTCTTCAATGTGATATATTGTTCGCGAAGATCGGTTATCAATTAAGAAAATAATAAGACAGAGAGCAATTTTTATTTTCACACTCTGCCCTTGATCACGCTGGGGTGTGTGACAGGTATGTGTAGGCTTATGGGCCGCATTGATCATCTGAAGCATCACAGAGCCTCATCTTACTATCGATCGGGGAGTTGTCGCTACCAGTTAATCAATAAACTACCTATTACTACACCGAGGCTGCGTGTAGAAAATTTCTAAAATGAAAAACGGACTTTGTTTTGGTTTTTGACATATATCTTGGTTAATATTCACACGTGCAATATCTCAAGTTAAAGAAAGGATACTTCTTTTCAATTTATGATTTACGTACGTGCTGTTATTATAGTGTTGGAGTGATGAGCATATTTATTAGCTGGTATGTTAGTTTTTGAGCACAGCACTGTCACTATCTACTCAACATTCATGGGAACGCCTGCATTTTAAACCTTGATATGTTGGACTAAAGGGAAGATATCTTGTCCACTTCCAGCGGTTTATATATTTCATAACCAACGGCAAATCATAGCATGTAGATTTCTGTAGTTGCTGTGGGACATCTCGTTTTAGTTCATCATCATCATCATCATCATCAGCAACATTAGCGACATCCTTATCAATATCCGTTGCATACTGCTCACGCCATGATAGCAACCCTCTTTCCTCTGGTGTTCCTGTTCAACATAGAGAGTAGAGTAAAAGATAGGTATAATAGAGGTATAGGTACCTATTAATATACCCAAAAATATATACCCTTAAAGTTTTTCAGTTTTTCTTCGACCACCTTGGTATAATGGCCGCCATTATTCAAACTGGCCGCCATTCCAGACTTATTTTGACCATAACTCACTCTAGAATGATCATAGAGTTGTGATATAAGGGACGCACCATTTGGGGGGGGGGCATGGAAGTTGGGGTCGGGCGGAATTTTTTTTTTTTCGCCACCGAAGTAAGCGGAATTTTTTTTTTTTAGCAAAGCCGGCAAAGTTTTGTTTTTTTAGATTTTAATGGTTTTCTCTACATTGAGTTGGGCCTTTTGGTTGAGTCATCTTTTTTTTTTTTACTCAGCAGTGGGTCATTTTTCTTTTTTTTTCCTGGTTGGTGGGCAAAGGTGGTTTTTTTTCCTGGATAGTGGGCAAAGTTTTTTTTGTTTTTTTAAACTTCCATGCCCCCCCCCCTGAGTATCTAATGGTGCGTCCCTAAAGTTGCTATACCCGGGGTTTGAGGGTCACAGAATTTATTGGAACCATCAGTTAATATATATGATAGCTGAAAGTCCAAGAAAATCCAACACAGCCGCCAAAAAGTCCTTGGAACGCGAACGCTGAGCAGGCGTGTTGGGTATTGTGTGCATGTATTGATACTTAGTATCTTCTGTTATAAACGGAAATTGTTCAATTGAGATTTTTCCTTCCCCACCCCCATCTATCAATGTTGGGACACTCTGACAAGCTGCAGGAGCCACCATTGGTCAACATTGTACGGGGGAGTGGGGTGACACTTTTCCGTTAATCACACGTAAGTGTTCCAAGACTTTTTTCCAGGATTGTAGATAGTTTAATAAGTGTTAGTTTCTCAATTGAGATGTATCCTAATTTGATTGACCCTTGGTCCTAAAACTTCTAAAGAATTCACATTAGGTATCCCGATTAAGTAAAAAATAACCACAAGAAGATAATAATAATTCCGTTATGCAGTGAGTGAAAATGTTGGGTAGATTCTTGGAAACCGTGTTTATTCTACTAAATATATCATAAAAGATGCAAACATTTGTTTTACATTTATTTCGTTGGGTATCTTGATAATAATGGCCGTCATTTTTCTGGGATCCATTAGAACAATTGATTCAGTGCGACTACAATAACATCTACGATGGCCACCAAAATTGCGCCGGAAATCTGGAAATATACACCTTGAAGGTCTCAATAGATGCAAATATGTATATTTCCAGATTTCCGTCGTAATTTTGTCAGCCATATGGGATTTTATGAAGTGAGATATTTTGACATGCCGTGAAATATTTTGGATATAACAGGGATACTATTAATTTTGGGATAGGAAAGTCCTATACTAACACACGTAGCGAAAACGGGGCCGTTTGCATAAATTACATAAATTATGGTAATCATCGGAATGTGTCGGTGACCGGCGTTGAACGCGTTTAACAGTGTTTAACCAGGTTTAACGTAATATTTGGTCAGCATAGGTTTGAGGGCGTTGTGGATTTACACAGACGACGGTGGCCACGCGAAACCTAAATGTTGAATACGTAATGAATAAGGTGAATAACACGTAATCGCGAATGTTAATCTTATCATTTTGACAAATTCATCATAATTAGAAGAATTGTCATCGTTAACCGGGCGATGACTGTTAAAAATAATTCAAAATAGTGCACTCCCGTTGACATATTGGGTCGTCTGAGAGACGCGTGGCCAGCGTCGTGTCGTCTGCTACAATCACGCCTGATCAGTATAGCGCCACCAGTTCTATGCTGACCAAATTTTCATTTAAAAGTGGACCCGATCGGCAAGCTCACTGGCACACCCCTGGATATAACGTGATCGTGAAATATTGTGACATAACGTGAAATATTGTGACATAACGTGAAATGTTTTTACATGACGTAAAAATACTTTGACATGACGTAACCATTTTTGGTTTCCAAATGAATTTCTTATTATTGTGTTGGAGGATTTCAGTAATAAAACCTTTATTTATCTTTATTATTTTATCCCTTCAATATGTTAAAACTGGACTTTACATACCTGGTATGGTGTTATCCAAAAAGAATGCAAGGAAGCCACCGACAAACATTCCAGTTGACAATAAAACAATGAATATCTGGTCTAATTCCTCGATACCTGTCGAAAGACCATCAATTAGATTAGCAAATACCCCGCAGTTTGTATGTCATTGAAACCACCGGAACCGGAAGTTTCTGATAAGAAGAGGTAGTGTTCTGTGTTTATACAGGGTGTCTCAAGAATTTGTTATACCGGGAAAGGTGCATCTATTTAGCTTACCATTGCTTTTGGTCAGAGTACTTATGATTCTAACTTTTACATATATTTAACTTTCTTGGGAATTTGACATTTTAAAAATAGGCCTAGGACGTTTCTGACAGAAATTACGATCTCTTTTGTAAAAATGAGAGTTTTCAAGTCTGATCAACAGTACCTCTTTTGAAACATATGAAATCATTGACCATGTTCGGCACAAATCTCAATCTAAATGATAGGCAGGTAATTTGCTACGTAGATATCAACTGTTTGTGACGGTCTATGAAACACTGTTTAAATGGTGCGAGGGAATTGCTCAGCTTGGGTGGATAAATTCCATGCATATATAACTGCACAATGGGTTTTTTTAAATTAATTCTTGTCCCGACAGTGACATTCAACCGGGGAATCTGTGTAGCTATCGCATTGAATTGGTTCAGAGTACACACCGATCTAGCAAGTTATCGGACACACCGATCTAGCAAGTTATCGGGTACACAGGAAGCGAGTAATCGGTTACAGGTCATTCCATTATCGCTTAGGGAAAAACCGGTTTGATTAAAAAAGGGTCATCAAATTGTATTTGCAATGTTTGCCTTTTTTGGAATTATCAGAATGTTTGAAAATCTGACCTTTATGTTTGAATGAATAATAATAGACTCGGACAAACTGGCGTGAATTACATTAACAAAGACCTTAAAATACACTGTCTCGAACCCGGTCCCTCACGCATTCGCAGCGATCGGACCCACCACAGGGGACAGTGTTTACGTGGGCACCAGATGAACGAGCACTTATGTAATATATGTTTACTTTATTACTTGAATGACGAATTAGAAAGTTAAAATTCATTATTAGGTTCATACTGGAAATAAAACATCATACAGAGTTCAGTCTTCAGCTCACCAACCCACGACAAAATCCCCGCACCGCCTCGTATGATTATTAGTTTCACAGAATGAAAAGTTATTTATGCTACTAGTTAGTTGTAACATACCTGTTGATATAACTCCAGGGTTAGTTGAAATCCAATGAGGAACCACTAAACCCATAAGAGTAGAGAAACCAAAAACAAACAAATTCCTTGAAGAATTCAGATCTACATACTGTAGATTAGATATCCCGACAGCAGTTACCATACCTATAAATTGAATGGAAAAATCAAACAAATAATATATCAACACATTTTAGGACTGATTTATGAATTTGTTTTCGCTAAGCATTTAATAGGTTCACAGAGGCGCACAAGGTCAACATTATTGAATTTCATTACCATATTTGGAATCACCATGAGAAATGCATTGAAATGAATACAAACATGCCTAGTATTAGGTCAGGAATCATTGAGATAGACTTTTGAAAATTGGGAAAGGTTTCTGAAAAATATGTTCTGTGTATGGTAGAAATAATGCCGCGTGGAAAGTGTTCAGAGTTAACGCGGGTTTTGCTTAGAATTATATACGACGATGGTGCCAGATCTTTTTGTTTGACCAAATTCACAAATACTTTGAAAATTGAACTGAGACACAGCACCGACCAATTATTTTGTTGCTAATCATTATTTGTAATTAATTAGCCATTTTAAATATTATTACTTTACACGCGGCTATTAGTTTTACCACATACAAAACAGATTTTTCAGAAACCTTTCCCAACTTTCAAAGCTTATCTCAAGGATTACTGAACAAATACTAGGCACGTTTGTACTTATATTAATGTATATCTCATGCTGATTCCAGATTATGGTAATGACATTCAATAGATTTGACATTTTTGAATAAATTTGTGAACTTTAGGAATGTCGTCTGCAGCAAACATTGTCCCCTTATTATTTGCCGATCTAACACTTTCCACGCGGCAGGCGTCTGCTGTGCGGCAAATTATAAGGGGACAATGTTTTAACTGTGTCTTACTTATAGGGCAAATTCCAAAGACCCCGCCAACTCTGTACAGCTCCTTCTATAATTGTCTGGAATAAATGGCTGATGGAGGGCGTGCGTGTCCGGAATATACAAGTCAATTATGCTAGACTTACCAAACGTACAGCACAGAACACCGCCTATAACAGGAATAGGTATTGTGGCAAAGATTGCAGAGAATTTCGTGAAAAGTCCTAACAGCACCATAAATGCACCTGCCGCCTGGATAACTACCCTACTGCCGACCTGATGGGACGAGAATTAACACGGTAAGTAGTATCCATTGAATATAATACCTTTACGAGCTAATCATGCAAATATGTTAGCTAATTTGTACAACAAAGACCTAAAACAATCCCATGATACTGGGACTATTTACCGACAACTTCAGGCTCAGGAATCGCAGTGAGGTATGAAACAGTGGTTTTTACTAGGATAATATCCCACAATTAGCGTGATACTGATGGCTTCCGGTTCGGTCGTTGGACCTGTTTTACGGACACGTCTGATTCGATTACAATGTTGGATCTATGTTGGGTTTGCTAGCTTAGTGCGAAGTCCCTACGCTGATCCAGGGGCTGATCTCCAGAGTAATTTATTACCACTCAGAATTTTGATTTGAATCAAGACTTAGTCACGGAAACCGTACCTTCGTTATTCCAATAGCACCGATGTTCTCACTAAATGATGTACTTCCAGACGCAGTTCCAAACGCCCCACAAAGGATACAACCAATTCCTTCAATACCAATGCCTCGATTTATGGCGTGGGGTGGGGGAGGAGGTGCATCACTCATTCGTGCGCATGCGTAATAATCTCCGAGAGATTCTAACATGGATGCTAATACTCCCGCCAGTATGCCAAAAACACTTCCAACCGAAACCGTGGGGGTACCCCATTGACCTAAGGAATAAAATATTAGTGTTTACATTATAGTGTTAGAACCGGAGAATGAGGGCACTGGTATATCATGTATATAGACCGATGGTCGTCTTCTTAAAATTGTTTTGAAACAGGCGTCACCCCTTTTTTTGTGTGAATGTTTTGCCGTTCACATTTAGTTTACAATCACTACGTAGTATAATCTTGCTTATTTTCCGATGGAACATCAACTGTTACAGGAATAATTTGCTATCGAATGACACTGGGTGTGCATAGGTATATTTAATGTAAAAATATTGTATTGAATCATATTGTAGACCTTTAAAGACCCTTCTGATCGTTGAAAAAGGTGAGATTATGGATAATATCATAGTCCATAATACTATTGAGGATCATTGACCATTTTGACTACCCCACGATCACGACCGGACCTGTTCCCGACGGGTTGACTTCAACATGTTCAACATAAATACACGACCCTTTCAAGGTCTGTCATTTCATAGATAGTGATCATAAAGGGGTTCGAGTCTCAGTCTACATGAGACCTACCTGGATACGGCACTGCGAACCAAGGAGCATCTGATAGTACCTGAGTGTTTATATCTGTACGAGCCGCATATCCATACATGGATGGATCATCTGGAAACACGTCGGTAGCTGTGAGGATAGCGCATATTATCCATGCACTCAAAATGCCTATGATTATCTACAAGTAAATATTGAAAAAATAAGAATCTAGTGGATTGTTTTTCTTTTCTGGCTGCGTCATTGAGAAGAAGTTATCGCCACACAACAAACAAATGTCGATTCCTATGATTTAGAATGCCAAACATCTGGATCTGATGAAAACCTTAGAGGAATTTATGTTATGATTAAAAAATCATTGGTACCATCACATAAGAAAGAAACATTTTTTTAAATAATGGGGACAATTAATTAGATACAATTGGTACTTTAGGTTCAAATATGAATAGAATTCCGAGCTTTAGTCCCCCAGAAAGTCCTTATGGAGCATCTTTAAAAAAAACTCTAGCAAATTTGATTTTCAGAGCAATTAGTTGACTGAAAACAGAACCTTACAGTAGGGGCTGTCAAAATTACGCCCATTTAATGTGTTTGACACGACAGTTGATAAAGACATCTTTTGGCTCGTGACTTACCGGAAATAGTTTAAAAACTGGAAACATCACTGTGCGACATTGCTTGTTTGAATAACCTATGCACGGAATGTCCACGTTAGAAAGGTATTGCGAAAACAGGATGATTAAGACAAAAGTCCTGAAAAAGTAATATGTTTAGAAATCTAAATCAAAATGTTGAAAAGTCCTGAAAAAGAAGGATGTTTAAAATACATTGGTTTGATATTAATTGATTGCAGTAAATGGTTCATATATGTTTGAATAAAGATCTCTGCATTGAGCATGTACGAATACAAAGCAACGAGAGGCACAGGTTAAAGACATTCGACGAGAGAGATGCACAAATTTGTCATTGTCACTTAATCAGTTCGCGATCGAAGTCTGTTATTCTGTTCGTACTTATCTAAGTCATTCCTTTTTCTATGGGAACGAGTACTTGTGTTAGGAACTGGCCAATGAAATACATGATTTAATCATAATAACACAATACTGCTAGCTTACAAGACTGATATTCCCCAGTGAAGTCCAGAGTCAAATGCCGCCACTTTAAACAGTGACAGTCCAATAAGTGATGTTATCGGCGCAATTACCAAAGGTCCGATGAATCGAAGGATAGAACCCATGATGCCCGTAAAACCAACTACCAATTGGACACATGACGCAACCATTATTGCCCCTTGAATCTGCAAACAAACGCATTTAAATAAAATGGGGAGGTAAACATTTTCGGAACATACATGTAGCTAGCCATCATGTGTAAACTTCACGTATAGACAATCATGAAACCTTAATATCATGGTATGCTCATTGATCATGTGGATCCAAATGTTTTCTGATATGTGCTGTAGGAACTCCCTGCTCAAGTTATATATTTGAAACGAAATGGACTGCGTTACATCACATATCATGTTACAACAGAAAACACTGGGTTTCATCATTGGATACTGGAGACAACAATTCTGTATGTGCATTGTTACAAATATAACTTTTCAATTAGTTACATCGAACGTTTGTCCAAATAATGTTCATAATACTATTACCTCACGTATTCGTATTTCATATTCTTTGACCTCTGTACCGGAAGTGCCCAACATGGAAGTATCTGTCAAAAGTAATACATATTTAAATCAAATTAAAGTCTTAACGTATTTGCAATGACGTGATAAATGATATGAAGAAGTGAACAAACGAATTGTATTGATTTATATTGACAAATCAAACTACCACCAACCAACCAATATACATACCCCCCCCCCCCCCCCCCCCCCCCCCCAACTGACAGGCAAACAAACATAAAGCAGACAACAACCAAATCTAACATTACGTGTATACCCGCGTTAACTTACCATTAGTAGAGGTGTTGCCAGGTGACCTTGCTGGGCAATCTCCTCGATAATCACTGATAGCAAAAATTGGCACCACGAAAGAAAATGCTCCACCTTGTATTATTGGTAGTCTATGGAATACAAAAAAATCATTTTACTTACGGCCAATACAATTTAAGCCTATGTATTATATATGTTTACGGATGATTCAATCCACAACAGTGGATATTCCCTTACACACGATACATAATCAATAATAATCTTCATTGCAAAATGTCCGATAAGGCGATGACAAATGGCAGACGGACCTCATCAGTCCGGGAAAATGTCCAGATGTGATCCAAGTCTCTGAGCAAATATGCCGAATTCGACAATCTTAATTATAACTGCAATGTTATTTAACATCTGGACAAAATTTGTTTTGTGCATCTTGTTTAAAATAAGATTGTTTTCTAGGGGCGGTTAATGAATTTATTAAGACCTTAACATTTAATTATTCGTGACTCCTACCTGACACCAAATGTTGTCTGTATCAATGTGACTATTCCGTATACAAAGAAAGATGTCGCTAGCAGACGACTTATTGCTACTGGTTCTTCCTCCATACACAAACGTCGAGCCACAAGAAGTGAGAGAGATATCACTCCGCCGAACATTGTCAAAAATTGCTGCAAGTATAAAATGATAAATATAATTTAATTGGCACTATATTTCGTTGAAATTCTTAAGAGTGCATACTTATGTTAAGGATATCACTTGACCACCCAAACTCAAAGCCACTCCGCAACTAACCAATCAAAAACTAAACACATTATTTTTTAAGACCATCATTTTGATGGGGATTTGTAGAACCAGTTCCCAATAAACATGATGAATAGGATTTACCATAGAATTACTTATCTCAGGCGAACAAGAGAACCGCTGCTGTTTCGAGAACCGACGCTACTTCGAAAACCACAGCTATTTCGAGAACCGCTGCTATTTCGAGAACCGCTATCAACAGCCACAACTAGAATATCAACATTGCTCAATATTTCTATATTCAATGTTATTATTTCCTGAAACCTTCTAGGAGGGCTACAATTAAACAAGTGAATAAATACCTGTATGCCGAGCACAATAGTAAGGTGAATGGGTGGAACATCCTCTATTTTGTAAAGCATCTCATTTTGATCTGTCTGACGCTTGTCCGCCTCCATAGAGTCCCTACTCTCATCAGCAGTAATGGTGTCAATATTATTGGGCAGATTTGAAAGGCTCACATCATCTGCTACTGTGGAAGTCATTTTGTCTGAAAATAAATTATTAAAGATGATATATATATATCGTGAGCTGAGAGTTACATGGTTCTAACTGACATTTTGGTCATTTTGTGATATGGCCTGTATGCATATATAATAAGACTCAGGTTTTTAAAATGAACCATTTGAGGTCCCAAACCCATATCAAATGTATGGTTATGTTCAAATTAATGATAGAATATTAGTATTTTGGTAGTACATAACACAAATTAATGAAATAAATAGATAAATACAAAGAAGTGTTCCATTTTGTTTGCTCATACAAAAATGTCGGGCTTAAGTTTATGCACAACATGGGTGAGGGAGGGACAGGGGGCCACACTGATGCCCCCTCTGTAATGTACTTAGGTTTACATTAGGTGATTAGAGATAAATAATTATCACATAAATACACAGTGGTTTAGGTTCTTTTAGCAGCCATGTTAGTAATGCCTGGTATGGGCTTTATTTAGGTGGGAGAGGGCGCTATAAGTATTTCACTGCTGGCCCAGAGGCTGCTTGGCACAGCTGGCACAATGTTTGGGGACATTACACCCTCCCCCATCCTGATGCCCCCAAAATAAAACGACAAACTATAATGTACGCATACAAAACAATTGTCTGTTATGTCCACCCTGCTCACAGGCCTGTCCCCCTTAAATCATGCCCCCAAAACGAATTTCATTCGTCGATATTTGTACAGACAGTCATTGTGTTTTGTGTAAATTGTTATTTTGAGTAAGCTTACACAATATTAATATAAGATCATTGTTGATAGCTACAATTGTTGTGCAAAGTTTAGATCTAAAATCCTACACCATTTGACTGGTTGCAATTTGGTATAGGCCTATTGTACTCCTTGAGTTTGATAAATTGGTAAGCTTTTGACATTCTTTTCATATCACACAAGTCAGCGCGCTGTTGTCACATCCAAAGACATAACAACAACGGGGAAAGGAGCCATGTAAGAAGTCACACATATGCTAATATACTACCGCCATTTTGTTATGAATATTCATTAATAAACTACGTTAAACCTCTCTACACTGCAAAAAGGTTGCTTAAATATTTACTCAACATTTTACACAACGTTGTTGAAGTATGCAACCGCTCAACAGTTGCGTAAAATTTGCCCAACACCGTTGGATAATATGTTTTCACCAACAGTTGAACAATTCCAGTTACTCAACAGTTGCCCAATTTTAATTACGCAACAGTTGGGTATTATTAATTAACCATTTGTTGGGCATTTTAATACCAATCTGTTGCTTAATTTGTGAATTGTTTTATTATATATTGATCATGACGGATTTCATTCCGTGGTATGAAGCTATGAAGTTTCCGTGGTCTTCGCTATCTCCAAGCAGATAGAGCAATACGTACATGGAATTTTTTGTAGACGAGGGTTCATTTCATGATTTGGTGAGGTTTAGAATGAGTTAGGATTCCTGTAATTTTGAAGACCACAGGTTTTCAAAACGTGAATTTTCCAACATTTTACGACATAAATTTGGTCACAAAACGTGTTTAATACTATACATTTTGCCGTTCTGCAGATGTTATTGACCCTCCTCTAAAATTCTACATGATTTTTAGCACGTTTCTCAGTTTTTGAGATGCCCAAATAGACCATTTTCCGAAGCTATATCTAGCAAATATTGCAGTCACTTAGACTCCATTGTTTTCTTGCGTATAACAAAATATGACATGCAGCGTGACCTCCCTACTGACTGCGGTGGTCAAAAATTGAACAGATCACTTGATCATCGGGACGAAAAAAAACCCGAACCTCCAGGATCGACCAGGCTCCTCCACTGCTCCAGTCCAGTCCATATTAACGATTGATGATCCACCTGCATTGAAAGTCATGAATTAATTATTCAGAATTGGGCTGGGTCTTTGTTTTATAGTCGACGGGGTCTTTGTTTTATAGTTAAGGGGGTCTTTGTTTTATAGTTGGGTGGGTCTTTGTTTTATAGTTGAGAGGGTCTTTGTTTTATAGTTGAGGGGGTCTTTGTTTTATAGTTAAGGGGGTCTTTGTTTTATAGTTGAGGGGGTCTTTGTTTTGTAGTTGAGGGGGTCTTTGTTTTATAGTTGAGGGGGTCTTTGTTTTATAGTTAAGGGGGTCTTTGTTTTATAGTTGAGGGGGTCTTTGTTTTGTAGTTGAGGGGGTCTTTGTTTATTGTAATTGATTTAAGTTTTAATGATAAGCGATTTACTCTCTGTTCTTTGTATGGCCCAAATAAGGACACTCCAGACTTTTTTTCATAATATCAAAAAGGTCATAAATGAGTTTCAAAATACAAACTGTATTATTTGGGGGGACTGGAATTTAGTTATTCACCCTGATTAAGATACAGAAAATTATGTTAACGTTAACAACCCTAAAGCAGAAAGGTGGCTTTAGAGTTAATTGATGACTTGAATTTAGTTGATCCCTGGAGATGTTATAATCCAAATGTCAAGAGATTTACTTGGCGACAACCCAATCCTTTGAAACAGAGCCGTTTAGATTTTTTCTTAATTTCAGAGGAACTTATGAACTTTGTTGAAAATACAGATATTTTGCCAGGCTATAGATCAGATCACTCTTTGGTTTTTATTGGACTTTTGGTTTAATGATTTGGTTAAAGGAAAAGGTTATTGGAAGTTTAATAATGCTTTGTTAACAGATATGGAATATGTTAGTTTAGTTAAACAAACAATTAATAATGTAATTAAACAATATGCAGCCACTCCATATAATCCTGAAAACATTGGAAATATTCATCCCAAAGAAATGAATTTTGTCATTGATGACCAGCTCCTATTTGATATGCTTTTACTTGAGATACGGGGTAAAACAATTTCCTATTCTTCATTCAAGAAGAGAGAGAGTTGCGAGAAAGAGCGTACGTTAATCAATGAGATCGAGAATCTTGAAAAGCAGCACCCCATCCCCTATCATTGCCTATGGTGATATATTGGATGTTATAACTAACAAGAATGACGAGCTCAAAGAATTGAAGAGTAAAAATATGGCAGGAGCCATGCTAAGGTCACGTGTGAAATGGCTTGAAACTGGTGAAAAACCCTCTTCTTACTTTCTGAATTTGGAAAAAAGAAATTCTGTGAATAAGACCGTTAATAGAATTGTTGGAGCTGACGGTATTGGCAAATGTACAAACAATGAAATTAAGGATGAGTGTTTTCATTTTTATGAGAAGTTGTATAATATCAAAGAGGACCACCCCTGTCAGCTAAATGATTTCAGCAATTCAGAAAATTTCCCCTGCTTAAATGAGAGGCAGCAACAAGACCTTGAAGGTTCTATCCAATATGAAGAGCTTCTTACGGCTTTAAAAAAGATGAGTAACAACAAGAGCCCAGGTTTAGACGGATATACAGTGCAATTTTATAAAATGTTCTTTAAAGATCTTTCCTGGTATTTACTGCGGTCCTTAAACGAGTCTTATGACTCTGGTAGCCTTCCTATCACTCAAAAGCGTGGCGTTATCACCTTGCTTCCAAAAGGACAAAAACCTAGAGAATTTAAAAAAGATTGGCGCCCAATATCCTTACTAAACGTCTCTTACAAGTTAGCTTCATCGTGTATTGCTAATAAATTAGATTGAAAACAGTGTTACCATATCTTATTAGTGACGACCAGTCTAGTTTTATGTCGGGAAGATTTATTGGAGAAAATATTAGACAAGTTTATGATATCATAGATTACACTGAATTAAACAATATTCCTGGTCTTCTGCTTTTAGTAGATTTTGAAAAAGCATTCGACTCTGTGTCACATCATTTTATATTCAAAACACTTGATTTGTTCAATTTCAGGGACAGTTTTAAAAGATGGATTCGTGTTTTTTATAAAAATGCCGAATCTGCAGTATTAGTCAATGGTCATTTAACCCCCTTCTTTGAAATCAAAGCAGGTTGCCGGCAGGGAGATGGTCTATCCCCATACATTTTTCTATTATGTTCCCAGATCTTAAATATTGCTATTAATAACAATGATAATATTCATGGTATAAAAATAAACAACATGGAATACAAAGTTTTGCAATATGCTGACGACACCACTATTATACTGGATGGGACTGAAAACTCACTTTTGGAAACTCTTAAGTTACTAGATGGTTTTTATGATATTTCCGGTTTGAAAATTAACATTGATAAAACTAGTGCTATATGGATTGGTGCAAAGAAAGATTGTAAAGAAGTCCTTTGTAAAAAATATAAAATGAATTGGGTTGGTGAAAAACCATTCAATTACCTAGGTGTTACTTTATGTACAGATCTTAGTGTTATTGTTAATGTGAATTATACTACTACCATGCAAGCTATAACAAAACAAATTCACCACTGGTCAAAAAGGTTCCTAACTGTATTGGGTAGAATTGTAGTGGTTAAATCATTTCTTTTATCAAAACTGAACCATCTAATACTTTCCTTACCATCCCCGGAGAATAATGTCATCGATGAAATAAATTCAACTTTTCATCATTTTATATGGGGAGGTAAGATTGACAGGATTAGTAGAAATCAGATGGCTCGCCCTTATGAGAAGGGAGGCACCGGTATGGTTCAGTTTGATTCTTTTGCAAAAGCTCTTAAGATAACTTGGATAAGAAGAATTTTGAAGTACGATAATAAGAGTAAAATTCACAATTTATTTAAAGTTAATGTCCCGTCATGTAATTTTGATTATTCATCATTTGAATATTGGAACCATATTATTCATGATTGTCATAATGATTTTTGGAAAAGTGTGCTTATTGCATGGAGGGATTATGCTTCAATACTCAACCCTGTAAACAGTAGGGAACACGTTTTGTGTTCCAGTATTTGGAATAATAGTAATATTGTTGTGGGGAATAGATGTGTACTGTACAAAAGTTGGGAGAAAGTTGGTATCAACTATATTAATGATCTTCTTTCTACAGAAGGAGAGTTCCTATTACTAAAGGACATTCAAAATAAATATAATATCAGAATAAATTTTCTCCAATATCATGGGATGAAAAGAGCTATTCATGAAGCATTTTCAAATCTCCTTTGTAGTTCAAATACCACACTTCCAAATCCTTATCAAGGTTTTCATACCAGTATGATTCTTAAGGAATTCAAAGGTTGTAAACAATTTTATAACATTTTTATTACTGGATTAAAGGTTAAGTTTAAATGTACTGACAAATGGAACCATAAATTAGGTATGTATTTAACTGAAAAAGAATGGTTGAATATTTGTCAGTATAACTGGAAATGTACTCAGGAAGTTAAACTCCGTTGGTTCCAATTTCGCCTTTTAAACAGAATCCTTTGTACAAATACCCTTTTAGTTAAAATGAAATTCAGTGAACTAGTCCAAGGAAAACCACTTACTTGTGGACGTTTCGGAAACGAGCTGTTTCCTTTATCAACACTTGATGTGGAGTGATGACGATCTGCTGTTTACAACACGTGATTTTGGTTGCTTAGTTGCAGTAATGCTAGATGATTTATCCGCAATCAGTAGATCGTCAAACTTTGTACTTTGGTACTTTGAGCTGTACACAGATATATGGTAACACATGCTAGATTCCACTAATGCTGACGCTAAAATCATGATGATTCAACGTGAAAGTGATCAATTAATTGAAGACTAATTGTTAGCTATTGTTATTTTCAAACACGATCGTGAAATGTGACTAACGTTAACGCGACTGAAGTGTTGATTTTTAACACGAGCGTGAAGTGTGAAGTGCGACGTGACGTGACGCGTGTATTCTGTACAAGCCGTAGAAATCAGACTACCTTCAATTAGCTGTTTAGTTACTTCCCCGGGGCTACTTCAAAAGCCATGTTGGCACTGCAGTTGTCCTAGAAGAGTGCTGGACTGCACACGAAATCTTCTCTGTCAACCACCCATTATAATGTCTCTCTTTCAATTTTATTACCTGCAGACAATACTAACAAAAGGACGTCCGTGGACAAAAGAAGGACATAGTATGGCAGCAGGCAGATATCCCCATAAGGCAAAAAAAAAAAAAAAATTGATTGTCCTCGTCCGCCCGACCCGACCCTCTAAATCCTTCCGACCCAAAATCTTGGTGTTTTTTTTTTTGATTTTCTGAAAATGTAAAAAAGAATTTTTAGTCAAAAATCAAAAATAAATTAAATAAATATTTTTTTAGAGTGTTTAGAAAACAAAAATGCTCATCAAAATATTACAGATTTTGTTCCCCGTTTTGATTACCACAACAAGTACATCTCATTATACTGTTGGTACCTGAAAAAGGGCAAGGGAGAAAAAAAAACAAAAAAAACAAGGTCTTCTAAAAAACTGGGTGGACAAGTGTTTTTAGTGTCAAAAGGATGAGAAGACTTGGAATGGATCTGTTGAATTTTGTGGAAGTCGGCATATTCATATAATAATAATAATAATAAAAACGCATTTTAAAGCGCCTTACGAATACACCTCAAGGCGCTGTACAATGGCAAAAAGTCTTAAACTACAACAAGTTATACGCCAATACATCATAAAAAGATACATATTACACAGACATAATACTAAAAAACCATGATACAGTAAAGTAAATATCACACAGCATGTAAAACCTGCAAGGATAATATACAGATGCAGGGAAAATAATGAATTCTGCACTTTATCGGAAGAAGAAGAAGAAGAGGATCACCAGTGTGTTGTTTCTGGAAGGAAATCACCGAGACGTTATGTGAGCGATATGTGGTGAGGTTAATGGAGAGAAAACAAATTGAAAGAAAAAATATCATAATTTATAATTTAATTTCAATTCCAATGTTTATTAATTACGAGAAAATCGTAATTTATGACAAATTAAAAAATTGCAACAAAATAACTTGGATTTCCCGGGGCGCCAGGATAATTATTATAATACTAATACTATTAGTCAATCGTTTTGTAAAAATAAATCACAACACAACAGCCTAATCAAAAAAAGAAAATCGTGATAATTTATATTCATTAAACAAAAAAAACAAAAAAATATTAATAGATAAAAAAAAAAGAGTCTCGTTAATAAGGCACGAATTGATTCAATTTAAAATTCCAAGGTTCCAGTTTCACGTGTGGTTTCAGGCAATCAATGTCACGATGTAAACACATCTCCGGTGTTACAATTAACCGTGCTTAAGACGAGGCAAATTGGGCGGATTTATCTTTCATCAACGAGCGTTTCCATTGTCACGCGTAGTAACTTTGTTGCCCAATTAGGCGTGAAATACATTTTACTTCTTTATGACCCTTTAACCTTTGCCTTTGCACTCAAATAATGTACCCCGCACACTTTCACAAGAAACAAAAGATTCTTTCATTAAAACAGCATTTTATTTACGGTAATAGACACATTTAATATAAAATTTCATTATTTATAATTTAATTTAAATTATTTTTAATTCAATTTAAATACCAATGTTTAATTACAAGAAAAACGTATTGCCTTTGCACTCAAATAATGTACCCCGCACACTTTCACAAGAAACAAAGCACTGTCAAAATTAACATACATTTTTCCATTTAAACAGCATTTTATTTGCAATAATAGACACATTTAATATACAATATCATTAAAATACTAATTTCGCACTGACAATGTGAATTTGGCGCTATTTTTAGCATTTAAAAAAAAATTATACCAAACTACTGCCGACTCATCACAACACAACACAACAGCCGAATCAAAAAAAGAAAATCGTGATAATTTATATTCATTGAACAAAAAATAAATAAAAAATATTAATAGATAAAAAAAGAGTCTCGTTAATAAACAAACTATTGATATTGTAAGTAATTAATATAATGGAACATCAACAAGTACCAATGTATTATACAAAAAAACATGTGGCCCTCTGCAGATTTGACCTCGGGTTCTCCGCGTGACAAGCAAAGGACGCAACCGCTAGACTACACGTTCTCATTACTTTGAGAGGAGTTACAACGAATATAGATCATTGAGACTCTCTGGTTTATCCACTCAATAAACTAAATCGAAAATTAAAATGTGATATTTATTATTTAAAGGCTACATTGTCAATTAAAGCACCATTTTATTTACGGTAATAGACATATTTAATATAAAATATCATTAAAATATTAATTTCGCACTGAATAACTGAATTTGGCGGTTCGCATTTTATTACAACCACTTTTGAAAACTCAAAACTAAATCGAAAATTAAAATGTGATATTTATTAATAAAAGGCTACATTGTCAATTAAAGCACCATTTTATTTACGGTAATAGACATATTTAATATAAAATATCATTAAAATATTAATTTCGCACTGAATAACTGAATTTGGTGGTATTTTCGCATTTTATTACAACCACTTTTGAAAGCTATGGTGTCCAAGTTAACTTGTCCACCAAAAAAAAAACCTTTTCCCGACCGACCTACCCAACTTTTAAAAGTGATCTATGGACAATCAAACAATTATTTTGTTTGCCTAATGGCTATGGTCATCGACAGACCGCAACAGGCGGGTGTGCGCAGAACGATGAACACCCGGATGGCTTGTTGTATTGAATGTCCTGGCTTGACGGGCCTTGGATGGTTATTAAAAGATTGTTAAAAGTTTCGGTATAAAGGGTTGCGCCTGACGAAAGGTTTTACACTCTCAGAAGAGGTATTAAAAAAACCATGAATGTTGGTTAAAAAGTATACTATTGGTTAAAATTAAGCGTTGGTTAAAAATTACTTTTAATACTGCGTTGGTTAAAGAGTAAAAATATAACTCATTTTTAGTTTATTCAACGTTGGTTAAGGCATCATAATTTTAACCAACAATAGGTCATAACAAGATTCCCGCTAAAGAATTTCAATGGCGGGAAAATATTGTGTGCATACCAATATTGGTTTTACATTGGCATCATGTTGTTGCCAACCAATATTGGTTTTACATTGGCGCTCTTCAATTGGCATCATGTTGGCAACCAATATTGGTCCAATAATGGGCACAATATACCAGGGGCGGAAAATGACGCCATTGATTTCATATACAAATTCTGACGTGGTCTAAATATTGCGGCCGCTATTATCAGTTATCGCTTCTTGGCCTTTTGGCTAGGATCTTGTGCTTTGTCCTGTGCCTTGTCCTGTCATTTGCCCTGGGCTTGCCCTTTGCCAAAGTTGGTCCTGGCCACGGGTTGGCGCCAATATTGAAAGCCAATTTTGGTCCAATAAAACGTCAACATTGGGCAAATATTGTAATGCTGTCTGGGTTAAAGTTTAGCAAAAAAAATGAAAAGTTTAACCAACATGTTGGTTAAAACATATTAACCAACAAATGATTAAAAATTGTAACCAACCACAGGTTAAAGGTTACGGTTCTAACCAACCAATTGTGTGGTTCACTTTGTTCTGAGAGTGTATAACCCTGTTTCAAATCATGCCATGGTATTCAACCAAGACTTATTTGTTTATGAAACAATGGCGGGTACACCAAAAGGGGTTGGACTCACGTGACACTCGTATATTACCGGTTAATCGCAGTGATCTGATTAACGGTGGGTGGCCCCTAGATATTGTTGACACGCAACTTAAGGGGTGTTTCCGTAACCTGACATACTTTATCTGACACACTGACACACTTTTATCTGACACAGTTTTTTTAGGCGTTTGATGAACTCCTGAAATCAGATGAAGTAGTTATAAACCCCATGTGGCTCAAAACTTATGTGTGAAAGAAACTCAAGTGATTCCCTTGATACTGTACAGGTTTATTTCATCTCTATACAAATATCGTAGGCTCTGTCACGTACTTTGTGGAGAGAAACCATGAGTGCAGCGAGCCCTGATTTTAAGGGATGGGACGGGGTGGTGAGTGTTGCGTCCGCACGCGTAATAATGCATGCCATGAACTTCTCAACGAGTTATCATGTGTCCGGCTTGTTTGAGGACGTATTGGTCATACTTTTCATTTATAATTCACTTTGGTATTAATAATTATGTCTTGCTACCACAAGGGAGTTTTGTTTTAGATTTAATTAATTATTCACTCCACTATTTCCATCCCTCACTATCCATCAAGTCACGTTACTAACTATTATAGTTTTTATAACCTTGCAGCAGATTCGTTACTGGGTGACGTTGTCCAGTGGTTTGATTTCGCACTTGAGTCCGAGGATAGGTTCTTCAGGCAGACGTCAATTTGTTTCATTGTTAAAGGCAGATTGTACATGTCATAAAATATAAATAGAATAAACGGGCGGGTAGGCCTACCCTTTTTTCTCTTTGGGACGCCGGTATAGCATCCAAAACCCGGATGGTGAGAAACCCGGGTTTTGAGTAGACACTAACTGGGCAAAACCTATGGGCGGCCAAAGGGGTCAAAATGGTCTAAAATGGAGAAAGGTCTCAGTAATTTAGAGAAAGGTGTCTAGAATGTAGAAAGGTCTCTGTAATTTAGAGAAATGTGTCTAGAATCGAGAAAGGTCTCTGTAATTTAGAGAACGGTGTCTAGAATGGAGAAAGGTCTCAGTAATTTAGAGAAAGGTGACTAGAAAATTGAGAAGAGGTCTCAGTAATTTAGAGAAAGGTGACTAGAAAATGGAGAAAGGTCTCAGTAATTTAGAGAAAGGTGACTAGAAAATGGAGAAAGGTCTCAGTAATTTAGAGAAAGGTGACTAGAAAATGGAGAAAGGTGTCTAGAATGTAGAAAGGTCTCTGTAATTTAGAGAAAGGTGTCTAGAATCGAGAAAGGTCTCTGTAATTTAGAGAACGGTGTCTAGAATGGAGAAAGGTCTCAGTAATTTTGAGGAAGTTGTCTAGAATCGAGAAAGGTCTCAGTAATTTAGAGAAAGGTGACTAGAAAATGGAGAACGGTACCGTCTGTGTAATAGTCTTGGAAAGGTCAAATGTTGAAAACGGTCTGGGTGTAAAGCAGAGAACGGTCTGTAAAGTAGAGAACGGTCTCAGTGTAAAGCAGAGAACGGTCTGTAAAGCAGAGAACGGTCTGTATCTTCTATTTCTACTCAGTGTAAAGCAGAGAACGGTCTGTATCTTCTATTTCTACTCTCTCTTTCTCTCCCCGGTAGTCGGTCAACGCTACGGGAGACGGGCTTTATGTAAATCAGTGAGATAGGGGAGCACCACACCAAATATCTTTCTCATTGAAATACGTGTAAAAGTGCCATATTTCAAGAAACCTTTTCTATCCTGCGGTTACATTTATGGCATACTTGTCACCTATGACCATTTTCAGTAACATCTCAACTTTAATTTAAGCCTTGTTTTATGAGGGGTTATTAACCTAAATTTTCCGCTACGGACCTGCACACAGCGCCCTCATTTTTTCACGTTTGCTGGCATGCCTGTTCACCATTTAGGCAGGTGCTTACGCCCTGGGCACTATTTAGGTCGATAAATTAAAAATATCGTATTTTATCATTGTAGGTGCAACGGATAAGGTCCCATTTGTTCATTTAAGGGACCGTTCATTATTTATGGTGGAGGGTGGGGGGGGGGGGGGGGGGGGGGGAGTGGGGGGGGACAAATTCGAGACTCGTATGTTAAAATTACCTTACCCCCCCTACAGTTTAAGGGTATAACAGAATTACTCCAATTACATAACCTGCTAACCAGTAGCTTTTTACACACCCCCCCCCCTCCCCCCCCCCCCCCCCTCCCCCCCCCCCCCCCCCCCCCCCCCTCCACGAAAAAAATAAACTTGTCACATACTTAACTTGAATTTTGTTCATGGATACGTTGGCAAATTTTGTTTGTGCCCTATCTGAACAGCCAATAATTTTATGATGCCCTTTATTTTTATTGTGTGAAATTAGTAATGGCGAGCGTAGCGAGTTGGATTTTTTTCTTCTTCATATTTATACATTTTGGGTGATTTTGTGAGTCTTTATAACCTGAACAAGTTAGAACATTCTGAGCAGAAATCAGTGGCGTACCCAGCTTTTGGAAACTGGGGTGGGGGTGGGCCTGACGATAGTTGTACCGACGAGAGGCATGATGTACCGACCATTTTTTTTACAGACTCCCCAAAAAATCGTAAATGCACAATTTATACACCCTGTGATGATTATATAGGCATATGTTTTTCCACCATACCGTCGATTTGCTGTCCAGAATTCATCTCATAGTAAAAGTTTTTGAAGTCGATAGGTTTTAATAAATATGCGCGAAGCGCAGAAAAAATGGCATTTACACTCCAAAATAGCCTCTAAAATCACGCCAATCACCACCATTTTATAGTTTAAACAAATTTACACAACCCCCCCCCCCTGTTCAAGAAAAAAAAAGTTACATAACCCCCCCAACATATGAAAGTTACATGACCCCCCTATAGTTTACCCCCCCCCCCCCCCCCCCCCCCCCCCTCCACCATAAATAATGAACGGTCCTAAATACAAACATACCATCCCCGGAGAAACAAATTGCCCGAAAACCTCACATTTACAAGCCTAGTCTTCGTGCTTTTCCGGAAACTACTACAGGATTACACAAATTGCGCATTGATTTGGTGTGGTGCTCTCTTGACCGACTACCGGGGAGAGAAAGAGAGAGTAGAAATAGAAGATACACACCGTTCTCTACATTACACTTACGGGGAGAGAAAGAGAGAGTAGAAATAGAAGATACACACCGTTCTCTACATTACACTTACGCGGAGAGAAAGAGAGAGTAGAAATAGAAGATACACACCTTTCTGTACATTACACTTACAGACCGTTCTCTGCTTTACAGACCGTTCTCTGCTTTCTAGTCACCTTTCTCTAAATTACTGAGACCTTTCTCCATTTTCTAGTCACCTTTCTCTAAATTACGGAGACCTCTCTCCATTTTCTAGTCACCTTTCTTTAAATTACTGAGACCTTTCTCCATTCCAGACACCGTTCTCTAAATTACAGAGACCTTTCTCGATTCTAGACACCTTTCCCTAAATTACAGAGACCTTTCTACATTCTAGACACCTTTCTCTGAATTACAGAGACCTTTCTTCATTTTCTAGTCACCTTTCTCTAAATTACTGAGACGGTTCTCCATTTTCTAGTCACCTTTCTATAAATTACTGAGACCTTTCTCCATTCTAGACACCGTTCTCTAAATTACAGAGACCTTTCTCGATTCTAGACACCTTTCCCTAAATTACAGAGACCTTTCTACATTCTAGACACCTTTCTCTGAATTACAGAGACCTTTCTCCATTTTCTAGTCACCTTTCTCTAAATTACTGAGACCGTTCTCCATTTTCTAGTCACCTTTCTCTAAATTACTGAGACCTTTCTCCATTCTAGACACCGTTCTCTAAATTACAGAGACCTTTCTCGATTCTAGACACCTTTCTCTACAATACAGAGACCTTTCTACATTCTAGACACCTTTCTCTGAATTACAAAGACCTTTCTCCATTTTCTAGTCACCTTTCTCTAAATTACTGATATCGTTCTCCATTTTCTAGTCACCTTTCTCTAAATTACTGAGACCTTTCTCCATTCTAGACACCGTTCTCTAATTTACAGAGACCTTTCTCGACTCTAGACACCTTTCTCTACAATACAGAGACCTTTCTACATTCTAGACACCTTTCTCTGAATTACAGAGACCTTTCTCCATTTTCTAGTCACCTTTCTCTAAATTACTGAGACCTTTCTCCATTTTCTAGTCACCTTTCTCTAAATTACTGAGACCTTTCTCCATTTTAGACCATTTTGACCCCTTTGGCCGCCCATAAAAACCCGGGTTTTGCGCAACAACACCGCAAGGTAATGCCACTCAACTTGCCGATCTGAAGCTGGTGTCCCATTGTTGGTGGCGCTGTTTGTATCGTCTGCCATAGAAATCCTACAGCTTACGGGTACATGTAAGCCCCGTAAGCGTTATCTGTGTCGTCTGCTTTTCGAATTAATTGAAGTTTACAGTGAATTGTTCGGAAAATCCCCCCCCCCCCCCCCATGGGGCCGGTTTTGAGTTTGTTTATGATACCGCGTGCTGGAGGATATACACAATGCGCTCCCCATATATAGACGATACATGCAAAGTAAAACAATCGGCTCTAACTTGAGTTATCCCATACGTCCATGACATTTACAGAGAGTGCTGGGAAAAGCTGTTTCGAACCGTTGGTGCGATTTGGTGCGATTTGGTAGTGTACTTTTGACCATATTTTATTGAAAAGCAATCACTTTATTTCATTTTGCCTGTTGTCATCACATACATGTACACTATATGAAAAATCAGGCGGGGTGATCACATTGACCAACCACCACCCCCCCCCCCCCCCCACCCCCACCAAGTTAAAAAAAAGGGGAGGGGTAGGGATATCCCCCTACCGGGATTTCCGCCCTACATGTATTAGGGCCGGACTGCCTTTTCCCCTGCCTCTCATGTCTTATTATAATAGTAATAGACTCGACTCCCGCACTTAGACCCCCTCTACAACATTGTACGAATAGCACAGAGAACCCCTCTTCTCTTCAACAATAGCTGGATTACAGGACAGGAAAATAAGGGTCTCAGGAACTGAATTTTTTTTTCAAAAAAGGAAGTCTTGAGAACTGGCATATAGGTCAATTTTGATTAGCAACAAATAAAAGATGAAAACAGACAAAAATGAGGACAAACCGAATGCAATTAGGTGAAATGGCACATTGCTGAATAGTATAGGCTGAAATTCAGCTCGAATATAATTGAAAAAGAGGAAATCCGCTAAAAGGACTCACACCCCCTTAATAAATAGGAGAACCCCGTGACCATCTTAAGATTCGATATACAAAATAAAATCTGGGTAATGCATGTGCACTTCTAGTGGGATTCCTTCTCCCACTTCCGATCACAGGCATGCCACTCCTGCCCCAAATGCGGTAATTACAATAAAGACCGGGGGGTAAATCATCCAACATGCAGGCAAGTGGCCTTCCAAGGCACCCATTTGAATGTTGCGAATATTTTGGACCCTGAGGATATCTAACCCCAGTGATGATCGAAAATTCGGGGGTTTAACTCCGTAGAAAGTCGAGTTTCCATACACGTGTTGTCGTGCCACCCCACCCTAACTTTAATGTTAAGTAGCCTACAAGTTAATCAGCATATAGGGCCTAATATTTGCACTCACTCAACACACATCAGGAACAATTGCAAAATGTGTCTCACGGCCCATTGAACCATTCATTAATTCATGATAAACAATGATAAAACCACATTAATTTTAAATAAGAGAACCAATGCCTAATACTAGTTTGCATGCATAGAAACAGCAGTCACAACAAGATCACTGATATTCCCCGCTATTCGCGCCCTTACAACAGCTGTACAAACAACCAGTGCCATGCATGAATTGCACGACGTATTTCTGCGCAAAACCCGGGTTTTGCACAGAAATACGTGCACAAAACCCGGGTTTTGTGCGAGGCCCCGTTTTTGTATGCGAAAAACTAGGGGCTTGCGCAAAACGCGGGTTTTGCGCAGACCCTAGTTTTGGACGCAGCACCGGTTTTTGTTAGTTTTGGGCGTTCGTTAGCTACAACAGCACTTCTATGGGGTAAGGTATGGATGTTTAAAAAATTAACTATTGATATAATATTATATTAATGTTTAGATCAATACAACGGATACTATATTTGATGATATATTGATGGTTTTAAAACTAATTTCATCACCTAATAATCACATAAAAACTATGTCAGATAAAATGATGTCAGATAAAAGTGTGTCACCTTACGGAAACACCACAACTGAAGGACTGCTAAATGAATTTACCATGCTACATTGACACATATCATTCATTGGTTACACCCTGGAATAAGTATGACTGTCTTATGAAATAAATTCTTTTTTTTTAAATGTGAATTTCGACAGTCAGATAACTTCATCACTATTTTTATTTTATAACAATATCGATAAATACCTGTATTTTACTGCTATTTTCACTAGTGAATTACCAAGCTCAGATCATGAAGATAAAACGCTCCCAAAATGAACAACCACCGAATGACCTTGCGTAGGTGTACATTATATAAGTCAGGTGTATAATTGTATAGCAATAATAGAAAGTTAAACTATGGTCGTTTTGTTGAAATAGTGAATTGAATTGAATTTGATAATTCTGACAAAGTTCAACTCTTTAGAAATGGGAGCACACCTCAATACATTTATTAAAGGGACACAATGTCATGTTGAATTTTTTTTAATTTTAATTAATTTACTTCAGAATTCAAGATGAACATTAAAAATTGCCATTATTGTTGTTTCTACTAAAAAAGAACCCCAGCAAAACTTGATTCAATATTAAAACAGTGTTTTAAATATGTTGGAATACCACCCTTAACCATGTAAAATGCTGATCTGGCCAGATCAGCATTTTTGAATCGACATTTTGTTGTACAAAGAGGGCTGATTTTTCTTAATCCTTATAGGTGTAAGTTCATACATGTAATACAATTGCAAAAATACTAGTACAAATCCCAATTTTTATTATATATTTTTGTAATGGAGGGTGCAACCTCCACCACATGTCTTAATGCCCCTTTATTAAATAGTCATTCACCCTTGCACTTGACTATACTTGCACAAAGATTTCACCCCGAGCTTCTTTTTGCGTACACTCTCAGAACAAAGGTTAAAATATTTAACCATGTTGGTTAACATTTTAACCAACGGGAGATTACCAGGTGAACCACGCAATTGGTTGGTTAAAACCGTAACCAACAGCTGTTGGTTAAACTTTAACCTGTGGTTGGTTACAATTTTTAATCATTTGTTGGTTAATATGTTTTAACCAACAGTGGCAGGTTAAAAAATGTTGGTTAAACTTTTATTATTTTTGCTAAACTTTAAAATGTGGTTGGTTAAAACTTTTAATCATTTGTTGGTTAATTTTGCTTGTTGGTTAATCCTGCTTGATATTAAATAGGTAAGGTGACAGGATACATCCTTGACGAACGCATTGTCCAATAGAGAACCACTCACAATTGCCATTATCTGTTCTTACTGTAGCCTCTTGATCTTTGTAGAGGGATTTAATCAGCTCAATGATGTGAAGAGAGACACATTCTTGCATTACCAACCATAGCTTCA
The DNA here is from genome assembly GCA_035610835.1 of Ophiura sarsii. Taxonomy (NCBI): domain Eukaryota; kingdom Metazoa; phylum Echinodermata; class Ophiuroidea; order Amphilepidida; family Ophiuridae; genus Ophiura; species Ophiura sarsii. The sequence goes on along the minus strand of CM069445.1, from coordinate 57,459,219 downwards.
AATGTAGAACGCAGTCAAATGCCTTAGAGTAATCAATGAAGCAGTCAGTGTCTGGAATTGGGTTTTTTATTTCCACTCTGTATTTTTCACTGATTTGAGTCATATCAAGTCTGGCTGGCTTACTTTGAGGAGGAACAAATGACTTCGTCGAGTCTCAAACTCGCGCACTCTTTCCTTTCGTTGATTATGTAAGTCTGTTGCTCTATCAATTGAGCTAAATTCTTGCGACAATTTGTATAGGTCTGTTTATCATGTTTAATATGAATACAACGGATTGATTTTCACGATATCAAACCAGGGATACTATTAATTTTGGGATAGGAAAGTCCTACCAACGTACGTAGCGAAAACGGTCCCTTTTGCATATTTGAATAAATTATGGTATTCGTCCGGAATGCGTCCGTGACCGGCGTTTATTAAACGCGTTTAACAATGTTTAACCAGGTTTAAAGTAATATTTGGTCGGCATAGGTTGGAGGGCGCTGTGGATTTACAAAGACGACGGTGGCCACACGAAACCTAAATGTTGAATACGTAATGAATAACACGTAATCGCGAATGATAATCTTATCATTTTGACAAATTCATCATAATTAGAAGAATTGTCATCGTTAACCGGGCGATGACTGATAAAAATAATTCAAAATAGTGCACTCCCGTTGACATATTGGGTCGTCTGAGAGACGCGTGGCCAGCGTCGTGTCGTCTACTACAATCACGCCTGATCGGTATAGCGCCACCAGTTCTATGCCGACCAAATTTTTTAATTTAAAAGTGGCCTCCGATCGGCAAGCTCAGTGGCATGCCCCTGATCAAACACCACTAACCATGCTAACTTTTTCGTACATGTAGTTGCTATAAACCTCAAGAGATGGCGCCCTACTTTTTCCTACATTTATTTTCCGCCAAAGGCGGACGATATTCGAATTGGCGACTGTATAGGAAGGCGCATTTGGGCAGTATATTGTGCGTGCTACATTGATAACAATAGGGTTAAACTGAATTGTTTTAATGGAATATAAATAAGTACAATGTACACGATACCTGAAGGTGAAGCTGTTGGCCTGAAAAGTCATGATTAGACACTTTCATGTTCATTATAGAGAAATTGGGCGGATTATCAAGACGCGAAGTGGGTATTTTGTTTGACACAGATTCGTTTCACAAGTACCCTCAAGATATTCATAATGAGCTTTACTAGATACATTTACTTCATTAGCATATCAAATGCATATGAAACAGCTAAGATTTCCATTGGCGGATAGGGATGGATTTCTGGGATTTCTGGGAAATTCCATTCATAATGAAGGGTTGTGCCGATTCAGTCGATCGATTATCGATTTTAATCGATAATCGATCATTACCATTTCCATTTGATTTTTTTACAGTGTCTATACAGGGTGATAAAATAATGTCTTGTTATACAGGGTGGTAGAATAAAGACCTTTTCAAGTAGAAAAGAGAAAGAAATGTGTTTTATGGAGAAAATAACTGTCTAATGAAAATGTTTACAAATGGGTTCTTTACTTTAAATATTTTAGACAATGTCTTAATCCAAATTTTAAAATTGAGTTTACATAAAATCTGAATTGTTTATAATTATAATGATAATAATAATAATAACTGAATTTATATAGCGCCTTTTCGCTGGTGAATCATCAGAATCAGATCGCATCAACTAGGTTGCAGCCAATTCAGGCGCAAACCTATCCGCACTTAGATTGAAACATCCACCATTTGTTAATGCAGCTCCCCAAATACCATTGGGTCAAGTAAGTTTTTGATAACCGAAACAACTGATCGCTGATTTTGAAAGCAGGAGGAAACCGGAGAAACCGGAGTACCCGGAGAAAACCTGCGAAAGCGTGCATGGATCGTGATAAACCAAATGCACATAAAGCCCGTGGTCGTGCACAGAACTGACCCGGGTTTCATTGGTGCAAGGCGAGGGAACAATCCGCTGCGCCAACACGCTCCCCCTTTATGTTACATTACTTTACGTTATGTTACTTTACGTTAGTTTACGTAACGTTACTTTAACTTTACCTTAGGTTACGTTACGTTACTTTACGTTACTTTACGTTACGTTACTTTACGATACGTTACTTTAGGTTACTTTATGTTAGGTTACTTTACGTTACGTTACGTTACGTTACGTTACTTTACTTACACACACATTTATTTAGGCAGGGGGGTAAAAAGAATATACACTCAACCTCATTGAAACAAATCTTTGTTTGTTTAAGCTGAGGCGTTGTCTTTTTTAAAGACATTTATTGTTATGGCTGTCACGGCAATTTGGTATACTCTCTAATATTTGTGGTTTAACTTTTGAGGACTGAGACCAAGTCTAAAAGTCATAAATCACATGTCATTATTAATACTAGCGGGCACCAGCGCTTCGCGCTGGACCCGCTAGAAGATTTCACGGGGAATAAGTAAACAAAGCGTAAGAAAATGTGATACAACTTAATATCAAGAACATGTCCTACATGTATACATAATCCACGGGGCCCTAAATAATCCGAATAGCGCAGGTGCTTTTGATAATCCAGGTATACATGTGCCTTAATCTAGGTAGGCCTACGTTTGTGTTTCCCGATACCTATGTAGGCCTCCCATGAGACCTGAAATGCAGGTAGGGCCTACCCGTTGTCCCATTATATCCAGGGACCCCATAGGCCTAAGCCCTACCCCCTAATCCAGTTGCCCCAGGTGCCCTTAATAATGCACCGGATACCACATAATCAAGGTAGGCCCACTGCAGTGTGCCGTTATCTCGAGATACCCAGGTGCCTTTACTTTATCATAGTCAAGTAAATTAAACGCGGGTGCCGAAGATAGCGGACAGTAAAAGTCATATCACAATAGGCAGAGGTCAAAGCGTTATAAATGTTTATATAAATATCAAGAGTATGTCCTTAAATAATTCAGGTACTAAAGTGCCCTTGATATAATGTAAGTGACATGGTGCCCTTAATACACCATGAGCCTAGGCCCAATGTGCTCTTAAATAATACAGATACCCATGTTCCTAATCCAAGTAGGCCTACTCCATCAACGTGTTTTTAATACCGCCAGTTATTACCTCCTGTCAGCGCATGTCTCTACCTATTTTGTACCCCAAATAATAAAAAGTTGAATTTTAATGTCAAAATTGAAAGTTACTTAATATTTAGATTTTAAATGTCTCCCCCGATTCTTTTATTGCCCCGTCACCCCGTTTTCCTCCTTTAACATTTTGGTGCTGGTGTCGCCACTGCCCATATATGCACATACTGTATCCAGGTAATTCAGTAGGCCTACGTTCTGAGCGTTATAGTTTTATAGTCGGTCGTTTAGTTTTTATGGTCGGCGGAGTCTACACACACAGAAATTTTGCGCAAGTTAGGTAAAATAACGTAATGTAAAGTAAAATTATGCAAAAAGTACACAATGCGAGGTATTTTTTATTACTAAACCATTTTGTAACTTTTAAAATTACATTTTTGAAATGTATCGGAGATAATTACCGGGGTTTGTAGATATTTTACCGAAATTAAGTAAAACAAAAGTCTAAAATACAATTTAATCGGTAAAAGGTGATTTCGCCCAACGTGTTAAGTAAGAATTATCGATATGATTGGTGAAAGTCGTAATCTTTCCCTAATCGCCGGGTAAAATATCTTCGTGTAATTATACAAGATGGCGAGCGTTAGAGAAACACTCAGCCGGTCGCGAGTTCCTCCGGAATACATTGACAAATTTGAAGGTAAGGAAGTAGTATATCTTTCCACTTTTGGTAATGCCTTTATGTCCTTGTTTTCGTGATGTTATTGAAGTCATCTGAAAATCATATGTTTTGAGAGATTCACAGAAAAAAGTGAACTTTGTGTTGGCACCGAGCGTCGTCGGAGTCGTACACCGTGCATGCGTTGCTAGACCCAATGGTGGCTATACTATCGTTCATGCTTACACTACTAGTATACTATAGCCACAACGAAGATACACTTGCACTACGGTACCGATTGGGACTAATGCGTTGCGTTTGCATGCAACATAGCGGCTCATTTGTACATGTGGCCATGTGAAACGTGATTAGGGCGTATGTAATATGTACATAGGTCAAAATGCAACGATGCAAGGTGATTGATTGATTGATTGATTGATTGATTGATTGATTGATTGATTGATTGATTGATTGATTGATTGATTGATTGATTGATTGATTGATTGATTGATTGATTGATTGATTGATTGATTGATTGATTGATTGATTGATTGATTGATTGATTGATTGATTGATTGATTGATTGATTGATTGATTGATTGATTGATTGATTGATTTTTTTTAATGATTTTCAGATGACTTCAATAACATCATGAAAACAAGGACATAAAGGCATTACCAAAAGTGGAAAGATATATTACTTCCTTACCTTCAAAAAATCCCTTAAAATTACCTAAAACTTACATCCAAATTCAGTCAAAAATACCCGGTGATTGTGTAAACAATTATCTTAAACATACATGCAAATTCATTAAAAAATAGCCAGTCATTGTGTAAACAATCACCTTAAACCTACATCCAAATTCAGTAAAAAATACCTAGTCATTTTGTAAATATTTACTAACAAATTAAGCAAAATTTCCCATAATGTTGTGGGTTTTTTACATAAAATGTGGTAAAATATTACACAGCATTTAGGTTAAAAAAATGCGTAACTAGTTAAGTAAAATTTATACCTAGCCACTGTGCAAAATAAATACCTAGTAAAATTGCATTTTTATACATAATAGTTTGGTTTTTTTTACCAAACAGAGTTTATGTAAAATGTTACCTAATTGTTTTGGTGTTCTATACGTGCTTCAAAATTATGTAAAATTTTACATAACTTAGGTAAAAATTTCTGTGAGTGTATCATCAAGATCACTTGTACCATTCCACGCTTGTACTTGAGCACAATGTATGCCATCCGGGTTTTGTTTGGCCTATTTATATTAAATATATTATTCCTCCAATAGGCATGTGGGGCCTTACGTATAGTATGTAGTCCCTTTGTCATGTTTGCTGTGTTCTATAAAGCCTCCCGAGATACTATCTGAGTGTACACCCTTAAAATCCAGTTATCAAAGGTTGCCCACCTGCGCATAGTATTATATAGGCCTCCAGGTAATTTGAGACTCGTTTTATAGTGAACCCCGTAATCCAGATACCACGGATGCCCTTAATAATCCAGACACTCTATAATAATCATGATAATGTACCACACAAAAAAACGTTCCGTTTATCCAGATGCCCTATGTGCCCTTATACCCAAGTGCGGAGAGGAGGAGGTGGCTTTAGGGTACACTATTAGAAAAGGGAGCTTCAGAGGGGCTCTTACGCAGGGGCGGACTGGGACCTGAAAGCGGCCGTGGCAAAATTATTAAAGCGGCCCTTTTTGACCATGTCAGGCAGAAGTATGTCGTCCCGGCCCGGTAGTAAATGTTCGTAAAAGGTTGCCCCAATTTTTTTCCCAGTCAGTCACCTCGTGAATTTCACGTAAGTGTGGGGGGGGGGGGGGGGGGGGGGGGGGCGGGTAGGGTCGACAATTTTCGCACGGTCACAAAATGTTCCCACGGTCACAAAATTTCGCACAGTCAGAAATTTTCGCACGGTCACAAAATTTCGCACGGTAACAAAATTTCGCACAGTCACAAATTTTCGCACGGCCGCAAAATATGAGTAACCGGCCCTGAGAGGCCCAAAACAAAGCGGCCCATGTGGCGATCGCCACAACACCACAGTGGCCAGTCCGCCCCTGGGTTCTTGGCTGTCCCGTATATGGTTTAAAGGTTCTTTGATTTTAAAGGCCCCCAAAAGGTTCTGTAGAGAACCTTTAGAGGTTCTAAAGACCAATGTTTGCCCATATTTTGCCCACTTTGAACTTTAAAATGGTTCTTTTTAGAACCTTTTAAGGTGCTATAAAGGGTTTCATATACGGGACAGCCAAGAACCCCTGAAGCATCATTTTTCTAAGAGTGTACGGACTGCCTGCTTTCACCCTGCCACGTTACAATGTGCAGTTTGCGCCACAAACGCGTATACACTTTGTATGCGTCATACGTGTGCGCCGAATCGCTCGCGTCATGATAAACGCGGCCGCGCAGCTTCAACATAGGAACTGTTGTTATGGTACCGCCACAGTTTCTTTATCGTTAGCAAACTACGCGTTCATCTATGTTACCAATGCGAAAGTGTCACGTTAAGATCTGTGTAAGAGTTTTTATTTACATTTAGAAAATGTCGTAAAATAATGTTATTTGTCGGACGTTTAGTCACGTATAAATGCTTGTACTCATGCGATCTTTAAGAATAACAAACGGCCGCATATACAGAAATGTAGCTATATCCCTGATGAAAATATTTTGGGTGAAGACCATATGTCATCACTCACTCCGAAAACCACAATTTTTGCCCGAACAGTAGCTACCCGAGTAAAAGAAATTCAACATTTCGGATTATCATCTGTGATCCTTTCTGCGCATGTCTGAAAACGGGAAAATACTGGCATTGAACTATCTAATTAGCTCGTCTATTAGAGGCGCTTTTTCAGTTGAAGAGGGACGCGAGTGTAAAATTATTATTGAACTATCTAATCAGGCGAGGGACCGAAAATTAGTATATAGATTATATTCTTTTTACAAAACATCCAAGCCTTAGAGTAAGGCTAGGTCATTCACATGTACAGGCCATCATATCACAGGCCATCACATGTATAGACTGGGATTAGTCTAATATATAGTCAATCCATTGTTGTGGATATAATACTGTATTTTGCCTAACAATACATGGTCCAGGTGTGAATTTCAGGTATGATCCTTTACATGAGTTATAATTTGTATATAGTAGCTGGTGACTAAGCATTGCAATATACAACATCGATGGTGAGGTGTCTTTGGTGACACTCATATGGTTGACCAATGTATTTGGCGTGCGCCCACTATATGTGATGTGGTAGGCCAGTTTTATACTGGGCCTAATGTTATAAACCTCTGGCTTATAAAGGCATGCCGCATAGGAGATGGGGAGTCAATTATGGTCATCGGATGCCCACAGGGTTTGGTGTCTGGAATGGAATATCTGACCAGGACACTACTGAGACAGTCATCTTGCAGTCATTTTATTTAGGGGCAATTAACGTAAGTTGAACCTTTCAGTTCTCTATATCATTTGAGTAAAATCATATTACTTTGTAGTGCTGAAAGTAATATAAATTTGGAGGTTGTGAATTTCCATCATGCCACATGTCCATGTCAGTAAATGGGCGTGGCAGTTTTGTACAAGGTCAAGTTGCAGCACAGTTTAGAACTGTTATCCCATGTAAATAGTAATGTTAAATAATGATTACAAAAGCCAGGTATTGAATATCTCATATTTTATTTAACCTAGGCTGAAAATAAAGCTGATGATTGTGGGTTCGATAAATTTGATGCTGCGACAAATAATGTTTCACGCCTGAATAGAAATACCAATACAAGAAACGTGCCATTGGAAGCATGTGTTCCAGGTTGAATTCAAATATCATATTGATATTAATATAGTTTGTTCAATGGCAAGAGCAAAAAGGGATATTTAATTGGATATGCCAAGAAGGATTTTGGATAAAAAGGTCATGCTTTGTAAATACCTTTTCGGCATGTTAATATACTAGAAACAATTTACATGATAATCAGGTGAATTCAGATACCAATGTTATTTCGATGTCCGGTATTTTATCTATTTATCTGTAGCTTTTCGGTTTGGATTGAACCACTGTTTGAGTTGCGTTTTATTTGGAAGCTACATGTACCCCTGTGTGTGCTGAAACAGCAACAGTTTCTGTTTGAGGGAGCAACCCCGAACTATACGGATATCAACATAATGATGCCGTAACTACGACCTGGTAGGATAAATGTAAAAATCAATGAACATTGAACCTTGTCCAGGTACGTCAATATTTTGCTTAACCGGAACATTTGTGGGAAGGGAACATTATCATCACCAGGGAAGTCAACATCGTCGTTTCATCATGTCAACATTAGTAATGCTACGAGTACGAACATTTGCGGAAGAATATATATAAAACCGGTTCGCGATTTGAGCTCTAGTTATTAACGTTGCAACGTATTCTTGTTATGTTATATTTCTCATGAAAGTCTAGTGAAAAATAAATTTATTGGTGGTAAATATTATACAGTTTGTCTTGAGTGTATCACACAGCGTCAATCAGTCAATAGTTAGGTCAGTCAATAGTTAGGTCACCCAAGCACTATGAAAACTCTCTCATTGCTTGCGTGGTAGATTTCGATCGCGACAGGAGCATGCGCAGATGCGATTTTTGTGTAAGTGGTCTGTGATTTTGTCAATATTATATTTTTACTGTGATTTGTCGATCTGCATTAAATGCAAAAAGTAACAACGCCCCCGGCTGGACTCGAACCACCAACCTTTCGGTTTACAGCCGAACGCGCTAACCAATTGCGCCACGGAGGTGATTATTACTAGGCTGTTTTGGTTTGTCATGTTCACCCGTACACTTCCCCGTACACTTTCTTGCAAAGTCGGGCATCGTTTTTTCTCAAATGTTGCTTGCATATTGCCTTTGCTGTCGCCTTTAATACATGTGCTGTTACTTGAACTTGGAACCAACGTTTAATTTGAACTGTCTATTTTCAATAAAAAAATACTCCAATACGGGAAAAAAATCAGAAAAGCTCACAGACAACAAATAAGAACATCATTTTACTCGACCTAGAATTTCAATCAACGGATTTCAATCATCGGCAAAACCCGATGATGTGAGTGACGTCATTTAATGAGCTCATTAGCATAATTTATGTCCGTGAAATATACAATAGGGTTTTGGTAGTGCCAAGCCCTATATGAAAGCTATGAAGATTGTTAAACGGGGTCAGTCGTCACAAACATGCACAAACACAATAGTCAAACGACCTTGCTATTGTCATGCTATTGTCAACACTCCCTACACAGAGGTCTGCAGTGCAAATCTGTACGATTTTCGCCATGTAATGTCAATGACAGATTTCATTCCGTGGTATAAAGCTATGAGGTTTCCGTGGTCTTCGCTATCTCCAAGCAGATAGAGCAATACGTACACAGACTTTTTTGTAGATGAGGGTTCATTTCATGATTTGGTGAGGTTTAGAATGAGTTAGGATTCCTGTAATTTTGAAGACCACGGATTTTCAAAACGTGCATTTTCCGGCATTGTACGACATAAATTTGGTCACCAAACGTGTTTAAAACTATACATTTTACTGTTCTGCAGATGTTATTGACCCTCCTCTAAAATTCTACATGATTTTTAACATTTTTCTTAGTTTTTGAGATGCCCAATAGACCATTTCCCGAAGCTATATCTAGCAAATATTGCAATCACTATGACTCCATTGTTTTCTTGCGTATAACAAAATATGACATGCAGCGTGACCTCCCTACTGGCTGGGTCACCCAAGCCCTATATGAAAGCTATGAAGATTGTCAAACGGGGTCAGTCGTCACAAACATGCACAAACACAATAGCCAAACGACCTTGCTTTTGTCAACACTCCCTACACAGAGGACTGCAGTGCAAATCTCTACGATTTTCGCTATGTAATCTCTATGGCGGATTTCATTCCGTTGTATGAAGCTATGATGTTTGCGTGGTCTTCGCTATCTCCAAGCAGATAGAGCAATACGTACATGGACTTTTTTGTAGACGAGGGTTCATTTCATGATTTGGTGAGGTTTAGAATGAGTTAGGATTCCTGTAATTTCGAAGACCACAGATTTTCAAAACGTGAATTTTCCAACATTTTACGACATAAATTTGGTCACAAAACGTGTTTAATACTATACATTTTACCATTCTGCAGATGCTAATGACCTCCTCTAAAATTCTACATGATTTTTAACACGTTTCTCAGTTTTTGAGATGCCCAAATAGACCATTTTCCGAAGCTATTTCTAGCAAATATTGCAGTCACTGATACTCCATTGTTTTCTTGCGTATAACAAAATCTGACACGCAGCGTGACCTCCCTGCTGGCTGCAATTCTGAGTCCCCTAGCACCTTATGGTGACAATGGCCTCATATCGAATATCTACGGTATTAGGTGAATATTGATGTACATTCCATGGAGGTAAGAACATGCGCTATAAAGCATAAATTAGCAGCTGAAAAGATCGTCTGACTTCCACTTTGGTACATAATGGGCATAACTAATTGGCCACATATAAAAAAAGAAAAAGAAGTTGAATTCCAAAGCTTACATAATGTGTTATTCCCTTCGTTTAACAATACTTGTGGATTCTCGGTCAGTAGTAATCGTCAATAGGTCACCTTATCTTTGAGAAAACCACCCAAAAACACACAATAACAGACTTGATAGAAAACTATGCAAAATGTGTAACACTTACCGTTTTTTCTCGATGTAGAGTTTCAACGGTGAACTTGCGGTAGTGGATCCCAAGCTGGTTTTAGTGCAAGGATATGATGTTTTATCAAATTCCATAATGAATAGAAAATGAACTTGACCTGGCTTAGTGCTAATAACTTCCTATTGCAGCTCAGTACGGAGCTATACTGGAAGCCCTCTGAAACCTAGAGGATGTGGATGTTTGTACAGGTAACAGACCCGGGATGATCCCCTACTCTTTACGATGAGGTCTGCAACTATTTTAACGTGTTCAGGGTGAATCGTCTGAATACACGGGAACAACGGCTTAACGTGAATATCCGAATCACGGCGAACTGACACTCACTGAATAGACCTGCACGTTGTATACACAGTGAATGGGGTAGAGGAGAAATTCTACAATTAAATTTGATTATCAGCTTAAACCACGGAAAGAGACTCCGATAACTAACACTCACTGAATTAAGATTTGATTGTAGAATTTCCGACCTAGATAGGAACTTTTTGGGGTGAACAAGGAATCATCCTGGCTTCAAGTCGACTTGAACATGTTGAACCCACGATTGATAGATAACTCCCGACCGACGATCAGCGCGCTAGACCGCTCGGCCACATCTACCTCTACATCTGGCAATGACCCGGCCACGATATAACTTCATGGCCAGCTGAGACTGTATACAAGTCTTATATGACCAGCTCAATGATTATAATAACTTCAAGGGGATCTTAGCTAAGCCAAAAATAGTTTCTGTTTGTGTGAATTGTATTTTAACGCTCGGGCTCGCAAGACGTCTTTAAACTAGATGGCGCGGTTCTCGGCTTACGCAATTTGTGGTTTGACGCAATAGGATCCTATCGGAACCGTATACGACGTGCGAGATAAATTGGTTAGTTTCGTTCGGCTTGTTTAGTTCTCTCATATGAAAAGTCAGATTTCAATCGCAACCATACTTGGTAACAATAATCTTTGGGTAAAGGGGACTATGCCAGGGATCGCATTCTGACGCGTCTGCGCGTCCTAGACCTCTCACATCTACATCTACATCTATGAACATACTCAATAAAGTTGTCAAGAGACAATATCTAATTGAGAAAACAATACAGACGTCAGTCAGAAAACATGGTACCAAATACACACAAGAGATACATAATACAATTACACTTAATTACTTAAATTACTAAGACCAGTTTTAAAGGAGACTAGTTTGTTGCAGTCGAGTAATGAGGACGGTAGTGCATTCCAGTTCAATATTGTACGCGGGAAGAAACTGAATTTCTTGTAGTGACGCGTCAGATTTCAAATTGGAAAGACTTGCGGGTCCCGATCAATTGACGATGTATGGAAATGGAAACCTTAAGAAATTCTGTAAATTACATATCCATCCTTTGCTCACAATATATATTCATTAAAACTGTCCGTAAAAAAGTAAAATTTTCAAATACCCAAACTTCAGGACCCCTCAATTTCTTGGGGACCCTTACATTTGTTTTTTGAAGTCCTACGGGGTCCTGAAAAGTGTCATGGGACCTCTCACATTTTTGATCAAGTGCTATCCCTGCACTGTGCTCATGTGGTGTATACAGATTGATCTACTGAGACATCTACATGACCTTTGATCCCCATTTTGATCAACAATTTAAACTGCACTTATTGCTGCTGTTTTGGGCTCTCGTCTAAACTCAGACTTCAAACTAAGCCAATATTGGGGACAATATTCTTTAGCTAAGGGGCTTGAGGTGCTCATGGAGTGTATACGTCTTGACCTCTAATGACCTCCTATATGACATTTGACCCCTTTCTCTAAATTATACACCTTTGTCCAATCTAGGCACCTTTCTTTATATTATAGGCCTACACCTTTCTCCAATCTAGACACCTTTCTTTAAAAATACACACAGTGACCTCAACTGCTCCCTACATGACCTTTGACCCCTTTCTCTGAATTATACACATTTCCCCATTCTAGACACCTTTCTCTATAATATACACCCTTCTCCACTATAGATCCCTTTCTGTAAAATTACACCCCTTTCCTCTTTTCTATAGACCCCATTCTCTTGTTTTTATATATACCTTTCTATACATTTTAGACCGTTCAATCTCTTTACAATCCTATATACACCTTTCTCTCATCGACACCTGTCTCATACTTTTATACCATTTTGATCCCTTTGGCCTTCCATACTGTACACTTGGTACTATCGGTTTGATACATGATGGTCTTTGGCTCAACTGCTCTATACAGTGTGGTTCAATAAAACGTTGACAGTTTTTTTAAGCCATTTTTTTTTAAATTCTGTAGATTTAAAAAAAAATATCGTTACAAATAACCTTACGGTTGCAAAGTAACAGCTATTTCAAAAAAGTCTGTCCCATTTCACTCTGTTCACGGGTACTGATTTCGCGACGTTACATTGAATACTGAATGATGAATTGCATGTAAGAAATCTTAAGATTTGAAGATCCCGCCAGGTGAACCAGTGTAATTAACATCTTAACTATCCGGGTGTGAAATCAATACGTAATAATAATACCACGAGTGACCCTAATTAGAATTATTGATTTTCATAGATTGGAAGTGTAATTGTCTATGCCTTAAAAGTGACGATGCCAAAGTGACGATGCCGTGGACAAAGAGATTTTGGAGAGATCCTCTTCAAATAGCTATCACTTTGCCGTCATAACATTATTAACATTGACATTTTCAGCATAGATGGCCAAGATGATATTTTTGAGGAATATGTAAAAACAAAAACCACCAAATTACCGGTATACGACGTGTGAGCGCAGTGTCACGAATATATTGTTTTCGTAAGCCTAAATCTGGTACAAATTGCTCCTCATAGAAGAAAGCAGCAAGTGTTATGTAGTGATTTGTCTGTTACAACCTTCTATTTTTTCAGTCCCGACCCTTTTTCGAGAAAAGTAAGACAATTGGAGACCCACAAAATGGATATGTGATGTGTTAGATTGACACCCAGTGCTGCGGATATCATATCACCCCTTTTTCGGGAAAAGATAAGGGAGCATGAAACTAATTCGCTCCCCATACATGAAACTAATTCGCTCCCCTTAGGCTTTACACACAAATGTCGGCCTATTAAAACCGCTCTGTTTCAAAAATCCTTCGCTCAATTTTTATAAAAAATTGTAATATTGTGCCATCAACGCTTTAATATCTATAACATATCTGAATATCGTAGTAAGTTTGCCGATTACATTTTTCAGTGAATGCTGCTGAATCGGGAAGTATTGATTTCATCACCTAATTTTCAGTCCTCAGGCTGGGATGCACAGTGGCGGTAAATCGGTGGATAAAATTATAATAAAGTTCAAATCATCCCGGTTTTTTGACAAACTTCACGTACATATTCCACAAAACACACAAATGCAACATTCGAGAGGACAACACCAGCTAATGTGTCGATCTCGCACATCTATGTGCTTGATAGGAACTATTGCTGTACTCAATTTTTTGCCGGAAGTGGATTTCTAGACTGAATTAGTTTAGTTGTGTGCGCCCTACACCAATTGGAGACCCACAAAGTATATAGGTGCTGTATTAGATTGACACCCAGTGCTGCGGATATCGTACGGTCAAAATATTGAATTGTTTGGCGTGTTTATTGGCTTGCAATGGTATTGTCAGTTCATCTCTGAGGGGGGAGGTCAAAAAAATTCGCACAGTCAAAAAAAAATCGCACAGTCAAAAAAGAAATCGCACAGTAAATGTACTACATGAACAATATCTCGTCCCCATTTCTCTTCTCTTTCCCCTCTCCTTCCCCTTTCCCTTCTCTTTCTCCCTCTCCTTCCCCCTTCTTTCTCTCTTTTCTCCCCTTCTTCTCGTCCCCATTTTTCCGCTTCGCCGTCCCCATTTTAGGTGTCCGGGGGGCAGTTTGCCCCCTGCCCCCCACTGGCTGTGCTACTGGTTAATATGAAGTTTATGATGTTAATCTTTTTATTTTGGACGAAAAGTAACGAAACGATTGATCAAACTATTCAATGAAAAGAAGCATAAAACAATATAATATTTGCGAAAATAAGTACTGCATCAGTGATCAGTCATCAAGTTCAAGTTTAGTCCGCTTCGTATACCATGTATTTCACTGTCACACAATCAAACAACACCCTCTGATACTTCGCCTTGCGAAAACCGCTCCCATCCGAGAACCGACCAATACACGGTCTACTTGCATTGGATTTGACCTTTCGACCTCCGTCTGTTACACTATATTATGCTACATCCAAAAAAATGGATGCATATGTAATGATCAATTTGTTTGCGTGGGGTTCTAAATTGACCAATGGCAGGCACGATAAATACCAAGTATATGAATATTTATATACCGTCTTCGCAGAAAGAAGAATCTTGCTCACTTTGATAAATTCAAAATGTCGATTTTCTCGCACTGTATAGCCGCCGTTTCGGTCTAAAATCACACTTTAGGAGTAATCTTTGCCATTGGTCCTCGCCCAAAATACTTTCCTCAGAGATATAGCTACATTTCCGCATATGTGACTATTTCCATGCTATTTCCTATCTTTCAATATCGTGTAATAAAAAAACTTTATACGTCCGAACAGAGACAAATAATTTGATCATTTTTTTACGATAACTAGAAACTCTTACACAGCCACAGAAATATCGCCTTCACGTGTTTCTAGATGTACAGGCAGCAAATTCAAGCGCGTTTTATGAAGGGGTATGATATTATTATGACGCATACAAAGCATCGTCCTAGTAATCCCTAGTGTGCTTAAAGCGCAGTTCTTTGGTAAGTCCAATGTCAGTAGACCTTGTATTTGGTCGGTTCTCGGATGGGATTTGCAGAGGGTGTTGTTCGATTGTGTGACATTGAAATTATACAAGGTATTTAGTCGGTTCTCGGATGGAAGTATCAGAGGGTGTTGTTCGATTGTGGACAGTGAAATTATACAAGGTATACAAAGTCGACTGGTTCAAGCTAGGTAACTCAACTGCTTTCAAATACTTTTCACCTTCACAACCGATACTAACCAAAATGAAACGCAACGATTTGTGTTCTAATTCATCCCAATTGATCCATCATGGAATTAACATGGTTAAAGACAGGCATTATAACACTACAGGCGTGTGTTCAGACGAGTTCAGCTGCTAAAATATGCTGTTATTATTGGCTATTTTTATGATTTAGGCGGCCATTTTGGATTCAAAGTATGTTAACAATGCAAACGTGCTGGATGTGAGTTTAATATATACATACATCCTAGGTATTCAAGGGTTATTTAACACGAAGGTATAGAATCGTATTTAATGGAGTGTGTTCCGTGCACTCTCAGGACTCCCCTAAACATACTTTTTGAACTTCTTTTCATGGTCCTTAAACATATTTAGGGTGTTACCGAATTTAATGTTAGTATGCTAAGGGGTTATTCAAAATGGCGTCCAAAATGGCCGCCAAAAGGGTCAAATTTCACAAAAGAACATACATCAACCAAAATGTATGATGACAGTATAATTATAACTAACTCCAGCACGTTTGCATTGTTAACCCACTTTGAATCCAAAATGGCCGCCTAAAACATAAAAATATCCAATAATAACAGCATATTTTGTATCATATTCATCAAATAATTTAAGGCTACCAGATGGACACCAATAACTACAATTGGTCAGAAGAAATTAGCAAGACGGCTATACCAAATTGATTACAACATGGTCAAAAATAGCTGATTGAACATTCTAGTACATTTTCGCTAAATACCAGTATAGCCTAAGCAGATAAGTTAGTGATTTCATGGTGATAATTATGGTGATAATTATAGGCTTCAAAACCCTACCTTATATTGAAATATCCAAAAGGATCATCAAGCAGTCTCATTCGCCACCTAGTATGCATAGGTAGTTGTATGAATTCATCAATGACCTTATTAATCAGATATCCTATATATTACTTACTTAATTGATTGGGGTCATATGGTATCACTCGCGGTCTGTAGATGATCACCTGGGGTAATTAAATGACCACTCGGGGTCATTAAACGATCCGTTTGGATCATTAAATGGTCATTTGGGGTCATAGAATGATCATATGGGGTAAGTAACCGACCGTCCGGGTCATTATATGATTGATTGGGGTCATTACGCTATCAACTAGGGTCATTAAATTATCAAATGGTGTAATGAAATGATCACTCAGGATCGCATTGGGTCATTAAACAATCACTTTGTGTCAATGGTCACCAAGGGTTATCACATCATCACTTGGATCGAGTCAATAAATAATCATTTGGGGTCATTAAATCATCTCCTGCTGTTATTAGATGACAGTTTGGGCGGCTTGAGTAATCAAATGATGGGTTGGGGCCATTACAATATCACTTGGGGTCATTAATGACCACTCAAGAGTCATTACACGATCCGTTTGATTCATTACATGGTCAGTAAATTGGGGTCATTGAATGATCTCTTGGGGTTAAGCAACCATCCGGGTCATTAAATTATTGCTTGGTGTCATTAACCTATCGCCTAGGGTCATTAAATGATCATCCGGGGTGATCAGGATCGCATTAGGTCATTAAACAGTCACTTTGTGTCAACGGTCACCAAGGGTTATCAAATTATCACTTGGATCGAGTCAATAAATAATCAATTGGGGTCATTAAATCATCCCCTGCGGTTATTAGATGACAGTTTGGGCGGCGTGAGTAATCAAATGATGGATTGGGGCCATTAAAATATTACTTGGTGTCATTAATGATCACTTGGTGTCATTAATGATCACTCAAGAGTCATTACACGATCCATTTTATTCATTACACGATCCATTTGAGTCATTACATGGTCAATTGGGGTCATTAAATGATCACCTGGGGTCATTACATGATCACCTGGGGTTATTACGCGACCATCCGGGTCATTAAATAATTGCTTGGTGTCATTAACCAATCCTCCAGGGTCATTAATTGATCACCCGGGGTTATCACTCTGGATCACTTGGAGTCATTAAACAATCCTATGTGTCAATGGTCACTTAGGTTTATTACAATATCACTTGGATCGAGTCAATAATGGTCATGTAGGGTGTGTGTCAGCTAACGGCTCGGGTCATTAAACCAGTTGGGGTCATTAAATGATCCCCCAGGGTTATTCAATGATTAACTTATTCGGCGACCATCTTGGCCATTTTAAAATTTTAAAAATATTACAGTTTATCATAGAAATATAATGATTTTAGGTTTTAGGTCATTTAACATCAGTTCTATCCATATGGCGGCCATTTTAGAATGCGATAAGTATTCAAAACTTTCACAGAGGTGAATCGTTTATCTAAAAGCATTAGTTTAGCAGTTTAGAACATGGTATGACGCAATATACGCTATTATAAGCTATTTTTACAATTAGGGCGGCCATTTTGATGGCCATCTTGATTTAATATATGTTAACAAAGCAAAAGTACTGGATATGAGTTTCTAATACATACATACCATTGTTAAAAAGTATACTTTTATCATACATTTTGTTTGATATTATGTCCTTTATGAAAATTGACCCCTTTGGCGGCCTTTTTGGACGCCATTTTAAATAACCCCTGAGCATATAAAAAAACAGTTTTGGCATCACCCTGAATGGGCTTTAGGACCATTAAAAGGAAGTTCAAAATGTTGGTTTGGGGAGTCTGGGGAGTGCACGGAAGACCCCAAGTAGATACTACGCCTCTAATTCACTATATGATTATATAAATATATATATACCATTGTCAAATATCCCTTGAATGCCCCTTTAATGTTATATTTCACCCGATTTGCCATCATAAAACTATCTATAAAGGTCATAGAACATGTCAAACTAGATTGCTGATTTATAATAATAATAATAATAAAAAAACAGTGTTTATATAGCGCACTGTGGATCACAATCCCTCAGAGCGCTTTACAATATGATACATCATAAAACAATAAAAATACAAGCAAATCAATAAAAAAAAAATTGCAAGACCAACAATTGCACATTACATCAAGCATCGCATGACAGATTAAGCAACTAACGAATATTAGCAAATAAAACGACAAAACTGAGAAAAGTGCCCTTTTGTTCTCCCTTGTGCCTTTATTTTCTTTATATTTTAGCAGCTTTAAAATGGATTATTCCTTAGAAAAATAATAAGTCAGGTCAAACTAATTACTGGTGGATAGAACATTGTTCAAAGATATGAATTGCACCAAAAAACACAAACATTAGATTTTTGCCCAAAAACGGTCTTTTATACTGAAAATGGCTTAAAATCGATTTCTATTTTTGACACCCCCCTTCATTGGAAACCTTACTAATTAAGCACTTAATTTAGCCTAGGTGTAGAGCTGTAA
This sequence comes from Ophiura sarsii, assembly GCA_035610835.1. NCBI lineage: Eukaryota > Metazoa > Echinodermata > Ophiuroidea > Amphilepidida > Ophiuridae > Ophiura > Ophiura sarsii. Next base: position 57,440,444 of record CM069445.1, on the reverse strand, counting down.
CAAAAAAATGCCGTGATGCATTTTTTTAAAGCACATTTATTGCCTTTGGATGTTCTACTGATATAAAAACCGACTATTATTATTATTATCATTATAATTATTATACCCAAAACCAAAAAAACATACATTGCAAAGACATATCCCTATTTTCTCCAGTATTTCATCTTTGGTGCCAATAAGTTTCTTTTAGCATATCTTATTTTCATATGTTGTAAAATCAATTATTTGATTCATAAATTCATAATAATTTTGAACCTTTTCGCTCGAGGAGAATACTATACTCAAGAACACCGATGATCAAAATATGGCACATAAGAGAGTATGATGGTATTTCAAGTATTAACAGTCGAGATTGCTTATCAAAGTGACATCTATGATTGCATTACAACCAGGACAAGTTCCCCAAATTTCACTTTCTATTATATTTTAGACTCGAAATAGTACATAACTAATTAAGTTCTTGACTTCTATCCTATCTTTATATGAGCACCAATAAACTGTTCTTTAATTATGATATTAAACACTTTTGGGCAGAAAATGAATGGGTTTTCACATGATGGAAAAAGCAAAAACCGCAATGTAATTAAACAAATTGCCCCAACAAAAAAGAAAATAAACTTGTAGAGCTTTAAAATATCTGTATACATCATCAATATATAGTTCAGTCAGCTCCAAATTGGGGAGCCTCATTACATCAGCGACTTTTCAAATGTGGAGAGCGTAGGCGCGCATAAGGCTCAGATTGTGGAACAAGGCGCACTGTGCATCGTTATGCATGGACGCTTGCGTTTGCCGAAATGACGCGCGTACGCTTGGATTACTTTTGATCAGGGAGAGATCAAAAACGCATATTTCTCGCCAATTTGGAACTGATTAAACTATAGCAATCTCAACAAAGGCTGCGAGGTCTACATTTCAAGCCCTGATATGTAGGACTAAATGGAAGATATCTAGTCCATTCCCATCGTTTTATATAGTTCATAATCAATGGCAAATCGTAGCACGATGAGGACTTAATCTTCCGAGGACGATCACTCTTTCGTGGATCATCATCATCGTTGTCGTCATCGTCGTTAGCGGGATCCACGTCCTCTACCGATGCGTCTAAGTCCGATGAACATTGTTCACGCCACGACAGCAAACCTCGTTCCTCGCGTGTTCCTGTTTGAATTTTGAAAGTGTATAGCTGCATTTATTGGCCCATGGACATGATGGAAGGCAATAGACACATTTATTGTCTATATAAGCATTATTATGATAAATTTCCAATCCCAATTATAAGTAAAGATATTACTGCCTGTCGTGCCGCCAACCGACGAGGAATAAGCTATTCTGTTTTGAAAATATTTCAAGCAACCTACAATCATCATTGACAATTAGTCAAAAAACTTTTTTAATTCCTACAATTTAAGCACGAAACGAGATAAGGGATCCTTCTCGTTCATCAGTATAAACGGCACAGCGTTTTAATTTTAGAAAACAAACAAACAAAATTGCAACCCCCCCCCCCCTCCAAAAATTAAAAATGTGAGGAGACGTGACTTAATATCCTACGTCAATAAGCTACCCAAACCTACCTGGTATGGTGTTGTCCAGAAAGAATGCGAGGAAACCACCTACAAACATTCCAGTTGACAGTAATACAACAATTATCTGATTCAATTCAGGAACACCTGTTGATGAATCATCGGTCGATTAATAATAGTATTGAGTTAGTGCCTATTAACAGATGTAATTAAAACAACTACTTTTTGAAAACGGACATGTTTAGGATTTTTGTCACCTTCGATTTCATACCCGGTTACCAAAAATGTAATTGAAATCAAACGATGTATGAGAAAAGATGCCGTTTTTAAGATGTTGTAAATATATTATGCGTAACCAATCTGTAACGAATTGCCCCTTGCTCCTCCCTACCTTCCCCTACTCCTACCCACCTCCCCTACTTCTCACCCACCTCCCCCTACTCCTCGACCATTCTCCCCTGTGGTTTCTTTAGGAGGTTGTCTTTTTTTTCTTCTAAAAACGTGGTATTTACGACTAGGATATCGTTTAATCCGTTTTTATCTCTCCGCGTGCAAAAGTAATCCAAGCGAACGCGCGCCATTTCGGCAAACGCAAGCGTCCATTCATATGATGCACGGTGCGCCCAGGTCCTGCAATGCGAGCCTTATGCGCGCCTACGCGAGTCTTCTGTATTAATTCGCTGATGTTATGAGGCTCGCCAATTTGGAACTGACTGAACTATCGCCGATAAATTCTTAAATTCTGAAATGGTACAATATAGGAGAGGTCATCTGCCATGTCTGCGCAGTTATGACGCTTGCAAAAACTTGGAACTTTCTTTTTGTGCTAAGTATGTGATTTGACTTATTTTTCACGAACCTGTAGATATAGCTCTTGGATTCGTCTTAATCCAATGAGGAACCACTAATCCCATAAGAGTAGAGAAACCAAAAACAAACAAATTCCTTGAAGAATTCAGATCTACAAACTGTAAATTAGATATCCCAACCGCAGTTACCATACCTATACGGAATATACAGGTATACATGTAAATTTTGTAAATAGGTGTTACACTAACTCAATTGAAAGAGGTCCCATCGCCATCGTTTTCACTTATTCATGGGGAAAGACACATTGTAGTATTAGGACTGGTTTTAACATTCCGATCATCTATGTGAGCATAGTCACACTTCAATCACGTTGACAGGAGTGCAATTAGGGAATAAAGGTATTGTTATTAGATACGTGTTATATTGTCTGACATTGCGGACGGTAGTATTATTTTAAGTCGAACAACGACGCCGCAGGCGAAGTTGTTTCACGCATAAAATAATACTCATTCTTAAACAGTCATACTTTAGACATTTATTTAATCAAAATTGTACCTTAAATTGCCCACATTCCATCCAATCCCGTGCGGTGAGTACAGGATTGTGCATAAGCACGCAGGAAAATCGCAGTAGATGCACAGCAGAAGTGCGCGTTATGGAAGAAAACTTTAGTTACCACGCACGTGGTCACGCTCATTTATGTACGCCGTGTCATTTATATATCAGATAAGTTAAAAGTAGTCTGATATAAATGTCGCCGATTTCTCTGAGAACCAATGAGAATTGCCTAAACATTCTTAGCTGTTAAAGAATACAAAATAACAAATTAGTGTCATGTGTTCCGTTAGACGTTACAATTATGATTTACTTGGACTATGAAATTCGCGAATTAATGAATTTATACCAGTACCAGTTTTAACTATCACAGATTAGACTTACCAAACGTACAGCACAGGACACCACCTACAACAGGAATAGGTATTGTGGTAAAGACTGCAGAGAACTTGGTGAAAAGTCCTAAAAGTACCATAAATGCACCTGCCGCCTGGACTACTACCCTACTGCCGACCTGATGGGACGAGAGGATTATCAATGGTTATTTATAAGTAAAGGTCATTATCCGTGTACCATTTTATTTCTCGATGAATGTTTTAAAATTCTTTTAACTTCTGTTTTAGACTGATGATACAGGCCAAGAGACTAAAGGAATTCCTTTGAAGTTTGACACAATACACCTTGCATGCCTAGTCGACTTGAAATTGAAAGTTTGAAACACAAAAAGAAGAGGCTCTGATCGAACCCAATGACATGCCAGTATTCAACAATAACATAGTGTACTTATTAAACAAGATCGTAAGTGAAATAGTCATGGCAATCAGTTCGGGGTTGTCTGTCTGTCCGTCCGTCTGTGTGTCTGTCGGGGCGGTCGGGCTTGGTGTTTGTCTGGGTGTCTGACTGACGATGGTATGGGTAGGTGCCTACCTGTTGGGTTGTTTGTTTGTTTTTGAGTTTGGTTGTTTTGTAAACCATTAAGGTAATACATTGTTACCTTTGTTATTCCAATAGCACCGACGTTCTCACTAAATGATGTGCTTCCAGACGCAGTTCCAAACGCCCCACAGAGAATACATCCAATCCCCTCTATACCAATGCCTCGATTTATGGCGTGCGGTGGGGGAGGAGGTGCACCACTCATACGGGCGCATGCGTAATAATCTCCGACTGATTCTACCATAGATGCAAATATCCCTGCCATTATTCCAATTACACTTCCTACTGAAACGGAAGGAGTGCCCCATTGACCTGAGGCGGGAAAACATGATTACAAAAGTGTAGTTTAACTTTTGTCACTTCAAACTTTGTTCATTAGTATACTGAACTTAGTGTAGACATATTAGCATCAAAAAATATGTTTTCTGAACAACCCCACTCCTCCCGTAACCATGGTAACATACCTGGATACGGCACTGCGAACCAAGGAGCATCATGTAGTACCTGAGTGTTTATATCTGTACGAGCCGCATAGCCATACATGGATGGATCATCTGGAAACACGTTGGTAGCTGTGAGGATAGCGCATATTATCCATGCAGTCATAATGCCAATAATTATCTGACAATAAAAAATTATGAAAATGAATTTAAAAAGAGTACCAATTATACATATGGAATTTATACACAAGGAATTATATGATACCTACTGATAAGAGAAAGTAAAGGTTTGTAATACCCCTGTCACACATACGGCGATCAGGCCTTGCGTTCTCGTTGCGTTGAAAAAAGTGTCAAAACGCCATGCAAGACTCTAAAAAACCCGATTGGGGACGCAGTGGACACCATTTAGTGCGGGTTAGGGTCCCCATGATCGCCCTTGAGGGCCACATAAATCGTCGCGATTGTTTACGCTCTGCTGCGATCAAGCCAGCTCTTGTATCGCGCTTTTAAGTCGCTGTATGCGTTACTATTACCTTCTCAACACGTTTTCATAACGTTCTCTGCGTCGGCGCAGAGAGTACAGAGCGAGTGCACGAAGGGTATTAGATTAACAAACAATAGAAATAATAGGGTCATCCAATAAGTTCTACCTCCTCACTTATAATATGGCTAATATGAATGTCAGCCTCAGAGATTTGTCATGATTATAGCTCTGAATCATAACTACACATAAATGATAACTGATATCGGTTTTACTTTTGGTATGATGCAATCAAAGGCAGCAAGAAATGTTGAACAATGGACACGAACAATTACACTAATGATTTTTTTTAATTTCCGGGTTTTCTCTCCGTAGCCTACGGTATATGATTAAATGGATGATTTCTGAATATAATGCTGTATTATCATGATTCAATGGGCATTTTTCTGCAAGAAATCAGTGACTTTTATTGTTTATATTATGTTCAAGAGATATCTGTAATTTAGAATGGTTTTAATTGACCTATGGTACGGTTTGTCTCTTAGAATTGGCCAAATTAATAGCACTTAGGAGACATTTGGCTATTTATTATCCGTTTCCGTCGCACTAAATGGAACATTGGTTTTCACTGCATCTCCAGAATAGTACAATCAGTACTCAGACCAATTTAGTATGAAATTGTAGATGAGATACAAAGCTACGATTGTGGCATATTTTATATGAGGCCGTAAGTTTTGAACTCGCCACCCTTACCGTTGCATGTCCAGATTTTTACATTTTACACCATCTGAGATTCGAATTAGCATATCGCAATAACCATTTGTTCTACCCCATAAAAAGTATATATTTTCTGAACGGTAATCTCACAAGGAATCCAAATATGCTATTGGAATTTAGATAAGACTTGATGGTAACATGTTGTGATTAAGAATGTTAAAATATTATCGATTTTTATCATATTTTGATTTAAGCTCAATTATAATTTTATTCCTATCCCAATCATAATTTTACTGTGCATATTTAAGTTCCTCATGCAATTACCCATCAGAACATAATAGTTGTTAATGGTAAACATGTTGAAATATACTATATCGAGAAGTAAATGAGCACAAACGTTTAAATTTCATATTTATTAGAGTTTACAAGTATATTTTTTTATTTTTGGTATGCACCCTATCCTGATTTAAACGGCATTTTTGAATTCCCCTATTTGAGAGCTTTCCAAAAATGTATAATTTTGCTATCATCGGTTGAATTTTTTTTTGTTATAGTCATGTATGTAAACCCGATGAATTAGGGCAAGTTCACTGTGTAGCGAATAGGGAAAAAGCCAAGGACAACGCAATCGATTCATGATTACAATTGTTGCACAATAGTTGACACATTTGTTGAAACGGAATCTTATAGAATATAAAATTATCTATAAAATGAGAGCAAAAACATGTTTGTATCATACAGGGATGAGGAGCTATAGTAAATTGAACGTAGAATTGGGAACATTTTCTATATTCCCCATAGAGATTGCACACAGCGCCGCCGCCACCGCCGCCGCCGCCACCGCCACCACCCCTGACTTTCACAACATAATCAAACATATCTCAGCCAAACATTTATAGAAATACCTGATTTATTAATACAATGTAGCTAGATAAATAGGCTTTCACATGACACCTCAACCATAGCTCTACCACATTTAGTTGTTGAGTAAATAGAGAGAGATGGATGATTCGTCACCAAAAATGCAACGCCACCACCCTTTTTGGGTGGTGAGTTCAAAACACATGGCCATGACTGGCTTATATAATAGCAAAGTTATGAGGTAGGAGGTAGATCCTATTGAATGACCCTCGTAGATACAGACGGAATAACAATGAACCATGATTATAAAGTTCTAATCACATTGCCGATCTTTAACATTGATTGTTATTTAAATATAATTATCTATTAGAGAGAATTTTCCTAGCTTAGCGTAATCCGATAATGCCACTTTTGTATAGCCATGGAAATAGTGGTGTTTCTGTTGGCGGGAATTTTAAACAGGTGTATCAATAACATTGTTGATTAATCTGAATACATTAAAATGATATAGTGATAGTATCATGCTGAGTTTGTCCCTGCTTATATCGGTTCAATAAGAAAACCATATTGAATTATATAGATCACAACAAAAATGTGATAGTTGTGGAAGAGTATGTTTGGCTTTATAGTTTGATTGTCTCCTGACAGCAAAGGTTTCTTTCACACTTGACGTTTAAATATTTGCCGTGCAGTGCGGTACGTTATCGCAATGGAGTTAAATCATGTTTTTAATTGCCCGCAATGGAGTTAAATCATGTTTAACTGCCATTGCGGTAGTCTGCGACGCATTGCGTTGACGCTGACCTTCTCCTATTTTGCCAAACGGCGTTCGAACTGACATCGCATGCGGTGACCTGCGGTGACCTGCGGTGACCTGCGTTGACCCGGCGTGACCTACAGTGAATTACCGTACATTGCGGTGGAAGTAAGGTTACCGCATCGTATCGCACGGAAAACATTGCCTAGTATAGTGTGAACGAACCTTTACTGCACTCGCAGAGGACAAGTAGTTGTTATGCGTCCTTGATACGTCGATGGGACACTCACTTTGCGCTGCCACAGCGATACTACTGACTCATTATATAGCGCTCTGAACAGATCGCCGAACCTCCACGTTTGTTTTGTGCATGCACTAAACAGGCGTGGTGCACTGGCGCTCAAGGACGACCATTGGGACCCTCTCACGACCCTCTAGTGTCCCAGCCAGTTCCCACTGCGTCACCGAGGTAAGGAGTTCGTGGAGATCTTGATGCGCTTGGCTTGGCTTTTTGACAATGTTTCAGCATAATCCAAGCGCCGGCCTGATCGCAGCAGAATTTGAAAGGGTTTGAGTGACCTTGATTTAAAAATGGACAATTTCGGACAGTATTCCGCGCTATCACTGCGTGTTATACACTTTTTATAGCGCAGTGCAATCGCTGGCCTGATCGCCGTATGTGTGACAGGGCCTTAAACAAAAGTTGATATCATACGTATCAATAGCGCCGACGGAAATGCCTTGATGTAAACATAGCAAATGATTTCTATATATGATTAAATTTCTAAATGGTGACATCTAACTCTGTTTCGAATAAAATATAATGTTGCTGTATTTAAAAAAACCCAATAAAAACTTGTATTGTTGAACTTTAACAGGCGTTCTAATTCCATGAAAAAAATAGTCATGCGTTCAAAATAATAGCAAAAACCAACGAGGTGATTTTATTTTCAACTCAAGAGGGCATCATTCTAGTTTTAAGTTAACAGTTCAAACATTGATGCAAAAATATTCTACAGCTGTAAAATCAATAGAAATTTTGAAAAATCAAAATATAGACAAATAATTCAATTTCAAAAGGTGGTATTCTCCTAACAAAAGAGTGCTGTGTTCAAAACAGTATAAGCCGTAGCATTTCTAATATTCAACTCTACTGGGCGGCACTCTGCTCTTAAGAAAACATTGTTGCAATACCTTTGTAATATCTATGGACTTTTTAACTGTCTTTTAAAATTACATATGGCTAAAGCAATATTATATTATCTTTTTCAATTTTTTACATATTTTAAAACATATATATTTGACTTATCAGGCATGTCAGGGAAGACTTTTCGTGACTCATATATCTTGACTGTATTTTTTCCGTGAAGACCATCACACAGGCCTTTACTAAATCATAATGAAAATCTGCTTCAAATTTGTCAACATATTTGTTTCGATTTTTATCATATATAAAACATTCCATACTACAGTTGCGATCGTAGCCGGAAATACTAAACGGTTATAACACGGTGTCAACCATGGATTTCTATTTACGAACGAAATGAAACACTCAGCAAATTGAAATTGTCGGTGCAGATTCCGACAGTTTATTTCAAACTATTCAAACCATGATTTTGAAGTAATTAGGAATCGTATCGCTCTGTAACTTAAAGGATCTTTACGATATATGATCAAAAATGCAAATGCAAATCTGCAAGAAAATCTGCTTTCGAAGTAAAAATCAAGGATCGAGGGCATCATTTGGAAAAGATCGCATAATTACTTACCGGGAAAAGTTTAAAAGCTGGAAACTTTACTGTACGGCATTGCTTATTTGAATAGCTAACGCACGGAATGTCCACGTTTGAAAGATATTGCGAAAATATGACGATTAAACCTATTGTTCTGTGAAAATAAAGATATAATTAAACACTATATTTGTGAGTTTAATGTTTAAGTATTTTTGGTTAAAAGAAAAAACAGAAAATATTGACAAAAAAGACACCCAAAGGCTCATTATTGCGTTTCATAAAGCAATATTAGTATAATATACAATACAAGTATAACAAGAAGATTATGCTTAAGGCCCTGTCACACATAAACGGTGATCAGACCAGCGATTGCACTGCGCTATAAAAAGTATATAACACGCAGTGATAACGCGGAAAACTGTCCGAAATTGTCCAATTTTAAATCAAGTTCACTAAACCCTTTCACATTCTGCTGCGATCAGGCCGGCGCTTGGATTTCGTTGAAACATTATCAAAATTAGTGTGAACGAACCTTTGCTTTCAGGAGACAATACAATTTTATAAAGCCAAACATACTCTTCCACAACTATCACATTTTTGTTGTGATCCATATAATTCAATATGGTTTTCCTATTCAACGATATAAGCAGAGACAAACACATCATGATATTAACACTATATCATGTCAATGTATTAAAGGGACATTAAGTGGTGTTGAAAAGTTTAAATGTTTAAAAATTTACTTCAGAATTCAAGATGAACATTAAAAATCGCCATTATTGTTGTTTCTACTAACAAAAAACACAGCAAAACTAGATTTAAATAATATCATCGCTATTTATTGAAAAACGCCCTCTATGCAAATATGGTTCGCGTTATGTATCACGCGTACTGCACGGGGATACTGTCGGACGTAAAATGCTGGTCCCGCGGGATAAGCATTTTTTGAATCGACGTTTTCTTGTACAAAAAGAGCTGATTTTTCTTAATCCTTATAGGTGTAAGTTCATACATGTAATACAATTATAAAAATAAACTAATCTCAGTTTTTATCATAATTGAGGGCGCTGCCTCCAACACATCTCTTAGTGTCCCTTTAAGGTTAAGCAAAAATGTTATTGATACACCTGTTCAAAACTCCCGCCAACAGATTTCCATGGCTATACAAAAGTAGCATTATCGGATTACGCTAAGCTAGGATAATGCTCTCTAATAGGATTTAAATAACAATCAATGTTAAGGATCGGCAATGTGATTAGAGCTGTAATAATCAGGAATCCTTGTTATTCCGTCTGTATTTACGAGGGTCGTTCAATAAGTTCTATCTCCTACCTCATAACTTTGCTATTATATAAGCCAGTCTTATGAAATATGCCACAATTGTAGCTTTGTATCTCAGCTACAAATTCATAGTAAATTGGTTTGAGTACTGATTGTACTTTTCTGGAGATGCAGTGAAAACCAATGTTCCATTTAGTGCGACGGAAACGGATAAGAAATAGCCAAATTTCTCCTAAGTGCTATTCAAGGCCAATTCTAAGACTATTCAAGGCCAATTCTAAGACTATTCAAGGCCAATTCTAAGACTAATGTCATAAGGCTGACATTCATATTAGCGATATTATGAGTGAAGAGGTTATGGCAGGCCCAATGTCCAGTAACTCGAAAACCAAATTTTTCTCGAAAAACTTGGTTTAGCTATTGAAAAACCAAGTTTTTCGGACAGCTAAAAATGAAAAACCAAGATTATCGATTTGAAAAACCAAGATTTTCAGCTAGCTGGAGAAAATCTTGGTTTTTCGATCGAAAAACCAAGTTTATCAAAGTGTAATGTCCAATTATTTGAAAAACTTGGTTTATCAATTGAAAAACCAAGTTTTTCGACGCCTAGGTGAAAATCTTTTGTGTTTCAAATCGATAAGCTTGGTTTTTCAAATGATAAAGTTTTTCGAATTATTTTACGTTCCGCGTCGAAAAACTTTGTTTTTTGATAGATAAACCAAGTTTTTCAAATTATTTTACATTCCGCGTTGAAAAACAAGTTTTACAAAATGATAAACCAAGTTTTTCGAATTATTGGACGTTAGGCGTCGAAAAACTTGGTTTTTCAATTGATAAACCAAGTTTTTTCGACTTATTTTACATTCCGCGTTGAAAAACCAAGTTTTTCGATCTAAAAACTTGTTTTTTTCAAAATGATAAACCAAGTTTTTCGAATTATTGGACACTAGCGGCGTATCATTGCTACGCTCGGGTCCCCACTAGATGGTTATGCCACATTACCTACTGAAACCACATAAACCCTCTACAACCCCCAAACCAGGTTGATTTATAACCATATCCCTCATAAAGGCATTATAAACCCCTACAACCCCCACCCCCAATTAGGTTGATTTGTAACCATATCCCTCCTAAATCATTTACCGTGTCTACTTTATTAGCTCCTACCTCTCAAACCGCATCAATTTAACCCTCGGTACTTTTAAAACCACATAAACCCCCTACAATTGCCCACCCCACTGCAACTACACCAACCAGGTGGATTTATAATCATAACCCTCCCTAACCATTTCCCGCGGCTACTTCATTAACTCTTAACCCTATCCTAAAACGTTTCCCGTGGTTTTACCCCCACCGCCCCCCTCCTCCATGCACACACCCCAACCAGTTTGATTTATAATCACAACCCTCCCTAAACCATATCCCGTGGCTACTTCATTAACCCTCGGTCCCTTAGATTGTTTGGCATGCCAACTTAAAGTAAAGAAATCAGGTTGCTTCACTAACCCCCGCAAAACGCTACTTGTACCATTATAATCCTAGCCCTATTCTAAACCATTTCCCGTGGTTTTACACCGCCCCCCCCCCCCCCCCCCCCCCCCGTGTGGCTTCTGCGCCATGTGTAGGAGTGCGTGTGCCGCGCGGCAGCCAGCCCTTGCGCAAACATGCACGCGACGCGTTACCACGGTAAGATTACGCTGTAGTACGCGCAACGCACAATGTTGTTCAATTCTAGCGGCATTTATGAGCCAAATCTGAGAGTTTTTTTGCTGTTTTTGGAGCCAATTGTTAACCAATTTCACTGAAATAAACTTTAACACCCTTCCCGTTATTTCTTCTATCTTTCATGCAAATTATGCGCTACTTTGATCTCAACTAACGGAGAAATAAGGATAACAAACATACACCGTTTCCAGATTTATAGTAAGATTAGGCGTCGAAAAATTTGGTTTTTCAATTGATAAACCAAGTGTTTCGAATTATTTTACATTCCGCGTTGAATAACAAGTTTTTCGTTCGAAAAACCAAGTTTTTCAAAATGATGAACTAAGTTTTTCAATCGAAAAACCAAGTTTTTCGAATGGACATTAGGTGTCGAAAATCTTGGTTTTTCAATTGATAAACCAAGTTTTTCGAGAAAAACTTGGATTTTCATTTGAAAAACTTAGATTTTCACTAGATAAACTTGGTTTTTCGAGTTACTGGACATTAGGCCATCAACATTTAACTTTGATAAACTTGGTGTTTCGATCGAAAACCAAGTTTATCTAAGTGTCATTATCATCATCATCCTTCGGCTGCAGAGCAGGCGACCACAAGTTTCTTCCATGCACGACGGTCTTGATCACGAGTGACAATCTGTCGATCTTCAATCATGCCTTCATTGTCCCCTAAGCGTTGTATATATGTCAGATATGTTGTGCAAGGGCGACCAGGTCTCCTTCGGCCATGTGTTGGTGCGTAAGTGGCATACTTTTTAGCAGGCTCTTCATCAGGGAGACGGAGTATATGGAGTATATGGCCAAGAAATCTCAGCTGGCGGCGCTTTACACGGTAGATAAGAGGCTCTGTCTTGGTCATGTCTTAAATTGTGGTGTTTGGGACATGATCCATGCGCTTGTTGTTTAGCATTATCCTGTAGCAAGAGGTAGCAAAGGCATTTATTTTGCATTCCATATCTTGGGATATCACCAAGGATTCACATCCATACACTACAGTAAGATAGTCACACGGGTGGTATTGAATAATTTCATCTTTACTGTGATACCTATTTGGGGCTCCTCCAGAGGCGTTCTAACTTCCAAAATGCGCACCATGCTAATGCCTTGCATCTTTTAAGAACACTTGCACCCGATGCCATCATAGAGCCAAGCTACCTGAAATCTGTCACATGGTTGATGGTATCCCCATGGACCTGAAGTGTCGGGTGAGGATTGCAGTTGGCAGTCATGTACTCTGTTTTAGATACGCTAATGTAGAGGCCGAGATCTTTTGCTGCTGCAGCAGTTTCTGTCAGCTGCGTCTGGGCTCGTGGAATTGTTGTCTCGAGTAAGGCAATGTCATCAGCAAAGTCTAAGTCGTTGAGAACAATGGCAGGATGACGCCTCGAACGACGTGGATGTGTCACAACTCCTGAGTCAAGATCAGATGTGGCCTTTTTCAATAGGTAGTCTACCAATATCACAAATAGGAATGGAGCCAGAACGTCACCCTGTAGCACTCCAGTGGAGACAGCGAAAGGATCAGAGATACTGCCATCGACCATCATAGCACTTCTCGAGTTGTTGTACAGTACACCTATAGCGTCGACTAAAGCTTTTGGGATTCCGTAATGTCGCAGTACTGCAAACATAACTTTCCTGTTTATGGAGTCGAAGGCTTTCTTGAAGTCTATGAATGTGACTGTGAGAGGTAGCTGCTTGTCTTAAAACCCTTCCATGATCCTCCTCAGGATGTTGATTTGCTGAGCACAGCTTCTGCCAGGACGAAAGCCAGCCTGGTTATTTCTCAAGATGGGGTCGACATGATCTCTAATTCTGTTGAGCAGGATCTTGTTGTATACTTAAGCTGCAATTGACAGAAGAGATATTCCTCTATAGTTAGTCATAAGAGAGAGGTCCCCCTTTTTAGGTAGAGGTAGACAATAACACTGGTGGTCCACTGGTTGGGTGGTTTCAGGGTGGTGTTAACTTCCATGCAGAACCCATGGACAACTTGTACCAATACGTCACCGCCATCTTGGAGTGCTTCTGATGTGCTTCATTTGATGAATGGCTTCCTGTGTTTCCTCAAGTGTGGGAGGATCAATGTGGATGGACAGGTCCTGAGCAGCAGGTGATGGTAGATCAGATGGGATTTGACCACTGTCATTGTTTAACAGTGAGCTGAAATATTTTCTCCATTCTGCAAGCAGGTCTTTGTCGTTCTTTGGGGTGGTACCATCTCTTTTCTTGACCTTGACGCTGGACTTCCGATCTTTCCCTGAGAGATCATGAATGATTTTCCATGTGGTGAAATAGTCGCCTTTCTGGTCAGCCTGATGAAAATCAAGTGGATGTTGTGAGTTTTCACCTGCTCAAGATGGTTCTCCAAGTTGTTGTAGAACTCAGTTTTGTCTTCAGGAGTAGCACTTTCAGTTGGAGCATAAATGGACGTAATGGTGAGTTTGGGATTACCATGGAATGTGGCAGTGATGATTCTGTTGCTGATGGAATTTACACTCTGTAGGCATCTATGTCTGTATTTTGACACTAAAATACCAACACCTCCCTGACGCTGATTTGTAGCCGAGCTATATATTAGGACCCATTTTCTGTCATCAGACCATACTCGTCGGTGTTGTTGGAAGTAATCAAGCGATGTTCCTGTATGCCAATGATGTCTATACCTGCATCTGCACAGCCTACAAATAGTTGGTGTACCTTCCCTTCTTGGTATAGGGTACGCACGTTGTACATGTATGTAGATACAACAAGAGGTTTGAAGGCAGATAGACGACGCTTCTCAGGACCAACAGTTCGTGATGTTGTGCCGATTTCCCGCTGGCCCATCATAGAGTCATTTGTTGACAGCCGCCCAGCTACCTTCGAGTTTGTAGTACTTGGTTTTTTCATTGTGGTTTTCGTAATCAAATTTGGTGCCAGAATTATTTTGGCCCGGTCTGGCAAGCTATACGGGTGATTAGCCCTGATTAAAATTTGGTCCGGGTGCACTATTTAATCCATAGTTGGGAACTATTTAACCCATTGTTTGGAAACTATTTAACCCATAGTTGGGAAACTATTTAGCCCATAGATGGGAAGCTATTAAACCCATGGTAGTTGGGACTGTTTTAAACCATAGCTGGTAAGACAATGATCAGTAGAACCATGGAAGTAACAGTTACTTCCATGGTAGTTCCCTGAGCTACTCCAAGGCTCCAATTGCCCCCCCCCCCCCCCCCCCCCCCGAGCTCCGTCTGTTAGCCGCGAAGCTCGGCTATCCAGGTGGTACGGGACTGACATGCGCTACATTTGTAATGCATCTCAGTCATCTAGGACGTGGAGATGGGTAATGTCCAATAATTCGAAAAACTTGGTTTATCAATTTGATAAACCAAGTTTTTCTAATTATTTTACGTTCTGTGTTGAAAAACTTGGTTTCTCGATTGAAATACCAAGTTTATCTAACTGTAATATCCAATAATTCGAAAAACTTGGTTTATCATTTTGATAAACCAAGTTTATCTAATTATTTTATCGAAAAACCAAGATTTTCTCCAGCCAACTGAAAATCTTGGTTTTTTGCCTAGCTGTCGAAAAACTTGGTTTTTTCAATTGATAAACCAAGTTTTTCGAGAAAAACTTAGATTTTCACTTGAAAAACTTAGATTTTCACTTGAAAAACTTGGATTTTCACTCGATAAACCTTGTTTTTCGGTGAAAAACTTGGTTTTTCGAGTTACTGGACATTGGGCCTGCCATAAGAGGTAGAACTTATTGAATGACCCTACTATTTCTATTGTTTGTTAATCTAATATACCATTCGTGCACTCGCTCCCCGCTCCGACGCAGAGAACGTATGAACACGTTTGAGACGGTACTAAATAGTAACGCTGACAACGACTTATAAGCGCAATACAATCGCTGGCTTGATTGCAGCAGAGCGTAAACAAGCGCGTCGCTTTGTAGGGCAGTGTCAACCCGACACTTGTTTCAAAAATTGAATTTCATATTTCTCTATTATTTAATACTTTTATATGTATTCTATCATTACCATCATAAGCGATTATTTCCCGTTCTTTTGGGTGATTTTAAATTGTTGTTTTGGTAAGTTTGAGTCAGGAAAAGGCGCATGGTTATTTGGCGGGAATTTAAGCGGAGTTCCGCGCTTTTCAAATGCTGCGACAGCTGTTCGATCATTGCGTCGCGCGCTGAAACTCCCCGCGCGTAATACTAGACGCGCCGCTTAATATCTGCGGCGTAGACGCGAAAAACAAAAGAGCGCAAAACAATGTCTAAAAATGTAAACAAAGGTCAATCTTACGATCATTTAAATATCAGTTTTCTTCCAATTTCTTCACATTGCGACAAATAAATAGGGTGATCATGCGGACCCTACCCTGTCATGCCCGCTATGGTGTCCACTGCGTCCCCAATCGGTTCTTAGAGACCTTACTGCGTTTTGCATGGCGTTTTGATTTTTTTTAATACTTTTTTTCAGCGCAACAAGAGCACAAGGCCTGATCGCCGTATGTGTGACAGGGATATTATTACTCACTGAAAAGTGTCTCAATTTAAACATGTGTATGGTGGTAGGTTAACTCGCGTTGAACGTGCATTAGAGGAATTCGGTCGATATCTATATGCGTTCTTCTGGCGACCTTGATGCTAAGAAGATCTTGAAAACCATAATGTGCTCTGAGACTTACCCACGATTGCTTAAGGGATGGCATCCAGATTCGTACGGATTGAAAACCGTAGATCAGAGAGGGTAAACGCACTGGCTGACCGTTCACGGGAGTTGTTCAATGCGTTCGCTAAGCATGGCTAAACACGTATTGATTGGTCATTATTTAACCGCGTTCCGTTTATCTACACAAAACTGTCCGTTTATCCCAGTGCGTTTACCCTCTCCGATCTACGGTTTTCAATCCGTACGAATCTGGATGCCATCCCTAAGACGTTCGTTAACCTGGGTATGATGTGACAAATTAATATGTCATGAAAAAAAATCCTTTCACGAGATCATGATGCAATTGAAGGCATATCTAGAGTTTTCCACGCACGTTTGACCAATCAGATAACAGGAATCTATGGTTGGTATCTAAATTTGAATGTAGTTATACAGGTCGTTCATAATAAAATATCCAAATTCGTATTGAAAGTGTTTTGACACACTTTCCGCATGGATCTACACTCAGATCATTTGACTGTTCTAACTGAATACAATTGACTATCACACTTTCAGGCATTTAATAATTATATCTTAGCTTACAAGACAGCTATTCCCCAATGAAGTCCTGATTCATACGCCGCAGCTTCAAACAGAGATAGTCCAATGAGTGATGTTATTGGTGCTATTGACAATGGTCCAATGAATCGAAGGATAGAACCCATGATGCCCGTAAAACCAACTATTAGCTGCACACAAGACGCAACCATCATTGCTCCTTGAATCTGCCAAGTAAGGTCATATTAATTGATTATAATGCTGCAGGATTGCAGGTGGACCGGGACAACAGGTATATAGTATACACATATGGACTGTTTATGAGGGAAATGGGGGTGAACTAATGCCCCAAGGTGATCTGGAGAAGCCTACTATTTTCCCTCACCCTTCGGCTTCGGGAAAATAGTAGGCTTAGGTCTCCAGATCACCGAGGGACAATAGTTCACCCCATTTCACGAATAAAGAGCAGTCCATATTTGTTTTATATAACGCATGAAAATATTTTTGTGTGCGATTTTGATCAAATAAAACATGAAAAAGATCTTACAGGCGAGTGAGTCGATCCTCCATGCCATTATGGCAAAATCGTACGAGGTAGGGCACTTTTTGTCTTTCAAAAAGTACTATTGAAATCTTGAAAGACAAAAAAAAGACCGGGAAGTGACGTCAAGCATTAAATGGACCAAACTATGTTGTGTTATCTGGTGTAGTATCCACCAATCAGATGGCTAGACTATTTTCATGCGTTATATAATATCTCATAGTCTGTTATTGCTTACACTTTCCGAGATATTAATCAAAATGGTCCAATAAAAATGAACCTCGATTAAATTGGGAATAAGCTCTATTTCTGGTACCACTTCAAATGATTCGACAACGTTCCGATCAACTAGATTCACTAGGCATCTTTCTCGGGAACTAACACGCAGCCAAAGCAATTTGGTGTGTTCTCTAGGGGCCCAGCACCCGATCCAGCAACTTGCCTATATCATGTATATACAAAGTGGTTAAAAGCACTCGGTTTCTCCTGTCTTTACTGTTTCTGTTCGTGCTACGATGAGTAAGTAAGTATTAAACAGTGGCATCAGTTGTATTGTGTATTGTTGAAAATCCCTCTTAACCGGGTGCACATTACACGGCCAAACGGTATCGGTTTGTGATATAGGCCTATCTATATTAATTTGAACTGCCCTTTAATACTTTGACTTAATGTAGACGTTTTCGGGTGCCCTTAAAAGCATGGTTTGTTAAAATAGCAATCTAACGGAGGAAGAAACTGCAAATACCTCACGTATTCGTATTTCATATTCTTTGACTTCTGTACTGGATGTGTCCAACATTGAGGTATCTGTCAATCCACAAATGATAAAACATACAAATGAACATGTCAAACAAGAGATATTATGTGTCAAATTGAGCAAAATGTAAATAAAACAACACAGGCATAGCCTTTCTGGCATTCTGGCATAAGGTTACTCTTTTCTTAATCATGTTTATTGTCTTCAATTTCGTTTATCAATCAAGAATGCCTTGTGTGTTACCACTAATGGTGATCATTATAATATGCTGATATTCTCAACTACTGTGAGCTTCTGTGAGTAATAATCCTGCAAAGGTGGAAAGAATTAGCCATCTTGTTTTCAAAACCAAGTTCAAGTTTTAAAATGTTTAAACGTTCATTGGTACGTTGCAAGAATGGTACAGGTGTTACTAACTTAGTGTGAACATTTTCCGTTTACCTTTGGTGAGCCTTTTTACCGATGCACCCGTTTCACATATTTGTCTACAAGAAACTAAAAAAACATGTAGGCCCTGTAAGATTGCAAAGTGCCTCTCTTTATTCAAATGAAATCATTCCATGGTGTTGGCGGGATATTCAAATGTGAAAATGCAATGTGTGCAGTGTCAATTGAAAACTACTGTTTCGTGGTCAAACACGTAAATTGGGTTGTGCAGCAAAAAGGGCCGCCAAAGACAAACGGAAAATGCGACTGAGTTAATTTTTTCACGCAAAGTTAATAACAACTCCCGTAACAACTAGGCCTACGGTATATCATTCTTGCAATGTTTAAAAAGTTTCAAACTTCAACTTGAAAATAAGATGGCTTCTTTCCACTATTGCAGTTATTTTACTAGCACTGTATGTGCACTATGCTTTATTCCGTAGAGCGTGGGCCTCGTTCAAAATTGTTTACATGCGTCTTACTACTTATGCTGCGCCTATAATTGCGTTGACTTACAATTTGTAGAACTATTTGAGGGCGAAACTGGGCAATCTCCACGCATATCACTAATAGCAAAAATCGGAACTACGAATGTAAATGCTCCACCTTGAATTATCGGTAGTCTAAGGGTAATAGAAAAATTGATATGATTAAGTAATAAGTGTTCTAAGTAGTTGTTAATTTACATAACATCAACAATTTAGATGCCAATTCTATTTGAATTCGTTTTAAATAACCTACGAGCTTCATAATTACCGGTAAACACTATGACTATGAGAATGATACTTTTGTGGAATTTCCCTCGTAAATGTGTATTTCATGCATTCACGTAATAGAAATGACTCGTACATACCTGACACCAAATGTCGTCTGTATCAATGTGACAATTCCGTATACAAAGAAAGGTGTCGCTATTAGCGGCAGTATCTGTGCATCATGTTTATAATAATTAGATTGATTTCTAAGTAAGGTTAGTGAATTTATTAAGACCTTAACATTTAATAATTCGTGACTCCTACCTGACACCAAATGTCGTCTGAATCAATGTGACTATTCCGTAAACAAAGAAAGACGTCGCTAGCAGACGACTTATTGCTACGGGTTCTTCTTCCATACACAGACGCTGAGCCACTAGAAGTGAAAGAGATATCACTCCGCCGAACATTGTCAGGAAGTGCTTGAAATACAAAACGAATACTTTGGAAAGTTTCATCAATGCCATGTTAGTAATACGGTATATTAATTAAATTAATTAAACTTTGTAATGTAAAATACGCCATTTTGAAATAATTTTGCAATCAAACAAATAATTTTACAGAAATCAAATGGCGTTCCTGAGATTTGTCCCCCATTTATCCCCGGGGTAGTAGTTAAAACGAGATAAATAGCTACCCCAGTATTTCTTCTAAATATTTTTAAATCTTGTTTAAAAACCTTTGGCTTTGAGAAAATTAAACATCTTTTAACGTTAATGTGGTATTTTTTTCCCCCACCAATTTCCGGGACCACTTTAACATGGGCCATTTGTAGGCCATTATGATATGGACAATCGCACATATAAACATAATTTTATTATTTATAATGTTTGATCAAATAATATGTTGAATTCTTACCCGGAGGTAATTAATGTACTAGATAACACGATAATCTATCCGGAAAAACCAATCTTGAATATTATATAGCCAGTTGCTTAAAGCATTCCCATTTTATATCTATGAAACTCAGATGGTTACGGATGCTGGAACCATAGACCCCGAATGCTGGAACGGAGATGTCGAAACGGTAGAAAATGGGCTGGCAACTTTAAGCAAACACTGTCGAGGCATCGTTTGGATTTGGGTGTTTCCACAGTAATGAGACCCCCTAGGGTCAATTTATGTATGTGGCCCTAAAACTTGTTTTAAATTTATTTTCTAGTTCATATTTGGCCAGCACTATTGTTTAGTAGCAAAGAGATAGCGAGCAAAATTTCAGAATCCTACCTTAATGTTTCATTTTTTTTGTACACAAACCCTATGAGAAATTGTATGTCAATGTTACAACCGTTAATGTTACAACCGTTATGTGCGTCAAGAATATTCAAACGGCCGAATATTTAAAAGTTGACCATGTATAAGGTTTGGGCTTATTTCCTTAGTTGAAAGACATCAATTACTTGAACCCAAAACAATTCAGGAACTTTTGTTTCACACCAGAGGCTGGAAATCGTCCGAATTAGAGTGGTTTCTAACGGTTGTAACATTGACGCACTGTTACAACCGTTATCAAAAAAAAAGTCAGAAAATGTCATGGAACTCAAAGACCTGACAACATTTCAAATTCAATTTACAATATTTAGGTAGCCTCAATGTGATGAATTGCATAAATAAAGGAAAGCCCACTTTGCGATTAATATGTGCTTCAAAAAGTCATCAAGTAGGTCATTTTTAATGTTTGACGCACATACATGTATGTACATGTGTGCGTCAATAATTAAAAATGACCTCCTGAAGCACATAATTAATTGAAGAGCGGCCTTCCCATGATTTATGCAATTCATCACATTGAGGCTACCTAAATATTGAAAAAGGACTTTGAAATGTTGTCAGGTTTTTGAGTTTCATGCCATTTTATGATTTTTGTTGTTGATAACGGTGGTAACAGTGCGTCAATGTTACAACCGTTAGAAACCACTCTAATTCGGACGATTTCCAGCCTCTGGTGTGAAACAAAAGTTCCCGAATTGTTTTGGTTTCAAGTAATTGATGTCTTTCAACTTAAAAAATAAGACCACACTACATACATGGTCAACTTTTAAATATTCAGCCGTTTGAATATTCTTGACGCACATAACGGTTGTAACATTACGAATTTCCCATAGGGTTTGTGTACAAAAAAAATGAAACATTAAGGTAGGATTCTGAAATTTTGCTCACTATCTCTTTGTTACTAAACAGTAGTGCTGGCCAAATATGAACTAGAAAATCAATTTAAAACAAGTTTTATGGCCACATACATAAATTGACCCTAGGGGGGGGTCTCATTACTGGGGAAACACCCACTCGCAAGAGTTGTTCAAAATATCTAGGTGTCATCACATAAAATATTTACCTGTATGCCAAGCGCCATAGTAATCTGAATTGGTGGTACATCATCTATTCCGTACATCATTTGATTTTGAGCTTTTTGCTGACGGATGTCCGCCTCCTTAAAGTCCTCACTCGTATCAGCAGTAATGGTGTCATTATTGTTTTGTAGATTTGAAAGGATTATAGCCGCTGATTCGGCGTCGTCTTCTGGTACATGTTGGTAATCGTTAGTTGAGGAGTTATCTTTAATTGTAGATGCCATGTTGTCTTAACACTGGATAGTCTGTAACTCTGCATAGCTTAGTAAAATATGTAAGGTATCAATCATCATTTGCATAAATAAAATAACAGCATATACATTCTTCAAATTAAGAAACTGACCAGGTAATAAATATACTCTTAATCTGTTAATTCCAACATTATTATAGCGCCTATACGTAAAATATTAAAATTGTAAAGTTGTAAAGTAATAATATCTAGTGATTTGCGACATTGTTCACGAAGATCGGTTAATAATTGAGAACGCTACACTGCAAAAACTAGGTGACGTGTGACGTGTTTTGCAACCAAACAGTTGACGTGTGATATGTTTAGAAACTAAACACAGTGTTTAGCTGGAACACTAGTGTTCAAGTCATTAAACACCGTGACATGTTTATAAACTAAATGCTGTGACACATTTAATTGTCTGTAACAGTTTTTAAACACTAAATGGTGTTTAAATCTTGATAACTAAACACATGACTACTATGACGAGCTGAAAGAAACTACCAAATCAGTACCGGCCCATAACTTCTTGACAGTAATTGGGGACTTTAATGCTCGAATTGCTAACGAAATTGCTCCTTTTGCCTACCATGAAACCACAAACAGGAACGGGGAAATATTGGAAGAGTATGCAATGGAAAACAACCAAGTTATTACAAACACAGATTCCAAAAGAAAGTAACAAAACTATGGACCTGTATTCAGAGCAAGTGGATTCAGAGCACAACTTGACTACATCCTGATCAGAAAGAAATGGCAAAATAGTATTCTGAACACAGAAGCCTACAATTCGTTTGCAAGTATTGGATCCGATCATAGAATAGTGACCTCAAAGATTAGATTAAGCCTACGAGCAAACAGCAAAACCAAGCCAAAGAAAGTGAAATACAACTGGAATAATGCCATTGATATGATTACGATACAAAACTAAAAGAACACAATAGAAAAAGTTTGAACAGACTACCGTATAAGACTGCTAGAAACTAAACATTTGCTTTTTTACAGTGTAGGCCTATACATTGAAAAGAAACAAATACGCACTACTAAACGACACCTGTGATGACAATCCAACAGTGACATATGGAAACTTTATCACAGCAAATCAAGAAACTGCCGAGAAACTACTACCAAAAATATGTAAGAAGAGGCAAAAGGCATTGTGTTATAGTAGAAAAGTAGAAACTCGACCAAGCCTAGCCTATGAAGAGGTCATTTCTGAATACCTGGACAAGAAATTAAAAGAAGTGGAAAAGGCAACCCTAAACATGCAACACAGATTATCTTGGGAGCTCATTAACGAAGTAAGTGGAAGGAAAACCTCTAGAAATGGAATCCTCAAAGGAAAGACAAAGGAAGAACGTGTCAATAATTGGTACTGCCACTTTCAACAACTCCTAGGAAATCCACCGATAGTGACTGATGAAGATGAAGACATCCCAAAGATTTTCAAAGAACTACCAATTAAGTGTACTGCCTTCAATAACACTGAGTACCAGAAAGCCAAGAAATCTATCAAGGAGGGGGTAAATGTTGGAGAGGACAACATTCCACCTGAACTCCTGACAAGATGCAATCTTGATGATTTGATACTGGACATCTGTAATAAGGTCCTCCTAGAAAAGCAATAACCTGACCAGTGGGCAATATTGAACCTGATTCCAGTCCCAAAATCTGGTGACCTAAGTCAAGCAGGAAACTACGAGGCATATGTCTGAACTCCATTGTGGCCAAGACATACAACAGAATGATTCTCAACAGAATAAGACCTCACCTAGATGAATTACTTCGAACTAACCAGAATGGCTTCCGCGAGGGAAGAGGCACTACCTCACACATTCTTGGGCTCAGGAGAATCATCGAAGGTATACATTCCAAAAATCTCTCTGCAGTCATAACATTCATTGACTTTAAAAAGGCATTCGACACCATACATCGTGGTAAAATGATCAAGATACTCAAAACATATGGTATCCCACAAGTTATAACAGATGCAATTGATGAACAGAAACACAAGAGCCAAAGTTATATCACCTGATGGCGACACAGAACTGTTCGACATCCTAGCAGGAGTACTCTAAGGTGATCACCCAGCCTCGTGCTCGCACAAACAGATATGCTGAAAGCCCCATTCCTTGTGAAGCTGATCAACAGTGAACTCCCATAATTTGCTTTGCGTGCTCCGTCTTTCTTCATCATGCTCGCATATCCTGTCTTTGGCCTTGTCTCTTGTTGTTTGCCATGTTCCTGCCCAGTAAGTTGTCTATTTGTGTATTGATTTGTTTTATATGTATTCTTTGCTCTCCTGTACAATGTAATTCGACCTTCGGGTCGCGATTTTGTGCCAATAAAATCATATCATATCATATATATACCCTTGCCCCCTACCTATTCATAATCATCCTTGATTATTGGCTCCCATCTCATGTTAGAAATGCCACATCACTGCAGCAATTCAAGAGCTCGCTCAAGACTCACCTCTTTCAGCAAATGACTTTATAATGTTTTGTATCTTTGTTCATATTTTGTACTTTTCTTCTTTTGTTTTTGTTTTTGTTCAGCGCACTGGGGTCTTGCGACGGAGTGCGCTTAATAAGCATGGTTTATTATTATTATTATTATTATTGCTTAAGAATAGCTATCAGTGGGAGAGAAGAGGAACTAGGATTCCCCATCATGCCTAGACAAAGTCGAAGAATAGGGCCAAAGAAAATCACGGATCTTGACTTTGCAGATGACATAGCGTTTTACTTTCTGACACTACGGAGCAGGCACAGAAGCTGCTGAAATATGTTGAGGAAGCAGCACTCAAAACTGGGCTCCACATGAATGCCAAGAAAACCAAATGCATGGTATTTCACCAAACACAAGCGGTACAGCTAAAAACCTCTAATGGAAGTAACCTAGACAACGTAGATGACTTCAAATACCTGTGAGCTTGGGTAGGTAGTAGCCAGCATGACTTTAAAATACGTAAGGGACCGTTCATTATTTATGGTGGAGGGGGGGTTGGGACAATTTCGAGACTTGTATGTTAAAATTACCTAACCCCCCCTACAGCTGAAACTGAAAATTACATGACCCCCCCTGCTAACCAGTAGCTTTTTACACCCCCCCCCCCCCCCCCCCCCCCCCCATCCCCGAAAAAAATCAACTTGTCACATACTTACGTCTTTACCTTTGGAATTTGGATTCCTCATGGATACGTTGGCAAATTTTGTTTGTGCCCTATCTGAACGGCCAATAATTTTATGATGCCCCTTCTTTTTATTGTGTGAAATTAGTAATGGCGAGCGTAGCGAGTTGGATTTTTTTCTTCATATTTATACATTTTGGGTGTCTTTATAACCTGAACAAGTTAGAACATTATGAACAGAAACGTATAATCCAGTGAAACGTTCTACTTTTGTGAGCATTGGTGCAAAGCAGAGATGAGGTGAAAAGCATGCAATAAATCACATTTTTAAATCATGAAATTGGATTTTGTAACATTATACACCCTGTGGCTTTAATGTCTCGACTGTTGATGATTATATAGATGCTTTTCCACCATATCATCGATTTGCTGTCCAGAAGTCGTCTCATAGAAAAGAAAATTGAAGTCGATAGGTTTTTAAAAAAAATGCGCGAAGCGCAGAAAAAAATGGCATCTACACTCCAAAATAGCCTCTAAAATCACTCCAATCACCACCATCTTTAGTTTAAACAAATTTACACAACCCCCCCTGTTCAAGAATAAAAAGTTACATAACCCCCCCTATTTCAACATATGAAAGTTACATGACCCCCCCTATATTTTACCCAACCCCCCCCTCCACCATAAATAATGAACGGTCCCTAAAGCACTTGCTTGGAAGACCTGCACTGCTCTGAACGAAGTGTGGAAATCCAGCCTCTGTCGAAAAATAAAAATCAGACTTTTCCAAGCTACTGTTCAAAGTGTTTTACTGTATGGAGCTGAAACATGGACCATCACCAACAGACTGAAGAAATCTATAGATGGATGCTACACTAGAATGCTGAGAACTGCACTCAACATCAGTTGCAAAGACAAGGTACCAAACAAACACCTGTATGGAAACTTACAAAAGGTATCAGAAACCATTAGGCTACAGATCGAAGGATGAGATTTGCCGGGCATTGCATGAGAAGAGAAAATGAGATAGTATCTGACCTTCTGCTATGGAGACCCAAACACGGACACACATCTGTCGGTCGCCTAGCCTTAACATACTTGGACACCTTGGCGAAAGACACAAGACTGAAGAATGATGAGGAGATGAAAGCATACATGAGGGACAGAGGAATATGGCGAGCCATCACGGAGACCGATCGAGATCGACATAAGTAAGTAGTAAGTAAACACATGATATGTTTATGGCAATGTTTTTAGCCAAAAAGTGTTTTAGGATTTTCAATCTCAATATTTTTACTTTCAATTTTCGGATAAGGGCCTCAAATTTAGGTCCTAAATATATGAGGCAGATCCGTAGATGGCTACGACGCAAAACTAAAACAACACAATAGAAAATATTTGAACAGACTAAGACTGCTAGAAACTAAACACTGTGATGCGTTTAATAACTGTTACAAAAGGTTTTTAGAATCTAAGCACATTCTTTTTAGATTGTACATTGAAAAGGAACCAAGTGCAGTTTACATTTTCACACTTTTTTGTATAAATATAGACTCAAATAGATAGCCTATCTAACATCTTGAACATGTAGAAAACAAAAGTAACGAATGACATGCGAAATCATAATGCAAATCTGTTTCCATTTTTTTTAAAGATAAATGATGTATGACACTAAAGTGACAGTTCCCAGTTTTCTTTTCAAAGTCTCAGCACAAGTTATTATAATAATAATAATAATAATGATAATAATAACATAATTATAGCGCCCTTAGCCCAAAAGGGCCTCAAGGCTCTTAACAACATTATGATATCTTAAAAATTAACACAAACAATATATAAAAAGGTCGCAAAAATAATTATTCCCAATAACTATAGGCCTACCTGTATCAAAAAAACAAGATACAGCGATGCGAGGGAAATTGCTATTTAGTCCTGAAAGCACTCCCCCTAAATACATAAATTGTGTGCTTTTCAATGGTTGTATTGTACACAGCGCATTGAAACTATTATTATTATTATTATTATATTGAGCTAATACGAAAAGCGATATTAGTAATATCGCTCGTATTAAAAACGACCACCTTACGTCCGGGCTTACAACCAGGTATGACTAGGGATAGCGGAACATAACACGCCTTTTCAATAAGTTAAACAATAAAAGTTTCAGAAAATCCTAACTTTAAAAGGCGAAGAAGGTCACTAAACATTTAGGATGAAATGATAGCAGTTTAATATAAGCAAGGGGGTATCATTACGGTAACGGCATGCAGTACCTATTTCAGTGTATTTTGGCCTCAACATTTACATAAGATT
Source organism: Ophiura sarsii (assembly GCA_035610835.1). Taxonomy (NCBI): domain Eukaryota; kingdom Metazoa; phylum Echinodermata; class Ophiuroidea; order Amphilepidida; family Ophiuridae; genus Ophiura; species Ophiura sarsii. Next base: position 57,412,909 of record CM069445.1, on the reverse strand, counting down.
GTACGGACTTAGCTAAATAATTAAACTGTGATAACCAATTAGACAACACACATAGAGTCCAATTTTGTCAACCGTTGATCGTGCTTTTTGATTGATTCAACAAGTTCAATATGATAATAAGCATTCGTTCTCATTACTAAATTTGACATTCATATAGTTTCTCCATGCCATTAATATTCAAGCGCCGGTTCCCAGGCTTCATGAAAGGAGCTGTCAATCAGTAGTAGACAGGAAATATTACTTGGAAGCATTTCGAATGCCATACGAATATTGCTGTTTTGTGAATAAAAACATACGCCAGGAATCGAACCCAGGTCCAACCGTTTGAGAGTCCAGGTCGCCTGCTGCGCCCTCAGTGCAACAAATAAGTCCGCGATTGCGCACTTGATGCATGAGACAGACTGGCGAAGAAGCGGTTCCATCCAGCAAAGAGTTGCTGTGATTTGCAATACTCAGTATGCGCGTTAGTTTTTAAATACCTAAACAATTTATGTGATCTATCAGTAGCGTAGAGGAATAATATTGTCCACGTGTCTCTCTAGTACAAAACTCACTAAAGATTTAGAACAAAACAAAACTGTATCGGCCTACTTACCTTTTATTTTCTCCTTCATATTCTGAAATGGTGAATTTCCGTGAATCTAACTTAATATTAGTTCAAAGCACGTTTAAACCCCAGGGTTTAAACACTAATAATACGGATAAAACAGGAAAGGTCCTAAGATAAAAGTATGAAATCGGTAACCAGAGACTTTAACCCTTGAATTTGTAGTTATCACAGGAACACACACAGTGCACAGGGTGTCCCCACGACATTCAAGGTACGATTACGAGTGAATTAATTGGCTATAATAATAGGCTATATCTGTAAACTTAGTGGAAAGTCTATAATATAAATGCGTAACAATCACTGACAAAATAATATAGTAAAAGAAAAATCAGAACAATTGGCGTTCCCAGTCGTTCCTCTGACAAGCCGACTCAGAAATCTGATAACTTACGGGTATACTTCACGATGCAAGCAAGTCAATGATATTCTGTAGGTCAACAATTGGAAATCCTAGCTAAACCTGCCACAGATACGTACTCAACAGTCTGACTACGGCTGCTTGCTTAGCTGTGAAACGTTGCAAGGACTGTGGGTAATCGCCTTTTCTCTTTCTACTGTCTACAATGAAATCAAATGACTGGATATAATTGCAATTAAGACTAATGGTCCGTTATTCTATAGTCTGTAACGAAATCAAATTACTGTTTTCTAATGACAATAGGCTAAAATGATATTTCAGTAGATTTTGGCTTAATCTTTCGTCCAGGGCTAACACACAAAGTACTTATTATCCTGATTTCTATTATTTAACATGTATGATAAATATTATGACAAAAAGCAGAACCTTGAAATTTTACAACCCTGAAAAGTGTTTTATTCAGTGGCGTATCAAAGTGGCTGACTATCATTCGATTGAATTGCATCCATTAATGTAAATTGTACACAAATAATTCGAATTTAGGTCCTAAATATATGAGGCAGATCCGTAGATGGTTACGATTACGATACAAAACTAAAAGAACACAATAGAAAATGTTTGAACAGACTACCGTATAAGACTGCTATAAAAAGCTAAACATTTGCTTTTTTACAGTGTAGGCCTATACATTGAAAAGGAACAAAGTGCAGTTTTACATTTTCACACTTGGGTTTTGAACACACAGGACAGTATGACTATCGACCCGAGAGTCGATAATCTGCTTGTTGCTACATGTAGTCCGAGGCTGCGTGTAGACGAACAAAATGTTAAAAATGAAAGACGGACTTTTTTTTGGTTAGGGGCACATACACCCTTAGAAAAAATGGTTCTAAAGTTGTCTTGCCAGGAGAACCCTTAAAGGTTCTTTAAAGAACCAAAAACAGTTCCCCAAACGTGATACAGAACCATTTTTGGTTGATACAGAACCATTATTGGTTCTATGAAGAACCTTTTGGGGTTATTTAATTTTCAAGAACCTTTTTTCTATACAGAACCTCTCTCTTGAACCTTCAAAAAAGGTTCTTGAAAATTGAAGAACCCCAAAAGGTTCTTCATAGAACCAAAAATGGTTCTGTATCAACCAATAATGGTTCTGTACCACGTTTGGGGAACTATTTTTGGTATAAAGAACCTTAGGGTTCTCCTGGCAGGACAAAAAAGGGTTCTTTAACTGAGTTAATATTAATTCAATCTTCACGTGTAATATCTCAAATTAAAGAGAAGCAATTTCCTTAAAAATTTAATATTTTTACGTAGGAGCTATAGTTTTGAAGTAAAGAGCTTATCTTGTATATATTACCTGACCAGTTGCTTATTTTGAGTACTTTATATAAATAGCAACAACATTAAACTAGTAAACAAATGTTGGATATTCACTTTTTTGTATAAATATAGACTCTAATACTAATAGATATCTAACATCTTGAACATGTTGAAAACAACTAATTCCGAATGGCACGCGTAATCATAATGTAAACCTGTTTGCATTTTGTTTAAGATAAATATGTGTAACACTATATAGTGACAGTTGCAAGTTTTCTGTTCAAAGTCTCAGCGCAAGTTATTATTCCCAATAACTATACAGATCAAAAATACAAGATATTAGTAGAGATATGAAAGATTGGTTCTTCAGATATGGTTCATTACAGAAAGCATGCACAGCACTGCCTTGTCCACGGGAGCGTCCAAAGTGACGCACAAAGTGGACTACACACGATTGGTCCCAAATTGAAAAAAGGAGAAAAAGAAAAAGGAGACATCTGACACATCTGTCTTGTGCTTTCGTACCTACGTTTCTTTGTTGAATGTGAATGGCACATAAGCACAGAGATTGGGATACTTTGTCAGGGCGGGCTTTTAAATTCTGAAACTAGAGGATGCTGTTTGTTGTTGAAGACAAAAACTTAAGTTTTGTACATGTTTTCTGTAATGAACCATATCTGAAGAACCAATCACGCTAAACGTGCCATCTTTTCAGGATAATTTCAAAACTTACTGCTGATTAAGACTAAGTAAATACAAATTCTCTGAAACTTTAAATATGGTTGAAAAATTACTTTGAACTTGGGTCAATTTTTTTTTTGAACCACCCGGTAGAGTTAAGCCTTTCATTTGTGTGCTTTTCAATTTTTGTACAGCGCATCGAAACTGTTGTATTATGCGCTTTACAAATATAATTTATTATTATTAATGAGCGAACAGCGATATGATATACGAGGGTCATTCAATAAGTTCTACCTCCTACCTCATAACTTTGCTATTATAAAAGCCAGTCGTATTAAACAATACAAGTGACTGATTTCTTGGCGTAAAATGCCCTCTAATTGGCCAGAACCAGACCAGGACAGCCATCAATTTTAACCCTACCCTAGAGAACCGCTGCAAAAGTCATATTTGCTTTTCATAGGAACTAAGAGATCTTCATTACAGGACTAAATGGATATATTTCAAGTCTCTCGAAGATATATTTTTCTATCACTGACTACCTGATTAACTATTCTAAATGTTGCATACGGAAAACTGATAAAGTTACTAGTATGTTAAGATTTAACATTAGAGGCATCAATGTGGCTTGACTTGTATAACAACGAACATTTGACTGAATATCAGTATTCCAGTATGCTAAAGGCGTGTCAATACATTCGAGATGATATTTGCAAGCTACAAAGGTTAATATTGCCTACAATCTGATTTATACATGAAAGTATAGCATTATATTTAGAAATCATCCATTATTTTCTATTTTCAGTATTTAAATCGGGCGGTTCTACACCTTATCATACAATACGGAGAGAAAACGAAAAAACATGTATTTATCTTTGAGGTAATTTTCTGTGTCCGTTGTCCAAAATCTCTCTCTGGCTTTGATTGCATCATGACAAAAGTGAAATAGGTATCAATTAGCATTTCCTATAAATGTGTAGCTATCATTCAGAGATATAATCATGACAAATGTCATGAGGCTGACATTCATATTAGCGATGTTATGAGTGAGAAGGTAGAACTTATTGAATGACCCTCGTATATATATAGTAATATCGCTCGTATTAAAAACGATCGCCTTACGACCAGGCATAACTGCGATAGCACACGCCTTTTCAATAAGTTTAAAAACAAAAGTTTCGAAAAATCCTAACTTCAAAAGCGAAGAGGCCTCTTAACATTTAGGATGAAATTATAGCAGTTATAAGCGAGGGGGATAATATTATGGTAACGGTATGTAGTACCTATTTCAGTGTACTTGGCCTCAACATTTACATAAGATTGTACGGACCTAGCTAAATAAATAAACTTGATAACCAATTGGACAACACACATAGAGTCCAATTTGTTCAACCGTTGATCGTGCTTTTTGGTTGATTCAAATATGATAATAAGCATTCGTTCTCATTACTAAATTTAACATTTTAGTGATAGTTTCTCGATGCCATTAATATCCAGGCGTGTTCCCAGGCTCTACGAAAGGTGCTGTCAATCAGTAGTAGACAGGAAATTACAGTGGGAGCATTTTGGCTGCCATGCGACTGTTGTGGTTGTTTTTGAATAAAAACATACGCCACAGGAATCAAACCCAGGTCCACCCGTCTGCATTGAGAGTCCAGGTCGATGCTGCGCCACGGGTTCGCGCTGCAACAACTACGTAGGCCTACATGACGTAACGAGCGTGATTATTATTAGTAATGCCTTCCAAGATTGCGCACTGATCATGCTGATGAGACAAACTGGGAAAGAAGCGGTTCCAGCAAAGAGTTGCTGTGACAACGTGGAGTTATGTGCTAAACTAATGCTTTTAGATAAACGACTCACCTCTGTGAAAGTTTTGCATTTTTATCGCATTCTAAAATGGCCGCCACTAAATGGTTAGAATTGATGTTAAATTACCTAAAACAGGTGTTTTGCATTATAAAAATACTATGTAATACCACAAAATCTAATGAAACAGCATTCATTATATTTCTATGATAAAACGTAATATGAATAAAAAAAATAAAATGTCCAAGATGGTCGCCGAAAAAGTTAATCATTGAATAACCCTGGGTGATCATTTAATGACCCCGACTCACCATTCCATAACCCGAGCTGTCATCAAACACACAACCTACATGACCATGTATTGACTCGATCCAAGTGATAATGTAATAAACCTAAGTGACCATTGACACAAAGGGATTGTTTAATGACCCCGAGTGATCCCGAGTGATCATTTCATTACCTCAGGTGATCATTTAATGTCACTAGGTGATAGGTTAATGACACACCAAGCAATCATTTAATGACCCGGATGGTCGCTTAATAACCCAGGTGATCATTCAATGACCCCAATTGATCATTTAATGACTCAAAGGGATCGTGTAATGACTCTTGAGTGATCATTAATGACACCAAGTGATATTATAATGGCCCCAATCGATCATTTGATTACTCAAGCCGCCCAAACTGTCATTTAATAACCGCAGGATGATTTTATGACCCCAAGTGATTATATATTTATTGACTCATCCAAGTGGTAATTTGATAACCCTTGGTGACCATTGACACAAAGTGAGTTCGATGACCCAATGCAATCCTGAGGGATCATATCATTACACCATTTGATAATTTAATGACCCTTGGATCATTTAATGACCCCGAGTGATCATTTAATGACCCCGAGTGGTCATTTAATTACCCCAGGTGATCATCTAAAGACCGCTAGTGATACCGTAATGACCCCAATCAATTAATTGAGTAAAGGATATCTGATTAATAAGGTCATCGATGAATTCATACAACTACCTATGTTATGTATACTTGGTGGCGATTGTGACGGCTTGATGATCCTTTTGGATATTTCAATTGAAGGTATGTTTTGAAGCCCATAATTATCACAATGAAATCACTAACCTATCTGCTTAGAAAGTTGGATACTGGTATTTAGCTATAAAATGTAGTACTAGATTTATATTTTAATCAATTTGGTAGCCATCTTGCGAATTTCTTCTGACCAATTGGTAGTTATGGGTGTTCATCTGGTAGCCTTAAATTATTTGGTGAATATGATACAAAATAGCTGTTATTATTGGCTATTTTTATGTATTAGGCGGCCATCTTGGTTTCAAAGTGTGTTAACAATGCAAACGTGAGTTAAATACATCCTATAGTTAAAACCACAGCAGCCTAAGCGTTTATCCAATGATACTACAAAATATATAATAAATATGTTTTTGTTCTTTTGTTCAGATCCGGCGAGGTAAACTATGAACGTTGCAGGAAGGTGTATGTGACAATCAGCAATATGATATAGGTTGGTTGAGGAATTAAACCCGGGATTCCTCTGTGGAGCCCTAGAGCGTGGCCACTATGCTTTTTTTTTTTTTTTTTATGCCGGCGCACCAATTATTTATTTGTATTTGTCATACAGGAAACAATAATATATATGAACATATAGTTTTAATATTCTCTATATAATAAAGTACAGTATTTAATTACTGTCTTTCCACCTTTTATACAAACCTCATTTTTATTGTGTTTATATAATCTTCCCTTTCCAATGGCAATATGATTTTCAACTTGGAACATAAAATGAACTAAGCCCTTAGACACTTGAAAAATCGGCCGTAAACCTGCATATCTTTTTCTGTATACGTACAGTTTCCCCAATAATATAATTTAGTAAAGGGTCCGGATCAAAAATATTGTATCCAAATATTATTGAAAATTTTGTTAAGCTGAGATAAATTCCAAAAATGATATTTAAAACGATCTCAACACTAGTCCAAACACGTTAAACATGTTCATACTCGTAAAACAAATGAATTAAACTTTCAACATTCCCATTACAAAACGTACAATTTGGTGAATCAATTAAACCAATTCAATGAACGAATTTATTGCCATTTCAACAATTCTCTTAGCTTGAAATCATTTATTTGTATCATCATTTAACAAACATACATTGTAAACATAAGTCTTTTCCAATTTTTAGGAATTGCCCTAATTAACCCATGGTAGTGTAAAATATTGCAACTAATATCATATATTTAGTTTTGAAATTCTCGAAAGATAAAAAAAGATAAAAGAGCGTGGCCACTATGCTACACTAGTTAACTATTTTGGCAAAGTCGTTGATAAAGATATATTTAGTTAGAATGGAGTTATTCAAGCATCACATATCTTTAAATGGTCTGATTATGTGTGACATGGCAATCTGATCCGAGTATGAGTGACATGGCAATTCTGGCAAAATGGTCTGATTATGTGTGACCAAATTGTCATGTCGCACATAATCAGACCAAATTGCCATGTCACTCATAATCGGACCAAATTGCCATGTCACTCATAATCGGACCAAATTGCCATGTCACTCATAATCAGACGAACTTGCCACACACATAATTATGATCTGCTTATTGATTTTTTTGAAATGATGCCACACATAATTAATTGGTAGATTCCCATGTCTGTGCACGAAAATCCACCAAGAAAATGTCTGTTAATTTATGGACAAAACCAGCCATAGCCAGTGAGATTTAGTGCCACTTTTTTTTCTGTATACAAATTGGTAAATGGCATAATTTCTTATCGTTGCATTGTCTCAAGGCCAACAAATTTGGTATCAAAATGTGCCTAACAATTGGGTGCATCTTTTTTTAAATCCATCAAATATTTTTGGAAATATTCTAGTATATGCTAGGGGGAACTTACATATTTTGATGGGTGTAGTTTCGATTTTATGCATTGAATCATGTGTGTTAACGTGCAGCACATGCTGCGAATGAGGTGGTTTTATGGGCTTAAGTTGTCGCGCTGGGTAAAAATAAGCGGTTTTTGGCGAGTTTTTGAAGTCTTGTCTTGCAAGTGGGGAACGGTAACAGTGTACACTGCAAAAACTCCGGTGTTAAAATGCAACACTGAGCCGGTGTTACGCTTCTGGTGTTAATGTTGGTGTTAGGTCAACACCATAGGAATAACTGATGTAACACTTCTCATGGTGTTAAATTTCTTGTGTTAAACTTGGTGTAAGAATAACTTCCATGGGTGTCACTATTCCACACATGCGCACGGGGGTGGGTTATATTGGTTTTTTAACACTTTGGATTGTATATTTATACATTTGATCTAGTGATTCGATCTGCAACATGCACCATTCCATAATTAAATGGCAAGTAAGAACATTAATTCACAAAAACGTTCAAGTTTTAATAAATTTGAACTGTTGAACAGTGAAATATGTTATTTGCAAGTATTTTATTGTTAAAGTACTTCAACTTATTTAACATTAATATTTTAACACCAGCAGGTGTAAAGTTTTTAATGTTTTAACACCAGAAGGTGTAAAATTGTTACTGGTGTTGTCATATTGTAACACCCATTGGTGTTATATTTAACACCAACGTTGTAACACTAGTGATGGTGTCATTTTAACACCAGGTGGTGTGGTCCTATAGTGAATCCGTATTGGTTTTAAATTTAACACCACAGTTTTTGCAGTGTACACTTAGCATGCTTAGAAGACACGGGCCACTACACTTCCCCGACGGCTTCAGGAAGCACACATTTGCCAGAAGACACAGACTTAGGATAAAAACTGTCTTCAATAGACTAATGGTCGTACATATGCGTGTTATATTACGTGTCTTCGTGGTGCTATTTCATCGCGGGACACCTTGCATTATTGCATATAGCCTTGTGTTATGATTATGGAGAACTGTAAATTCTTACAACTTACTTTACAGTCGTATAGGCTTGGTTTGCCATTCTTTGATTGCTCTAAACGTTTTGCCTTGCAAGACATGACTTCAAAAAGTCTGAAAAACACCATCAGTACCTCGAGAATAGAAGAGTAGGCCTAACATAACCCTTAGGTAGAGCCCAAAGTTATCTGCTTTGCCTAAGTTCAAATTCTGCTTTGTAAATTCAACTTGCACCCGGGCTTGTGCCTTCTTCAATTTTCAATTGAGCTAAACACACTTGCACCCAGGATAAGCATTTCTTTTAATTTTGAGTATTTAGACCAAGCCATAATAACGTGGCATAATAATATAATAACATCATGAAATCATCAAATTGGTTATCATCACTGCACCGCATAGCAGCCTCAGCGTTTATCCCATACTACAAAATATATAATTTATAGGGGCTTTTCTTTTGTTCAGATCCGGTGAGTTAACTATGAACGCTGCAGAAAGGTGTATGTTACAAAAATACAGCCATATATTAATGATATGGTTGGATGAGGAATTGAACCCGGGACTCTCCTGCGTGGAAGCGCTAGAGCGTGGCCACTACGCTACACTAGACTAACTGTTTTGGCATAGTCGTTGATAAAGATATATTTAGTATGGAGTGATTCAAGCATCACATTTCGTACGCGTTGATGATCCCCATACTTATTTCAAAATTAAAACAATGAATCGATTAGCATTTTAAACCGTAATGAAAAATAAAATTGTTCATTAGGACTCCGTGTACAATTACGTGACTTCGTTTTCGCGCTGATTTCATTAGACTGATGCAAAGTCTGTTTTAACTGTATTGTACCGAACTATTAAAAGAGTAAGACTAATTAACTCTTTTGGATTACGAACAGAAATAGTCATACACTTTATACACCAGTTTTTTGTATGTATGGTGGTCCCAGGTACGTAGGTTCGAAAGGGTTACAGGCCGAAATCACTTACAACGCCCCCGGCTGGCCTCGAACCAACCTTTCGGTTAACAGCTGAACGCGCTAACCAATTGCGCCACGGAGGCGGTTATTTACTAGGCTGTTTTGGTTTGTCATGTTCACCCGTACACTTCCCGTACACTCCCTTGCAAAGCCGGGCATCGTTTTTTCTCAAATGTTGCCTGCATATTGTAGTTGCTGTGTACTTAAATACATGTGCTGTCTGTTGAACTTGGAACCAACGTTTAATTTGAACTGTCTATTTTCAATAAAAAAATACTCCAATACGGGGAAAAATTCACAAAAGCTCAGACAACAAATAAGCACATCATTTTACTCGACCTAGAATTTCAACCCTACAATTTTGGCGTTCCGAAAATATCGATGATGTGAGTGACGTCATTTAATGAGCGGCGCCCTTCACGAATTAGCTCATTAGCATACTTTATGTCCGTGAAATGTATCACGCAGTTTGATAAGTGGAAATGCTATGTGATGCGGGAAGATCATCAAGGCTGCTAGGAGTTCTTTTATGAAATTTGACCCTTTTGGCGGCCATTTTGAATAACCCCGTAGCATACTAACATTAATGTTGGCAACACCCTGAATATGTTTTAGGACCATGAATAAAGTATTTTTTGGACCATTTAGGAACATAGTTGGCTGATTTATTCAAGCATCGCATGATAGATTGAGCAACTAGCGAATATAAATGGCAAAAAAAACTACAAAACTGAGAAAAGTGCCCTTTTGTACTCCCTTGTGCCGTTATTTTCTTTACATTTTAGCAGCTTTAAGAACGAATTATTTCTTAAACAAACATTAAATCAGGTCAAACTGATTACTGGTGGATAGTACATTGTATAAAGATATGAATTGCACCAAAAACACAGAAATAAGATTTTTGCCTCAAAACGGTCTTTTCATGCTTAAAGTTAAAGTGGCCTCCAAATCGATTTCTATTTTGTCACCCCCCCCCCCCCCCCCCCCCTCCCCCCTTCATTGAACATTACTATCTAAGCACTTAACTGCTGTGATACTATTTTTTTTAAACACATTACTGTACCGGGTCAATGCACTTATTGTGGACACTCATTCGACCTTTCTTGATGGGGCCGTGTTCGCCAATGGGAATTTACATGATTAAGATTTTGTATAATTTCAAAATTGTAATTCACCTCCTGTCGCCTATTTGTAATTATAAAATAGCTATCTGGAAGGGAATAGCACCGTTTTAAAAGATAAAATGTGGTATTTATTATCATTTTAAAATTCTAAACAATTGTTGCCGGCTCCCAGATTCCAAACATTTTGTTTCTCCTGGTCCTATGAACTCCCATTCCAACGTTTGCTGTTTCTTGCCTACTCGAGAGTGCAGTTGATCTAGGGCTGTCTTCGACACATCCGCAATGGCATTTATAATTTCTTCGATCCTTAGTAGAAGGTATTTGAGAAATGACCGGTGTACCAACTCAAAAATGATTTAACCGCCTTTTCATATTGAAGAGCCGAGAAATAACAGTGAACCAACACCGTCATAATTTCCCTTGTAAAATAAACCGACGTGCCAATCTCAACGACAGACTCAAAATATTGGTGGAGCACTGGAGCAAATTCCCCCCTCCCCCCTCTGGCAACACAGGATCTGCTGCAGTAGTCATGGTTCCCCCCTCCCCCCTCTGGCAACACAGTATCTGCTGCAGTAGTCATGGTAGTTATAACTACCAGGCAGGCTTCTTACAGCCAAAAACTAACAAAGACTCCAATGACAGGATTTGTTTGTATTTTAATATTTAACCTTTATTGGGCTGTGACATTCTGTTAATTGCAATTCAACATGCCATCTTTCAATTGCCTATTGTTCTTCGTTTCATAATTCTATAGAAAACTTGATTTCAGAATATTTACCAGGTTTTTTCAAAAATATTGATAACAATGTGCAGTACGATCTGTTTCTTTTCTGCTCCAAAAAGTTGACAGAAGACATCGTGGAGTATTATAAGACTGTTAAAGAAAATTCATAAAAATTATCACGGCAAACCTCTGAAATCTACTTATAATATATTTAAAGATAATAAATCATGGCAAGACGTTTTCTGTTATTATTCATGTGTTGTTCACTAAATGTATTCAAATTTCGGATACATTTCAATTCACAGAAATCTGCAGTGATAATTTCATGAATTTACTCTTATGGTGAGTATCATAGAATCTTACAGAGATATATTGTTATGTCCTTAAACTTTATTGTTCACCAATGTTCTGTGAACCACAATACCATGTGTCATATTTAATGATATCATGAACATAAAAGAAAACCATAACCTTTTATCCACTTTTTTCAAAGATGTTAATATATATAACAATAATCGGTGGTACCTTGTGTTAAACTAAAATATTGTTTCCATTTTGCTACAAGTTGACATGTGATATCACCAAGTACTTGCAAGATTATATCACTGAAACGGCAACTGGTAACATTGCAAATCTGGAACCATCCCCTTAAAATGTATTATTAAATCATAAAACAAATGGTCTTTGGTCAAGTCCTCTTCCAATGATTATCGGTGTTAAAAGTGTTGTAAATCAAAAGTGTATGCTATCAGATAGGCTTCAGTTTCACAGAAGTTTTCAGTGCTAATTGTATAAGTCTAGTCTAAAACTAGTGATAAACATATTACGATCTCTACAATATCTGGAGTTGTTATATTTTGAGCACAAATGTAGCGATTTTGGCACATAGAGTTTGACCCACACTCTCAAGCAAGTAGCTGGACACTTATGCAGGCATCAATGTGCATCTTAAACCTACCCTCCTCAAGGTTAGTCAAAGATTAGATGCCTAATTTTTGCCTAGTAATATTTTTGAAGAGGTTGAATCTTAAACTAATTTATACTTTGTACAGGTGAATCTATAGTAAATCTTCACCTATAATTAAACTTCTCCCACATATTACTATTGAACGAACATGGTGCACTGAGGGGAATCTTCACCCTACAAATTGCAGGATAGACCTAATCTTGACCTAATTTATCCTGAATACAGGTGAAAGCTTGAGAAGGGTGAGTTAGCTGCACATTGATGCCTGCATTAAACATACAATTGCTACACATGTGGTATCATTGGAAAGAGGAACACATTTTTTTTCTCATATTTTACACAATATGAAAATATCACAAAATAACCAAAATATATCTTTATCACTTAAATATGCACTAATAACATAACTGATTTATATAACACATAAAAATATTCCTGTCATTTGAGTGGTTGATACTACATGTACATCATGTGACATAAAATATTTGGACTATTTCCCCACTATTTCATGGGAGGGATAAGTTTCCATAAAAAAAATACTATTTCCATGTGATGAGGAACTTTTCCCCCCGCTCTCAATTGCGGTAATTGATTAGACCTTCAACACATTTGTGTCAACTGTCAATCAATCAGATTCTGTGTTGTCTGCATTGGGTTTTTTTTTATTTCGCTGCCGTTCAGACTAATTTTCCTGGAGTTTATAACTCAAATGGAGAATTTGGGGTTCGGCTCATTGCTGAATATGCATTGGAGAAATTACTCGACGATGTAAACAGTGCTAATACAAAAAAGCAAATCAAATATGCTGTTAATTGAAGAGAAAAAAGGCGCCAATTGAGGTAAGCTGACATGCTTTAACTGACCTTGATTGTTAGTCCTATTATCTTTTATTTATCAAAGTATTTCAAATGACAGAAATAATTTTGTATGTTATATAAAGCAAATATTTACTGCTCTATATTCGGGAAATGGTGCAAAATAAGTACCCTCGGTAACTGGAGACCGTGGGCCTACACATTTCCTCAAGAACATCAAATATTTGTATATTATCATCAACTTTTATCATGTCAACACACTCAATTGACAAATATCTTTTCTACCTACAATATATCATCAAATAATCAAAAATAAATACATTTTGAGATGCAGATTTCTGCTGGCTGGTACTAAAACCTGTCTTAATGGAGTTGCTACTATGGCATACATAAAGTCCATTCTATACCTATCATGTTCTGGCAATGGGACTATATATACACCTAGCACAAAAAGTTCCTGACCAGGTGCTTTGATGTTGGCTAATCCAAACTCAATAATCTTTCAAAAAGATTTCTCTGTAGTTTGATACCTCATTCATAAAGATCGAATTGATACTTTTGAAGTTATGATGATTTCACTAACCACAAGTAACGACAATAAAGTTGCACTGGAATTGGTTTCCTATGGGATATCATTGATTTGCATCACAGATGCATTGTCCACTGTGTGCTATCTCAACCAGTCAGGTATGGGGATGAATGGGTAACAGGCATCGACAGGTAGTCGATACACACACATTTTCAATGCGTAATCACATACTAAGCAAGGATATCCCATTGAAACCCACTTTTAGTGCAAGCATTGTTTTAGTAGTTGTGGGCGATTAAACAATCATAACATCAACAATATCCACTCGAATTTTATGAATGAGGTATCAAACTACTGAGAAGAAATTTGCTCATGAAATGTACATCTCAGATTTTTCATATCGATTATTGATTTGGGATTAGCCAACATCAAAGCGCCTGGTCAGGGACCTTTGGTACTTGCTGTATAGGAAAGTCCTGCATTAAAGGTGTTTTTTAAGAAAATAAGTTTTGGAAGTCACTATACAGTGTGTCAACTTGAGTTGCAACTAGCTGTGTGTATACAATAGTTTTTGTGATCTGATAAGAAACTTATATATTAATAATATATCAGAGAACACTAGTTTGTAAATAGCATTGAAAAATGATGTTTGTTATTACACAAAAAAGGAACAAACTACAAATGTTTAGGTATGTTGACTGGAATCTACTCCCTAAAGGAAGAATGCTATTTCCATGCATGATACTGTCATAAACTACTGTTATATGACACTGAGGTTCATTAATAATGTAGAATGAGTTCATCTAAGTAAACTCCTCAAAAAAAGTTCGGAAAGGTTTTTTTCAATCACCAATTTACCAGATATTTCGTAATGTATTCATACGGTGTATCCTCTCTATTAAAAGCTGATGTGTTCCACTTTCCAACGATACCCCATTTGTAGCAATCACTTTTTTCAGTGCTCAATGTAAGTGTGACTGATCACTGAAGTGTTTAATACATTGACAACTATACAGTGTACAGTGATGCTCTTTTGACTTTTGAGCACAACATAGTGATAATTTTGGCACATTCAGATTGTGACCTCCCCATGTTCTCAAGCAAGTTGCTGGTTGGTGATTGAAAAAACTTACTTTCCAAACTTTGTTTGAGGAGTTTATATAAATCCATTCTTTATTTAGACCAGGTTTTAAGTTATACCAAGTTTTAGTTGTTTTGTGCATTGAGTTTACTTTTGCTAAATTATATACTTTTTGTCATCAACCATAACAAACCATGTAAACAGGAACACTTATACTGTGTTTTCTGTATGTGAAAGATTTAACGACTGCTACTTAATCCCAGGAGGTGTAATCTTGATGACTGCATCCCAGTCCTCAGGCAAGGAGGAATTATTGTTAACAGATAGCATAATGATTGGGACATGTTCAGAAATTAATGACTAGACTTGTCAACAGGGGTCGCATTTTGACGCGTCTGCGCGTCATGAATCTCTCACTTTCTTATTTGACGCGCCAGGTTTCAATTGGAAAGACTTGCGGGTCCCAATCAAAATTAAAGGGACCCCTTAAATTTGACGATGTATGGAAATGGAAACCTTTGCTCACAATATAAAACTGTCCGTAAAAAGTAAAATTTTCAATACCCAAATTTTAGGACCCCTCAATTTCTTGAGGGACCCCTTAAATTTGTTTTTTGAAGTCTTACAGGGTCCTTAAAAATGTCATGGGACCTCTCACATTTTTGATCCAGTGCTATCCCTGCTTGTCAAGCTGTTTAGATCATAGGATTAAACACATGTATACATGGATTTGATTGATTTTATTCAAATCTATTATTCCATCAAACATGCCAACTGTCAAACATGTCACTGGTGTCTGGTTATAAGTCACTGTCTTAATGCTATGGACAAAATTCAAGCTATTTCATGCAAGCATGTTTTGTTGTTGTTCGCGAAGCTGCATGAAATGCACAAACAACTATGCATGCATTTCTGTCACGATTTTACGATTGACCAATCAGGATGCCCAGTAATTTGTTGAAAGCGTCCGGTATGCACTTTCAGGTTTACACATGTACTCGCATCGATGGAATTATGTCCATAGCATTATGACGCTGACTATAGGCGACTACCACTGACCCTATGGGGCAATTACATTATACAACAATTGGTGGTTAGGACCATTACATCTTTTAGTTAGAGCAAAATGCAGTATAAAGATTCATTTTCTTGAATTGAATTCCATTATTATACTGAAGTAGGTGAGATTTTAGCACTATCTGTGTGAGAAACTGATGTATTTCAACCACACAACCCTGCAAACAAATACTTCTAATTACATTTTATATTTACATAATTGTGCATAATATCAGGCTCTGGCAAAATTGCTGATAGTTCATTATTTGTCCATCAGCTGCATTGGATTATAGCACAAACAAAACATATTATCACAATTTTAAAATATTTTTTTAATAAAATTGTGATAACTTTTGGAACAATTCTTGAGATGGGGATACATAAAATTAATACTGCAAAAAACTAAAACTGGCCTAAAACTGTTATTCAAACACATCAGGATAGTAAAAGGATATTCTAAATTACCCTGTTATTTGATCATCCCTGTGTGTGTGTGAGTGGGAGTGTATATTTGAATCATTCTTTAAAAGATCCATTAGAAAACATATGGTGGTAGGGTACACTACAATAATTTGTTTACATACAATATGAACTAATATAATTCTATCCTAAAGTACTTACCAATTCTAAACATGGTTTATTCAAATATTTCACTTAATACTTCATTTTCAAGTCATTTTGTAATCAATGTTTAAAACATTTTTTTGTCTGTCAAAGGCCTGTCCAAATAAGCAAAATCGCTGACGAAAATGACAGATATACCCAAATCAATTTGGATCACATTTCATCTTGTTTTCACTTGTTTTATATCATAATCTGGCATGGTATCATCAGAACCTTGTTGCCATCTTTTTAGTTTTTTTAAATAGAAATCTAAGCGAATCTTTCGGAGTACAAATATGTCTTCAGGTTTTTCTTTAACACTTTCCACGCTGCATTTGGTTTTACCATATTATACAAAACCTTTCCCAACTTTCAAAGTCTATCTCAAGGATTACTGAATCAATACTAGGTATGATTGTACTTAATTTAATGTATTTCTCATGGTGATTCCAGATATGGTAATGAAATTTTATTATTTGACATTTTTGAAACATTTTGTGGAATTTTGTACGTCTGCGGCGTGGAAAGTGTTAAAGTACATACAGAGTTTGAAATGTTCACATACTGAGGCGACCTTGCGACTTGAAAACTTTGCTTTCCCATTGATGTTATGTCAGTACTTGTCACAAGATATGTTAAAATTGGTTGTTAATTGCCCAAATCTGTGCAGACCTTCCTATTAGTTTTTGTTAACAGAAATCTGCGTTACCAGGTTAAATTATACTCTCATATATATGTGTGGGACTTGCAGGCATGAGAATCCTCTGTATTTTATACTGTTTACAGTGTTTTGAGTTGTCAAAATGTATCTTTTACAGCTATTTTACCATGGTGTCATATTTGTCAGTGTTTCCTCAAAATGTTAATTCCTGCATGCCAGGACTTTGAAAACGCTGATATAGAGTCAATGAGGTTTCACTATGTCCCTTCATAAAACAATCTAGGCAGTTAATAGCTCTTCAGTAAAACTACAAAAAACCCTTGCCTTACAAATATGTTAGAAGACTATTTGTTGACATACAGTCCATCATGCTCTTGATGTATTTTTGGCAATGGTATTTGTGCTTCAATTACTCTCGTCTTCCAAACTGGACCTATGAGATTGCCTTTCCTACTGCGATGACTTGTACATTGTCTTTCCTCCACAAAGGGACGTATACCTTGGCTGTACAAGTCAACAGATGTGGCTAGATCCTTGTGTACAACCCAGAGATCTCTTTCACATAGCTCAATCAGTACCTGTGAAATATAATCAGATAAATGAATAGAATGGAATGGTTTGATTGAAAGGTTTTATAGGATTTTCATACGTGCCATCTTTTGGTTTATTACTGCTAAATGGTACCGACACACATGTAAAAAGGAATCAGGGATGTGAATGGGGATATTGATCCATTCCCTGAACTTTTTACGCGAGCTTGGCCAGAAGGCCCAAGTGCTAGTGTGTGGCATCAAACATTTATGGGAGCTCGTCCAGAGAATAGGATCCAGGGTTAACCCCCCCCCCCCTCAAGAAAGAAATTGTTTGCCTCTTTTTATGCTGAAATATCCTATTCCGATTCTGGAAAAAAACACTTTTTTCATTTCCAGATTTATTTTAATGGCCTCATTTCTGGAATTCCCAAAAGATTTACATCCCTGTAATATCTGAACTTTTTGTTTATTCAATAGCAATGGCCAACTTGCACCTTTCTTGTATTTATTAAGCCTGTTGAATCCAAAAAGAACACCTATACCAACAGTGTAGCTCAAACTTAATGGCTTAATTGGCACACCAAATATGTCACTTTTAATTTAATCTTCTCACCACTGTGATCTGAAGTTTTCATGTAAATGCCATTGAAAAGTCAAATTTTTGGTCAACTGCAAATAAGATTTAATTTGATAAAAAATAAACTTAAAGACTTTTCTAACTATGGTACATTTACAGGTTCGTTATGACACATTTTAAAGGTCCGTCAAATGCAACAAGCTAAACTGCTCAAAAAAAGTTTGGAATATTTTGTCAATCACAATTTGTTCAAATATCTCGGGATATGTTCATTTAGTGTAATATATCATTTAAAAGCTGATATGTTCATCTTTACATTTGAAGCAATCCCTTGTTCCAGTGCTCGGCCAAGGCCGCAATCTGAAAGTGCCAAAATCAACACTATTTTGTGCTTTAAAATCAATAGATCATCACTCTACACTGTAGTGGTCAATGTAACACTTCATTGAACAGACGACAAAGATGTTCTTTTGAGCACGAAATAGTGTTGATTTTGGCACATTCAGATTGTGACCTCCCCATGTTCACAAGCAAGTAGCTGAGCACTTGAGCAAGGGATTGCTTCACATTTGGTATCATTGTAAAGATGAACATATCAGCTTTTAAAAAATATATTACACTAAATGAACATATCCCGAGATTTTTGAACAAATTGTGATTGAAATTATATTCCAAACTTTTTTTGAGCAGTTTATTTACAAACCTGAAATGCTGGTGCCTGTCGTCCACTAACTTCTGCAACCTGACTTACACCCATACCAGTTACGTGTCGATACTCATGATTTTGAACAAAATCCACAAAGTTGCTTGCATGCGCCGCTGCTATGACCTGTACACCACGCTGCACTAGGTTTCTGGTTGCTTGTGCTTCTGCCATTGTACTCATCTCATCTAGGATAATGGTCTGAGGACTGTGGCTCTTCACTGCTTCTTCCATTATCATATGCTGTTCTGTGCGGCTAGCAACCTACATGGACAAATGTAAAGGGCTAAGAATTTGAGAGTGGGAAAATGATAAGATTATGACACACAAGTAAAGAATGTCACACAACCATCCAAGTTAAAATCAAGATGTCAACTCCTTTCTACATGGGGTATATGTGACTTTAGAGGGCTGTTCAAATTTAAAGTCAAACATGTCACAAGCAGAAAAAATGGTTTCTCAAACCTCTATTAAAAAGCTGTTTTACTTAAACTGTATGTGCCCAGGTTGTAATCTCTCCTCCTGTTAGCCTCCATCCAAAAACATGTCAGCCTCCATCCAAAAACATCACCTAAAGTGTCAAATTTATAGGATTTTGAGTCCATCCAAATCAGAATCTCTGCCATTTCTTTGATCCTCTTTGGAATATTGGGTCTCCTTAAATATTTGAGGGGGAAACTGTCCACTTAAAACAATGTTTTGAGAACCCTCCCCCACCCGACCCATCACAGTGACTGAGGATAACATACTTGAACACATTTTACTTATACATTGATAAAACAGATGGCTACAATTGTAGGTAAAATAATAGTATTTGTATTAAAAAATACCTTCCTTTTTTCAATGCACTTTTTAGGACCAGAGATATGATGTTTTTAAAAAGTTACTATTACTTGTGTGACACCCTGTAAGTGAGTTAAATATCATTAACAAAAAGTTTATTTCAAAAATGTTTACAGACCTGTAATCTTCTAGCACTTCCTATAGCAGGATGAGGTACATCAGAGTCTCCTCCAATCTGCAAAGAAAAAAAGCCGGTCCCAAAATGGTGACATGTTCTCAATCTCATAGCAGACAGTTACAGTGTATAAATCTATGCAAGTTTTACTTCCTTTGGACAGTGACGTAACTTTACAGGTGTAGCATTTACGCAAACAAACATATTTTCTGTCTTTCTACGCATGTGTGTATACGCCAGCACATTTGGAGGCGTGTGCGTTTATTCATTGCAATCAGTGAATGACGCAGTGATGTCACTGTCTCATGGAAGTGAAACAGACTATAGCATGTTATTTTCATATAAATTTCAACTTCAGTACATTTGTGAAAACCAGGACAAATACCAAACCAATCTGTATTAAATAAGTATGAAATGTGGTTGAGTTCTTTTCAATGACACTTTCCTTTCGTATATGCTTATGTACTTTATTTTGCTCTATCTTTGAATTGATATCGCAACATAAATAAACTCATTAACTCGTAGTTTCACCAATACATTCTCAAACAACTTTTTTTCTTGATCTTGGAAAAGGATTATGTATGCTATTGAATTAGTTTGGGAATATAAGAAACAGGCTGTTAGATGTGACAAGGCTGTCCAGAATTTATACCACAAATCAAGTCAAAATTTGATTTAAGAGTCCAACCACAGTCTCAAATTCAAGATAAAGAGTGGAACTACATTTTGAGTGATTTGATTTTCATTTACTCCATTGATTTGTTGACAAAACCAAAACTTTAAATGTCCATATCTTGACAATTTGTATTTGATGTTTTGAGACAAAGTGATTTTCAATATTCAGAGAGGAACACTTGTACAAAGAGGACACTAAGACAGAGGCAATTGTTCCTCAAGAGTGTTGTATACTATGGAATTGACATTCAACCAAGTACCAAAAAACGGATTTGCATGTTTTTCAGAATGTAGACAATGAATCCGTAACTTTGGTTATGAATGTGATATAACATTGACTTTGGTATCATGATATAGATAAACTCAATATTCATGTGTCCCTCATTGTGCCTCATTTACTCGCGTTGGGTTTTTCATTGCCATGAGACAGTGACATAAATGCACCTTTCGCTGATTGCAGGACATAAATGTGTGAACCTACTCAAGCGTGTACACACGGGCAAAGAAAGATGGAATATCATTGCTAAATGTTGTGCCTGTAAAGTGATTTCATTGTCCACAGGAAGTCAAATAAGCTTTACAGCTTTATTCTTTATTCATTTTTTTGTCTTGTGCCACTTATGCCGTATGACTTTAGGCCAAAAAGAAATAATGTTGTATTGGTGTAACATGCCATTGAAAATTAGGATAGGGCGGGCAGATTTTATATATTTTTAATTTTGAATTGTATATACTATAAATTACCAAATTAATTTGATCTCACTGAGTCAAATAAAGCACAAAATATCATAAGGCCATTTGCGATCATCAGATTTGCAGTGTACTATATTCCTTTTTGATGAGGACCACCAAAGATTTGTTGATTTAAAAGAAAATCAGGGTCGGGCAGGTTACACCAATGCAACACTCTTTTGCCTTATTCATGAACCATAATCACAATTACCTGGTTATAAGTATCAATGACAACAACCCTTCTGCCCTTGGCATCACTCAATACTCTAGCCATTTCTCGTAATACTGTTGTCATGCCAACGCCTGGTCTACCAAGCAGTACCACTGATTGACCATTATGTATCAAGTCATATATGTGATCTACACAGCCTAATACTGCACGGCCGATACAGGATGTCAGTCCGATGGCACGACCATTGCGGTTGTAGATCAATCTGTAATAACAAAAGGAAATAGGAAACATTTTAGGACTATGGGTATTTAAAAGTCTCCTTCAGAATCCTAAGACGAAACAATGTCACGCACTACCAAATGCGTTCCGTTTCCTTTTGTGGTCCAGTTGTGTTATATTATGGCGACATGCACATGCACAGATCTGAACGGTCCAAGGAAAACTGATTAAAACTATAGTGATTATTTCATATTTAAGGTGGATGTTCCGATCACTTCAGCTTATCTTTTATGCTCATCAACATATTTTGATATCAGAAGAAACCCCATATTTTTCTCATTATGCCTGCAAAATGTTTGGTGCATGATACATTCCATTTAGACATTATAGGCCAAAATGCAGTGAAACTGCCAAAGGTGGATAACCACAAGGCCAGTTTGTGTACTACTCAATGGGAACATTTCATGTCACCTTGTGCTTCTAAAATAAGAACCATTGAAGTTATGCAACTCAAACTTTGGAATACGACTATTTTAAAGAAACCCCTTCATGTAGAATAGAAAACATCAAGTTGAAAAACGGGCCAGCAATCGGAACACCTACCTTTAACTAATAGTTTTACATACTACTGAAACTATTCCATGATTTCTTGTGTGTTTTATGAGTGACATTGATGCTCTTTTATTAGTTTTATTGGTATGTGCTAACCTGAAGACTCCCTTTTAATTCTCTGCTAGTTCTTTTTATAACCCTTAGCAGTCTTCTCTTTCGGCTACTAAGACCCAATTTTTATCAGAATTTAAAAATTGCACATACAAATCATTCTTGTAGCATATTCTAAAGAGTCTGCAGCCATAGCTTCCTTTGAGAACTAATGTGACATCCCTACCTAATATAAGGTGTAACCCTAGGACTATTTTATTTATTGTTGTGCGATACTGAGTCCGAATGACTAAATAGATGAATGAATATTGAATGTTTATTGTTCATGGATAGTTTTGGGCATCCTATGCCAGCAGTCCAGGAGTAAACTATAATACATAAAGATAGTTCACAACATGCATACAGCAAGCAAGATCACACCAGGTTAAGAGTCAATTAACTGGATTATTTTCATACCTTCCAGTCATCTAGCTCTGCAGCTTCTGCCCAGGTAGTATGGAAGCCTGGGGGGCACTTAACTTTTCTTGGGTAGGGGTGTGCCGCCCAGGGTCTCAAAAAGGGGGGCTACAGAGCTGAACTGAGTGGATTTTTGGACAAAAATAGGGTCTTAGAAATCGATTATTTTTCTTCAAAAAAGTAGGTCTTGAGAACTGGCATATAATTCAATTTTTGATTTTTTGGGGGGGTTGAGATTGCAAAATCTTCGAGAAATTGGTGCTTTGTAACGCAATTTTTTTTTTTAATTTTCAATAAAATGGGGGGTCTTAATAACTGATGCAGGCTCAACAGGGGGTCATAAGAGCTAGTAGCAGAGGGTGAAAAAGGGGTCTTCAGCTCGGCACATACCTATACCCTTTTCCAATGTCAGTGCCCCCCCCCCAGGGTATGGAAGGTTTCAGGAACTTGCTTGGTATCATTTTCTCTGAGTTTACTAACCTCATGCTATCCCATCCTTTTTCAGGTTTTGGTGGCTATGGAATCAGAATCCGGTAAAATTGAATTTCTACCAAGTTATAGGAGAATGTTCATCCCCACAACACACCCTCAGGATCACTTACCCCAGCCTATGTAGTGTTCCTTCAATCCCAGCTCTTTTGTCAGGTGTTGGTGTAGTGACCAAATCAGAATCCATTATGGATTGAATGTCTTCCTGAGTTATAGGAGAACTGCTAACATTCAACCCTGTGTATCCAATATTGGAAGAATCCTTTTGGTAGAATCTGAAAGACAATAAGCAATGGGGATGATGTTAATTTGTTAACTTTCTATTTCCTATAACATAACATGGCTACCTGTGGCATACCTACTACTACTAGGATATAAAAATGAGTTCATTTCAATATTCTCAAAAAAGAACTGCCAAACTTCAGAGAGATTTCTAAAAAAATGAAACTGGAAATGATTACTCTGTTAGTAACTGATGGATAAACCCTCTCATACCATGGTTTCTATAAAGAAAAGTCAATAAAAATGAAAGTACAAGACATTTTCTAGCTTTTCTGAAAGCCAGCCACTTTTTATGAAAAAAGTGGAAAGCATTAAAATGCTTTCCACTTTTTTATATTTTGATTAAAGCTCACTGGCAATTGAACCAGGGAGTCATCACTTTGATTCAGGCCACAGATCATGTGTGGTCTTCAAGGTTATTAATGCTAGTTTATGACAAATCTCATGAACTTGAAATTTATTATGGATCCTTATGAAACAAAGTATGTGTTACCTATTATGTTTAAAAAAAATGACTCCTGGAAACAATTGAGGGCTCTTTTCTTGGGGATCTCTTAATGCACCTTTAATACATTACTACAACTTACCTGGCTTGAGCAAATCTCCCACAGTCCAATATAATTTCTGTCAACATGTCCAGTTTCCCAGGATCCTCCTCTGCTAGCCTAGTCAAATGCTGTGCAATTTCCTCCCCAAGCACCTTCAATGCATCCATGTCTTGTTTGTTCTTGGCTGCAAACTGT
This sequence comes from Ophiura sarsii, assembly GCA_035610835.1. Classification (NCBI taxonomy): domain Eukaryota; kingdom Metazoa; phylum Echinodermata; class Ophiuroidea; order Amphilepidida; family Ophiuridae; genus Ophiura; species Ophiura sarsii. Next base: position 57,388,466 of record CM069445.1, on the reverse strand, counting down.
TCCCTGAGTTGCTGTGTAATGCCCCATGGGTTGAGAGCAGGTGTTGCTTGTCCGGATGCTGCCCCTGCTCTAGCCTCTACTGCTGCCTGTGACCAATTATAACAAATATAGGAACTAAATTATTTCATCCCAAAACCACTGGAGTAGAAAATCAACTCCAGTAAGTATCATATTTTGAATTGTATTCGTTATTAACCATTCAGTTGATAACAAAACCTCGTACACATAATTTAAATGTGAATATGTTGTGAACTAGCCCATGTCCGGCATCGTCTTGCAATTGTTGTAGCAGAAATTATCAAAAATGACAAAGCATTATTTAAAATAACATCAAAGGTGCAAAAGCAAAAGCACTCCATGATTATTAAAAATGAAAATAATGTTTATGTTGTTACAGGACATGAAAGCAAGCAATTATCTTAAAAGCAAAATCAAACATTTGGCATATATAGAAGCGCCCTCATTTTTCCACATAACTAAGGTTTAGTGTTTTTTGGCAATGCTTTCATATGCAATAAATCATAGTTTAATGGAAAGAGCCCAATGTTGGATCACTTGGCAAATAAAGGATTTTGTCGAAAAAAATCATGCATTTTGCTTACTGTTTGATATTTATGGACATTTTAAAGAAAGAAGTAGGTTTGTTTGTGTGTAACATGTGGGTATTTATCCAAGTTACCATTATTTGAGTAACAATAAGAGTTTGCAAAAAAAAGCTCCAAATCACAGAATATGTACCATTAATTTAATGAGTTATGCAAGCAAGCATTCTGAACATGTATTGATAAATGATAATAATATTAAAACTACTAAACTCTCAATATAAAAACATGAAAACAGGGACAACTTGGTGATAAAAGCATATTGCTTTCAAAACAGTTACCATACAAAAAAACAAAAATCAACAATACCATCCAAGATACACCAAATTGACGAAGCCCAAAAGATATAAACCACTCTTAAAGTTCCTCTGTCAAAGTCCCGGGGTGCTACAAGGGGGTATCATGCACGTCCAAGGACTTTCAAAAAGTACCCTAAGTAATTGTGTTAATGTGAAAAAGCACCCCCCCCCCCCCCTAAACAAGTATGCATAGTATTTTACATACCCTAAGCAAGTAATATCAGTATTTCCAATACCCTAAACAAGTACTCAGAATATTTTGATACCCTAAACAAGTACATGTACTCAAAATATTTTGATACCCTTAGCAAGTAATTTGTATAGTTTGAACCGCTTACCGCATGACACATTTCTAACCCTTTTTTCCTTCCCTAATAAGCTATAAGTATTATGGAACAAATGCTGAGCTTATTTATCAGATCACTTGCGCGGATACAATTTGAGAAATATATCTCGCCCATGTATAATGGCTATTTATAATCCTCATGAGGCAAATAAGGATCCTAAATACGAAAGCCACTGATGTATAATAAAGTAGACTCTTTTCTTAATTTGGCTTGTTTTGATACCCTTTTCAAGTTATGTATGTAACGTGCCCCAGCTTGAAAAACTACCCTAATTACGTAATTTCTTAGACACGCATGATACCCCTCTTGTAATGACCACTGAGCACCCCGGGGTCAAGGTGTCCCACACACTGCATAAAATGTATAGTATTTCCTCCAGTTGTGTTGGACAATTCAATTAAAAGTCCAGGCTGTCTAAACATTAAAGGAGCTATGTTACGAAAGATAACTCTGCACTGGCTAAATATGCACATGGAGTAGGGCATGAATAACTTTGGAAACATTCACGATCAATAGAAATGATGGCCAAGATATCAACTGCATAATGGCTCGCCGCATTAAATAAATCAAGAACGGTCATATAAATGTTTCTCCCGGGTCCCTGATGACCCGTTATCAATCCTGGAGTTAATATCAGCGTCAAACGATCCTTATACAGATCACTGAGTGTATTAATGTGCACTAAGAATTTCTATAGTGTCGACAAGGGACAGAAACAACAATTTCCATTCATCAAGGGACAGGTTTTGAAATAGTGCTATTTAAGCAGCAACCTAATCTAACCTTTCATTACAGAGCCACCAACTCTGTGGACAAGTGTCAGCTCATATGATTGACTACTGTAAAAGTCAATATTTTCGCGATAAGATATTTTCACGAAAATGGTCATAACAGGCATTTCGCGATTTTTTATTTTCGGGATTTTCAACATTTGTGAACATAAGTCAATGGAAGTCAATCATTTTTGCGGATGAGGATTGATTCGCGAAATTCGCGAAAATAAAAACCTCGCGAAAATTTCTACTTTTACAGTATTACCATAGAGCCACTAATTCTTAAGTACCAAAGGGGCATCTACTTTTACATCATTGGACAAGAGGCAGTCACCTGATGATAGTACTCTTTAGACAAGGAGCATGTTTTGCTTGCTGCAATTATTTGGTCCTGCAGAGGGAAGAGTTAATCATTAGACAAGCTTTGACAGTTTCAAACTTGTCCGACGGTGAACGGTTAAACTCGCCATCTGTATGCGTAAACATACCTAGATCACACATTTATATATTAAGACTCACAGAGACACGTACAAGATCAAATTAACTTCAGGCTGACATGTTTCCCCCTCCAAATAGCATGTTAAACAATTTGAAAGTTCTATGCTGTTATCAGATAGCACACCGAAATCTTAGTGCTACCTATGAGTAAGCTATATAACATCAATTAGCCTAGTCATAAGTCTTCTGACTTGGAAACTTTGGTCCCATTTGATAACAATGAATTGAAAGCAAAGGTTTTACATAAAACCTGTTGATACTGGAATTCGAACCCAGGACCTTTCAATCCCAAAGTGAATGTCATAACCACTATACTAGCTATAGGCTGTTGGTGCCACGATAGCAATTTAATCCTACAAAAGAGATAGGGTAGCCCATTATAATAGTCTGCATGTATTACAGAATAAAGCTATATAACGTCTATGCGATAGAAGTCTTTGCGCTAGACTAATTTGTGATAGCTTACTCATAGATAGACCCAAAATCTTGTTTATAGCATGCTAAGGAGTTATATGATGATGTGAAAATGTTAATCAAACTTGCCTCATTGATTTGTTCACTGATAGATAATGCTGCAAGTCCGACATCATCTGTTGGATCTCTCACTTGATGATTGTCATGGATTTCATCTTCCTTTAGGTCATGGTCTATCTCAACTGACTCCTGGTAAGACTTGAGACATACAGTATCCCCAACCACCTTGAACAGATGTGGAAATGCTTTGAGGTTTTTCTTTAGAGATTTTTTAGCTGTTTTTAACCCCAGTTCACGCTTTTCTGGTTCTGGATTTGTTCTGAACTGCTTAATTTCCGTTTCACTGCAATGTTGATTAAACCAACTTAACACCGTGTCAAATTTCACATTTCTTTGATTACTTCTGCCAAGAAATGTGGCGACCTTTTCTGCAGCACCAACTTTTGAAGTATTTGGACCTACATAACTTGGCTGAAGAATTGTGAACTTGGTGTTACGACGTCCCAAGTATTCTTCAAGTTCCTTAGCAGATGGTACATTTTCAGGGCCCAAGCAATTTGCCAGAATACTCTGCAAGTCTTTTATGGATGTTGCCCCATTCTTGTTTACATAGTGCTGCAACATTTTCACATGTTTCCCTTTTAAAGAAGATTTCTTTCGGCTATTGTATCCTTTTCTGGCCAGCATCTTAGGATCTATCTGGTTTGCAGGTGGGACATCATCTGTTGGAACGCTCCCTTGATAATCGTCATGGATTTCATCTTCGTGTAAGTCATGGTCTATCTCAACTGATTCCTGGTAGGACTTGAGATTTACAGTATCCCCAACCACCATGAACAGATGTGGAAATGCTTTGAGGTTTTTCTTTAAAGATTTTTTAGCTGATTTTAACCCCAGCTTACGCTTTTCTGGATTTGTTCCAAACTGCTCAATTTCCGTTTCACTGCAATGTTGATTAAACCAACTTAACACCGTGTCAAATTTAACATTTCTTTGATTACTTCTGCCAAGAAATGTGGCAACCTTTTCTGCAGCACCAACCTTTGAAGCATTTGGACCTACATAACTTGGCTGAAGAATTGTGAACTTGGTTCTACGCCCACCGTCTCCTAAGTATTCTTCCAGTTCCTTAGCAGATGGTACATTTTCAGGACCCAAACAATTTGTCAGAATACTTCGCAAGTCCGTTATGGATGTTGTTCCATTCTTGTTTACATAGTGCTGCAACATTGTCACATGTCTCCCTTTTACAGCAGATTTCTTTTGGCTATCAGTGAATCCTTTTGTGGCCAGCATCTTAGGATCTATCTGGTTTGCAGGTGGGACATCATCTGTTGGATCTCTCATTTGATGGTTGTCATGGACTTCATCTCCCTTCAAATCATGGTCCATCTCAACTGACTCCTGGTCAGACTTAGATACGGTATTCCCAACCACCTTGAACAGATGTGGAAATAGTTTGAGCTTTGTCTTGAAAGTTTTTCGAGCTGTTTTTATCCCAAGCTTATGCTTTTCTAGATTTGTTCCAAACAGCTCGATTTCGGCATCACTACCATGTTGATTAAACCAGCTTAACACACTATTAATGTTAACTTCAGTAGTGCTATGTCTGCCAAGAAATGTGGCAATTTTGTCTGCAGCACCAACTAATATAACATTAGGCCCTATCTGACCTGATTGAAAAATTGTAAACTTGGTGTTACGGCCTTCCAAGTCTTCTTGGAGTTCCTTAGCAGATGGTACATTTTCAGGGCCCATGTAATTTGCCAGAATACTCTGCAAGTCTTTTATGGATGTTGCCCCATTCTTGTTTACATAGGTTTGCAATGCTTTTACATGTCTTCCTTCCAACAAACGTACTTGCTGATGAACGGATGGCATATCATCAGGAACCATCTGGTATTCAGGTGGCAGATTACTCTCAATGCTTTTGACAGTTGATTGTGGAGATTGTTCATTTATTTGTTGTAGTTGTGTGACTTCCGAAGATGTCATTGTGTCAGTACTTCCATGGAACATCTCCGGTGTTGATGATGTTGATGGATAAAAGACTATTGCTTCACTAACAATGGATGATGCTGCTGACGACCTTCCACCTGTCTCTAATGGGGATTCACTTGTCACTGAAGATGTTTCACTCAATGGAAAACTTTGAGACCGCACATTGGTTGGTTTTTGCTGTGATGTTACTGAAGGCATTGGTGACTCTGGTGGTGTGAGGTCTATTCCATCTGATGAGATATCAGAAAGACACACTTTGGCACCTTTCTGAAATTTAACAAAGTCTATTGACCTCAGTGTCTTATTGAAAGCTGTGTTTGATTTGGCAACAACTCTGATTTCATCTGCAGAAGCAACTTCTTTAAAATACTCTCGTAACTGACAAATTTCAAGAACGCCTTGCTCCTTCAGAATATCAAGAATCTTGACAACGGCACAATCTCGAACACACTCTACAAAATCAACAATTCCTGATTCCAGGCAAATGAACTGCTGCGACATAAACTCCAATTTCGTCTGGAACTCTGAAAGATCACTTGTAACATCATTTGTGTTTTGCAAGAAATCAAACAGCTTTGCTATGGAAGAAGGACCGTGCTTTAACAGATAATTGCATACCTTTGTTGACAATTCCTCATTGGAGAGTGAAGAATTTCCTTCAGATGATGGTGATGACGCCGATGCACGGGCAGATAAATGGTTGGTATTCCCTGCAAATGTTGGAGGTGGTATGGTGACCAAGGAGGGCAAGTTGCTCACTGGAGATACTGTTTGATAGGACAATACACTGCGTTCTTCGCAAAGTTTGCCAACCTCTTGTAGATTGTCCGCGCTGATCTTCCTGCAATAATTAGAAAGAAATATATAAATTAATTATACTTGTAGATAAGACTCTCTGAGCCTGGCTATCTTTATGCAATAGAAGAGTGCTCAATGATATGCAGCAGAGTGTGAATAAATTAAAGTCAAATGGATAAGTTGCTACTTAAAGTTTCATGATACTGCATTCGTCTAACAACTGATTTTTGTTATTCCGTGCTGATGTAAACAAACAAAATATGTGGGCGTCAGAAGGTCGGCGAAGACAACAGTTGCCGATGGAAAAGGTGACGCGACGCTCCTGGCGCGGAGTAGCTCATAGTCATAGGTGTTGTGTTAGTCAGGAGTGGTTTGACAGATAAAATGTGAGTATTCTCATGACGACATTTAGACACAAGTTCTGCTTGCGCCACCTATGCGCAACACCCCTCTTGAACATATCCTCTGAAGCTTAATGTCTGGTAATTTGGTGACACTCTGCACTTTGTGTTACAAATATGGGAGTATTAGTTGATTTGAGAGACATGTGGATCATTGTAGCTGAATGAAGCAAGTTAAAAATTGTAAGTATTAAGACATAAAAACGGGGGGCAACAGGCAGCACATCCCTTTGAGGTATAACGTATGAATGTACAATCTACTGATTTTCTAAACCATTTTGTAAAGATTCTGCCTAAAGATGGTGGGTACAGTATATAAAATATCAATACACAGTACTGGTTATAATAAGAGGACAAATTGTAGTCAGCAAACATTGCACTACAAATTAAAAATATGATAATAAAATCAAAATAGGTTCCCTTACAAAATGCAGTTTTGAGCCTTGGGTTTAACAAGCCAAATGCTGATCATTAGTGGATTCATATCATTGAGGGCTGTGTTTCTTCTCTCAAGATTTGTTTTTCTTTTCACTAAGGATCACTGTTTTGAACCAATGTAAAACAACCTATTCTTGGATTTGTTGGGAAAAAGTTAAATGAATCCGGCAAACAATTTTTCATGGCCTTGATATATTTATCCACTGAAGTGATTATACTGCTAATACGCTTGTGATTGTAAAGGGTTTGAATGCGCACAGCATGATTACACCTGATGTTTTTAAAGTTTAAATTGTTCAACAAGGCGTGTGTAGAGACAGATGGTAGAGATCACATGATTATAAGAAAATATGTTGATGTACTCAGGATGAGCTGATACATCAGAAGAACATGCTTGCATTATGGGATATAATAAGTTTGTGCCAGCTTGACATTTGTGCCAGTTTGCTAACTATGGTTTCTCCTCTTGGTTATAACAAAGTGAAATAATACCTACATGACCATATGCTGATAGATCTGAGGGATCAGAACCCTGGCTTTTACCCCTAGACTGCCATCTAGTGACTGACCAACACTTCCTCCTGCAGCTCCTCTCTTACAGCTCACACTTATTTTCCACTTATCTGGAGTGGCCACACCATACTCGTTGCAGAGTTTGGTTAGAGTGACAGCGGAGTGACCAGATTGAAGTTGGTATGCAATCTAGTAAAGTAAAAAAAGAAGAAGAAAAAAGAAGAAAAAAGAGAAAGATCATAATTCAAATCAGTATAGTCCTACTATTGTCTTTTTATTGTTCATATACAGTTTATACTGAATTGTATCTTGATTTGGGTAATGCTGTATGCTTTATTATGCCATCATTTTTTACTTTACTTTGATTTAATATGGTGCATTCTGTGTATATTTATACTCTTCCTTTTATTGTACTAATTTGGTAAAGCGCTTTATGTAGGGTACTATAAATGCCTGTTATTAGTATTCTTTTTGATGCTCAAGTGGTGAGGTTTATAGGATGACACTTGATACAAGGACTGTTTGCTCGTTATTTTCCCAGGAAATAAGCCACTGTGATCCCTGTAATCCTATCAATAGTACCTTATTGATGTCGTCTACACACTTTCCAATTATGTTGCCATTGCACATATGCAACTATAGTCAATTTCACTTCTACTAAACAGTGACATTACTGTCTGATTGCAGTATACTTTTAACACCTATTTACTCGCAGTGCTTTGGCATACACATGCATGATAAAGGATAGGGTGTACATGTGCATAAAAGCTACGCCTGTCAAGTTACATCATTGTCCAGAGGGGGCGTGAGATAGACTCCAATTTCCAAGTTTTTCAAATTATTGGTCTATATTACCTGCCATGATATATATTACAAATTTGGGTCGATATCTGTTTTGAAATGTGCTGCCCAAGTTGGTTTGTCTCATCAATGATACCGTGGTTAGTAAAGTCTCAATGATATTATGACAAATTTAACTTTAATAAGCAGTGCCACCTCCTGTATACGATAACAAATGCATAAAAGTTAAAACCTTACCTTTGTGTCAAAGATATTATGTAGCTTGAACCCATAGGTTTGATGGAGGGTAGCGGATATATTTTCACAGTTATGCACCACCTGTTCAAATTACAATAGAAGAAAATCATTAATTTTTTCGAAGTGTTATTTTGTGATTCAATTCACATTCGGAATAATGTTTTTATCCGTATTTGCTCTTAGTTGCGTCTCTTTGATCTTGATTTTCTCTTGATGACATACATCTGTACAATAACTTATTATGACAATAATATAATTATTATGATCGATTGATTTGTTGACATAAATTGACATTGACCCAAAAGAGCCGATTTTATCCACAATTTGCGTCTAATTCTATACCTGTGTTTGCAGAAAATGAAAAAAACTGAATGCAAGTATATTTGTAAAGGTCTTGTGAAGACTCCCCCCTCACAAGTTTATGATGACACCCCCCCCCCCCCTGCCCTTTCAAGTTTGTGACTAAACAGCACCCCCCCCCCCCAAGTTGACAGCCTGGAAGTCAGTTTTATTTTTCGCCCACTCCCCCCCCCCCCCCCCCCCCAAGTCATTGTTCTTAGTGATTCAAGTCTATATGGACGAAATTCAAGCTATTTTGTTGTGGTTCGCGGGGCTGCATCCAGATGCATGAAATGTGCGAACAACTATGCATGCATGCGCGTGACCATTTCAGGATTAACCAATCAGGATACATGGTCATTTTAGTAAAGCGTCCGGTACGCACTTCTGGGTTTCCGCCCGTACGTATGTGGAATTATGGCCATAGCATTATGACGCTGACTAATTCACTATAGTTATTGAATTGAGGTATTCGCAACAATACTGCTTACCTTGAGTATTTTGGTGTTAGAGATAACATCTCGCAATATCTCCATGCCTCCCAATGAGGGCGCTGCTCCTTCCATATCGAAAAGGTACACACAGCCTTCCCACCCTGCTATAGCTATGTGTTTATTCTTGTCTACAGCCAGACCGACAATAGGATAGTCATATTTGTCCAGACAATTCTGCTTGAATTCCTGGCACAAGGCATAGTTGGTGATGGATACCTCAGTCAGGGTTAAACTTGGATTTCCTAGTCTACTGGCTAATGGCAGAGGCACTGATGAAACAGTAGAATCTGCGTCTTGTCTTTCTTCTGAAGTTGCAGCACTTTGATTGATCGTTGAAGGAGAAGCGCTCTGTGCATTTCTTTTTCCGGTAGATAAAGCCCAAAGCACGTTTTGATTCACTGCTGTAGTCTTGTCCATATTAGTCTTGGCATGAGGCTTGCCTTCTGAGCCATTGTTTAGGTAAACGCTAGTTGTGTAAAGGGTAAAGACACCTGGCATTGCATCCAAGGTGGCGGTGAAGGTATCTATGTCCGTTCCTAGTGCTGCTTGTTGCTTAGCTGTCCCACTTTGTATCAATTTTCCAAACAGCAATGCAATTTCACATCGGCCTTTAGACTCTAGAAAAGTGACCAAGTTTGTAACTCCGGTCACAAAATCTTGCTGACCTTTGACACCGACGAATGGACCAGCTATAGCGAACCTGTTTGGAAGAGATGCTAGGGTGTCATACAACAAACCTGGGTTTTTACCAACTGCCTTTCTTTCAGCTGCTGATCCTTTGCTGCCCACCACGCCTCCAAGTTGAAATATTGTTGCGATCTTTACTTGTTCTAAATAGGTTGTAATTCTTTCAAGGCCAATTTCCCGGGCTGTTCTGGATTTTGTATTTGTTTTGTTAGCATCGCTGCTTGTTGATGGTGGGATGTTGTTAGTACTTGCAGAAGCCAAGTCTTGACTTTGATTCACCGCTTGACTGTATGTTACGTTTCTCCAACTGTCTCCGTGTCCATTTTTGATATCAAACACTATTTCAATCGAAGGTATAACCTTTGTCGGAGACTGCGTTATTCCCACTCCTTGCACTGGTGTAGGATTTGAAATTGAAGAAAGGTTAGCACCTTGATCCCCTCCTCCACCACCTCTGTAATTTACCAAGGAGACCTTAGACCCTTGGCATTGAAACTTTCTTGGCAATGTTTTCAAATGTTGGAGCATCTCTTTGGGATTGCTTCCATACTTCTTCTTTTCAGCACTAGAACCAGTGGTGTTGATCCACTGAATAATACGAGTCAGATCACAGCTTCCGTTGTAGTCTTGTAGGCATCGGATCACTGTTGATGCGATATTCAGCGCTTCATTTGGCAATTGTTGCTGTTCTTTAGGTTGTGTTACCGGGGTTGCAGGAAGTATAAACAATTTGGCAGCAATGACATGAGGCTCATTTCCTACGATGGTGATGTTGCTACTGGACACTCCGAACAACTTGGGAAGACTTCTTAGTGTTTTCTTGAGCTCCCCTGGACTTTTTCCAACAGCTTCTCTTTCACTAGGATCACTGTTTTGTCCAAGCCGGGAGCTAAGACGGGTAACATCCATGGTGCCTCTCTCCTTCAAGAACCAAATCACTTTAAATATAGCTTTAGCATAAGGCGTCGATGTTTGATTGGCACCTCCACCTTTCACAAGACGAACTTTGGTTTTGGTATGGTCGGCGGTGCCATCTTTTGGTGATTTGATAAAGAAAACTGGATGAAATTTCTTCAATGTGTTCAATACTTCATTTGCTTTTCTTCCAACTGCATCCCGTTCATCATCTGTTGCTTGATTTCCAAACCGACTACAAAGATTTTGCATTGAGATCGGACCATTTTCATCTATGATTGATTTGATGGTCAAGATGCCTAAATGTAGGTTTACATTTGAAAAATCATTGAACTGATCATGCAGAGTGGGGATGGTAGTTGCCACCTGGGGTTGAGCGGGTGCTGCTTCTACTGCTGGCTTCTTCAAGGTGGTTTGTTTTCCTTTTACAATGCACACATGGTCATCTAATACTTGGAATAAGCCAGTGAGGGCAAGTAGTGTCTGCTTTAATGTAGGAGGACCTTTCCCTACAGAATTTCTTTCCTCTGCTGTACTTGTCTGATTTAGGAATGTGCTCAATTGTGCCATCTTCAGGTTCCCTCTCTGTTCCAGGATATCTTGAATTTTGAGGACAGCCCTTGCAAATGCTAGAGAATCTTCATTATCATTATCTACACTCTTCAAATCGATATATGTCTGATCCCACAATGTCTCACCTTTTTCAGGAAATGTCTGGACATTAAACACATCATCAAATTCCTGAGCTGTTTCCAACAGTTCCTTCACTTTCCTACCAACTGCATCTCGTTCTTCTGCTGTCCCTTTACCGCCAAATATTGATCCGAGTAGCTGAATAGAAATGGGACCTTTTTCTTGTAAGATTTGCTTGATTTTCATGATGCTCAATTCTTTCGCCAACTTGGAATGAAGGTTGATTGGTTGCTCGCTTTCTGATGGCCCGCTTGCTTCAGGCGTCTTATTGCTGGTCTCACTGATGCTAGTATCTGCACTAGAATTTGATTCACTTCTCATGATATCTGATTGGACACCGTTCACCATGCTACTTTGACTTGGTAGGGCTGATTGTTCATCCCTTAAATCAGATGCTTCTTTTTCCATCTCTTCAACATCAACATCAATATCTTCATCGGATTCATACTCGTTACTAGATGCCATTAGTTCTATGTCAACATCTTGGACATCATTTTCTGGTTCTTCCACACTTTGCTGTTCCTGATGGCCTTCATTTTCATCTTCTTCATCACTTTTGGAAATGCTCTCTTCAGGTTGCAGTTGTTCTGGTGCTGATTCGTCTCCATCTTCAGTTTCATTGGACAGGTCTTCCAATTTGTCATCTTGGGCAGTGGATACTGAAAGATCGGATACCTCCTTTGCCTCCGTTTCATTGGACAGGTCTTCCAATTTGTCATCTTGGGCAGTGGATACTGAAAGATCGGATACCTCCTTTGCCTCCGTTTCATTGGACAGGTCTTCCAATTTGTCATCTTGGGCAGTGGATACTGAAGGATCGGATACCTCCTTTGCCTCAGTTTCATTTGATAGGTCTTCCAATTTGTCATCTTGGGCATTGGATACTGAAGGATTGGATACCTCCTTTGCCTTTGTTTTATTGGACAGGTCTTCCAATTTGTCATCTTGGGCGGTGGATACTGAAGGGTTGGATACTTCATTTGCCTCAGTTTCATTGGACAAGTCTTCCAATTTGTCATGTTGGGCAGAGGATACTGAAGGATTGGATACCTCCTTTGCCTTTGTTTTATTGGACAGGTCTTCCAATTTGTCATCTTGGGCAGAGGATACTGAAGGATTGGATACCTCCTTTGCCTTTGTTTTATTGGACAGGTCTTCCAATTTGTCATCTTGGGCAGTGGATACTGTAGGATTGGATACCTCATTTGCCTCAGTTGCTTGGCATTCATCTGCTTTAACACTAGGTTGCTCGTCTGCTCCTTCTTTCTGCTCTAATTCTCTTTCCACAACCATGCTGACCGTATCTCCTGATACACACAGCACATTTGGCAGTGAAAGCAGCGTTTCTTTCAACAATTCTGCATTTTCTCCGAGAGACGTCTTTTCATCTTCTGTGCAGCTCTTACTGAAGTATCTGTTTAAATCGTCAATACTCAATGACCCTTTGGTCTTCAGGATACCTGTAATCTTAAGTATACCCGAGAGTAACGAAGGAATGCTGGTGTTTTCGGCAAGTTGAACTTTCATTTTGTCAGACTCGCCCCCTTCCAAGATTACAAACATGCCAGGGTACTTATTCAAACTCACTAAAACCTCTGATACATCTAGCCCAACTGCCTCTCGTTCTTTGAGCTTGGCTCGTGCAGCAAATTGATCACAAAGGTCCTGGATTGAAATAGGTCCTCCTTCAGTCTCTTGCACAATGTTCTTCAGCGTCATGGCACCGAGCTGTAAGGCTAATTCAGAGGCTTTCTTCGAGGTATTGTTTTTTATAACGTTGGTAGAGTGAGATGCTGCATCAACTGATGAGCCGTCTGGGGAATCATCTCCTTCCATCTTGCTATTGGTTAATTTTGTCTGTAAATAATACAATAAAGAATCTGTGTTATAAAATCTAATTTATCTTAGTATCTTTGAGGCGTGTACTTAGATGTGACGTGTATCATTACCCTAACTCAAGGGATCTTTCTCCAAAACAACTATAGGGTTATTGTTCCTGCATTGTATTTACTAGTTTCATTTTGCAATAAAATACAATTTATAGATAAATAAGATTGTGCAAAGCCTGACACATACTTTGTACATGTAGATCAACTCGGTAAATGTATCTCATGAAATTATAGTCAATTGAAGTTGAAGGTTGTAAACTGCTGCTTTGTGTACACCAAATTGTCACTCCAGGAGGTCGCAATTTCCTGAGACCCTTGAAAAAAAGATAAATAAGTTTGATCATAATATTGACCTGTGTGGGGAATATAATCATTTTCCTAAATGGCAATATTTGGCCAAAATCAGCAATAAACATGAATTTTACCTGAAATAGTTCATTCACACGGACTAAACCCCAGAAAACATAAAAGCAATAGTTTAGCATTTGTTGATGTTTTTTATACCAAAACAAGTTACATCTTAAGGGGGGACTTAAGGAAGTTTTTGATTTGATTATTTGAATTTTGTGAGTGCTGTAATTATTGAACTATTAATCAAATGCATATAAAAGTATACATTTTTGGAAAGGAAATGGATCAGAGAATCCAAATTTGGTGTCAATTTTGCCCAAAAAAGTAGATTTTTTGAGAAAATCACAAAATTCACTTTTTTGACCCAATTTTTTTTTTTTGTTGAACAAAGCTAACAAAAATAATTTTGAGTAAAAAAAATTCAAAATCACTTTATAATGATGTTAAGATACTAATGAAGGGACGATTTTTTTTTTTTAAACCTAATCTAATATTTTTGAAAATTTTGACCAAAAAGTGCCAAAAAACGTGAAAAAATTGATTTATTTTTTTTTACACTTTTTTTGTCAAAATTTCAAAAAATATTGGATTAGGTTAAAAAAAAAAAAATTGTCCCTTCATTAGTGTCTTAACATCATCATCAAGTGATTTGGGCATTTTTAACTCAAAATTATGTTTGTTAGCTTTGTTCAAAAAAATTGTCAAAAAAGTGAATTTTGTGATTTTCTCAAAAAATCAACATTTTTGGTCAAAATTGATGCCAAATTTGGATTCTCTGATCCATTTCCTTTCCAAAAAGGTATACTTTTATATACATTTGAGTCATGGTTCAATAATTACAGCACTAACAAAATTCAACAAAAAACTTCCTTAAGTCCCCCCTTAACTATATCATATCAAGGTGTTAGTTATATCACATGATTTCATAAGCAAAGCATTTTAGGGTCACTTTTTGATGAGCGATATTAATATGGTTTATGATCTTATTGACTTTCTTTGAGGCACGCATATTTTGCTGTATCATGCACAACTTTACTGATGTCAAATGGTCAAATATTTAATTTATATTTTGAATTTTTGATGTTATTTTCTATAATTATATGTATGGACTTTTATCTTATTTCTTACATCTATTTCATTGGCACTTTTAACTTAACACCTGTCCATTTTTGTTTCTTGTACATGCAAGTTCTCTCTGAGTAGCAGTGGACCAATTGATTGGCCCAGAGCACCTGTAGCGTCTCCAGTTTGATTTCTGATCACTCAGTTCACTAATCTTGTTAATGCCAGTTGGGCTATTGTTTGCATTTGCTATTTAATTTATATAAAAAACACTGAGACCAATAATAATTAATATACAGTTAAGCCCACAATTATTCATACCCCTTGACAAATATGAGTTTTTTGCATTTTTGACATCTATACCAGCTGGAGTGGTGGAACTCTCACTTTACACTAAAGACAATTAGTTTGCAAGTACAAATCAATATATTTAAGCTCAACATTGTTTGCATAACAATAGAATTGAATAAGAATTGTGTTTTTATGCCTGTCCAAAATTATTCATACCCCATACCAAGTCTCAGGATTGAGGCCACTTTTTGTGATAATACACATGTTTTTTACATTCCAAACATTCTTTATATTGTGTGATAGGCTATTATATTGTTATGTAATTATTCCATGATGTGTGCATACCATGTGGATGCATTACAAACGTGTCCTATTGAATGTACAGTGAGGGATATTATAGGACAACACTCTAGCTCTTTGACAGCAAGGCGAAGAAGATCAAATAACTCAGTGAGGACCTTTTTTGTGCATTGTGAATGCTCACAAAGAGGGGAAGGCTACTAAATGTTTAAAATGGGTCATATCAACTCGTATAAGGCCTATAACAAGCCACATTTCACTTACAGGTATATCCCAAACCTAATTCTATCCAACAGGTACTGCTTCTGTTGGAATTCACCTGTAGGGGAGAGTGGGGTTGGTTGGAACATTTTTCAGAAAAATTACTCTATAACGCAATTAAAATTGATTCAGGATTCAATAACTATATCAGTTCAAGCATACATATGTGTGTTACAAATACAGCATATAACATTCTAAGACTTGTTTATGTTTATTAAAATAATCCACTTTGAAAAAATTATTTCAGCTGTTTCAACTAACCCCATGCATGGGGTTGGTTGGAACATGGCAGATGTTTAAGCTTATTGTGCAAAACATGGCATACAACTGCACACCTATTTAGCCTTATTTTGTAGCTTAGTATAAGAGCCTAACATACTAAAAATATAGCCACATGAATCTACAAACATCATAGAGATAATACAATACCAAATTTCTTAATGTCAAAAAAATTAAAAAAAGTTGAAAAAGTTGAATTTTCTTTTCTAACTCCAAGAAGACTGACACCCATGTGCTGTAGGCAATGTGGTATGTGGGGGTTGCTTTTGCACACCACCTGATGGCAGTGTTTCTAGAAATTAATTGTTGGTTTTTAGGAAAATCTCAATGTTTCAACTAACCTCGCGTTCCAACATACCCCACTCTCCCCTACTATTCATGGTGCTATTCAACATATCGTCAGCCTGCTTCATAATTGCCTAACTCACTTTTCATATTTTTGTTGTTTTCTAAAAACTAGAAAAAATGAGTTAGGCAATTATCGAAGCAGGCTGACGATAATAATAGTTGGGTATGTACAGGGGGGTTCACGTGCATCCCCCAGTCCACATTTGGCAGTGTGTCCGCAGTTGGAATGTAAAAAGTTGGTGTGCGTCCTCGTTTGCAGATCATTACGGACGCACCCCACACACATACAGGGTGAATCAAAAAAATAGGGACAGCGGTCCCAAATAGGTCGTCCGTTTATATGGGTAGTTTGGTTGCAATTGTACTTCATGTGTTTAAATGTAATCAATTTTACATATGCAGCCAATTTTACATCTTGACCTCAGATGACCTTTGACCTTGGTATGTGACCTTTGACCTCATTAACATATGAAGGTTTACATGTTGCATCTATGACCCAAGTTTGGTTGCAATTGGTCATTGTATGGAAAAGAAATGGACAAGACAAAAAGTGTGTACTAAATTTTACATCTTGACCTCAGATGACCTTTGACCTTGATATGTGACCTTTGACCTCATTAACATATGAAAGTTTCCATGTTGCATCTATGACCGAGGTTTGGTTGCAATGGTCATTGTATGGAAAAGAAATGGACAATACAAAAAGTGTGTACTAGATTTTACCTCTTGACCTCAAATGACCTTTGACCTTGGTATGTGACTGTTGACCTCATTACCATATGAAGGTTTCCATGTTGCATCTATGACCGAAGATTGGTTGCAATTGGTCATTGTATGGAAAAGAAATGGACAATACAAAAAGTGTATACTAAATTTTACATCTTGACCTCAGATGACCTTTGACCTTGGCATGTGACCTTTCACCTCACTAACATATGAGTGTTTCCATGTTGCATCTATGACCGAGGTTTGGTTGCAATTGGTCATTGTATGGAAAAGAAATGGACAATACAAAAAGTGTGTACTAAATTTTATATCTTGACCTCAGATGACCTTTGACCTTGGTATGTGACCTTTGACCTCACTAACATATGAAAGTGTCCATGTTGCATCTATGACCGAAGTTTGGTTGCAATTGGTCATTGTATGGAAAAGAAATCGACAATACAAAAAGTGTGTACTAAATTTTACATCTTAACCTCAGATGACCTTTGACATTGGTATGTGACCTTTGACCTCATTAACATATGCAGGTTTCCATGTTGCATCTATGACCGAAGTTTGATTGCAATTGGTCATTGTATGGAAAAGAAATGGACAAAACAAAAAGTGTATACCAAATTGTTGACAGACACACCCCCACAGACAACACCCACGAAGGATGCTGCCATAAGGTCTCTTCCTACGGACGACCTAAAAAGGGTACTCAAAGTAAAATAATTATTAAAAATATTTATTATCAGAATATGAAGGCAACCAATATATATGAAAATAGATGCATTTATTCACTATCATCAGCAAGATGAATCATAACATTTCATGATATCGTTTACCAGATATGACTATTTTGGTAAAGTTTCTGCATTTTCCCAAACTGAACACAATATTGAATATTTCGATCGAACTGAAGACACGCATGGCTAAAAAAAGAAAGGCTATTGCCACCATACAGGCTCAGAAAAAGAAAAGAAAATCCACCTCCACTTCCCAATAAAATTGGTAAGTGTATGTTACAATGTGAAAAGCAACCTATTATTTTCTAGTGATTTTACACTGCTAAAATCGTTCGAACAATCCGTTTTTCCATTTTATGTCAGAGGAAAAAATTGTACAAAAAATAAACAAATATCGATTTCGGCTCCTTGTTGACATCAATATTCTGTCCATTTCTATTACAAGGATGACCTCTCTGGTATCTTCAAAGAATAAAACGGACCGTTTCCAGATTGATTTTGATTTTTGTTGTTGACATTTTCATACTATCATTATCAATACAAAGGTCAATAAATCATTCATTGACCTCTTTGGGATTTGTTTCATATGATCGCCCTTCGTGTGCTTTCCTGGGTTTTTTAAAGGACCATTGGCATCTCTGAATTAATGTAATACCACTCATATACTGTGTGTTATGATCATCTTCTGGGATTTTGTATGCGATTTGCATGTATTTAATAATGTTAATAATTTGTTTAACAAATGGGTCAAAAAGTGATTCAAAATAGGTCAGAATAGGTCAAAATAGGTCCAAAAAAATTCAAGGAGGCTTCGCCTCCTTTACCCCCACCAGAGGCGTTGCCCCTGGACCCCACCAGGGGCCCTTAAAGGTATATTGTGATCTTTCCAGGGAACGCCCTCAACATCAAGAAGAAAAAAATTGAAAGCAGATTTACATTTCTGATCATAAAGTTTATGATCAGAAATGTAAATCTGCTTTCAATTTTCAGAGAGACATTTTATCGGACATAAGTTGTTTTATTTATTTTATTAGCAACATTTCAAGGTTGGTTTAACTCAGTTTCGAGTAACTTTTGTTACCTAAAGTGTCCAAATAACTTACGTAAAACGTACACATGCGTGGGCAGTGACGCAGTGTAATTAAAAATACCCAGGTGCCAAATTCGACAGACAAACATCGCAAATTCTGCAGGCTAATTTCGCAAATTCTACAAGCTAATTTTCACAACAGGATGCATCGTTTAAACGTTTAAACGCATGTTTCATTTTACGTTTAAACGGTCAGAGCATTAAACGAATATTTACGGGCTTATCATAAACCATACATACATTCCAAGTTACAGGGCGATACGATTCTTAATTACTTCAAAATCAGTTTTCACTCTAAATTCACTCTAAAACCATGATTTTGAGGTAATTAGGAATTGCATCGCTCTGTAACTTGGAATGTATACGATTTATGATCAGAAATGTAAATCTGCAAGAAAATCTACTTTTCTAAAAAAAATCATGAATGGAGGGCGCTCTCTTGAAAAGATCCCATAATATAAATATGCCTTTAAGTGGGCCCCTGGACCCCCGGCCGTGAGGGGCGTGACTCCACTCGCTTCGCTCGCTACGTTCGCTCGCTACGTTCGCCTTGACTTGAGTCTACTTTTCAGATTTCAATGTTGGCAAGTATCATGTATTTCCTTCTTTTTCACACTAAGACCTAGTGGCATCTCTGCTTATTACCCGAATTTGGCTTTATCTCTTCGTCTTCAATGACAATGGCATGATAACCCAATCATCCAATCATTGCCAATGGCCATTTATTGGCCATGGGCAGTGAACTGATGGGTGGGTATTCAATACTTTTCAACTCTAAACAGTAAACACACTACAGTAAATCAATGGAAAATAGATTCTATGCCAGCCCCGGGGGGGTACTCGGATTTGGTTTGGTCGGGGGTGTGCCGCTGGAGATTCAAAACCCATACCCATTTTTAGGGGTGATTTTGGAAAAATCGGTACCCATTTTTAGGGGTTTTGCTTCATTTTCGACCAAATTTTCGCAAATTATCGGGAAAATAGACCTAATTTTGGCAAATTTTCGCAAAAATAGACAAAAAGTTCGCGAAAATAGACCCATTCATTTGTAAAAAGTGACCCCATTATTAGGGATTTCCAGCACAAAATCATACCCCATGTTTAGGGATTTTGTGCCCAAAAAGCTACCCATTAGAGCGGCACACCCCCGTATACCGTCTCAGGCGAGTACCCAGCCCCCCCCCCCCCCCCCCCCCCCCCCCCCCCGGATGCCAGCCAGCACTGCGACGGTAAGCGTTGGATGTCAGCCGCCGGGAGGTATTTCACGGAATAAACCGTGTATGGACTATTTGGTTTATTCCGTTGAAGTACGTTGAAATACCTCCCGGCGGCTGACATCCAACGCTTACCCACTGCGACTACATGTATGCTGAGTAATTCCACACAACAATATTGCATAGCATCACATCATCATGTCTATGTCTTGAAAATCATAGTCAAATCACAATTCATATGCAGCCATGTGCAGATTATTCAAGCAAGACATGTGTTATATGACGTTATTTAATTATAAGCTTATGGATAGTTAATTTATTATTTCGGTTTCCTACCCCGGTTTCTGTCTAAGTCAACTAAAATGTAAGACTAAAATTGAAGACAAATTATCTTACCTCGTAAAATTACAATCCGTTCTTCTTCCAGAATGGGCGACTTCCTGAATTATTGCGTGAGCTATCTGGACTGAATCAATGACCAGCGCGAGAATGACCCAATCGCACGTCGCACGGGTCAAAAGGTTGAAAGGAAGTTCATATGTCGTAACATAACACGCGCTTCAACCAAGCCTTGTGTAAGAGATGTAAATGTAGGGATTTTCCCTATCCCAGGATTCAATTGTCGTAACTCTGCCTTCCCGCGTAAAAAATACTTTTAAACCCAACTTTACAGTCCATGTTCAATTAAAAGGTCCCGGCGGAAGTAAAAGATTTGTGATAATCTTATTTGAAAATCAGAAAAAAATCTTTAGATTTATGGAATGAATTTGGACGCCCTATATCACTATTAAATATAGGGCCTACAAATAAAATCAGCCTTTACCTTTTAAAGGTAGATGACCCGATCACATTTTCGTAACACAGAATTATTTCAAACATACGGAGATTTTCATATCATATGAAAGCTCATATTTTTCTCATCATCATACTGAAATTTGACGGCCTAAATCGGTATAATTACGGAGAAATCGATGAAATAACGTCGAATTACCGCGAATGGTGCATGGTAACCACCGATATAGTTTGTGTACTACTCAATGGGTACAGTTCACAGCATCTTGTGCGTCTAAAATAAGAACCATTAGAGCTATGCAACTCAAACTTTGGAACACGACTTTTTTAAGGATGACCTTTCATGTAGAATAGAAAACTTCAACTTGAAAATCGGAACATCTACCTTTAATATAGTGGGGGGTGTAAAACTCTTTTATTCCCCATGGGTGTATTTCCCAGATGATAGTCGTCAATGGTCGGCGGCGTGTCTAAAGGAGGGGCCATGCACCTCACTTGATTTCCTTGATTTTTTATTATGAAAGCAGATTTTCTTGCAGATTTACATTTCTGATCATAAACCATAAATATATTCTGAGTTACAAACAAGGGCGTATATCCAAGACTGTTTTAATGGGGGCCAAATGTTGTATCTTTGTGAGCGGAGCGAGTGAAGCGAGTGGAGTGGAGCCCCTGAGCCTGGCCTTCCTATAGGCATTATGGTAACAGTAGGCCTACTGTAGTAAAATCCAATCACAAAATGTGTGC
Source organism: Ophiura sarsii (assembly GCA_035610835.1). Taxonomy (NCBI): domain Eukaryota; kingdom Metazoa; phylum Echinodermata; class Ophiuroidea; order Amphilepidida; family Ophiuridae; genus Ophiura; species Ophiura sarsii. The sequence goes on along the minus strand of CM069445.1, from coordinate 57,367,078 downwards.
ACATTCAAATTCAAACTTAAATCCGCATCAAGCGGGTGGGGTCCAGCCTAAGGCATTTCAAGGCAAAGATTCAGCATTCTGATGAAGCGCAGACCCATTATAATGTTGAATCCTGTATAAAAAAATGTGCGCGAAGCGCGTCGCGCAAAAAAATTAAGTTTAGAAAATGTTCCTGAATCCATGTCTAAAGTTTAAATATTTAAATACTAAAATATTGAAACTAATATGCGCAAATCCATTATAATGTTGACATTATAATGTTGAAACCTGTAGCAAAAAATGCACGAAAGGCACGCTTGTTAAAGCCGGCCATCTTGTTTAACTAAAATAATTAAACATTGAAACTAATACGCGCGAAGCAAATATTGACATTTCTTACTCTAACTGGTCTAAATATAACGTTTTAAAGTTCCCCCACATACAATTTTGAATATTTGGTGTTTTGTTCGAGACCAATTATTATAGGCCTAATGTTGAAACCTGTAGAAAAAATGCGCGCGTAAATATACTCAGTTTTCAAACTAAAATGGTTATGGAAAACTTTCCTGAAGCCATCCTTGTTCAGCTTGAATAATGAAACATTGAAACAAAAAAATTGCGTTTATAAAACTTGAAAGGTCCAGTATGAAGAATGTTAACGTCCCCCACATAATATTTAGAATATTTACGGTGGTTCGAGACCCATTATAATGTTTTTTGAAACCTGGAGGAAAATAAGCGCGAATCGAGCACAAAAAAATAAACCGTTTTAAACTAATGGTCCAGAAAAATACGTTCCTGAAGCCATCTTGTTAAGCTTGAATAATGAAACATTGAAACGAATACGTGCAAAGCGCGCAAAAGTTGGCATTTTCAAAACTAAAAAGGTCCAGTATAATGTGTTATTGCCCCCACATTTAAATGATCGCACCCCACCCCCCATTTGCGCCGCCTAAGCCCCTATCCCTTTCTCCTCCTTCGTCCCCTACCTCCCTCTCGTCCTCCTTTTTTCCTCTTCATCCTTCTTCTCCTCTTCCTCCTTTTTTATTTTTACTCTTTTGTCAATGGGGGGTGGGGGGGGGGGGGGGGGGGCATGGCCTGCTGGGCCCCCTGTATACGCTACTGGTTACAGAGCGATATATATACGATTCAAAATCATGTTTAAAAAGTGAGAAAAAAAACCTGTCCGGTTTTATCTTTACTCTAAATTCCGCTCTAAAACCATAATTTTGAAGTAATTAGGAATCGTATCGCTCTGTAACTCATAATATATTTGGCTCGATTCCACGGTAACTCGCGTTACGTTTAAGTGCGCAATTAATTAATTAATTCGCTGCTGGTGAATCATCAGAATCAGCCTCGCATTAACTAGGGTGCTGCCAATTCTAGCGCAAACCTATCCGCACTTAGATTGTAACATCCACCATTTTTCAATGCAGCTCCCCAATACCATTGGGTCAAGGAAGTTTTTAATAACCGAAACAACTGATCACCGATTTTGAAAGCAGGAGGAAACCGGAGAACCCGGAGAAAACCTGCGAGAGCGTGCATGGATCGTGATAAACCAAATGCACATAAAGCCCGGTCGTGCCCAGAATTGAACCCGGATTTCATTGGTGCAAGGCGAGGGAACTACCGCTGCGCCAACACGCGGTAATAGCTGTAAGAGTAATTTGAATTAAGTTCTCATCTTTTGTATTGTATTGTATTACCATGGCAGGTCTTAATCTTATTACCTATACCTGCCGTGGTAATACCCAAGACTCAAGGCTATTATGATCCCCATCCTAGATGAAAGAGCAGCTGATTTTAATGTGAGACCACTGCGAATTTCGATAATACGCGTTACGCGCTGAGACGCGATAAAAAAATCCCAACTTTGTTTTGCTTTTGTTGTACGACTGTACGAAAACTAACCAATCCACAATTTATTGGACAGGTTTATAATACTATAGAATAATAACAATAATTCAAGCCTCTGTTACCTTTTTTTGTAAATTGCAAAATACTCGGTAACACGCATTACACTTTGTCAAGCTATAATTTACTAGCATTTGATACTACACACTTAAAAATAGGTAGTCAAAAATGACCCTATAATAGTCATTTTTGACCCCATTTTGAGGGTCAACTATGCACCGAACCCATTAGGGTCATTTATAACCCTGTAGATGTAGTCAAATAATTTTGACCCTGGTGGTAGTCAATATGACCTGAATGTAGTCATTAATTACTACAAAAGGGGTCAAAATTGACTACATTACGAGTCAATATTTATGGAAAGGGCCAAGATGGTAGTCAATAATGACTTGAATGTAGTCAATAATAATATGGAAAGGGTCAAATCCATTTGACAATAGGGTCATTTTATTCATTTACCTTTTGACTTCATTGTAGTCAAATTTTGACTTCGTTATAGTCAAATGTTGACTTCATTGCAGTCAAAGGTTTAACTTAGTTTTAATTTGTAAGTCGGGAAACACGAGGTCGGCATTCATTCCGGCCAAGAAAACCTGTATAACGGCTTCAAACATTGTGTTTATTACTTCATAAAAACAATAATGTGCTTCTGATATATGAACAATCACTGCCCAAGCAGTGATGTCTTAACTACTTTTGGTTAGATATGTACCAGTATACTATCCTACGAATCGACTTTCCATGGTGTTATTCACGTTAGTTGTGAGATGATTTGCCTAATCAAGACGCCGGCGTTGTGAGACATGTTTTTCAAATAGTGTTTAATTAAATTTCATATTATTGTAGATGAAATTGAATACATGGAAATAATATGTGCTGTTATTCTTTGAATTGGTTGAAGGATTGAGCTATTGTTATGTCAAAAATATTCATAAAATATTTAATATTTGACTGGCATGGTAGTCATTTTGACGATGACTTTTGCTGCAGTTAAATTGTAACTCCATATAGACCTAGTTATTATTAACTACATACAAAGTCGAATTTAACTACATTCAAAGTCGAAAGGCAAATATCAACCCCGTATGGTGGTCAAATTAACTACATCCAGGGCTATTCCAAAGTGACCCCCCAAACCAGTCAAATTACTACTATGTTAACATAGTCATTTTCCACTTCATACCAAGTCAAAAGATGTATGGGGGTCAAAAATTAACTTATAAGGGGTTGTTTTAAAATGACTTTTTAATAGAAGTCAAATATGACTTCATTCATATAGTTATTTTTAATTCATACGAAATCAAAATATAAAGATCAACCCCGTATGCAGTCATATTTGACTTATTAAGGGTCATATATGACTTACTAAGGGGTCATTTGAAAATGACTACAGAAAGTAGTCAAATTTTGACTACCTATTTTTAAGTGTGTATATTTAAATTTTAAATTGAAAGAAATCTTGACTTTGACAATTGAACTAACATATAATCACAAATAGTCAAATAACACAAAAAATAGGTTGTTAGCACATTTTACTGATTATGATTTCGGTAACACGCGTTACGATATTTTGATGGCTCATTGTGAAGTTGTAGTTATGAATTTATCTGATTGTTTACTATTTTACATAGGGTCTTTACTAGTAGGATTACAATTATAAGTGGCATCAATTAAAACCAAATTATTTAGTCCGGTAACGCGTGTTACCATTCTCAAAGTAAAAGAAGTCGATTTTTTTCACAGTAAACAATACTAGTAGCCAAACTTTTTAACATTTCTTTTCCCTATAGGCCTTACATGTGCTTGGAACAATATGGGGTAAAAATAAATCACTGGGAGCAATTTAAAAAAATAATTGCGTCTCGTTTACATGGAATCGCCCATTTATGATTCATGGTCAGAAATGTGAATCTGCAAGAAAATATGTTTCAAAAAAATCAAGGATAGAGGGCGTCCCCTGCAAAATATCGCATAATATGCCTTAAGGGGTGCCCCCTCCAAGCATTTGGATTATATCAGCCACTGCTCATGCAATGTATACATTATGTTCAAAGGGGTTGGCCCCATGTGAGTGTGGGGGTGTACACATGACGCGTACGGGGACCAACTGAGACAAAGTGGCAGAGGGACATACTCGGGGGGATACACAAATCATTGCCCGGCAACCCCTCCCCCTCCTCCTCGGGCCTCCTTATTCTTCTCTCTTCTTTATGCCATGTTGAGACCTGCGCCGAGAACGTACAAAGTTGGGAGTGGTAGGCTACACCTTTTTTAATGTAGCAATAGAAAACAAGCAACAAACTCCCCTATATGATTCTCTCTTTCTCTCTTCTACCCCCCCCCCCCCCCTCCCCCTCTTCTTCGCTCTTCTCTATGCCACTGAGTTCGACATTTAACAGGGTTTTTAAAAAGGTACCGTCTTTTTCTGGAAATGGCCTTAACATCTTATAAGTTGACTTCCCCTTCCCCCTCATACCTATTATGATTGACACGAATAAAGAATACGTATGATTCCATAACATATTTTTATAATAACATGCTTTATTGAGTTACTAAATAATAAAAATACAATAAGAACTATTTATTGCAGTGCAAGCTGACTATATTTGAATTTTAATTAACAAAAATAACGAAGGTGATCATACACAAATTCAATCATATCGTGGAAATGAGAAAGAATCTGTAGATAACCGTATACAATCTTATAAGATATTTTTACATTCAATACTAAATACATTATTTTTAATATACATGCACGATGATTAAAAGTTTCAAATTATCTAAACCATGATTATATATACAGGGAATTAAATTATTCGCATCTGTTGTTTCTCTCGTTGATGAATGATGAAACACTTACATGTACATCAATAGCTACCATTACCAAATATGACTAATTACAAATTAAACTTTAATGACTTCATGCAGTCAGTCACGTTACGAAAATAATTGATGTTTTTCAAAATATCCCCGAAAATATCTCTGGATCTGAATACCTGATGAGCATGTTGACCCGTTGAAGGTTTTCAAGCTATAGTCATTTTAAACAAAGATGTACATATCATAGCTCAGATTTTGTGTTTACAATAAACTGAAGTTATACCTGTTTTAATTCAACGCCACCGAACAACGGAAAAATAAAATATATCGTTACACACTCTGACACTCAACAATGACCTTAAGAACAAGTCATGAATGTTGCATGCAGTTACACTTTTGCAAGAGATGTTGTTTATTTCAATGATACAATTAGTCGTTGCCATTGTCCAAGTGTGCTTTGGTTGACACTATGTTTAAAAAGCATTTAATCTAGTTTGAAAAACTATATATAGACTTTGTGTTAATAGCATGTTCAGACATTTAAAAGCTTTTCTATTCGTCATCTGTTATGAATCCCTTTGATCGGCGATGTTCACAGATGACTGGTCTGTATGACTCCTGCGCAGAGGCGGACAATTTCTTTTTCTCGTCCATCTTTGAATCGTCTGTAATAGAGAGAGAGATGATAATTACAGACTGGATAATTAGTACTCATTATATACACCACCCACAACCACACAGATTCCACTTGTTTCCTAATAATACCTCCCCACACTCCGCGGGGTTTCAACACCCCTATTAATGAAAATACTGCGGCAAAATTTTATGAATTGACTATAATTAATTCACTATTGGTATTGATATTCGTTCCGATCCCGAAGGCTCTCATGCCAATGAAATGGCAAATCATCGTATATCCGCAATTAGTCAGTTATAGGCCTCCCTCCCTCCCTATCACGGGACTGTCCCCTTGTCCCTGCCCTCAAATTAAAGACCCTCCTATAGTTACACTATTGAGTGTCGGTGTGTGAAGGGGGTGGGGTGTATCGGAGGGTTTAAGGCACCGGAAACAAGCGTTGTCATAGTTATAACAGACAGTTAACCATTCTGAAGAAGACTATTAAACATGGGAATATGTGGAAATGGTATATAAATATTAATGACCTAATTTAATTTGGTAGTTGGTAATTCACTATCAAGGGATTTAATTTATATCTCGGCAAATACGTACGCTGTCATTTGTTGATAAAGATGAGGAACAAGTACACGGGCATTGGAAGCCAGACCATCTGAAGTAGCTCCCTCTAAATCCAGCACTTTCCAGCCATTTAATCCACCAATAGTAGCGCACCATTTACCCGGAGGTGTCACGCCTCCATATTTAGAGCACAGTTCATCTAATCCAGTGGAGTCATCGCAAGTGAGTAGTTGATGTGCTATCTATTTTACAAAAAGATAAATACAAATCAAATAAATTGATAAATTAATGAACGTAAAATCCTAGATCATTGCTAATGGCTTTCACTGGACAATCTTCTGCTTTTTAATCTGTTAACTTCATCAGTTCCTGGGCAGAGAAGAAAATATCTTTCTGGGAACCTTTTTGAAAGTGATATATTATTTTCTGTGAGATTGTTTCTTTAGCAACTTGCCATGCCTTTTTCGGGGCTGATTTAGCCCGAGTTCATTACATTACATGTAGTTGTCATAGTGAAACCTGGACAAGAGAACGTTTGGGGAAATTGGGGCCCGGAAATTTGGTCTTATCAAAATTGCTAGATTTGACCAGGTCTCTAGGCATTTTTAAGACACAATTTTAAAGCTTTGAATAAGTTCTTCTGGATTGTTTGTAGATATAATATTGAGATTTCTTTGTGTACAAATCCAATGGAAGTGAAAGATGTTACTCACTGTTTAATGACGGTTCACTACCACGCTAGTAGCTTCATCAGACTGGCAACTCTGAAGCCTGCTCATTGGGTTTTATAGCTACTGATACCCGTCGTAGAGGGTGTGGGCAGGATGAGACGGGTATCAGTAGCTATAAAAGCTGAGCAGGATTCAGAGTTGCCAGTCTGATGAAGCTACCAGCGTGGTAGTGAAACGTCATTACACAGTGAGTAACATCTTTCACTTCCATTGGATTTGTACACAAAGAAATCTCAGTATTACATTTTAAAGCCAATTATAGGTACTTATGATACTGAACCGTCAAAATTGTGTTGGGGAAAATTAGTATGGTTCAAGCTGACTGGAGGCAAAGTGGAATCTTGACTGGGGTTCTCCATACCCCCTGGATGTTTCCCTTCTGACCACAATCATCAGTATTTGAGACACTATTTACTTTTAACATTCTGATAAGCTTTATAGACGTTTGAAAGGAATGGTGGCACCTATTTTTACATGTTTTAACACAAAATGATCGTGTCCACAAGTAAATTGCAGTAACAAGTAACAAAAAGATTATCTATTTAATCTATTTGTTCTGGTTTTTTAATTTTTTTATTGTTTTAATAAACAGATATAGGCCTAGTAATGGGATTTTTATTTTCTGCGACCCATGATTTCTTTCTGGGAACGCCGTTCCCGCGTTTCCGCGGATTTCGTAGCCCTTGATTGTGTTCATATTTCAGTTTCAACGTTCTGTCATTTTGTTCGAGGTTCCTAGTCTTACATTCGTGTGAAGTTATTGTATTTATACCTTTATCCCGGCCTTCATGTTATTAATAGTCCATATTGTTTTTCTTCCTGTATTCTTCTTTGGTACTTACCATTGTATCAAATACGTTTGTAAGATCGTACCCATATTTTTGATGAAGAGATGAGGCCATCCAGCGACAGTCATAAACGACCTGCAATTAAAACAAAATATTGAGCCGAAAGTTAGAAGTTAGATAAATTAGTGCCAATACGAGAGCCAGCCAGGCGCGTTACGCAGGATTTTTTTCATGAGGGACGTTTCTATAAAGCCACTTCAGACCTCATACAATTATATATTTTCCCTTTCATTTCAGGATATTTCTCAGACATTTCTTTGCTGTTGCTATAATAACCTGGACATTGCGTTCAGATGGGTGTCAAGCGGTGGTTTGGGGGTGTTGGGCCCTACCTAAGGGCGGCAGGGCCCCGAAATGTGTTGAATTTGGAGTCGCCGAGGGCATTTCTAAGCCGTTTCAAGGCTCACAAACTTTATAATTAGTTTCCTTTATAATAAGATCTGACAATTTTGCCCGTAATTTTGCTGAAATAATTATATAGGTTGTTCAAAAGGTGCGTTTCCACCTCTAGTCCCAAATGGTCAGATGGTGTTGGGTCTGAGTAAACCTAACGCGGCGTTGGGTGAGCCTGGCCATAAGGGCCCCGAGCACATGAATTTAGGTGCTCGCCGAGGGCAATTCTAAGCCGTTTCAAGCCTCACAAACTTTATATTTTCCTTACATTCCACGATTGTTTCTGACATTTTCCCCGGCATTTTGCTTACATGACAAAATTCGATACCTACACTTGTTTGCTCAAAATTTACAAGTTGCGATATTAGGGTGACTGATTATGCAAAAATGGATAGAAATAATGGGCGGGATAATGGGTTCTGAAAATGGTCTTAATTAAGATATTGCTTGATCAAAAAGTCAAATAAAGTTAAGTACAAACATTATATAGCTTAGCAGAATATTTAGAAATATTGGTAACAGCAAAACAGACGCTTTTAAATAAAGATCACCGATACTGTAAAGTTAGATTTGACGTTGACGTTTGACGTTGACGTGTGCAAATACAATCGACTCATTGACAAATAATTATTTGGAAAAGCAAAAATAATGTTCAATGGAACCGGTTGTTATGATTTTGGAGACTAATTTCTAATCTAAGCCATACATGAAACTTTCACACGGGCTATTTCGATGATGTTATGTAAGGAAACTTAGTGAAAGTGCGAGAAAGTTATTTTTGGACCACTGTCGGTTGTTATGATTTTGGAGACTAATTTCTAATCTAAGCCATAGGCCTACATGAAACTTTCACACGGGCTATTTCGATGATGTTATGTAAGGAAACTTAGTGAAAGTGCGAGAAAGTTATTTTTGGACCACTGTGTGGGTTGTGGAAGTTGTCATGGTTCTAGATGTAAATATAGTGTATTCATAACATGAACTCTGTATAAACAGATTATGTATAAATCATTGACGCGTAATGAACGAGGGGGAGGGGAATTGTTATTTTTCTATCAACATGATCAAAAGCGTTTTACATTTTACAATCAAAGATTTAGCTGGGGGATTGATTCATTTAATAAATCTTTAAAAACCCGCTATTTTTTACCTATGTCAAAAACGTTTGCCTAATTCAATGCCTGTAAACATGGTAAAGGTGGCCCAAAATCAAACAAAAACTTCTCCTTCGTACAATGTTTGTATTTTGAAAAAGGAATTGGTAGCCTTAGTCGAGTCGTATTAAATTAAGACAATGGTTCAAAAAGTATCAAGCGTAAAGACTAACCTTCAGAATCCTAGTGCTTTGAAGAAGATCTTTCAAGATACTGCATACATCAACACCACCGGCGTCCCCACCACCAAGTGTCAAGCAAGTCTCCATGTGTACCAGAGCCAAGCAGGCTTGCATGTCTACCAAGTACACCTTGTTCCCCCAGCATGAAATGGCCATCCAATTGAGATCTTCAGACATTGCTATTCCAATGATGACAGGTTTATCGCAGAGGGATTCAGCATTAAATTCTTGTTTGAATTCAGTGAATCCTGTATCAGTACCTGCGACGTCAACCAGGATGAAGGTTGGTTGTCCACCAATAACTTCTGGCACAGGTATGACAGGTGTTGTGTTATGGGTTGAAGAGGATCCTTTGGTGATGATGTTATATTCTTTGCCGTTATATTCGGATGGGGGATGTTTCAGGTCTGTATCTCCCGCCGACCCTTCGCTATCATCAGATATGTCGCACGTAATAACGCTTCCCTCGAAGCCTGAATCAACGCCAATACTCTCATCCCTTGTCCGAGTATGCTTGATCTGAAAGACGGGTGAGACTGGTTTCATTTTCCCGTCAAAAGTCTTCTTGTTGTCACTTCGATCACTTGTCAGAGAAACATACCTTCCGTTAAAGGTAAATATATCTTGGAATCTGTTTAGAGTTTTACTTAAACTGGAAGGATTTTTGCCGACTGCTTCTCGCTCTTCGCGCATTCCTTGTTGCCCCATGAAACCAGATATCTGTGTCATATCAGCATTTCCTTTGCTCTTCAGAAATTGAGTAACCTTCGCAAGGGCACTTACTTCAGCAGCTTGGTCTATCAGTCCCACGAATTGCTCATTCACAGCGAAGATATCAGGCAGCGCTTTCAAAGTTGCTACGAGTGATTCAGGACTCTCGCCCAATGCACGACGTTCTACCAGGGTACCTCGACTGGCAAGAAGATCATCTAGCCGAGTAATTGTTGAGGTTCCAAACTTAACAAGGTGGTTTCGAAGCTTTGAGATACAAGCCATATAGACTTGAGCTTGTTCATCATCGTTCATCGTATGCACAGTTACGGCTGAGGCATAGGATATTAGTGCATCTCTTGGGTAATTTTGGAACTGCGACACATTGCCTCGACCATCAACACTGATGACCTTGTCTTCTGACGATTTTGGAGGGTTTTCAAGTTTCAATGTAATAAAGTCACCACCAATCATGTTAAATACTGACGGTAGAGCTTCAATGGTTTGGATCAAAGTAGCTGGATTCTTGCCGAGAACCTGACGTTCTTCTCTGCTGCTTTGTTGATTGAAGAATGTCGACAGTTGTCTTATATTGAGACGTTCTTTCTGCTTGACGATCGCCTGTAATTTTATTATACCACCGAGTAAAGTTAGAGAGCAGATGTTTGCATGGTCACTCATACGAACGCGAATTTTTGGTGGAATTATCTCGATGACAAACATTGTGGGAAAAGTTTGCAGTGTTTTTAGGAAAGCTGACAAATCTACACCCACAGCGAGACGCTCTTCTTGTTCCGAATCTTGGTGAAATATCTCTGCTAATTTATCCAGAGAGATTGGTTGCGGGTTATGCTGTATTATTTGCAGTAATTGTACCACTCCTAGTTGCTGTGCTAGTTTTTTTGCTAATGTCATATTCAACGTAGGTTTTTGATTCAAAGTTGCCGACATAATTGTAATATGTAATGCTTGCTAATGCCGAGATATACACTAACGATCCACAGTATACGTGTTAATAGGTGAAGATATCAGAGGAAAATGTGCCAAAACGCATAGAAATTGCTTAATTTTGTTATAACAAAACCGTAGTGTTGTGACGGCTTGCTACGCTTGCATGATCTGTTTGAACTGATTCAATAAACAACAATAACGATATCGCCCGCAATTGTTACGTGGTAATGTCGGGGATTTCCCTAGTCCATTACAGAATGTAAACAGTGAAGTGGAAATACCCAAATATACGCATGCGCATACTCGTATCAATACATGCAATGTCGCAATCGTTATGAATCATCCAACTAAACATTACGATTTGTTGCAACTGCTGGGCACATTAGTGCAAATAGATACAATATTTCACGTCTGGACATGTGCATATCATTACTGTTATTTACATTTCAGCATTGTTTACAGTCGGGGGATTTCCAGAGAATCATAAAACAATGATTTTCGATACTAAGCAAGCTAATAATAGAATACATAGGTCAATAGCCTAGCTTAAAGCAAAATGTGATGTTTTTCAAATTTTACACATATTTTTTTCTCTCTTTATAATGAAGTTTGACTAATCAGGAAAGACGTTCATGGACTAATAAATCTATATTCACTGTATTTTCTGTGAAAAACCTCATCACAGAACTTTACTATCATATAAAATGGAAATTTGCTTCCAATTTTAAGGAATTTCTCAACATATTTGCTTTGATTTTCATCATAAAGCATTCCATTATATTCTGCACTTATGTAAAAATACATGCAGTTGTGATCGTAGCAAGAAACACTGTAAACGGTGGCAACACTGAGACAACCGTTTTCGATTTGGTTAATGTTGTGATTTTGCAGTGGTTGAGGGATTGGTGAGGGGTCGGGGAGGGATTGTAAAAAAGAGGGGGTGGGGGGGGGGGGGGCCTCTGGATAGAAACCAACCACAAAAAAGGGTAGGGTGGGGCATTTGTCATTTTTAGGGCAATAAACTTACTTAAGGCATATCATGTGATCTTTGCCCTCTATTCATGATTATTTGTAGAAAGTAGATTTTCTTGCAGATTTACATTTCTGATCATAAATCATAAATCATAAACATATTCTGAGTTACAGAGCGAAGCGATTCCTACATTACTTCAAAATCAAGGTTTTAGTGTGAATTTAGAGTGAAAATAACAGTTTATTTTCACCTCTTTAAACCATGATTTTGAAGTAATTAGAGATCGCATCGCTCTGTAACACAGAATATATGTATGATTTATGATCAGAAATTTAAATCTGCAAGAAACTCTACTTTCTAAAAGAAATCATGAATAGAGTGCACCCCCTGGAAAAGATCACATAATAATATGAATTTAAATTGATTCTTGATCTTTGGTCACCATAATAGCAATTGTCATACATATACCAAAATACTCGCCCACATTTTTATACCCTATGATCAACCACGTCTATACGTTTTTATGGCATGTAGCAATAAGAATTGCCTTTTAAGTTTTAGCTTAAACTATGCACCAAATAAAACCAATCAACTGGATAATGCAACAATCAATAACAATTACCTATGCTACAAAAAAAGAAGTCCTTTTCCTGAAACAAGTCCACAAAATGTGATGGTTTATTTGTTAATTATTTCCAGATGAATCAAAATGAATTTCCAATTTACCGGTAGTTCCATTTACCATATTTATCAATATCCAATGGTGAAAATATATCTGATAACTATAAAATCTCTCAGAAATATAGGAATTAAAACGATGGTTTTTTTCATATTGTTTTAAATTCTAAATTAAAATGTGCTACAGGAAATAAACAAACTAATACTGAATGTCACAAATCACCAAATCATCTATATTCTTTTAACTCTGGTTGCCATCTAAGATTTTTGACATAGAGAAGGGTTGAGGAGAGGAAAAGGATTTTGATGCAAGGCTTGAAATAAGCAGGAGTAGGAAGCAAACTGTCTCCACTCAGTGGCGTAACTAGAGGGGGAGGGGCATTTGCTCTAGTTTGTGACAAAAAATAGTCAGTTATGCCCCTCCCTGCTCACAGGTCACAGTTACGCCACTCAATCTTAAAATGTAAATGGTTCTCATGCAAATTGTGTTACCAGGAGCAATGTTTACATAGAAAATTGTCCCTGGTTATCCTGTTGCACTCATTGTCAGGATACCATGTTTATGAGTTTTATCTCTCTAATAGACCCTGGTTGCCCAAATTGCCCCTTCAGGAAAGAAAATCTTCAAACTAGGGGCAAATTTGTGGAAAAAATATCCCCTGGCTCTATATAATCATTATTTCAACACCTGTAGAGACAATCAATTGCCTTATGGTTTCAGATAACTTTGGTGGGATCAATATGAGCAGCTATGGTAACACAGGCATATCTGAGGGATACTTGGGGTAGTATTTCTATACAGGGTGAGTCAAAAAGAAGTTTACCCGGATTGGTGATGTTTTATAAAACAAACTAATGACGCTCGAGAGTTCAGTAAAGCATACATCTAACAAGCAATCTCTCCTGCTTATTTAGGAAAAAGGAATGACACAAATTGAGCATTGCTAAGTGGAGTTATGTCTATTTTAATAAAGGTACTCATTTTTGCAAGCTGTCCACGGAATACTTGACCAAACAAATGTAAAGTATGCATTTTAGCTGCGTACTTCCCTATTGACCGAGATTGGTGATGTTTTTCAAAACAAATAAATGACACTTAAAAGTTCAGTAAAGCATTTATTTACCAAACATACTCTGCTGCTTATTAGAGAAAATCAATGAAGCAAATTGATCATTCCTAAGAGAAGTTATGCCTGTTTTACTGAATTGTAGGTAAGTACACAGCTAAAATGCTTACTTTACATTTGTTTTGTCAAGTATTCCGTGGACAGCTTGCAAAATGAGTACCTTTAATAAAATAGGCATAACTCCTCTTAGCAATGATCAATTTGTGTCATTCTTTTTTCCTAATAAGCAGGAGAGAATGCTTGTTAAATATATGCTTTACTGAACTCTCGAGTGTCATTTGTTTGTTTTTTAAAACATTACCAATCCGGGTAAACTTCTTTTGACTCACCCTGTATTGCAATACACATACAACAAACATACAGGCAACTATACTAGTGAAGCAATGTTGTATTTATTGATATCTTTAATTTGCAGTTGCTATGTAGGATATTGTATCATCCCTTTAAGGGACTAGTCAAATTATTACATCTTATTATCACATTGATAAGATTGTCATCTATTCCATAAAATATAAGAAAAGCCTCGGAGATTTTAATTTATACATGGTGTCCCAAAAGAGTCGATAACTTGTTTAAGCTTGATATCTTTAGTAAAACAATTTGCAGCTAACCACGTAATCTGGGATCAAACTGAGAATATATCTGGGTAGAGAAAACTTATGTGTAGCTGTAATCACATGCTACAGGTTCCTCAAATTCCATTCATGTGGCTTTTACAAAAAAATGCTTTCACTTACTAAATTCTGTCCACAACATCAATGATATTCATAATAAGGATTATTTCAATCTGAAATTTAAAAAAATCATCACAGTAAACCTTTGTCTTCACTACCTCTCCCCCTCCTTCAATACATTACTAAAGCTAATTATACTACGCGTTTATAGTTCGGAAAACTTTCCTCTGTACTTTGGCAACATAGATAGCTGTTATGGTAGGTTTGGTATCTAAATAACTCTACAAGTTTTCTCTATCCAATATGTTTTCAGTTTTATAATGGGAATTACTTTACCGGAGATACAAATGTTTAAAATGGTTTTGAAACTTTGGGGACACCCAGTATTAGAGTATAATGACTGGGTAACAGCTGTGTTCAAGGATTTGTTTTTGAAGGCTGTTGATATCGATATGCTGTGGGGAATTTAAAAGGACCAAAACAACAACTGTGAATAACAAAACAAATCCATGACAACAGTTGTTAACAAAGTCATTATTCTCACTCATTACTGAATAAAAGAGCTAAATATCCATATTGTCTATTTATGTATATTTAGTATTTCCCACATACATTTGTACCAATCACCCTATCAGAATTATACACTTGGGGCATTTACCAGATACATTTATTTGTACCAGTCAGTCAGAAGTAAACACTTTCATCATGTACCCTACATGCCAGTAGTAGACAAGTCAAAATATTCAGATCCATATTTAACTGATTCTTAACCCATTTAAATGCCAAATTAAGTAAATTGATTAAAATAAAGGATAAGGACATGGAGGAAAAACACTTCTACAAAAGACCAATAGAGTTCAAATTTGAGAAATTGAAAAATCAATTTCTTGACAATTTTGAATTTTGTTTGACAAACAGGATATGCATGCATTTCCCCAAAATGTTCCACCAAACCAACATTTATGCATGTCCATATCTACATGAATACAAAAGTATGTGCTCCATGATCAAAATATTTGATAGCAGTGGCGTAGCTAGGTTTATCATATCGATTGGGGGTTGGGGCGGCGAAAAATGAAAGTGAACCGACAAGGACTTTACCAGAAAGTCAACTTATGAGAATTGCCACAGAGTCAGAAACTTGAGAGCAGGGTGAGAGGGGGGTGGGGGGTGGGGGGGGGGGGGGGGGGGGGGGGGGTGGGGGCTATGCCACTGTTTGATAACACAGCAACAGGTTACTAAAGTATTGACCAACATCAGTCACCTCTGCATGATACATCTCATGCATTACAGAAATACGCATGTGTAATGAATGCTGCACTGTATATCTATTTGGCATTTATATCAGTTAGTTGGCAGAATAGTCACTTTTATGCAGTCTATGAGTGGCTAGTGTGGTAGCCTATTTATGTGACTTGTGAGGAGGAAATATTTTTGAATCCCCAGGAAATTCAATTCGTTGCCTTTTTGTAATAAAAATTAACACAAAGTCATTAAGGGCAGTGTCAACCCGGCACTTGTTTCAAAAATTGAATTTCATATTTGTCTATTATTTAATACTTTTATATGTATTCTATCATTACCATCATAAGTTACTAATCGGAAGCGATTATTCGCGTTCTTTTGGGTGATTTTAAATTGTTATTTTGGTAAGTTTGAGTCAGGAAAAGACGCATGGTTATTTGGCGGGAATTTAAGCGGAGTTTCGCGCTTTTCAAACGCTGCGACAGCTGTTTGATCATTGCGTCGCGCGCTGAAACTTCCAGCGCGGAATACTAGACGCGCCGCTTAATATCCGCGACGTAGACGCGAAAAACAAAAGAGCGCAAAACAATGTCTAAAAATGTAAACAAAGGCCAATCTTACGATCATTTAAATTTCAGTTTTCTTCCAATTTCTTCACATTGTGACAATATAAATTGAATCTAATAGTTTATTATGATTGTTCTTAATAGTATATACTCGCTTTTTAGGTCACACGCCCCTGTATTCCGTGAACATTTAGCTTTAAATGGTGGAAAATGTCAACATTTTTACTAAATCGCTGTTTTCTAGAAGTTCAAATTTGAAGAAATTTTACGCATTTTCAGACAACATAACTAAAAATATATCAAACTATCAGGTAAGCTTTTACTACCATTGTGTAGAGGACTTTCAGCGCTAGGAGGCATTTTTTTATTTTTTCGATTATGGATTTTAAACTCGAGATATGCATCCATTTCTAGTGAAATGTATGCAAAAAAACACGACTTTTACACTTTTCCAATGTTTTTAGCAATATTTCCAAAACCAAGCCTTATTTTGGAAAAAGAAAAAATTGTCTTGTTTACAAAAATGTATATTAGAACAAATTACCATTTTTTATTTTATAGTTATGCTGTCTGAAAAGTTTGGGGTAAAAGAAATCGCTTTTTGGTTCATTTCTCAAAATTAAGTTTATTTGGTATCACATTGATATCACCATCGGATTCCTTATCAAATTTCCTTTCTAAAAATGTATACTTTTATGTACTTTTATTCAATTTTCTCAAACTTAGAAGCAAAAGTTAATCATCAAAATAATAGGGTTGACACTTCCCTTAAATGACGGTTATGAATGAGAAAAACAAATGTATCAATTATTTTATGATCCTGGCAGCAATCCAAACGAACAGACTTTGAACCACTAATCGTTTCCTTACTGTTACTTCCCTTCACAGGATATTCATTGGTTTCATAGTGAAAATAAATGTGAAATTGTTCACATAATCCCCCTAAAACTACAGTTATGACATCATTTGGCCCTGCTAATACATATTATTAGAATTTGAGATTTTTGTGTTTGTTTGAGAAAGTTTTGATTTGTTGATGATTTTATTTTTTGTCACAAATATGTTTGAAAACTTTGATGAAAAAAATATGTCAACATTTCAAGTAATCTATTTGATTGCTTTGCAATTAAACAAAACAAATGAATGAATTTGATACAGCCCTATCAAGTAAACATAATTTTATGGGTCAACTTGAGAGAAATGAGTATGAAATATGACCATTAACCTTGTTTTCCAATTTTACCATAGTAAGTGTGTATAATAATAAAATACTTCAACTAAAAGGTCACCCTCATATCCGTTTCAAAATCCTAATTTAAAAGAAAATGGAATAGAAAAACTTGTACAGCATCTAGTTTTGATAAACCTGGAAAGCTTTGAGACAAACACAGGATATTAATTCAGTATAATGTCAATATATCCTTGTTGTGTGTAATAGAACATTTTGGCAACTTGCCATTTTACTCAATGCCTTGCCATACGTATACACATTCATGTTGACCTTTGAAAAACACTGTGGAGGCGTGTGTGCTTTGAAAGGGCAAAGACCTTCAATTTATCTGAATTTTAATAACTCGGTCACAACACTGTAAACACATTTCAGAAATACTGAACTTTAGGTTCAAACCATATGCAGTCTTTTATGGAAATAAAGTCCATCACATAGTTGTTATATGATCTGGCGTGTTGTTCTACCATGTCATTTATGTATGGCTAGGACCTAAAATGCACTTTTACAAAATCTCAAGTAACTAAGTAATAGCTGTAATGTACAAATGAGTTGTTTAAAATTGAAAACAATTAGCCTACATTACAAATTGTGTATCATTTATGTATAAATGAAGACTTTCGTCACAGAACAACATATGTGACGCGATCAAGCGGAGCGAGTCGTATGTCGGGAATATTGATTTTGAGTAGAAAGTGACAGATGTTTTACTTTGTTTTCTTAAAAACTAATTAAAAACTAAAAGTTCGATTCTAGTGGGGTTCGGACCATACTATAGCATTTTTTCACATGCTTTTAAATGATGGACAAATGTCAAAATTGAACAATGCCGACATGCGATTCATTTCGCTTGATCACGTCACATCCATTTTATCCGATTTTAATAGTTAACATTGAAATGTTAAAAATAGAAATTCAACCCTAACACTTCCAAATACCCGGGATGTCTATGTGGTCCGGTGCTTGGGGGCGGAGGGTCCCTGGATCGAATCCCGGTGGGGGAACGGCGATTGATTGGGTAAAAATACTCCGAAATTCTTAACAAAAAAACACCCTGGTAGGATTAGGATTAAAGATTAATTAATAATTACCCAAAAAATGTTCTGAAAATTGTTTATAACTTCTTCTTTTTTAATTTTGAGAATGTTTGAAAATGGCAAAAAAATGTTGAAAATTCACTAAAATATGAACAACAATTATTTAAAAAAATGACTGACTGACCAACACTACAGGCGAAGCACAGGGTTGTATTTTGTTGTCGACTTATCTCAACATTTGAAAATGGCAACAATTTGCTGTTGAGAATAACAGGCCCACAGGATTACTTTGGCTGCATGGGAACAAAAATGATGAACTTATGCTACCATTGATATATATGCACATTCAATTGATGAATACTATGCCTTTGTTTAGTACAGAGTGCAACAAGGGCCATTTTGTGACTTAAATATTCTTTACATTAACATTATTTATAACATAAAAGGAACTCATCATTTTGAGATGCTATAACTGTGATACTAATCATCTTTATGCCAAATATTCATTGAATCTTAGGAATATTGTAAGCAACGTTTTTACATTACATTTTTACCAGAGACTGTTCATGAAGACTATTAATCGTCCCAGATTAACATGAGTTTATGAGAAATCATAAATGAAAATCGCAGTTAAATGAGAAATTGTTTTGCCTAACCACCCACACAGGCTTCTCTATGCATGCATACTTACTGAATAGAACATCCTGCATACACCCATGCATAGACACTGTGCGATCAATATTCCCAGGCATTCAGTTCAGACATATTGTGATGTCGGCCATCTGGCAGGATAACCTCTGACTTCTTTAGGACCATATGTGTACTGTAACGGTAAAAGGGTGTAGTTGTCTGTCAAAGAAAAAGTTGAGATCTTAATACCAACAAAAGAAGCCATTTTGAATTCTTCAAAATGACACCTTTGTGGTTAAGAGTCGATACTGCTTTCTTATTTTATAAAGAAAAAATTACTGTCAAATTGCTTTTATTTTCTTTGTTTTTCCATGCCTAGTTCCATCAATATCTCAAAATGCCTTTTACAGACAACGGCACCCTTTAGCCGCGCAGTGGCGTAGCCAGAGGGGGTCGATCAAATATTTGAGTCGTGTTGGTTGAGATTGGCACTGTCAGTTTTCACACCGGTTTGGGGAACACCATGGCCACAACCGCCGCCCCTCCCCCCAGTTAATCACTCGACGGCAATTATCAAAACGTTGACAGCCTGGTAAGTCTTGTCGGTTCACTTTTATTTCTTGCCGCCCCCCCCCCCATATGAAAAACCTAGCTATGCCATTGTAGCCGTGACAGTACATATATCATTAGAAGCAAAACATAAACTTTGGTTACAACAAAAATAGATGAAAGCTTCACAATTTCAAACTTGTTTGACAGTGACCCCATTAAACTATTCTAATATTGACCTATATTACGAAAACCCATTCATAAAAGCCTCTCACACAAGTTTACACTTTTGAAACTACATAACTTATCATAAACGTTTGTCAATGTTTGAATTCACACATATACCTGTTTTACCTTTGAACTTTTTACAAACTCCACCTCCTTATGCTGAACAAAGTATGATGGAACATGGTAAGAGGAAGACAAAGATGGCAAATCCATAATTTTAATATACTATATAAAAATACTTTGTTTGTGAAAGAATCACTATTTCTTGAAAAAAGAAACATTTTTGGTTAACTCATAGCTACAATTAATAACATAAAAAAGCTGATTATGGTAACGTAGTCAATCATATGTACAATTTTGGTAATGCTAATAATATACTACAATCTAGCTTTATACATTTTCAAGTTGTGCTTTTGAAAATATGAAGAAAAAAGGGTATGTATTTCTTTATGTTTTCAAAATATTTAATGAATTATTTTGCTCTAAATCTCAATCTCAAAATAAGCTTAGCTGACCAAGATGTACATTTTTGATGTGATGTGGCACATATATTAATTAGCCTCATCTCCAGATTTTACCAGAAGAATTTACAAAGAGTTTGTAATATCATTATAAAACTCCAATTAATCCTTAAATTTACATAACTTTCCAATTAATATGGAAGTCCAAGTCCCAAATCAAGTCTTGGAATATGCTGTAAGGCAGACCAATAGCTATAACATGGTACGAAACACTGATGCTTTACAATTCTCATGCCTGTACAACCCTGTATTCATATAATTATTTATTCATACAGGCCTTAATATAGTAATTTATACAATAATATGCATTACATTTCAAAAAGGTAGGCCTGTGATACATGCATCCATAATCAGCCAAATTAATCGCAAATTAAAGAAGAAAAAAGGTAAAATTATGGGTTGGTTGGAACTGAAGAACTTGCTTTTTAGTTGCCTCAGTTTTTTCATCATTCACATTCAATAACATTGATGCACATATCAAAGAAAATGATGAGAAATATACAAATTCTGAGCTGGTATATTTAAAGAAGATCTCGATAAAAAGGCTTGTATGTTTTGTTTTAGATTTGGGGACCAAACTTCATTGCGTAATACGATCATAAGCAACAAACTGCAATATTTTGGACATATTACTAGACGAGAAGGTGCAACCTAGAAAATGTGATAATTCAAGGAGCTATGAGTAAATGTAGCAGACCAAAACTCTGTTGGGACTGACTGCATTTATTATCTCTGTACATCGCATATCACAAAATAGATGATGGCATTCCATCATCAATAGGGTCACAAAGAATCAGCCATGATCCATAAAATGATGACGACAATGTTTTGTTACTGCTCCACGAAGACCTGAAACATGGGTTTTTTTTTTGCCCAATTAAAGTGAATAATTCAATTGAAAAAAGAGGTTCTTGATATTTTTTCCATTCAAATACAAGATGTATTTTAGTAAATAATCTTTAAAAATTATTAGTTTGTAACCATAACCTCTCATTTGCCAAGAATATCTGTTTCTTGGTTTTATTGGAGTAGAGCAAATTTATTATAGTACATTTATTAAAAAATGTCAATGCTTCTTATCATATTTCATTGTGGTATATTTATAAAATCATCGAAATTTATTTATATATATATTTACATTACATGATGGTCACAAATTAATGATGTTACAACGCAAGTAATAATAGATCAGATTTCAATGGTTCTACGGCACATAATCTCCTGGCCACAGTTCGACATACGTGGGCGCACTTCGATCAGGCTGCGCACGCATGCTTGAACTCACAAAATACCGCCAACCAACAAAACCAAAGCACCTGATTGGTCAAATTTAAACTGTAGCCTTTTTAACGATCGTCACGCTGCGCCGTAACCACCAACGCAGTGGTCCCGCTGCGCCGTAACCACTGACGCAGTGGGGCGCGATGGTGCAAGAATAAGCTCACATTTTTTTTAGTTCTCACATTTGAGCACCAACCAATCAGAGCCATGATGTCGAGATTACGTAGTGCGCACCACGGATAACCGTTGCACCGTTTTAAAATGAGGTTGAGCTCGCGTACTTTACGCGAGCTCAACCTCATGTGACGTGGGTCCATTGATAAACGCAGAGAAGAAATATAGGCATAGTCTATTACTCTTCCACGAGACAGTGATGCCACCGCATCATTTAACTGACTGCAGTACATACGAGGGGGTATCAAAAGGTTTTGAAATCACCCAGAAATGAAGGAGCTATATCAATGAAATTTTGTTAGTGTAATCACTGGTCCGTCCGTATATTCGTTATGGTGCAAAAATGGTCTCATATAAGTATGTTTACTTTCTTTATATGTGGCGCTAGATGCCAAGGCCATGTAAATCAATGATGTCTTCCAACGGTGCTGTGTACATGGTAAATGATAATGGTTTAATAACTGATCCTTGTGGGACTCTTTCCAGAGGAGTATGAGGCTTAGGAATTTTGTCATTTACAGAGATAAATTGAGACCTATGAGTGACAAATGACAACATTTAAAACAAATTCTAAGCCTAATATTCTTCTGGAAGGCGTCCCACAAGAATCAGTTATTGGACCATTATAATTTACCCTGTACACACACCGTTGGAAAACATCATGATTTACACGGCCTTAGAATCTAATGCCACCTGTAAAGAAAGTAAACATACTTATGAGACAATTTTTGCACCATTGTGTACGTAAGGACAAGTGATTACACTGACAAAATTTCATCGATATAACTCCTTCACTTCTGGGTGAATTCAAACACTTTTTGATACCCCCTCGTAAATGCATGTGCCTGCTTGAATCACTGGCATATACACACACCACACATGCGCAAAGAAAGACAGAGGAAGTATAAGCGTGCATAAATGTTGCATCTGTAAAGTTATATGGCACTGTCCAGAGGAAGGGAAATACACTATTGTGGATATAGAAGTAAACAATCTGCTTGTCAAAACCAATAAATATACTCACATATTTATATTTCATCCTCATACATCGGAGGATTTCATCAGAATGGCAATGAACCACTTTGGAAATATAAATATGTGAGTATATTTATTGGTTTTGACAAGCAGATTGTTTACTTCTATGAAATTCAATAAACCGGATGAATCTTTTCACCGAGACTATTTTTAATAGCTAAGGCTGACATTCCTGGTTAAAAAAAGCTTTCTCTAAAGGTTGACATTCCTGGTTGACAGAGCTTCTTGTAACAGCTTTTTAAAACAGGATTTTATCCATAATTTTTTTAAATTAAACTGATTGTCTTTGGTTTTCATTTATGTAACATAAGATAATGACTGTGTGTTAGTTGTTTAAAGGGCACTGTGAAAAATCTCCACATTTTTAGTTTGAAACCAAGGAATTGCATTAGGGGCATAGCCACGGGAGACTCCACGGGTAACATGTCACAAAGTCAAATGTTTTGATTCTTGACAGTCCCTAACAAAAAAACTAATACAAGTCATTATCCTTATTCATAACGGTCACTTAACTTTTGTCAGTTATGACTCGGACATAATCTGTATTGCTAATATAATCAATAATTCAAAAGTAATAAATGTTTCTAAACATCATTCCCATCACCACAGATTGCAATAAAGGTTTTGTCCACATTGAAAGGCAATTACAAAAGGATGTAAAATATTGTTAGGTGATTTTATAATCAATCTCAAAATAATTGGGGGAGGGGAGGGGGGTTGAAGTAACAATGTATGAATAACTTGATGACAATCACGATTGGTTACTTATGAAATATCTAACAATGCTTCACTGTAATAGGCATTCTTATGCACCACAGGAAACAAAATTCCAATTTCTAATGAATTTCTCAAGAACTTTTTGAAAAGGACATTATTTTGATATCACTTTCAATTTTGGGAATACTATGGAATGCTTAAAAATGACTATGTTATACCTCAGACTTATCATACATGGTTAAAATCACCTATCAGTATCTCTCTTCACACTGGCCAGGGCTGTGATAATACCTTCATAAATGTTAATACCACATAAGAACACATCTTCATTGAGGAACTCATTATTATCATGCAAGAGAATCGGTGTGTTATTCATTGGTGAGAATCCCAGGCATTGGTAGCCAGCCCTGCGTAAATAGCTACTGTCAGTTGCAGCGGGGAAGATCTCCGTTTCAATGGTGATTTCCCTTAGGAAAGGAAAGTGAAATGACAAAACTCAATTAGAAATACATGATTAAAATCACCGAAACTATCTTCAATCTATATCTTGCTTCACATTTGCAAGAGCTGGGATGATCCCCTCATAAATGTTAATACCACGTAAAAATACATCTTCATTGAGGAACTCATTGTGATCGTGCAGGAGAATTGGCGTGTTATTCATCGGTGAGAATCCTAGGCATTGGTAGCCGGCCCAGCGTAGATAGCGACTGTCTGTTGCAGCGGGGAAGATCTCAGGCTCAACGGTGATTTCCCTAAGTAATGTGTAAGAATATGATGATACTTAATTAGAAACATTTTTTCTTCTTCAAAGAATTCAAAAAGAAGTTGTACAGGAATGAATATTATGTTCAAAAAAGACAACACAAATTTGACAAACCAATGAAGCACACATTCGATGAGCATATTCTTCCGCTTATATGAAAAAAAGAATCACTGAAATTGATCCTTGCTATCAAGAGTTGTGCCTATTTTGATAAAATAAGCCATTTTGGGATCAGTCCACGAAATGCTAAATCCTTAGAAATTATCTGTTTAAGTGAGGAGCAGAGAGTACAGATTTATTCCAATTTAAAAATATATTTATACATGAGTGATTTAAACATTGATGCACATATATTAAAAGAATATATTCTCATCTTTAAAAAAAAGAATAACTAGAATTGCCTCTTGCTATCAAAAATTATTCCAGTTTTAGTAAAAGAATTCATTTTGGCATTTGTCCGGGCAATGTTTTTTTAACTCTTTTGAAATGATCCGTTTAAGTGAGCAGCAAAGTGTACAGATTCATTCAAATCAAAAGCTATTTATACCCAAGACATTCAAACACAGAGATGAATGAAAGTAATCAATATTCAGTGATACAAAGATTTGTGGGGTTTTATTCCAAAAGAACTTGATTCTTTGAGATGTCAATGGAATTCTTAATGAACAAAGCAACAGAAACATTTGAAACCTCATACTCATTTCAGAGAAATTGATTGGCACCCAAATTTACATGTATTTCTCATAATATGAAACACAAAATCTGCTGACAAAAAGGGGGAGGAATTAGACAAATCAATGCACACGCGTTGATATTGATGTGTTTCACAAAAGTATTAAAGTTTGTTATTGTTTGTTTTAATTTTCGGCTTTTTTAAGTCCCCATCGAAATGAAAAGCAAGTGATTTCAAAAGAAAGAAAAAATCCTGACCCTATTTGTTGTTGTCATGTTAGGCAAATCAAACCATTTTTTATAGGCCTAATCAGTGGCACAAAACACAGCCATGTGGTCCCGTAACACGCTCATGCAAGAATTGACCAACCCTTATCTTCTTATCCATTGCCATAATACCTACAGTGCATTATAGTACCAGTATTAAATGAAATAAAAATATGATTAAAAAATAATTTGTGCATTCGTTGTCTTGCTAATACTATCACTTTGCAATAATCATGTTTATACTGGCAACATAGCATGGAAATCCAACAGCTTCTAGGGACAACAGTACAAAATATGGATGGCATGATTTTGTATCAAGTTACATTTTTTACCAAAAAACATTTGGCATTCAAGGCAGGCAGCACTAGTCCTATTTGATATTTTTGTACTAATATGACTCACTTTTCTTTGCATGCACCAGAGAATGCCCTCCACCACTGACTCTTATCACCAATCGGAGTTTCTGATGGGACACCTTTCTGCAAGATTAAACAAGATTACATTCATAAATGTTAAAACCTGTGTCAGTTCTCCAAATCCTACCACACATACTAAACTGCTCACAAAAAGTATCGAAGCACTTAGAAATGATCCAATATATAACGGCTCGAAAGGGTATGCATTAATCGAAGCAAATAATCAAGTGCATAATTTTGTTCTGCGTATTTTGACACCTCGATCGTTGAGATATGATGTTGCGGAGCGGAGTTATTGTCATTTCAATGATCGTGGGTCCAGTTTCAAAAGTGACACTCATCCCTATTGAAAATCACAAATCTGATCATTCTAAACAGTAATGCAAACCTCTTTCTATAGGATGATTGTCACTTTTGAAACTGGACCCACGACCATTGAAATGACAATAACTCCGCTCCGCAACATCGTATCTCATCGATCGAGGTGTCAAAATACGCAGAACAAAATTATGCACTTGGTTATTTGCGTCGATTAATGCATACCCTTTTGAACCGTTATATATTGGATCATTTCTAAGTGCTTCGATACTTTTTGTGAGCAGTTTATATATGACAGAGAAAGAGTAAGATGTAGCTTTCATGGCCATCATTGTCTTTTCATTAAGTGTCATCATGTTTTTTCTCAAGTAGTATTGCACAAAATCATGGTTTTTAAAAACATTTTTTTACATTAAAATGTCAATGTTTCATCTATCTAATTTCTCATGAAAACATATTTCAATTGAATATATCAAATGTGTCTACATTTCTAGGATTATAAAAATGGTCAATCTTGATTTTTATAAAAACTGACAAACATGCAAAGATCAGCACATACAAACTAAAAGTAGCTTGACCATGTTAAACAATGTTTTGATTGTATATTTCTTTTTGAGCTGTATTTTAGCCCTAACCCTAACAAATTCCACAAAATCAAACAGAGATGCTGTGCTTGTACCCACTGTTCTTTGAGTTTTATTATACCATCATGGTAAGCTATGTAAAGATGTTGTTTTTAAAAGCATGACCCTTGTGGGATGTTAATTCACCTCGGTTCATACCATGGCTCGATCAATCATTTAGTACCCGGAGGATGTTCGACACGTGTTCAATCAATAAATCAATAAATCAATAAATCAATCAATCAATCAATCAATCAATCAATCAATCAATCAATCAATCAATCAATCAATCAATCAATCAATCAATCAATCAATCAATCAATCAATCAAACTTACCTGTACAAATTCATGAGTCACATTTTCACCCGCGTCCTTTATCCACTTGTCAATTTTCTTCTCCAAATCCTATAAAAAGACAATTATTGACAAATGTGTCAGGCCGATTTATTTGACATTATTGTACAAAATAGAATAAAAAGAGCAAACAGACACACAAATAGGAAAGCATCTAGCCTTTCTTGTATTGTCCGAATATGAATGTGTACTCAAAATGAGGAATCCCCATTTGAATCAGAAGGTATAATTATTCAAAGATGTTGTGTTATGTTTACTTTGTGACTTTTTACAATGGACACAATTAATGGGGAATGCCATTCTTTTAACTATTATTGGTTTCTTCAACATACAAAGATGATTCCCTGTGATTTTTAATATTAATGTGTGCAATTATAATATATTGTTGTTTTGATATTCTTTTAATTATATTTATGTATTAGATCTTGTAATTTTATTATAGGTGCAATTAATTTTGGATTACAAATTTCAATTTCATATGTATAATGCTTGATCTTTGTATCCGGATTTTGTTGTTGTTGTACTTTTTTATATTTGTATAATAATAATAATAATAATAATAAAACCATACTTATTGAGCGCATAACACAATTAAGTCCCTATGCGCTATCACAAACAAACAAACAAACAAACAAACAAAACAAAAACACACAGTAACATGAGTAACAAGAGACAAAACAAAAATAAATTAAACATTAACATTAAATAGGTAAGTTTTTAGCAATGATTTGAACTGTTCAAGAGTTTTGGCGGATTTAACATGATATGGTAAATTGTTCCAAAGTTCAGCAGAAGCATCTTGAAAAGAACGGCGACCATATGAAGTAGAAGGTGAAGACACATGCGCAAGAAGATATTTTGAGCCAGAACGAAGATTGCGAGTGGGCTCGTATTGTTGAATAAGATCTTGCAGATATATAGGAGCAAGAGCTCGAGTACATTTAAATGTTATCAGAAGAATCTTGTAGATAATGCGAGATCTGATCGGTAGCCAATGTAAGTCACGAAGAACAGGGGAAATGTGACAGCGAATCTTAGACAGAGTAACAAGTCGAGCAGCAGAGTTTTGAATCCGTTGAAGTTTTGAGATTTGCGTATCAGGGAGAGCATAAAGTAAACTATTGCAGTTATCGAGTCGGCAAGTCACAAAAGCATGAATAAGTCTTTCAGTTGTTGGCTGATCGAGATAACGCCGGATTTGACCTATCTTATAAAGAGCATGAGAAGCCGCACGAAAAATGTTGTTAACATGAACATCCATCATAAGATCGTTTTGAAGGATAATGCCAAGGTTGCGGGCACTGGAAGCTGGCTCAATGTGAGAATCATTGATTTTTACTGATGAAATCGTTGAATTTTTCCTAAAGCGGGATGTAATATGGAGAACTTCAGTCTTGTCATCATTCAATTTAAGGTCATTAGCTGTGGACCAGGTTTTGATATCTGTCACACAAGCTTCCAGTCGCGAGATTGCACCTACTCTGTCATCATCATTTTTCAATACAATATATATCTGAGTGTCATCTGCATAAGTCATTTTGGAGATGCCATGAGAATCGATGATATCTTCTAATGGAGATGAATACATTGTGAAGCCTAAAGGGCCAAGTACTGACCCCTGAGGAACACCCTCATGCGGAACATGAACCGATGACTCGCGACCATTTATAATGACAGATTGTGAACGGTTGGTGAAATACGATTTAATCCATGAAAGTGCAGAACCTGTGAATCCATATTTATTTGAGAAACGCTCTAACAGTACTTGGTGATTTATGGTGTCAAAAGCAGCCGAGTAGTCCAATAGAATGAGAATGGCTTCATGACCCTTGTCAGCAGCGAGAAGTAGGTTATTATAGACACAAAGAAGCGCTGTTTCTGTGCTATGGTTACACCTATAATAACTATTGTGTTTTATCATATATTAATTGATTTTAGTTAGTTTGTATGCATTGTAATTTAAGTTTTATATATCACATTTTTGTAAGGCGCCTTGAGGTTGTTTACAACATAAGGCACTTGATAAATTGTATTTATTATTATTATTATTATTATGGACGATTAGTACTATTACTACACCCTCTTAAGGTTTTCATCATTATTCAGACCACATACATCCGAGTTTAAAAAAGTCTATTGATAAACTGTTCTAACATCCATCATTTGCATGCAAACTCTATTGCAGCACCTGTTAATAATCAGGCTATTTGACACTTGATCACTGACCTTGGATGAAACTGGTGAATTGACTTGGAATGCTGTTTTAACATTAAAATGCTTAAATTGATTTAGCATGTACCCTACCTCCATATCTGTTTTTGGTGAAACTCTGATGTCAAATTTGGCTTTGAATTCATCCGGTACAACATTGTGTTGAACACCGCCCTCTAGGCCGGTCAAGTTAACCGTCGTAACATCACCCAACATTGTGCATGTTTTACAAGTTCTCAGTCTGAAAATTTAAAAGAAAACTTGGTAACATATTAATAATTGGATTAAACATTATGTTTATCAAAACCAGTAATTGAGGTGAATAAATAAAAATATTTACTCACCAGTTAACGTTTCTTCTGACTAGTTCAGTCAGATTTCATCAGAGTTGTGATCCACTGTTGGAACCGCGGGAACTGGTGTTGCCAGATACGCGGGAATCAGAGTTGCCCGACTCTTTCTTCAACAGCGGATTGTAGAGATTGCTCAACATGTAGGTCCCCTCGTCCCGGTTCATCAAGTTGCGCTTGCCCCTCTTCTTGATCCAAATCGCTTGATCCACCGTTTTATACGTTCCTCCTCTTTGTCTACTATCCTAGCCTCCTCCCAGTCGATTATGTGATTGTTTCTCGCCGCATGATCCGCGATGGCCAACTTATTCTGTTCGCTTTCCGACACTTTCCTTTCTGCTCTGGTGTATTTCTTTTTACATGCCTTGTCAACCAGTTCCCGCGGTTCCAACAGTGGATCACAACTCTGATGAAATCTGACTGAACTAGTCAGAAGAAACGTTAGCTGGTGAGTAAATATTTTTATTTATTCACCTCAATTACTGGTTTTGATAAACATAATGTTTAATCCAATTATTTACCTCAACAAACCTGATGAACTTATACAATAATTTGGTAACATATTGCATAGTTTTTGTTTCTGATGATCTTACATTTGTATATAACTGAAATTTCTTTTGTAGCTCCACGTTAAGTGTTTTGGACACAGACCGAGCACTAACGGACTTTGACTGTGGTCCCTGTGCGACCTGGGGGTATTTGGCATTTTGTGTTCGATTTTGTTGTCAAGGCGTATGGAGTAATTGCGTCTCATTTTAACATTTTCACGCAACGTTTTAAGGCTGTGGGTTTATAATAAGGAAAACCGTCTCTAGTGATACTTGATTTGGGGTGATAAATACCTTTCTTTTTCTTCTCCCCTAAAATCCAAAAATGAATTGAGTACGGATTGCTGTACAAAACAAAAGCAGAATAAACATCATTATCAGGTCTTATCAAAATAATAACATGATAATCAGCCTGTTATACCAACATTAATTATATACATTGAGAGGCATACAATAGTCCAAATTCCATTTTAGTACCCATCCAAGTGTTACGTCATTAGTTATGTGTAAACCGATTATCATTATATCAACAGGATCTTGCTTTCAGGTCCTGAACATCGATCAAAATGATCGCCACATAAAGGTGCGTGATCCAGTTTACAGGGGAGTTACATTTCACTTTGATAGTGAATTATTTACTTGAGCAGCTTTGCCAATTTTGTGCCATATGTCATAAAAGTACATACAATTAATGTTATATCAGCAAACTTAAAACACCATAGCCATCTCAGTGGCTGCCAAGAAGGCACGGATGAAATAACACCAACAAGTCTTTAAAAACTTTGTTACCCTCTAAATGCATCCGCGTATATTAAAGCATGACCACAACAATGAGAATAGGTGCTGAAAACAAATCCACTCTGTTGTACGGGCCCGAACCACTCATTTTATTTCGTTAGAAAATGTTTGGGAAATTTGTTGAACAATATTGTTTTTGTTGATTTTTTTTTGAAAATTCTGATATTTTGTGAAATTGTTTGAAAATGTTTGAAAAATTCCAAAAACGTTGAAAATTCACCAAAAAATGCCAGAATCTTTTGAAGAAGAAAAAACCCGCCCGACTGACCCTACCTGAGAGGTCCATTTGCCTGTACAACAGGGTGTTTTTTTGTCGTCTTATAGAATAAGAAATCGTTCTGATTGCTTATACAGGTTATTTCTTCCTACCAATTTTTCAGCTGCTGTGTCTTCAATAAATCGTGAGCCATGGCCTGGATTTCCTTTACATGTCACTATTAGCCCTGAAAAGTAAAAATAATAAACCTAACTTAAGATATAAATTCAAAGATGGCCATAAGTGCAAATTTTCATAATGCATTACCTCCATAATGGCAAACATTATTATTTACTTAAAGGTAGATGTTCTGATTGCTGGCCCGATTTCCGACTTGATGTTTTCTATTTTACATGAAAGGTCATCCTTAAAATGGTCACATTCCAAAGTTGAGTTGCATAACTCCAATGCTTCTAATTTTAGAGCCACAAGGTCACAAGAATTTTGCCCATTGAGTAGTACACAAACTGGCTGGTGATTAACCACCTTTGGCAGTAATTCACCACATTTTGCCTATAATTTCTAAATGGAACATTTCTGGCTCCTAAGATTTTATAGACATAATAAGAAAAATATGGGGATTTTTCTGATATCAAAATATCATGTGAAAAAAAAATCATAGTTAAAAAAAAGTGATCGGAACATACACCTTTAAAAGTATGATAATCATAGCAAATTAATTATCTTTCAAACGAAATATGTGTGTGTCAACCTAAATGTGCTTTTGAGCTTGCAATCCTTGGCAAGGCAAGCGTAAATGTGTGTGTACATATCTACATTCTACATAGAATTGGATCAAGTTGATTGATTTGATTTTCACAAGCATAAATAAGAAAACCTTTAACAAATGTTTTTACTATTTCACCTATCACCCAAGTGATGTAAAGTTGTAGATTGGTGATACACATACACTGAAACATAATTTACTACCTTTCAACAAAGACTAAAGGATTTAAGCATCATTTCCTCAAAAAATAACTTATCATAAACTTATCATAATTTCATATGATTTTTCAATAGCATAACTCTGATAGTAAACATTTAAAAACTTAAAATAACATATTACTTACTATAGTTTCAAAATATGTTTTCATAAAAATGCACCAAACCTCTTTGTAAAGCATTGTGCATTTTATTACCCACATGGTGTACTTCAATCAGTATTCTTGGTTTCAATAGTAGCGCAGTGTTACCTCAAATTAACTTTGCTTTGCTATTGTACTTAAGGGGGGACTTAAGGAAGTTTTTGATTTGATTTTTTGAATTTTGTGAGTGCTGTAATTATTGAACTATTAATCAAATGTATATAAAAGTATACATTTTTGGAAAGGAAATGGATCAGAGAATCCAAATTTGGCGTCAATTTTGACCAAAAAAGTAGATTTTTTGAGAAAATCACAAAATTCACTTTTTTGACCCAAATTTTTTTGAACAAAGCTAACAAAAAATAATTTTCAGTAAAAAATGGCCAAATCACTTTATAATGATGTTAAGACACTAATGAAGGGACGATTTTTTTGACCAAAAAGTGCCAAAAAACGTGAAAAATTTGATTTTTAATTTTTTTTTACACTTTTTTGTCAAAATTTCAAAAAATATTGGATTAGATTTAAAAATAAAAAAAATCGTCCCTCCAGTAGTGTCTTAACATCATCATCAAGTGATTTGGGCATTTTTAACTCAAACTTATGTTTGTTAGCTTTGTTCAAAAAAATTGGGTCAAAAAAGTGATTTTTTGTGATTTTCTCAAAAAATCAACATTTATGGTCAAAATTAATGCCAAATTTGGATTCTCTGATCCATTTCCTTTCCAAAAAGGTATACTTTTATATACATTTGAGTCATGGTTCAATAATTACAGCACCAACAAACTTCAACAAAAAACTTCCTTAAGTCCCCCCTTAACAAGTATGGAGAGTGGTTGAATTAAATTTACATCACCAAAGAGCAGGTCGGGGAAAAGAGGGCAAACGGCAAGCTCCTTGCTGGGAAATGTTGCCATCTCTTGGGGTGGTTTTTTTTTGGGGGGGGGGGGTTATAGATTTGTTTAAAGATTTTTTTTAGAATAATAGGCACTATACAGCCAATATTACATATAATGATGCACCCTGGCATCAATTATACCTTAATTTTCCAAAAAGCCCACACCCCATCCCCCGCTAAAGCAGTGGGAAATCCAACTTCGTCGAATTTCCATTGCAGGGAAACTTTGCATTTTTTCCAGGCCAAAGAGACATGCATACTTACACCACACGGCTCTCTCTCCATAGAATACAGTGAAATTGTTGGTAGGATTAGCAAGACCTGATGAAAAAATATCACATTATTTAATATTAATTGATAAAACAAAGGTCGTTTTTATTTGGGTTTATTTGTTTGCTTCACAGAATTTTGCAAAAAAAATGATGGGCCTAAATCACTGGGAAGGCATTGCGTATAAGTATACATTACTGACCTCACCTAAAATGAACATTTAAATACCACTCACTCACTTGAGTTTGCCATAAGATACTTTGAAGTTTGCACGAAGCATGTAATTTTCACAAATCTCATGATCAATTGAAAATCAAGACAATTTTTTAACCAAGGCCATATGTTTATGAGTACAACCTTTGGATTATCAGGAAAATACCTGGCCTGCATCCCATGCTTTGTGGAATCATGTTTGCTATATCTATGTAAAAACAGAATCACCTTCAACTATATGATAGGCCACCTTGACAGTGACATCACCTTACAGACAGAACATTTACATAACATATAGCTCCTGTATCATGAAGCAACAATTTACTATGGCCGGAATCCCATGTTACTTGATGTTTTGATACCGTCATAAAATTCAGTATTTCACCAGTCTATAGTTCGATCAGTTCCAAATTGGCAAGCCTAATTTTACAGCAGAGAATTAATACAGAAGGGTATATGCGCACATGAACGCAACAAGCGCATTCTGCATCGAATGTGTGACGTGCGCGTTGGGAAAAAATTGCATATGTATGACTAAAAACGCTTGGATTGTTTTTGGCACACGGAGAGATTAACACCACATATTTCTTGCCAAATTGGAACTATTTGAACTATATCAACACACCTTCATCCAATCCAAATCCCATGTTGAGTTTCTTGAATTCTTTGTGTTGTACAAACAGTTTCATACCACGTTTGCCACTAACCTCCTCATCTGTGTTCACAAAAAGAGAACGAACATTTATTAAAAAAGAAAAATAGTGTTAGTCAACAGTTTAGTTATTTAAGTTGGTGAGAAATTTTCCAATTATTCACCTCAATCACTGGTTTTGATGAACACAACGTTACCCTAACAAACCTGTTGAACTTATACACCAAGTTAGTTGGGTTTGTCTGGACCTTTCCATGATATTTTGCATGGTGTACATGTAGGGGGTCAAGGTTCACCTAGACTGGGTTCAATAGTCCTTTATATGACTGTCATCTTTAATGGATTCGGAAAAGAAGGCATCTAAAAAGTGTGCACCATATAGTGGTCCACGACACCTGCACCTGTGCATTTGCACCCAACAACGACATAATTCCCTTCAATGGCCTAATTCACACTGCAGTGCATCAGGTAATCATCATGCTTATCCAGGGTAAGAAGTTTGGCGGGAATCCAAGAATCTATTCTCGCGGAGATTCCCCCGAACAATTCTAGGAGATTCAAATATATTCTAATTTACTTATTAGGTTTATACACAAAGTAAATGTTAGGATTCTCATAAAAATATCCAACGAGAATCTAAATGGATTCTCACAACATGCAACAAAATTCTAACCCTGTTATTCACCATGTGTAAATGGGCTCATCCTAACATGTTAAGTGGTTTACACATACATACCTGGTACAAAGATCATATGGACGGACCGTCGTAGTTTGACACCTTGCTTGATCAACCTTCGAATAGCTTCCAAATATCTACATGGATATAAGAAGATATCATAACATTCTAACATGGGGTGAAGAAAGTTCAGTCATCACTAAAGTGCACAACTAGTGTGGTTAATGTCTTGCACTAGGCTGGGCCAGACTTAGAAAGTAAGTAGGTAATACATGCGTTCCTAAGTTGTTGTAAGCCAAAATAGTTCTGTCGCCCATTGCATGTGTGATGGCATGACATATACATACCTAATGGCAACAGCTAAAAACAGTACCTTTATTCTCATTGCTTAAAACTTAATTTAAAAATAATTTTTAAAATTATGAAATAGTGAGATAAATAATTTTCTCACTTCTAGTAACTTCTTGCATTTAATCGATCAAATCATAGCCTGCAATGTTTCATCTGTTTCTGGGTTTTTGTTTACAGTGCAAAAGAAAGTTTTTATTTATTATGAAGATGTCTCAGTATGTCAGACTGTGCATCTCTGAATGTTTATGTGACCCAATGCATTGTACAGTAGCATACACAGGCTGTGCAAGAACCACACAATGGCAACTGATCAGCTGGTCGGCTAGAGATCAAAGCTGTATGATATTGTGACATATCACTCAAGCAATAACAAATAAAGTCATACAGCAAACCCCCCTAAAAGCAATTTTATTTTCTTCATTTTTCAAACAATTTTGTTACCCATTTCCCATGTTTTTTTGGTAGGTGACCTAGATCAAGTGTCTTGCTTATGCAGGCATCAATGTGCAGCTTGAACTTACCCTCCTCAAGCTTTCACCTGTATTCACCTTCCTTCAAGATAAACTAGGTCAAGATTAGATCTTTCATGCAATTTTGGGGTGAAGATTCTGGGGTGAAGATTCGCCTCAGTGCACTATGTTTGTTCTACAGTATTTATATATTCGAGAAATTGAAATATAGGTGAACATTCACTGTGGATTAACCTGTCCAAAACATAATTAGTTCAAGAGTCATCTAATATTTGACTTACTTGAGGAGGGTAGGTTCAACATGCACATTGAAGCCTGCATTAAGTGTACAACACATTGTCTACAGCAGGCTCTGAATCTACTGATAGTGTGTATGAATAATAAAATTAGCACATTTTGCATCTGAACTCTTCATTAATCTTTATATACCGAAAGGGACAACCTATATAATATTGTAATCGTTTACTTACTGGATTCCAACACACTTCATGTCCTAAAAGAAAAAGTTACAAATAAAGAGAAATATTCAATGTATGCCAACTAATGTACAAAGTCTGTGTGTGTCAACTCAAGTTGGAAGGTTATATAAGTGTGTCCTAGTGATCAGATCATAATATGGCATCTGTTAATGTGATGCAGTCCTGTAGCTCCTATATGACAAAAGTAGAAAGGCAGTACTAGGCATGGGAATGAATAGATAACATCCTGATGTCAACCCCCAACACAAAATAATATGGATTTTATTTGATATGAGTTTTACAAATTGTAGTACATGTACATAAGAGGCCTGACTTGTACATCTGCTAATTTAAAACAGATAGGCAGATACTTTAAACAAGGTGGTTACCTATTTTCCCCAAGTTTGGTTCCAATTAGACAAACTTTTCAAATGGGCCAATTCTGCATGTTAAGCCAATTTTACAAAATAACCTGATATGGCCTTTAAGTGACCTTAGTATGTGACCTTCACCTCATTAACATATGCAAATTCCCCAATGTTACATCTTTATCCCACGTTTCATTTTAATTGGACTTCAATTTAGCAGAACCTTAGTATGACAGCCTATTTTACAACCTGACCTGAGATGACCTTTGACCTTGGTATGTGACCTTTTAAACCATTTAAATATAAATGTTTCCATGTTACATCTATAACCCACGTTTGATTTCAATTGGACTTCAACTTTTGAAATATTAGAGCAGTTTAATTCCAAGGTTAACATTTTTACCACATCCACACCCCTCACCCCCATACAGATGGAGCCCATTTTGTAGTCTCCATTTTAACCCTAACTCCCGCGGCTATGTTTTTGTGCGTATCGGGGGGGAGGCGGAAAAAGTACTATTTTTTTTACCCGAAAAATCACCCAGCACCCCCGGGATTAGATCGCGGACCCATCCGCACCAAAATCTGTCCCCCTCCCGACTGAGCTAAGCTACCAGCGCATATGCGGGCAGCAACTTCCTGCCCACATATGCCCGCAGTAGGTGACGTAATCGAGGCAATGCAGCAGCACGCGCGTGGAGATAGTCTCTGGCTGTATGATTTTGTATGATGCAGTGGCGTTAGGGTTATAGAAACATGAAAAATCGACTTCATTAACCCTAACTCCCGCGGCTATGTTTTTGTGCGTATCGGGGGGAGGCGGAAAAAGTACTATTTTTTTTACCCGAAAAATCACCCAGCACCCCCCGGGATTCGATCGCGGACCCATCCGCACCAAAATCTGTCCCCCTCCCGACTGAGCTAAGCTACCAGTGCATATGCGGGTAGCAACTTCCTGCCCACATATGCCCGCGGTAGGTGACGTAATCGAGGCAATGCAGCAGCACGCGCGTGGAGATAGTCTCTGGCTGTATGATTTTGTATGATGCAGTGGCGTTATGGTTATAGGATAATAAACTGATTGCCTTGTGTCACATTCTCACCTGAGTCCCTCTAGCATAGATGTCACCATTTTCATACTTTGTGGCTGAAAAGGGGTCACACTTCCAATGATCCTGTACAATAAACAACACACACATTTAAAATATCTGTCAATTGATGCAGCTGAAACTATTTCAATTCATACATGTATATTACAATAAATATTTTCTCTATATGGTGATGGGCTATCAGGCGTGACTCGATTAGAAAGGGGCCAGACTGCCACGCACACAGTCGACCAGGGTTTGATTCCCAGCTCTGCCGCAGCCAAACTTTCCCCCCCAATTTTACCTATTTTTCTCTCCTGATAGTTATATTCCCGAAAACACGCCTGAGTGAGCTACGGTTAACTTACAGGGTAAACTGGTACAACATCCATGTGAGAGTTGAGAATAATACTCTTGAGTGAAGGATCCTGGCCTAGTGAGCTACAGTTAACTTACAGGGTAAACTGGTACAACATCCATGTGAGAGTTGAGAATAATACTCTTGAGTGAAGGATCCTGGCCTAGTGAGCTACAGTTAACTTACAGGGTAAACTGGTACAACATCCATGTGAGAGTTGAGAATAATACTCTTGAGTGAAGGATCCTGGCCTAGTGAGCTACAGTTAACTTACAGGGTAAACTGGTACAACATCCATGTGAGAGTTAAGAATAATACTCTTGAGTGACGGATCCTGGCCTTCCCAGCTGATGACAAGCACTGGATTCTTGGGATAAACCTGGAAAAGTAACAAACAAATAACTGATGATGGTAAGGATGAAAACAATTTTAATAGCCAGGTTTAGACAATTTATCAAAAACTCATTTAGTCCTGGCTTACATTGTAGTTCTTAATCCATGATGACTAAGTCTAGTGTGAATAAATAAGTATGTCCTATCATAGTCCGGACAGCACGCTTTATAATACGTGGGACTCCAGAAATAAAAAAAATCAACAAAAGTGTGGGGGTCAGAATATTTCTCATATAAAAGGTGTAGTTGTATAAAGTGTGGAGATAAAATAAAAAGGGTGGGGGTTAATTCTATGCGGTTCTCAGCGATCGCCAAAATAATAAAAATACCGACCTTGTCGGCTCCCTCTAGCGCTAGTAATATCATAAATATGTATCCGATATCGGGTCCGATATCAGCTCTCAAATTACACCAGTGAAGGACGATTCGCTCCAACATTTTAGAAAATCGCCACCAAAGTAATCTGACGAGGGCGAACAAATATTGAGCAAAGTTATAAAATAGCCCCTTACCAAAATCGCTGACAATAATTTGTTGAAATAGCGTTAGCAAACGAAAATTGGCAGCACTCAATGGCACAACATATTGTCATTATTTGGGTGAAAATACGATGAGAAAACAAGTCAAACTACGAAATTACTGAAGCCCAGCAGCGTTGAAATAGCGCTTGTCCGCAATTGTCCGGCTATAACCAAAATTGTTGTCCAGCAGACAGCCAACTTTTTACAATTAAAAACATCATAAACAAGTTTTTAAACCCAAGAATGGAACAATATAATGATAAGGTTTGAGTTTTTTAATTGATTTAAATATATAGCCCAGATATATTCCGTTTTTGCCATTAATTTTTCCAACATAAACTCTTGTCTTGCCACAGTCGCAGTCCCAAAACTAATATTTAATATTAAACCATTCGCATGCTTTAGTGTATTGAATATTAAATCCAACTGAGCACCTCAAATAAATGATTCTTCCAAGTTTTTAAGTTTTTACTCTTTTTATTTTCCATACTATTACTCTTTCATCTTTATTTATTCATTGAAAGTTATCAGTTATTTATTGTGGATTAAATACTCTTTTAAATTGTTGTTAAGTGGTGTTAAACCAGGCCCAGCCATCAAGTTGTGAGGTAAGCATGTAATTTGTTAATGGAGCACATGTT
Source organism: Ophiura sarsii (assembly GCA_035610835.1). NCBI lineage: Eukaryota > Metazoa > Echinodermata > Ophiuroidea > Amphilepidida > Ophiuridae > Ophiura > Ophiura sarsii. The sequence goes on along the minus strand of CM069445.1, from coordinate 57,327,507 downwards.
GGCTGCAGCTGGCTGTGTAGCTATGAAAAAGGCCCTTTCCCAGGTCATGCCTAGTTCAACCAAATATGTCTTTCATATATATGGCTCATTCCATGAAGTTGGGGCATTTGTTAAAATAGCAGAATTTGGTACTTTAGGCAGCTTATAAACTGTTTTACTCTATGTGTATATCAAAAAAAATTAGTGTCCAAAAACAGTACTAGGTTATAGTATTGAGCCATGAAAAAAAAAAAAAAATTGACCCTTCCTTGAAGAAGAAAAAAATAAAAAATTAGGTGGTGTCCAAGACCATTTTTGCTAAAAAACGTGACATGGAAAACACAACAATTAATATGAGTTTTATGTAAGCAAAACTATCATAGAATTGCTTGGAAATCGATTTGATTAATAAAAGATACATGTATTCATAGTTTACTGACCAAAACCACTCGTCACGCTGGACTGATTTTTCACCCAAGCAACATGAAAATTGCCTTTCCGATGCTACGCACGGTGTCCACAAAATATACACGTGTAGCATCGGGAGTTTTCATTGCTGAATGGGGGTAGTTCTCTATCATACATTTTTAAATTATTTTCCAAAATTAAGAGCATTTATCAATTGAAAACTATTGCAAATGAGAATAAATTTCATGAAGACCATTCCATATATTCATGAAAAAGTATACCATGCCGTGCGCATGGTGTCCTTACCATAAAATGTAGCATCGTGATAAACATCCTATGCAATTTGTGGGAATCCCCCCCTGGAGATAAATAAAACATTCCATATTTCTTTTGTAAGGATAGAGGTCAATAGCTATCAGGTTTGTTTGGAATTTGCCACATGTGGGCTAGTTTTATCAAGGTTTTAGTCGCTGGTGTCCAATGGTAGCATCGGGACTTTTATGTAGCATCAAAATGTAAACATTGGATAGTTTTGTGAATGGTAAGTGCGATTGTAATTATTTCTTAATGTTGCTTGTATGTCTGTATTTATTAATGCATTTTTATTGAAAGGGAAACACTGAATCAGAATTTCTTTTCATGTTATGATATTAATTTTGAGTCACGGACGCCATAATAAGTTGGCGTCCATGTAGCATCGGGCATAGCATGGGCAATATTTTGCATTGGGTATCGTTATAGTTCGTTGAAATTGTATTTTTTTTGTAGAATCACATCATTAATAAACTTTGAAGTTAATAATGAATTAGTTTTTGCTCTTTTAATGCTAATAATATAGCTTACCAATACGATGCTACATGGACACCATGTCCATGTAGCATTTCATAAAATTTGCCTAATTAGACTAAAACAATTACCCCATTCGAAATTATCCATCACCCAAAACATTCAAAACATTGCCTACATTTTACTACACTTTACAGAAAAAAAGGCATATTATAAGAGATGTATATCTAATGAAATATATTAATACACAATGCTACATGGACACCATTTCCATTAGCATTTCACTGAATTCACAATAAACATTCCCTTATTTTAGTTTTATTTACTATAAATAAAACAAATAATTGTAAATCATTTAAGTTCTCTATCCTTTGCTATTCTTTTTCATGTTAAATGAATAATAAATAAAATACTCCAGCATGATTTTAATATAAATATTTTCCTGCAACACAAAAAGTGCAACATGAATAAATAATCTACTCCAATATCAATACACAATGTTCCATGAAGATACTAAGCCATAGGGTTTATTTTGTTTTGCTTTGCAGGTTCTTGACATTAATTCAGAAGACAGTTCTATCGTCCTGGAATTTATGGAGATGAAGACAAGGAACCCATCATTTTCAAAAACTAGTACCTTTCCAAAGAAATCCATCATGGCAATTAAATTATTTTTTTGCAAACTGACTTTTTAAGTGATCAAACTTTTCAATCAACTTATCATTAATAGAGGATGATTCAATCAGAAACAAGCAAAGAGACTAAGATCACAAAGGGTACTTTAAGAACAACACTGCATGAAGTTTGTTTCAGTGGACATCTTAAGTTTCTTTGATCAATGGTGTATTGTTATTGTGTAATTGTAAGAAATGGTGTATGTGTATCATAAGTAATTATGTTTTATGCTTCATGGCAGGTTATCTTTTTGTGTAATTTGTAGTTTTACAATCCATGTTATTAATTTTATCGTGTGCTTATAACATAAAAAGTTAACATCATAGTACATCCTCTCTATTGATCTGAAAAAGATGCACCTGTTCAAGCTGTTCCAAATATTTTAGGGCACGGTGTCCATGTAGCATCGTAATACTTGAGTACACAGAAAAGGTAAATTTTACATGAACAGTGTTTAGATAAATTTCAAGCAATTCACTCTGTGTATCTACTTGATATGATGAACAAGTAGACAAACCATTCACACTCAAATAATTGTAACAGTATGAATAGTCTTATTATTAACAATGTTACAAGACGCGGTGTCCATGTAGCATCGGTAGTGCATTTTATAACATTATACAGGTAAATAATACTTCATATACTTACTTTATGACTATAATGTAATCAATGTGCATGGTTTATAGAGTACTTTACATCAAACAAATATTGATTTGTACTTTATTTAAATTCATTATACAAATTGCAAAATAAAGAGTCACTTTTCAATGAGTTTTTACATAAAACAGTTAATCTACGATGTCTTGTTCGTTAAGTTATGTTCAACCTAGACAAATCTGGTTTCTTTTCATGTATTTGTGGTTCCAAGTAGTTAATTGAGGTATAGAAACTTGGCCCACAATCTTAAGCTATTTTATTAGAAAATGATATGGAAATGAGAAATGGTGTCCATGTAGCATCAGGATTTTTGGAAATGTCATCCAACTGTTGAACATGTGCGGTTATTTTACACCAAATGTTACATTAAAATAAAAAGTTCTACATTGGACTTTGGTAAATGTAGAACCTAAAAAAGAATAAAGAGTTGGAAAATATCCATTTTGAAAATTTCACTTGGATGTCACATAATATGCCCCAACTTCATGGAATGAGCCATATGCAAATGAGTATCTGAGAATATATCAGGCATATTAAGCATGATTTCACTTTTGTTAATGAGCAAGATAGTATAGGTCTAGATAGGGGAGGGAGGGGATAGGGGAGGGTGGGGAGAGAGGGGATAGGGGAGGGAGGGGATAGGGGAGGGTGGGTATGGTGATAGGGGAGGGAGGAGATAGAGGAAGGAGTGGATAGGGGAGGGAGGGGATAGTGGAGGGTGGGGATGGTGATGGGGGATAGGGGAGGGAGGGCATAGGAGAGGGTGTGTATGGTGATAGGGGAGGGAGGAGATAGAGGAGGGAGTGGGGGGAGATGGTTAGTTTAGTCAATTTAAAGGAGGTATACTTACACTACAATGATATACAAAAATAGCCCCCTAATTTTTAATTTTATTTTGACCCCTGAATTCATAACACTTACGATGAAACTATTAAACAATTGCATGTAGAGCAAGAATTCTTTGGCTACATGTATGTTTCTGTCACTTTGTCCTTTCTCCAATGAGTGCCTTTTCAAATTTGAAGGCACAACATGATCAAAATGTCCCCTTTTCGGTATAAAGGGTGGGGTTTGAACATTCCCAAATAAAAAGGGTTGCTCCGTAAAAAGGGTGGGGCAAAAATAAAAAGGGTGGGGTCTGATCCCTGTCCAGACAGTGCCTATTTATCAGTATTGTGATGACTTTATAGAGTCAATGACTTGACTTGGACTTAAATAAGTTACTGTTTTTGATGAATTGATTTAACTCAAGTCACTGAGAGCAATGACTTGACTTGTGACTTGGCTTTGAAACTTTTCAAATGACTTGACTTTAATCAAGTCACTTATCCAAAGGAGTTGACTTGACTCAAGTCACAAATATTACAGAAAACTTGATTTGTATTGAGTCTAGTGCTTATTAACTGGCTTGAGTAGGTGTCATCTAAACAAAATGTGAGGGTCAAAATTAATATAATGCCTACACGTACACAGGGTTGTAGCTAGACCAGATTGAGTGCCGGACAATTTTACTGCAGCGAACGGAGTAAGTGTAGCGAACGAAGTACAGTGGATCATGGAATGGGGTCTAGAGTAAGCTCACTAATATTCTGCTTTGTAACTGTCGAATTCCTCATTTTTCTGCTTTGTAAATTTTGCATTTTTCTGTGATGTTATTTTCCCCAAGAAAGCTTAAAATGTACGATCTATAAAACCAAAATAAACACACTTTACAGAAAACACATCATTTTAGATTTTTAGGCTTACCTTATTATTACTGTAGCGGTAGCCGACTATATCGCGGAGTTTTATATTTTAATATGTTTGTTTTGTTTTATTACATATCGTTTTTTAATATGTATAATGTTTTATTCAAGACTATTTATGAATTTTGTGTTTTGGACATTTTTTGTGCATTTTTTTCTTCTTTTCATCAAAATTTTGTTTTCCACGTTTAACCTCAATTCCGCGATTTTCGAGGGAAATTCCGCAACGCGGTAAACTTGGGACCTTAGTCTAGCGGCATTCTTAATGTTTTTAAGGGGTTATAAATGCACTTGTACTTTGAGGGTTCCTGCCATATGATTTCTTGTTTTATGAGGCAATTTAATGATTTTTTCAACATTTAAAATAACATTTTTTTAATTTATTTTTTATTTTTGATAGTGCCTGTTTTTAAGAGTGCCGGATGCTGGACACAACTTCTGGACGACCCCCTCCAGTGTAGCTACAACCATGCATGTACACTACCCAATTAAAGAAGTGACCTGAACAAGTCTTGATACTTCAGTAATGTTCAATATATGACTTGGTGAGAGTTGAACACAATTAGAGACTTGATATGACTTGATTTAAACTATTCTTACCTCTATAACCTTACATGGCAGTCCAAGCTCTCCCGCCATTCGCTTAAGGAAATCCACTGCTGGCTCTGGAAGATAAATTAAAAATTGATATGCTAAGTATAAGAAACACTTTTGTTTTGAGTTTTTAACTCATAAAGTAGAACCAGGAAGGGAGTCAAGGGCCAGCTGGTACAGAGTCAAAGGTGTCCATTCCTCGCTGCGACTACATACAGGTGATTAGGCCCCTTGCAATTAAATGTGAGTTTACTGTTGCCCGCGCGCGTCCAAAAGTCACCCGCGTGATATATGTAATATTTTTTAAATATTTAATTATTTCATTGTTTACAGCTTTTTCATAAGCTTTTTAACACTTTTCTGACGATAAAATTAGCCGATGAGCCGCATTGCAATACTTCCGGGTTGGGAAAACATTTCTGGGAAGTAAAAAACTCTGCACGAAACTGTCAACTGTCGCTCTGTATTAAAATGTGTGCATTTGAAGCATATTCGTAGGCACGGCAATTGATTACTGCGCAATCGCTTCAGCACATGACGTCACATCAAAACCGCCGAACTTCTTTGGAGTTTCCTAGTGCATTCTGGGTAATATTTCAGGTTTGTTTACGATCGCCATCTTTAAAATTCTCCGAGCTAGCGTTACGAATTTTTTTTTACAAACATCGATCGAATATCTCATTAATATTCAAAATAGGGATGCAAATATGAGTAGACTCCTTTATAAAAGAAACAAAATGCAAAGCCAAGGCAGTAGGTGGTGGTAGGACATAATTAACAGCATTTGAATTGTATTCGTACCTTGGATAATAGTTGACAACGCCGACAATATTAAATCAGGTGACTTTACCCCAAAATATTACAATATTAATATTAAATAGTCACCTCGTCCTGCTTTTCAAAAACGCAACAGTAAACTCACATTTAATTGCAAGGGGCCTTACAGGCAATTATTATAACAACATGCAGAAGATTCATTGAGTAAGTGGGCTATTTGATCCAGATCTCAATGCCCTGTGTCTGTTCAAGCAAGGAGGTATTTAATGTACGGTGTCACGGAGTTTAAAGACTCTGTTGCCGTGTAACCAGATGGAGATGAAGATGTAGGACTGCCCTAGTCTCAATAGATATTATATGGTTGGGTATCGCGTAAAGGCGCAATGTTGAAGGGAACCTTTTTAGTCACCTGAAAAATCATCCTTTTTTATGTCCCACTCACCTTTTTGAAGACATTAAGTTGTCCTTAAATGTTCTGTATTTATTCATGTAATTTTCAAAAAGAATTAGAGCTAGCAAATTATAAATGTGTTCAGAAAAGTTACATTCAAATCTTGAATTTACGACTAGCGAGTGAAACATGAACAAATTTACCGTCATCGGCCATTTTGTGAGTTATCAAATCAAATCAAATCGAACGAGCGGTTTGTGAAAATATTTGTGTCACAAGAACATCGAATCTGCTGTTATCCCTACGCCGTATCACCGAAAGTGAGGCAGGTAAACATGCAAGGAGCATTCGTTAAAAAAGTAACACAGAAACTATCGCACAATTTTGCCATCTTAAAAAAAAAGTAAACCGCATGGTCGATTAAATTTTGTCGTTCTGTGAAAGGCTACCGGATTAAATTTCACACAAGTAATTTGCACATTATTATCTACAAGAACTTGGTGAGTAGGCCTACTAATAACAAATTGTGTGTGAAAAATAGAATTTGAACAAAGTTGAGGGCTTCCGTCTTTTGATGGTTCCTCTCTACACATTGCTTGAACAAGTACCCAAATATTTGGGTACTGTAAACCCTATATAGCCTAGTCGTCGTCAGAATATTTCGTCACTTTTTAAAACCGCCAATGCGCGTGTGAGCGTGTGGGAGGGGACGTTAATGACCCATCATCATAGATACGATCGCGGCCAATCGGATTACAGATACCGCAATGCAACTGCTCAAAGATAACGCTTTTGTGACGCTGTTCTAAACGCACTTCCATGTTTTACGCTGTACGCAGTTGTCACAGAAAAAGTGCCGAACTTCTGGCTATATATCTTGCTAGACGTCCCGTACGGAATAAACCGTGTACTACTACTACGTCGAGTCCGACAACACAATTTAATTGGTATGAGCATGCGCACATCAGTTACGGGACGTCTAGCAAAACATTGCCGAACTTCTCTGACGCCAACTACATGTATAGGACTGCCCTATCACTATCAGGGATTCAGGCTATCTATTGAAACTTATCTCACCATAATCGATATCTGGATGCACAGTTTTGATGCGGAGATACTCTCGAAAATTAGTCACTGCCTGATCCTCAGTTTTCATCTTCTTTGCTCCGTTTGTTGTTGAGGCCATGGTTGATCTGAAACGAATAACAATAGGTCGAGAAACAAACTGAGTGTAATTGTTTGTAGGTCCAATCAATCTGGTTGTACTTGACACGCAAAACCGAGAACAGCTTGATCGTACGATAGACAGCATATTCACGACAGATAAGAAGCTTATCAGATCAGATGGTGAGATCCCAGGTCAGCATGTGCGGTCAGAGTTGAAGGTCAATCAATCAAGGGGGTGGGGGGTACGCTTTTTTTTAAAAAGGTACAATTATTAATTTTACTACGAGATTTAAATGATGTAAACGTGAAACTATTTTCTATTATTAAACTTCAGAAATATGTTCTTGATGAATTAATATAATATAATATTCTTTAAAATTCTAAATAGTATAACATTAATGGCATACAATTGGTCATAGATTATTAGATTATGGTCTTATTGATAGTGTAGTGTAGACCCGGTTAATTATTTTAGGCCAAATAAGGTCAACTGCTCATAAGGTCAATAAGCTCATAGTATTTATTCCAATGCTTAATTTTCTATCAATTGCATATGTCAAAATAGTGTTAATAACTTTTTATTCATTTTTAAATTATAAAAATAATATTTAAAGATATTTAAATAAATTTAGTTGTGCAATTTATTGAAATTATAAATATAAGTTTTAAAGTTTTTGGCAAAAATAGCAGACGACGCATATAATGTCACAAGAGGGCGTCCTAATGTCAACAAGGGTAATGCCAATTTTGCAGGGATTTTGGAAGGAAGCAGTCAACGACAACGTGTAAACGTGTTCATTTCCCATGACATTTTTGCGGGCATTTTTGACCAATTCATTTCACAGTTAGTTGCAACGAGCATACGAGTGCATCCCAGAAACTCATATCAAGACTCGAGGTAAATTGGTAAGCTAGTCAGTGTTAAAAAAGATGTAGTAATGAGTAAAACACTGACTGGCACTGCTTTTCATTTGATAGGATATAGACTAGAGGAGTGGTATACATGGGATGGTTGGGATGGTAGGGACGGTGGGGACAGGGGTATTTGACACGATATAGAGGATAGTGGTATAGATGGAATGGTAGGGACGGTGGGGACAGGGGTATTTGATAGGATATAGAGGATAGTGGTATACATGGGATGGTAGGGACGGTGGGGACAGGGGTATTTGTCTTTTGATAGGATATAGAGGATAGTGGTATACATGGGATGGTTGGGATGGTAGGGACGGTGGGGACAGGGGTATTTGATAGGATATAGAGGATACTGTAGGCATTATAATATCAATATTAATATTCATATAAATACATTTATACTAAATTGACGTATATGTGCATGAATATTAATGACAAAATGGCTACTAGACATTTGCATATACAATGTACGTGACTTCTTATATGGTAGCATAACCCCATTAATACTATAATAGTCTTATTGATAGTGTAGTGTAGACCCCGGTTAATTAATTTAGGCCAAATAAGGTCAACTGCCGGATAGTTCATAGTAATTATTCCAATGCTTAATTTTTTATCAATTGCATATGTCAAAATAGTATTACTAACTTTTAATTTATTTTTTAAATTTTGAAAATAATATTTAAAGATATTTAAATAAATTTAATTGTGCAATTTATTGAAATTATAAATATAAGTTTTAAAGTTTTTGGCAAAAATAGCAGACGACGCATATAATGTCACAAGAGGGCGTCCTAATGTCAACAAGGGTAATGCCAATTTTGCAGGGATTTTGGAAGGAAGCAGTCAACGACAACGTGTTTAAAACGTGTTCATTTCCCATGACATTTTTGCGGGCATTTTTGACCAATTCATTTCACAGTTAGTTGCAACGAGCATACGAGTGCATCCCAGAAACTCATATCAAGACTCGAGGTAAATTGGTAAGCTAGTCAGTGTTAAAAAAGATGTAGTAATGAGTAAAACACTGACTGGCACTGCTTTCCGTGGTTCACGCTGTCGCTGATACAAGATTAGTAGTATAGTGATAATCAGATTTGATTGTAGAATTTCTCACTGTGTGACTGTGTACAACTTGCAGGTCTATACAGTGAGTGTCAGTTCGCCGTGATTCGGAGAAACACGTTAAGCCCTTTGGTCCTGTGTATAATACACAATCAGATGCTTCAACCTGAACAGGACACGTTAAATAAAAAATATTTGCCGACCTCATCGTAAAGTGGCGCAGTCGGTTAGAGCGTCGTAACACTGCTGCTCACCGTAATTCTGTTGGTGGATCGTTTGAACATACCTTGAACATACCTTGAAGGTATGGGTTAAGGAGTTCAGGAGGCTTGCTTGCCCATTAAAAACCCAAGTGTCACTGTAAGTGAGTTCAATTCGATACACCAACACTGCCTCGTCCCCATGCCTCCTTCAGACCGTGCAGACTGAAGTAGGCATGTACATGGCGCATCGTGGTTCGGAAGTCACATAGAAATGTTGGTCCCGTGTATCGGAAGTAAAGTAGAATGTTGGTCCCGTGTATCGGAAGAGCTATCCCCGAGCACGTTAAAGGGTTACAGACTGAGACTCCTTTGTAAAGAGTCCTAAAGGGGATCATCCCGGTCTGGATCTGCATCCAAAATTCCATAAGTATTCCTAGGTTCCAGGGATACGCAGTGCGACTATATTCATTTAATGAATTCTGCACTTTATCGGAAGAAGAAAAAGAGTAGGGGATACAAGGAATCATAAAATGGCGCGCGATCGTAAGAAGATGTAAACATTTATGAAATCTATCGTGACTCGTGAGCGAAATAATAATGCCTGTATTTCCTTGTGTTTTGTTACTAAAATTTGTTAGTTCAAATTGTAAAATCTAGATTTTAATTTTCATGCACACATGGGCACCCGATTTAAGTCCCACCCCTAATTTACGTATTTTGGGGTAAAAAAAGGGTGGGACTATACACGCGTCAGTACGGTAAATTATATAATTGGCGGCAATTTAATTTGGCAAAATGGATCTCGTAGCGAAATTAAGTTGTTTTACAGTAATTTGACAAGTAACCTTGCCAGTGGTTTCCCTTACCACATGGGGCACTGATATACTAGAATTATTTTACAAACTAATTTTACCAGAATTATTTTACAAACTATTTTTTCTGAATTCCGAAATAATAGGAAAACTGCAATTCTTTGTAGAGTTGAATGTGCATTTACTACTATTTTGTGAAATTTAATAATATTGTGACAACCACGGAATAAGATAATGAGATTGACAATAAGTGTATTCCTATTAGAAGTGAGCATATTATTAGTATTTTGCGAGCAATTAAATCTGACTTTGAACCGTTATGATATGTATGAATATCGTAAGTAGTATTTTTGATAAAAAGTAACGTACCCATTCAAATTTCACTTGACACTAACTGGTTTATCAGGAATAAATGTATAAATTGTAAAGATAAGAAATATGTTTTGATCTTAGGAAGTAAAGTATATCATCAGGTTTATACAGGGCACTGGCATTGGAAAGGGGTTTAGACCAATTGGTATTAGACTAAATGGGTTTTAGACGAAATGGTTATTAGACAATATGGGTATTAGACCAAATGGATATTAGACAAAATGGAAAGTATACCATATTAGACCAATTGGCATTAGACCAATGGGTTTTAGACAAAATGGTTATTAGACTAAATGGTTATTAGACCAATTGGATGTTAGACCAACTGATATTTAGCCCAATTGGTATTAGACTACATGGGTATTAGACCAAATGGTTTTACACCCTTGCAACAGTCCTTTATTTGATATCTTTTACATGTTATACATGTAGTCAGTTGCTTTAGCTTGGAAGAACAGGGCATATTTTAGGGCATAATTGTTTTCTTAGAAATGGGCAAAATAGCCACAAATAGCCCAAAATACAAGTGGGTGTTGCCATGGCAACAAAGGTATTTGAATTTTTAAAATGCATTTTAATATGTTATACTATAAGACCTTCCATCAATCATACCAAATATAAGGGAAATCCATATTTTGATCATGCACATACAAAGTAACCTGATGGTACATGTAGGTGATATCAGTCATAACCCTAACTCTACTACACCATACGGCAACTGTGCGGAAAAAGTGTTTCTATAACCCGGCGTGCAGGTTTTTTGGCTACAAAACGGACCCGTGCTATATAACGAGGCGAATATACTCGCCGAGTGTCGACTGGGAGCCGTGGTGTAGTGGCTAGGATCTGGGCCCTGATGCTGGAGGTCCGTGGTTCAAATCCCGGGGGGATCGGGGTGACCTTTCCGGTGAATTTTGGGTGTCGGAAAAAAATTCTGTTGCCGTGTGGTGAAATAGAGTTAGGGGTTATACAGTAAAAATATTTATTTATTTTTCATTCCAAATTTGGTAATTTTCATCATATATAACCCTAACTCTACTACACCATACGGCAACTGTGCGGAAAAAGTGTTTCTATAACCCGGCGTGCAGGTTTTTTGGCTACAAAACGGACCCGTGCTATATAACTCTGAAACTGCATCGATGATATCAGAACATGGATGAATACCAATTTTCTGAAGTTAAATGACTCAAAGACAGAATTCATGATCCTCGGATCCAAACAACAAATCGCAAAGGTCAATATTCAACATGTTAGAGTCGGTGAATCTTATGTTGTGCCAGCTGCAAATGCACGCAACTTGGGGGTCATGTTTGATTCAAATCTAACAATGGACTGCCATGTGACAGCTGTATCAAAGGCTGCTTTCTGCTCAATACGAAATATTGGCAGAATCCGTCAACATCTAACTAGGGATGCAGCTGAAACCATCATTCATGCATTTGTAACATCCAGACTTGACTCCAATAACTCACTTCTATAATGGAATTACATCATCACAACTCTCTCGACTTCAACGATTGCAGAATATAGCCGCCCGGATTATTACATATACTAAGAGATCAGATCATATAACTCCTGTATTAGCGGACCTACACTGGCTTCCAATTGAACAGAGACTGAAATACAAGATATGCCTTATTACTTTCAAGATCTTACATGACGCAGCTCCTTCTTATTTAACAGAACTTGTTCAACCATATGTGCCAGGGCATCGCGGGCTACGCTCTTCAAAACAAGGTCTTCTTCAGGAAACATTGGCTAAGCATCAGTGGGGACAGCGAAGTTTTCAAGTCGCAGCTCCAAAACTATGGAATAGCTTGCCTGAATATATGTGAAACTGTCAAACTCTGTACATATTTTTAAGAAAAACTTGAAGACATATTTGTACTCTGAAGCATTTGCCTGACGTGACTCTCCTCATCTTTGTTCTTATGCGTGTTTATGTTATTTTGGTTGTTATGCAGAGAAGCGCCATGAGCGTCGCTTGCGGCGGATACCGGCGCTTTATAAATTACCATTATTATTATTATTATAACGAGGCGAATATACTCGCCGAGTGTCTACTGGGAGTCGTGGTGTAGTGGCTAGGATCTGGGCCCTGATGCTGGAGGTCCATGGTTCAAATCCCGGGGGGATCGGGGTGACCTTTCCGGTGAATTTTGGGTGTCGGAAAAAAATTCTGTTGCCGTGTGGTGAAATAGAGTTAGGGTTAATAAACATAATTATTGCAAACAAGAAAAAAACTCCTTTTCATAGATTATAGTCTTGTGCTCCTCTGCCAGTTGCCTCTTTTTTCAGCATTTATGTGCAGCAATGGCCTACTCTTGGGAAAGGTAAATAAATTATCAAAAACCTCCTAAGCGTGATATATGGCTCTTGACGTGTATCACAAATCAACAAGAATCTGTATCCAATATCTGGACTTCAGAGCCAGTGGCATAGCTAGGCTTTTCATATTGGGTGACAGGAAATAAAATTGAACCAACAAGACTTTTAATTACACTAATTAATAATTATGCCATGATTGAGGTACATTTGGGGTAGCTAGGTTGGAGCATACAGAAACGTGTGTTTGAGTTTAATGGACAATAATATTCTAATTCTAACCTGGTTTTATTTATTTTCCTTATTTATAGGTATCACCAACTGCACACATGGCAGTCTATGTAAACAACAAAGCATTGCTATTTGGCCTCCTTGGTGTCGCTGGTATAATAGCAATATATCTATACTACCCGTCAAAAGATGCAGACAACAAGGCAGCATTAAGCGCAAACAATGTCAGAGACTCCAAAGACTCATTACTTAAGAAACTGACAGACACAGACAACAAACTACCTTTGAGATCAGGTGCCATCACAACTTCCTGGGAGGATCAGAAATTGTCAGCAGTGGCCAATAAAGGTATCAAGCTGGAGGAGGCATTCATTGAGGTGGCTGGGGCGCAGGTGTATATGCGGTCAACCATTGATTCATCCAAGAAACCAACTGGTGTATTTCTGTTTCTGCATGGAGCAAAGTTTTCATCTAAAACCTGGCTGGATTTGGGAACCTTGAATGTGACGGCCAATAATGGGTACAAAGCTATAGCTGTAGATTTACCAGGTAAAGAATAGAATCCAAATATCTTTTTTGGATAAGTTTAATCCTATTCACTAACTTTTAATAAAATATATTCAAAATTGGTATAATGGTGGCAACATGAAACCTGTTAGTGTTACTCTAAATTGTAGGCGCTAAAACCAATCTAACTAAAAAATGATATACTAAAAAGTAAACAGAGTTCAGACAGGGATTGAAATGACAGACATAATAACAACACAATGGAAAGTGAGATAAGGTTTAGATCCTCAATCTTTATCCTAAAACGTAAAATTAAAAGCATGATAAACAGGATGAACAAAACTCAAAGCTAACATGTAGTGTAGCTCATGATGAAGGCTGAATCCAAATAGAAAGGCCAGCTCACTTGATTGAAACTGATATGAAATGCTATCACAAAATACTTCACATATTCATTAAAGATAATACTTTTGTAATACTTGGAATCAAATCCAATGCGTTCAATGTGTATTGGAGCACAATCTTTTCCCAATTGTGGCTATTAGAGCATGGTCTAAAAAGACCTAAAGTGGTATGTTTTAAAATGGTTGATACAAGCAAATACACATGAATGACCGACTCAAACGTGAAAAATTGTGTTGGTAACAGATTGTCCAATAAAAGTGTCTTATTAGTACAGGTACAGGTTTAAGTTTCTTTAAAACAATAAGTAAAACACATGTAAATTGTCTTTTTACCTTTTTAATTGATTTCCAAACAGCATATGGACAATCCAAAAAGCATGATATCAAGGATAAGGCACAGTTTATGGTAGATTTGTTAAAGGTTGTTCATCTTGACTCAGACAGACCCATCATAGTTAGCCCATCTATGAGTGGTGGTTTTGCAGTGCCATTGTTAATGGAACATCCTAAAGTCTTCAAGGGATATGTGCCAGTGGCACCTGGTTCAGTAAGCGATTATAAAGCAGAGCAGTACAAAGAAAACAAGGTAGGAATTGAGTGAGTTATTGTGTGCCCCTCACATTAGGTTACTTAAAGGTTGATGTTCTGATTGCTGGCCCAATTTTCAACTTGATATTTTCTATAATTTACATGAAAGGTCATCCTTAAAATTGTTGCATACCAAAGTTTCAGTTGAATAACTCCAATGGTTCTTATTTTAGAAGCACACGGTCACAATAAATTTGCCCATTGAGTAGTACACAAACTGGCGGGTGGTTAACCACCTTTGGCAGTAATTCACTATATTTTAGCCTATAATTTCTAAATGGAACATTTCTGGCCCCTTAGGTTTACAGACATGAGAAAAATATAGGGATTCTTCTGATATCAAAATATCTTGATGTGAAAAAAAAATCATAGCCAAAAAAAAATGATCAGAACATACACCTTTAATCTCACAATGAAGAATGTGAGGTCAACCTTCCTCTGCAGATTTAGACATTTATCGCAGAGTATGTGAATCAAACTTGATTCAAGCTAATGATTCATGTATACATGACTGGTGAGGGGAGTGAGGAGATGCTTGCGTTTATATAGTCAGCGTCATAATGCTATGGAAATAATTCCATCAATGCGTGTGTACGTGCGTAAACCCGGAAGTGTGTACTGGCACTTTCAAAAATTGATTGCAGATTCAGATCCTCACATGTTTTTGTTTGATGTTATACATGGAACACTCCTGACCAGGTGCACCTGTGACCGCCTACTGAACACATTGGAAAACATATATTAAGAATTTCCAGTAATCAATCAGAGTCAGAACAGGTAAAGTCTAGGTACAGGGCAGTGCTAGAAATTTGATTTATACCTTCTTGTGGACCCATACTTCAGCAATTATAATTTAAAACCTGAACACATTGGAAAACATATATTAAGAATTTTTTAGAATTCAGGATATTTTTGTCTGTTATCTGACCTGTTTGCCACAAAAGCCACCAATATTGAGTGTGAAGGAGTTCATGTTGATAATCAGGATAGCATATACATGTATCTCTAAGGTTGATAGCCCCTGTTGTGCGATAATCGCCACTGTTCTGAAGGAGATCCATCAACCAGGATCAATTCTGTGCAAAAAGTAGCTCCTGGTTCCATGATCCTTATTTCAACCCCTGCAATGTTAATATTATTTAACATTGGCCACTTTTCATTGCATTCCCCATGCAGCTTCACATTTCCATAGACTGTTTCTCTGTATAAAGATATCATTGAAATGTTTAATTACTTGAGAGGAAACTGTATAGTTGATATATTTTAACATTTGACTTGTATTTTAATTCCAACAGGCTCTGAGGTAACATACACATCAGTCACGCCTCTGACCATACCCTTATTTCTTCATCGTGCTAATATTTCCCTGTTATTTCCAATATTTTGCAGGTTCCTACTTGTTCAATAGTTGGTGAAAATGACAAAAAAATGGGTAAAGCTGCAACTGAGATGTTTGGAATGATGCCTAATGCAGAGACACACATATTGAAAGATGCTGGGCACCCATGCTATCTTGATCAGCCTCAACAGTTCCATGAACTTATGTTTGCATTTGCAAAGAAAATGTTTGGAGCTTGAGAGGGAACGGAACACTTAACAAGGTACACATAATTACTGGCAACTTATAAACAGACCTAGATGGTGAAACACACTTGTTTGTAATTGAATGCTACCTGACTTGGTAGTTATAGACAACATTTATCAACTTTGGGTGCACCGACTCACAACCATCCTGTGATCATATGAGTGAATTTAATCTGGTGGCATTGGCCTACGTGATTAAAGACTTGGCCAGTAACCTCATGCATAGCTGGGTTGATTACTGGGATATGTTCTAACATCACTTCACAACTGTAGATGAAGGGAGTTTAGTGGATAGAATTAGTCACATAATGTCTGATAGATTTGTGATCATATTTCTTAGCTATCAATGCTTATATTGAATCTTTGATGTGTTGGATATAGCTAACATCAATCAGCATCGGGTGTTCTTTTAAAAAGACTAGCCCATTATACTGCATTTATCTAACTCTGTGTAGTGATGTCAGAGCGTATTCCAATGGTTGCAACTCATTATTGTGTGTGTGATTGAAAGCCGCTGGTTTAAGTATCAACACAATCAAAGATGAATCCCGTCACCACATTTAAATACTGCGTTGATTAATAGAATACACTCTAACGTCACTGCACAGAGTTAGATGAAAAAAGTATAGTAGAATTAGTCACATCTCGGATAGATTTGTATTCGCTAAACTTGCCTGCAAAGAAGTTTGGTACATGCTTTACACGTCTGTGTAATGTGTTGGTGAGTGGGCATACTTGATGTTAAATAATAAGGTCAGTCAGATTGCAATTATTTCATTGCATTGGTGTGATCAAGGTAAAGGTAGTGTTCTACTAAGTCTAAACATCTATATACTTTTAGACCCTACAAATCCTTCCGACCCAAAATCGTTTTCTTTTCTTTTTTTCTTTTTTGTTGAATTTTTTTTCTTTATTATTTTTTTTTTTAAAGTGTTTAGAAAATGAAAATACTCATCAAAATTGTCAAGATTTCCCCCCCCCCCTCGTTTTGGTGACCACAACAAGTACATCTCATTTTAATTTTGGTACCTGAAAAAAGGGGCAAGGAAGAGAGAAAAAAAAATCCCGACCAACCTACCCAACTTTTGAAAGTGATCTATGGACAATCAAACAATTTTTTTTGTCTTACCCTAAATCTAACTCTTAACCTAGCACAAACCTTAACCTTAACTTTTACCTTAACCCCTGGGGTCTACCTGTCTATCTTACAGTGGCTCTGATTGGTTTATTACAAGATGTACTTATATGAATAACCAATTCAAATGCAGCTTGTAAAATGTTTCACTCCCATCTTTATCACGGATACAATTATTCTAACAATGTCTCTCATTGGTGCAATAAATGATGTATCCATCTTTTTAACATCTTTTTAACCAATCGGCCGGTAGTTCTCAGGGGGTTAAAAGGGTTGAGTATACTCCACAATGCTCTTTTACATACGGGCAGTTCCGTAGTTACGGACGTACATTTCAGAGAATTCAGACACTTTGAGGGCTTGCAAAATCTAAACTATACCAGTTGCTTGATTATTAACACCTGGGTTTCAAGTATCTCTAGTAGGAGTATAAAACCTGAAAATTCCTTTGCTGTACCATTTTCGGTTAATGAGATATGGCGTGAAAACCCTCCGTCGCGGACGTACGCAGAGAAAGTGATTTTTTCAGTACACCTGTATTCCTATCAAAAGTTCTCTGAAGTGTTCAGGTCTGTAATGAAAACTAATATTGTTTTGTTTGTAAGAGGGACAAACCTAAAGAAAACAAACAGAGAAAATTATCAGAACCTTTATCTTTAAGTTAAAATTGACTGATGTTTATCCGTCGCGGACGTACATATTAGTGTTGCGGACGTACATCTGTGAAATAATTCACAGATGTACGTCCGCGACACTAACAAAAGACCATGTATTAAACATGTAAACAGATACAGAACAAAATAAGTTTTAAACATTAAGTATGAATCATCAGCTTTAGAAAAATACTTACTTCATTGGTTTCCAACATTACCAAAGTATTGAACAGAGTGGTTAAAAGTAGCAGCTTTTGGGAAGTGTACGTCCGCAACAGAAGGTACCAAATTTAATCCAAAAAGCATAATTCTTAAATATTTTGGTCATTTTAAGTAACTTTTTTATATGATACATAACACATGTTCATTGTTGTATTGATTGTATCAATTTGTAATACTTGCCTTAGTTCATTCATGGAAATAATTGCACTTCCATGGTGCGATTTCTACTAAAAAATGCCCTGTACGTCCGCGACAACCTCAAAATCAGCCAAACCGAGAATGTTAGATCAAATTCCAAATTATATCATGAAACTACAACCCATAACCTTTGATATGATACATAAATTAGGTTATATCCACGATTTTCAATTTTTTCAATTTCTTCAATTTGGGTTACCTAATTACGGAACTGCCCATATTATACATTAACAACATGTATAAGGCGTCTTTCCAAATTGATCAAAGCGCCATGAATAAAGAATATACAAAAAATAAGCAATGCAAATAGAGTCAGTATGAAGGATAGAAGTGCGACTTCAACACCTTCTTGAAATTAGGCAATGTACATGCATATTAGTGTTCATCAGAGTTGTCACTAGCCAAAGTGTAGTGCCGTTTCATTTTACTGACGGCGAATAAAGTAAGTGTAGCGAACGAAGTGCAGTGGATCATGGCATGGGGTCTAGAGGCCTTCTTAATGTGTTTTTCAGGGTTTTTAATGCACTTTGAGGATTCCTGCCACACAATTCCTTGTTTTATGAGGCAGTTTAAAGGTAGATGTTCCGATTTTCAACTTGAAGTTTTCTATTCTACATGAAAGGTCATCCTTAAAAATGTCGTGTTCCAAAGTTTGAGTTGCATAGCTCTAATGGTTCTTATTTTAGACGCACAAGATGCTGTGAACTGTACCCATTGAGTAGTACACAAACTACATCGGTGGTTACCACCATTCGCGGTAATTCGACATTATTTCATCGATTTCTCCGTAATTATACCGATTTAGGCCGTAAAATTTCAGTATGATGATGAGAAAAATACAAGCTTTCATATGATATGAAAATCTCCGTATGTTTGAAATAATTCTGTGTTACGAAAATGTGATCGGGTCATCTACCTTTAAATGATTTTTATCCACAAATTGTTAAAACAAAATTTAAAAAATAAAACATAGGCCCCTATATATATATTTTTTAATATTTATTTTTAGGGTGCCTGTTTTTTTACCCCTTATTTTTTTTGGGTGCCGGTTGGAGTGCCGGCTACACCCGGCTTAGTGACAACCCTGATATCATACGCTGGTTCCCTGACAGGCTCAGAGCTGTCATGCGATGTGGAGTATACTCAGCCCTTTTAAAACACTAATTGGGTTTAACAATGAAATGGTTGTAGACCAGGTAGCAATAAACAAAGTGGGTGTAAACCAACTGGCACTTCTATCGATTTATGTTGTTAAAAACAGGGTAAATCTGAATTTAAAACCAGACTTTTGTAATCTTGTACAACTCGGGGGGGGGGGGGGGGGGGGGGGGGGGGGGGGGGGGGGGGTTAAATATAAACGAATACTATAGTATTATTGACATTGTTGAAAATGTTTACAACAGAGATAGGATAGGATATAGTTTATTTATGAGTTATGAATTCATCTAAATTATGTATGTGCATCATGAAATTGGTCATCATTTATGTAAATATGGAAAAATTGTATTTTGTCTTTCTATGTTTTAGTATAGACCAATTCAAAGTGAGATTGGAAAACTTCAGAAAAAATCGCTTTCATAGCATTGCATGTCTGCTTAGTGGTTTTCTATGTTTACATGTACATACAAAAGTACACCCATGAGAAGTAAAACTAGTAGCGAGACTATTTTGTTTTATCAATGGCGTTGATACCAGCAACTTCAACATTTCTCGAGCTGAAGGTAAAATGTGAAGTTTTTTATTTGACCTAATCACCCACTAATGATACTACGTGTAACCAGAAGGCAAAGGGCAATCTCAGAATATCTTTTCATCCTCCTCATTGCTAACAAGTGGTGAAGGTATTTCAATATAATGCTAATATTTGTATACTATTTATTGAATCAAACAATTGTTTGTGAAAGAGGAGAAAGTAACAAAAAGTAAGCTTAAAGCTGTATTGTACCATGTATTATATGTACATGTTATACATTGTAATGGATTATAACGAATTGCAAACATAACTGAAGGTCCCTGGATGGTATCCATTAATTACCCATTTATTTTATTGATTCTGTATACATGATATATTTATTTTATTTTTAAGGGATCAGCATATGTATGTTTATACAATAACTATGTATGTGGAAAGATGTTTCAACAATTATTTTTATTATATTTTATGAAAGACACACGGTAAGTCAGTTACAAGGTACAAGACAAGAGGCTGAGATAAGAGAAGACAAAAGTGTTGTGATATGTGTTGAATATCAACAAGACCTGTTACGGTGCATACCCAGAAATTGCTTAAACTAATTTATACGGAAGTCTTATGTGGGACAACATTTGCCAATATGAAGCTGAATTTGCAGCGTTATAGCTTTAAACCTACCCCCACCCTTAAAGCGACCCCTTGGCATGTTAATGTGTTCCTACAAAATGGGGAACAAGTTGTTTTTTGAAAGGATTGTTGTGTACCAATCCAAATAAATTGGATGATGGTATTTTTTTCTTCTTCAAATGTTACATTTCACAACAATTTTAATATGTTGTGTTATAATAGATATAGCTAAATATATAAGTTTTTCACTTGTGTGCAATTCACTTTTTCAACCTGGAATGTTTGTCGTTTTTTATTGTGAAGTAGTATATACAATGTGATAATTAAATCGTAGTTTTGATGGATCTTTATTTTATTAACACTTTCCAGGCACGACAGTTCCAAAATTTCACAAAATGTTTCAAAAATTGTCAAATTATTGAATTTCATCACCATATTTGAAATCACGGTGAGAAATGCATTACGATAAGTACAAACATGCCTAGTATTGGTTCAGTAATCCTTAAGATAGACTTAAAAGTTGGGACAATAGCTGTGTGGAAAGTATCAAAATTGATGTGGCATTAATGTAAGAAAAACCACATAATTTAAATGATACTTTAGTATCTTTTGTTATTGTATTTGCAATTACCCATCAGCTATGCTTGATCAACGGGTTGCTTCCACTGTTAGAATAAGGCAATTTGTGTGTAACTGTATTTGGATTTAATGATATGTTTCAATGGCTGTTTTGTCCTATTTGCTTTAGCCTATCCAACAATATTGCCCATTTCACCACAAGTAAAAAAAAAATCAGATCATTTAAAAAAAAAAAATCATCCATGTACAAGATTTAGGATATGGGTATGTGTTGTCCTTCTTCATCAAAAATTGGCACTTATTCAACTGTGCATGCTCAATTGCAATGCACTTATCAAATGCATCCCTGGCCCCAGGAGATAGCAGGGATTAGGGCCGGGACGTACATATTGCCCATGTGACGTCCCGGGTACAATCGTTTACGGTCCCCGCAGGGCCGGGCACCATTTTTGTATGTCCCCGCTTCAGTCTGGCCCCCCTTTGCCGGGACAAAGTGTACAGTCCCGGCCACCCATTTCCCAGGACAAAGTATTCACCCGGCTACAGTCCCAAGGTCGCTTGTTTCTTTCTGCAACCATAACGGAATACATTTCTATGTGTCCCCTATGTGTTATTAGGCTTATTTCGTCAAGTGCATCGCATCTATAGCTTATTTATAGCAAGCGCCAGGGTTGTACATTTGTGTACCATAGCGTACGTCCCCGCTACATGACCCGGCTAGCGGGGGCACAGGTTGTATGTCCGTGTACAACCACATAGCCGGGCATCGCTTTTTGTACACTCGTGTACGGTCCCCTTATGGTCCCCGCCATGCCCCGGAACCCCAGGGGCCCGGCTTGCAATTGATAGTGCATAATCAAGCATATTCTTACGTAGACTGAATCAATAATTATAACAAGTACAATTCAAAACCAATGGAATTTGAAAGCTTTTCTTATTTGGAATGTCATATCTGCTGAGACTAATATACCTAGTCTCAGATATATGTGCATCAATTAATAAGCTGAAAAATAAATGAACATAAATGCTTATAAAGCAGTACAACCTGTGTTTGGATTGATAAACAACAAATAAAACAGCATTTTAAAGTCAAATAAATCATCTTTTTATAACTGTTACACATTTTAATACAGATTCAATGAGAGCTATGCTACAGAAGAACACAAGTATATTTCAGGGCCACCCAATGTTTAAAAAAAATTCTTGTTTGTGATTTATTATGTTTGTAAAACAAATATATTGTGCATAGTGCATTTGTTAACTTTCCCTATGTTTATGGTGTAAATAACTAACTGTAGTGTAAATAATAACTGGGAAATAAAATCAAGTTATGTGAAAATATAGTGTGTATGTGTTTTATTCTTTATATTATGTGGTTGTCCAAAAGACTTGACTGGATCAAGCAGTGGAGTCACCTGATTTTGTCGGTCACATCACATACTATTAGTTATCCCCTGTTTGTTCATTCAATGCGAAAATATATTAATGCTTTGGGTTCATATCTCATGAGGCCAAAATAAGAACAATCAAGGGATAACGAATTTATCATTCAGTAGGACTAAGCATTATAAGGTTAAAATAACACAGGAAAACCACTCATTTTATTTTCATTTACAATTATTTGAAGCTGATATAAAGTAACAGCGTCAGCATGACTCGTGCAGTAATACTGCGCGCTTATGCTTGCACAGCAGCTTCTGCGATCTTGGGACATGATACCTGCATGAAACGACTGCACAATAAGCTATGTGATACGAGATATGCGCTGTGATACAAAATGTTATATTTCATAGTTGGGACTTCAACAGAGTGATACCAAAATATATCAAAATGCTAATGAACCAATGAAATTGCAGTATCTATGTCTAACTAACTGAATGATAATGCTCTACAGTCAACACTATAAATAACTGACCAGGTAATAAATGTACTGATAACTCTACAAGTATGACTACTACATAAACTTACTAAATTATAAAGTTGTTGAGAAATGTATCCTCTTTAATTTGAGATTTTGCACTTTAAGGGGTCACACTACTAAATAGAGCTCCATAGGGTTATGTACAAAAACACTGATATAAAACTCTGTGTTAGACCACTAAATTGCGAAATTGGACCTTGTAGAGTGATTTTTTCTGAAAGATGATCACATTTTCTCACCAAAAAGTGAAAAAAATAGGTAGGTGAACCTGCTCGATTTTTCAAAATACGCCCATGGAGTTGACTACCTCTCTGACGAGCTTGGAAATGCCGCCGTAATCGTCAATGTTTCCAGTAAAAAACACAAATTTGAGAGATCTCTCAAAATTTATCTAGATGATATTCACAGTTTATAGTCAGGGTGCATGTAGGTGATGTCCCATTAATCATAATTAATCAAAAATCATAGGCATTTACGCAATTGTATTACCGTCAAGTTTTTTTAATTGAGGATTTTGCCATGCATATTTTCCGATTCTAGCTTTAAACACCGCCCTTAAGGTTAGGGGATACACCATTTAGTGTAGTGCACCCTTAAGAATGGTCGATTATTGAAGAAGTAACAATCCCAAATGTAATGTCAAGTACAATTTTCATTTTTACATTTTGCTTTTCTACACATGGACTTAAACCGGCAAATTGTTGATTACTGGTAGTGGTAGTGCTAATTCACGGTTGATGCCCAGGTTGTTGTATAGTCGGCCGCCGCGTTGTTACGGTTGATCAAAACACGCTTTACCTGTCATAACTCACCCCGTGTTGAAAAAGAAGTGAAAATAAAAATCAGATTTTACCTTACATTTAGGATTATAACTTGCTCAATAATCAATCATTCCGAGTGTGCAATATCACAAATTTAAGAAGAGAAATTTCTCAACAGCTTTATAATTAAATATTTTTTATGTAGAAGTTATCCTTTTAGAGTTATCAGCACATGCATAGTCAGTTACTTATTGTGTTGACTGTATATGATGCACTGTAAGGAATCGCATCACAGATATGTAAGGAATCGCATCACATACATATTTATGTGGATTTGGCTTTAATATTACTTATTGCTCGCTCAGTAGTTCAAAGGGTTTATGAAGAAATCACCTCAAGGTTGTTATTTAGGGAAATTTGCATTCTAATGTTTTAATTAACATTGATTGATATTGACAAAAGTTCAATAGATCTGTATGTGGAAACATTTCTTGACTTGAAAAGTGTTGTGTCGAATAGCGCGATATATGATGTGGTTGACGATAGAACATTGCGATAGGGCCACACGCACGCAGTATTTGTCACACACACACGGTATTTGCAGTACAGGCACGCGTCAAACATACGATGCAAATTACGCTTAATGCCTTCATGTGCGCTCGCGTCCTTCTGTATTCATTTGCTGTTATAAAGTGGCTTCGCCAATTTGGAACTGATCAAACTATAGTATGAAAAAAGCTAGCCATGGTCAGTGTGACATAAGTGGCTGTTGACTTGACTTAACAAGTTCCATGCATTGACTTGGAATTGAACCAACTTGATTTGAGCAAATGTGAGAACACCTTACACACGGCTATTGGTTTTACCATATATACAAAACAGATTTTTCAGAAACCTTTCCCAACTTTCAAGGTCTGTCTCAAGGGTAACAGAACCAATACTACAGTGAAAAATATTTTGGGTATCATTTAAAACCAAATGGGGTGTTAAGACTTGGGTCCTCAGATGAACATCTAAAGGTACAAGAGGAAGACACCATTAAGGGAAGTGTCAACCCTATTATTTTGATGATCAACTTTTGCTTCTAAGTTTGAGAATATTGAATAAAAGTACATAAAAGTATACATTTTTAGAAAGGAAATTTGATAAGGAAGCCGATGGTGATATCAATGTGATACCAAATAAACTAAATTTTGAGAAATGAACCAAAAAGCCGTTTTTTTTACCCCAAATTTTTCAGACAGCATAACTATAAAATAAAAAATGGTAATTTGGTCTAATATACGTTTTTGTAAACAAAACAATTTTGTCTAGGAGGCAATTTTTTCTTTTTCCAAAATAAAGCTTGGTTTTGGAAATATTGCTAAAAACATCGGAAAAGTGTAAAAGTCGTGTTTTTTTGCGTACATTTCGCTAGAAATGGATGCATATCTCGAGTTTAAAATCCATAATCGAAAAAATAAAAAATTGCCTCCTAGCGCTTAAAGTCCTCTACACAATGGTAGTAAAAGCTTACCTGATAGTTTGATATATTTTTAGTTATGTTGTCTGAAAATTCGTAAAATTCCTTCAAATTTGAACTTCTAGAAAACATCGATTTAGTAAAAATATTGACATTTTCCACCATTTAAAGCTAAATGTTCACGGAACACACGGGCGTGTGATCTAAAAAGCGAGTATACTATTATGAACAATCATAATAAACTATCAGATTCAATTTATATTGTCACAATGTGAAGAAATTGGAAGAAAACTGAAATTTAAATGATCGTAAGATTGGCCTTTGTTTACATTTTAGACATTGTTTTGCGCTCTTTTGTTTTTCGCGTCTACGTCGCGGATATTAAGCGGCGCGTCTAGTATTACGCGCGGGAAGTTTCAGCGCGCGACGCAATGATCGAACAGCTGTCGCAGCATTTGAAAAGCGCGGAACTCCGCTTAAATTCCCGCCAAATAACTATGCGCCTTTTCCTGACTCAAACTTACCAAAACAACAATTTAAAATCACCCAAAAGAACGGGAAATAATCGCTTCCGATTAGTAACTTATGATGGTAATGATAGAATACATATAAAAGTATTAAATAATAGAGAAATATGAGATTCAATTTTTGAAACAAGTGCCGGGTTGACACTGCCCTTAAAGGCATCCATTTATTTTGGGTATGTGTATGAAAGGGTGTTGATATACCCCTATTTTTCAGCCTTACTGTCAAGCTGATACCTCATATTTTTTGAAAATGTAACGAATAGGCCATCATTTAAAAAAAGAAGGTGTATGGTCAATTTGGCAAATCTTCACTAAAAAACGCTTTTTGAAACTTATACTATATAAAAAATCATCCATAACACCTTTTTAGGGGAGTAAGCGGCCAGGGCCGTCAGAAGGGGGGGTGCGTTGGGTGCGGACGCACCCCCCTTGAAACTTTTTTTTTTTTTTTTTTTTTTTTTTTTAGGGTAAAAATCTAGGAAAAAATCCCCGGGGAAATGATGTCAATGACATTATTTCCCCGAGGATTTTTTCCGAGATTTTTACCCCCAAAAAACCTCATATTCCAGTATATAATTCAGTTTTTTATAATATGCTATATATCATTTGTTCTTTTTGAATTAGAGGCAACTGTTTTCTGATTGGCTGCGGACTTGTTGCCATCCATGGCAACCCACACAAAATCCGGCTTCATGGTTTGATGCGAAATTCATTTATCTACCATATGTGAAACTTTCATAATAATACATGCTGTAATTTTAAAGTTATGGTTGTTGACCCGAGTCAAGAATTTACATTGAAGTATATGGGAAATTGCACTGTTAAAGTTCACTACTTATGGGACACAGGTAGTGTATATATAGCAACCAGTGATCGAGTCATATATGTTTGCAACATAGGTCAGGAAAGGTAATTATCTTTTAATAAACTTAAGTAACCCGTCGTATTGAGTGACGGGCAGTTTTGGACCAACAACAACAAAAAAGTTTACAGAAGTGCGTTTTATTATGCCCAAAACTAAATATCGAACGTAAACTTACCGTAAATTGGATTAAATGTTAAGTAAAATTCCTTGATTTTGCAATCGGACCGCCGCGTCGAAACGCACCATAACAAAATGAACGCACCATAACAAAATGAATTCAGCGGAGAAAATGTTTGTGGATCGTACAGATCTATATGATCTATCGGAATTGGAGAAAAATAAGTGGCAGTGGTGGTGGTTAGAACAGAAAGACTTTCATGGTGATTATTTCTCGACTTAGTTTATGAAACAATTGTGACAAATTTGTTAAAATTATCGGTTTATGTACACAAAACATAGAGCAAAAAAATTACATTTTGTGCTAAAATTAGGTGTAAAATTCACCATTCAAACATCTAAAATGTCAAATTTTTCTTCAAGGGGGCTCTGCCCCCTTTGAACCCCCGCCAGGGGCTCTGCCTCCTGGACCCCCCGCCTGGGACACAAACGACCTACAACCACGCCGTCGGCGTGGGACGCTGCCTGCGGCAACGTTTAGTACATTTTGTAATATCGGAAATATTTCTTTTCTTTCAGTATTTTAGTGAAAACGCACCCCCCTTGGGCAAAAGCTGGTGACGGGCCTGGCGGCAATATGGCATTCTCTTACCCAAAGATTGCTACACTGTGCAAACTGCCAGCCTTACACCCATAAACATTTCATATTTGAATGCCTTACAGGGAAATGACTATAATGTTAATGTGTCACATGTTTGTGGTTCATGCTGCCGTCAAAACTTATGCTTTTGTGTGTATAGGCTAATGCGGGAAAATTACAAGCTATTTGAACAAGAATGTCAGTATATGATGGTCAGTTATCTTATTCTTAGTATGATAATACATTGTGGATAAAATACACATGGGGTTCAGTTTGATGACTCTATAATCAACTCTTCCCATCTAGATTTTAAGTTGTCTATGGCAAAGATTATGTCCAGGGCAAAGGCTGTTTTTACAGAATTTTATTATCACAAACTACTTTGGTACTTCAATATCTATAAACAACTTGAAAATGGGAGTTGATTTTGTTGAAATGCCATCACCGTACCCAAAATGAGAAGACTTTTGAAATATGTCAAAATACACACCTTAGCAAGGATTGGCAAGAAATGTACCCTAGATAAAGGACATGCTTGCTTTTTAGCCAAAATGTACAGGCTTTTAAAATGTTTCCATAACAGCCTTCACTAGAAACTGCTGTATGACAGTATGACTTTTACTATGGGTGGGGGAGGGGATGTAAATCAGGTATAAAAATGAAATATGGGTGGGGTGTAAATCAGGTATAAAATGAAATATGGGTGTATGGGTGAAGGTCATTTTCTTTGCTGGGGTGTTGGGGGCGGTCCCAAAAATGTCATTTGTCATCATTTTTTATTACACCCCCTCTAAATGACAGCCATTTCTTATGACCCCCCTGAACTCAGATGTTGATTATTATAGCCCCCCCCCCCCCCCCCCCCCACACATACACGGAAATCTATATACCATAACAGTTGATGCGGAAGCAAACAAATAGGGTGAATGAGCACATTTTGGCTTTACAACGTTGAACAATTTTTTTTTTTGTACTATTTTTTTTTTTTTGACCACCTAGTATTGCAATGGTATTAATTTCATGAATTCCCCCTATTCAAAGTTCTGTGAAATAAAACTATGACCACCACTGGATATTTGGGACCCCCTCTCATTGCAGAAAATGACAGGCCCCTTAGGCTGGCACTGTATAACCCATTTATCAGAGAGAGAACCAAAGTAGGGGTCTTTGGGTGAGAGCATGCCAAATATGCCCCAAAGATGATCAGGGTTCTAGTGAAAAATTTGCTAAAAGATTTGCTGTCAGGCCTTGGGTAAAAAATGGACAAATTGTTCTGATCATTTGGATGGCAGTGGTTAATTTTCAAAAAATATGGGGTCTTGAACAGCATAACCAACCGCCCACCCCCTTTCACCCCGGATCTATGATACTCGGCAAACTGATTTGGGGGGGGGGGGGGGGGGGGGGTGTGGGTGTGGGGGGGGGGGGGGGAATCAGCCATTCAAGTTTGCGCCATTCTGAATGAAAATATGGGATATCTCTAGAGAGCAGATATCCCTACCACCAGGATATGAGAGCATGCATGTTTCTGTTCATGTCGATGCTTGGATACATTAGGGACATTCGATTGTCCCTGGATACATGAAGCCCTCCCTCTGATGATAATATTCTTATTTTTTATTTGCTGTTATGTGTTACCATGACCAGAGGTCCAGGTCAGTCATTGCACTCTGCACAATCCCCGGCACAATCTCATGACAGCATACACGTATACAACACCCAGATAAAGTATTGACCTTTAGGCTTTAACCCACACTGCAGATAACCATTGTTATGGGATAAAACAACTCTATGCATGATCCATACCATATCATTGTGAGAAACCAGGACACATTTTCATTGAGATCCAGTGCCATCATGACGTCATGGGAGGATCAGAAATTGTCAGTAGTGGCCAATAAAGGTATCAAGCTTGAGGAGGCATTCATTGAGGTGGCTGGTGCACAGGTGTATATGCGGTCAACTGTCGATTCAATCAAGAAACCAACTGGTGTATTTCTGTTTCTGCATGGAATGAAATTTTCCTCTAAAACCTGGCTGGATTTGGGAACCTTGAATGTGACAGCAAATAATGGGTACAAAGCTATAGCTGTAGATTTACCAGGTAAACAACAAACGAGGGTCGTTCAATAAGTTCTACCTCTTACCCCATAACTTTACTATTATATATAAGCCATCATGCAGTCTTATGAAATATTCCACAATTTTAGCTTTGAATCTCAGCTACAAATTCATAGTAAATTGGTATGAGTGAGTAGTGATTGTACTTTTCTGGAGATGCAGTGAAATTTGAAAACTGAATGTCCTTTTAGTGTGACGGAAACAGTAAATTATTTCTTAAGTGCTGATCATTTAGCCAATCATCTAAGACTAAGAGACAAAACATCAAGTCTAACTGTTCTAAATTACAGATATCTCTTAAACAGACTATAAAGTGACTGACATGATTCAATATTAACAATATGCCCTCTGATTGATTAGCCAAACAGATCAGGACAACCATTAAGTTAAACCCTCTCCTGGGGAACCCGGGTGGGGAACACTGCAAAAGTCATAATTATTTTCTTGTCGTAAGAACTGAGATATATTCAATATACCTTTACCTTTACCTAGGCTTTTTCAGCCTCTGTAGGCTGAAGCCCTCTTTCAGCATCTTCCATCTGTGTCTGTCTTGTGCTTCTCTTGTCCATGTCGTTCCTCTGTATTCTGTTAACTCGTCTCTCCATCTTTGTTTCTGCCTGCCTCTTCTCCTTTTGCCTGTACGGGGTTGCCACTCGGTTGTTCTTATCGTCCACCGATTATCGTTTTGTCTCGCGATGTGTCCTGCCCATCTCCATTTCATTTCCTTGATTTTTTCAATGATGTCTTTTACTTTAGTTTTATTACGAATGGTAGTGTTCTTTTGTTTGTCTCGTATTGTTATGTTTAACATCCTCCTTTCCATGGCTCGCTGCGCTACTAGAAGTTTCTGTTCAGTTTCTTTGGTTGTTGACCAAGTTTCGGCACCGTATGTCATGGTAGGTAGCACACATTGATTGAAAACCCTTGTCCTTAATGTTATTGGTATGGTTTTATCACAGAGAATGGTTTTGTTTCTGCCGAAGCAGCTCCAGCCTGCCTTGATTTTGATCAAGACTTCCTCTCTCGTATTGTTCTCCATTTTTATTTCCTTGCCAAGATATTTGTAACTTTCTACCTTTTCTATCGGTTCCTTGTCAATTTCGATGGACTCCTTTGTTTGGTAATTTGTCATGAATTTTGTTTTT
Source organism: Ophiura sarsii (assembly GCA_035610835.1). NCBI lineage: Eukaryota > Metazoa > Echinodermata > Ophiuroidea > Amphilepidida > Ophiuridae > Ophiura > Ophiura sarsii. The sequence goes on along the minus strand of CM069445.1, from coordinate 57,296,653 downwards.
CCTTTGTGCATTTTCAGACCAACTTTTCTGCTTTCCGTATTCAGACAGTTTAGTTGGGCCTCCAATTCCTTCACTGAGTTAGCTAGCAAAGCCACATCATCTGCAAACTTGAGGTCTGTTAGCCGCTCTCCATCGATGAGTATCCCTCTTTCTTTCATGTCTACCTTCTTGAACACCTCTTCCATTGCAGCAGTGAAAATCTTTGGAGAGATTGTGTCGCCTTGTCGCACACCTCTGTTGATTTTGATAGGTTTTGAGATGTCCTCGTCGATATGGATCCTCGCTGTAGCGTCAGTGTATATATCCTCTAGGATTTGAACATATCCTTCATTTATTCCTATTTTCCTTAATGCTAGGAAGAGGTCACTATGTTCAACTGAGTCAAACGCCTTTTCATAGTCGATGAATCCGACGCAGAGCTTTATTTGGTACTCATTGGCCTTTTCAATTAGCTGGCTTAAAGCCTGAAGATGGTCAGTGGTTGAGAAGCCTTGCCTGAATCCTGCTTGTTCCCTTGGTTGGTTTTCATCAAGCACTCTCTTCATTCTGGTTTGAAGGATTCTTGTAAATATTTTGTATGGGTGGGAGAGCAGACTTATTGGCCTGTAGTTTTTGATGTCCTCTTTGTCTCCCTTCTTGTGTAGAAGCATGACCTTTGCTTCCTTCCATTCCTTGGGGATTTTCCTTTCAGTAAGTATCTGATTGTATAGACTTGCCAGCTGGGTGTATATTTGCTCACCTCCGATCTTGATGATATCACTGGTTATCTCGTCTAAACCGGGTGCTTTGTTTGTCTTCATCTGCTTGACTGCAAGTTCAATTTCTTCAACTGTGATTGGTAGGTATGTCCATTTGGTCGGGTGACAAGAAGTTTTCTTTAACTTGATTAGACCTGGAGCTGTACAGTTCCTGGTAGAACTCTGCGCAGACGTTGAGCACTTCTCCCCTATTTGTTGTTGATGTTCCATCTTTCTTTTTCATCTGTCTTATTCTGGTTTTCTTGCTATTTAGTTTTAGTATCTGTTTTGGTCCTCTACCGCTTTCTAAGATGGATTCAATTTGTTCTCTTTCCTTTCTTCTGCTCCTCTGCCTTCTCTTCTTTCTTACCACTTTTACTGTGTCCTGGTAGTCTTTGTTTTGTTGTGTTGTCTTGTTGGCGGTTATCTTGAGTTTCTTCCTTTTGGTATCAAGCTCATCAATTTCCTTGTCTTCTTCTGATTTCTGTTTGGCTTGTTTTTCTTTTGGTGCTATTTTCTCAGCAACCTCCTTTACTGTGTCGGAGATGAGTGAATACTTGGTATCCACATCAGAGTCTTCAATGCTTAGTGCTGCAAATCTGTTTTTCAGCTCTATTTGAAATGCTTGTTTTCTTTCTGCCAGTTTCACCGCATCCAGCTTGCTCTTTCTCTTATTGTTGATGAAATTCAGCCTTGCCAGTTTCTTATTTAGTACTATCTTGGCTCTAACCATTCTATGGTCACTCCCAATATCTACTTTCGTGATCACCTCACAGTTCCTTAGTATACCACGTTGGCTACTCAATATAAAGTCGATTTGGTTTCTGGTTTTTCCATTTGGACTTTCCCATGTCCAGTACCTGCTTTCTTTCTTTTTGAAGAAAGTATTGGCAACAACTAGTTTCTGTTGTGAAGCAAATTCTAGTAGCATTTCGCCCCTTTTATTTCTTACTCCAATTCCATGTTTCCCTACGAGGGATTCCTCTCCTGCTTGACGTTTTCCTATTTTGGCATTAAAGTCGCCCATCACTATTCGGTATTTTGCTTTGCTTTCTGAAAATGCCTTACTCACGTCTTCATATACCTCTTCTACAGCTTCGTCATCATAGTCTCCTGTAGGTGCGTATATTTGTACTATGCAGAGAAATTGTCCCCCTGTAAGTCTTACTTTCAGTGCGATTACCCTGTTAGAATAGGACTTTATCTCTTCAATGTAGTTTTTGAACTTCTGATGTATTAAGAATCCAATACCTTTGGCCTTTTTGTCATCTTCTGTTTTTCCATGATTGTAAAGCCAGATCCCTCCTGGTAGTTCTATAGTACTCTCTCCTTCTCTCTTGGTTTCTGCAAGACCTATTATGTCCCACTTGAAGTCATTTAGTTCGTCCAAGAGCGATTCTAGAGATTCATCAGTTCTTATTGTCCTTGTATTGTATGTGCAGATGTTTATATACACTCGGCAAAAGAAGTTCTTGGACACTTAAATTAAATTAATATTTAATAGAATATATATAATTATATATATGATTATATATATGATGAAAACAAGCAGTAAATTAAGAATTATTTATACATAGTAACTGGCAGTTTCATGCACACCAACCACACAGGGTGGTGGCAATCTTCAGACTGAAGTACATCTAATTATAAAATAGTCAACAGTAATAATATGGTAATACAGCATATCCAAGTTATTGACATACATAAGTGGAATATCAATAATCCATAATAGGTGTGAAAGTCATTCTCCAGATAGGATAATCCATTATGAGTTGTATATAATTGTATATCAAAATAAGCAGAAAGTAATCCTCTAACAGCTTAACATGGAATTTAGACATGATCACTCATGCATGGCAGATCCCATTCACTTGACAATGGCAAGAAGATTGCAAAAAATTGGATAATCCCTCCATTCAAATGACTGTAAATGCTCATTTCTTGCAATTTCCTTTTACGCACCTTACCATTGCTTAATGAATGTGCTCAGCCATGCATGAATGCGTACATCTTAATTTCATAGACATGATAGAGAATTATTGTCTGCTTATTTTGACATGCAATTGTTTAATTTATATTAAATATTTATGTGAAATATTTGAACTTCAATGAGTGTCCAGGAACTTCTTTTGACGAGTGTATGTTTGTCCACCCTTTGCCTCCTTATCAGTCTTGCAGCTTCCTTTCGGCTTTGACTGCAGAACGTCATTCAAAGGATTGTTGTTTCCTATGGAGGTCGGACTGGACAATTTGCAACCTCTTTTTCCTAGTCGGTTGCGCCCGTTTTGGCCTCGGGCAATACAGCCTTTTCTTTCTTGTACTTTCATGATGCTTTAAGGGTTTTTGCCTGTAACTGACGCGCTGGCAAGGCGTGTTGTCAGTCAGCAATGCCAGCTAACTTGGCGGTACCACCAGCTGTTGTCTATATTATTAGATCTTCCATCTGCTGGAGATGACTTTGTGCCATTAATCCTCTTCCGGACCTTACTGCCACAAGGACTATCTTGACCTTGCTGACCAGTCAAGAACTATTTAACCCATAGCTGGAGCATGGTTGATGAAGTGTCAGGGCATGTCCACATACGCGGGTGGGCCTGTACACCACATCTCTAGGGCCCATAGCTGCTCCGAGATCCCCTACAGTTTAGCCTGGGGCCGTGAGGTACCCAGTATCCGCATGTTGCCATGTGATCGCCTTTCAGCAACCACCGTGGCGGCACTGTAGGAGTCTTGATGATGGAGAGGCTATGTACTGACGGGGAAAGACTTACACATTTGCTTTCCTTTTCGCCTGACGGCTAGTCAGCGGCAGCAGTTGAAAGCAGAAACAAAGCATGCTAGCTCTAAGTAAAAACTACGCTACTTCTACTACTACTACTACTGCACTAGGCGCTTCACATCACCCTGTGTCAAGCTATACTAGACAAGCTATAGACACCAACATGCAAAAACACTGCAAAAGTCATAATTATTTTCTTGTCGTAAGAACTGAGATATATTCAATATATACAGGACTAAATGGAGGGATTCCAATCCTCTTCAAGATTGAGAGATGATTTTCTACTATTGACAATCTAATTGACCATTCTGATAGTTGAACATAAGGAAATCTCATCATAAAAGTGACTATCATGTTAACATACGAGGCTTCACTGTGGTACAACAAATGTGTAATCCAGTATGCTAAAGGCATAGTATTCACGGTATTTGCAAACACACAAGAGTGATTGCTCACAATCTTATTTATACATGATAATACCATGTTATATTTAGATCATCCATTGTTTTCCATGCTCAGTATTAAAACCATGCTCTACTCTTATATCTAACCAATAAATACGGTGTGGGGGGACCAAACAAATGAATTGATTTTGAGGGTCATTTTTGTTATCCAAAAAACCGGCTTTGATTAGAACAAAAATGAAAGAGGCCTTTTGCCGTGACCTTTTGTGGCCTCTGGTAAGGTTAGGGTTAATGATTGGGAATTTGTAACTCTTAGACCAGAGCAAGATCTAGTTGATGCTCTGTTTGGGTTTTGTGTACTGTATGTAGAAAACCCCTTGGGCTGTCATCTTCTTACTTCCATGTTCTGACAATAGGGGATCCTAAATAATTACACTGGGGTTGCATCATGTGAATTGCTATCTTAAAATAGGGGTGTCATAACTTTTTTTCTTTCATTTTGCTATGACCATTATTTTACTCTAATTCCAAAAAGAGCTAGAAAATCATGAAAAAGCAGCTAAATATACGTCTCAGATTGAGGAGGGGTCATAATTTAGGAATTATAAAAGGTGGTCACAAAGAAGTTTCCTACATCTTTAGGTATATTTGTGATGGCCCCTAATGGAAGAAAATGTTGTTCTTAAAACTAAATACCTATCCAAAAAAAAATCAACTTTTTTCCCCTGTCACAAATAATTGGGAGTACCCAGGATACTTCATATACCCATCCATTGAATATATTTCAATTCACTGATTATAGTTTTGTGTAGGTGACATTTTATTCAATAACTTATAACTATAATCATCTTTTTTGCTTTTCACATGATTTCCGAACAGGATATGGGCAATCCAAAAAGCATGATATCAAGGACGTTGCTCAGTTTATGGTAGATTTGTTGAAGGTTCTTCATCTTGACTCGGACAGACCCATCATAGTTAGTCCATCTATGAGTGGAGGTTTTGCATTGCCATTGTTAATGAAACATCCTGAAGTCTTCAATGGATATGTACCGGTTGCACCTGTCTGCATCAGTGATTATAAAGCAGAGCAATATAAAGAAAACCAGGTAAAGTAATACCGTATAATTAAGAAAACATGTTTATTAACCCTAACTCCCAGGGCATTTTTTTTTATAAACTATCAGAGGAGAGAAACAGGTCAAATTTATTTTTCCGGGAAATCCGGTTTGTGCTGGGAATCGAACCTGGGTCGCCTGTGTAGAAACCTGGTCCCTACCTGATCATGCCACAGAGTCGGTAAATCTTAAGATTGTCTTTGCCCGCTTGATCGCAACACAAGATATACTGACAAAGCGTGCGGCACCAGCACCTACTTTAACCAGAGACCTTAAAGGTCCCACACCACCAAATCAGTTCCCTATTGCTTTGTGTGGTAAAGAGGTCAAGTTTGTGTTAATTTTTTTCACCTTTAGAGCAAACTGGTTCATTCAAATCATTGTTTTTATAGAAGATCTAGATGTCTTCTGCTTAAAAACAATCACTTTTGTGGGGGGGGGGGGGGGGGGGGGGAACCAGCATTTTCCCCTGCTATGGGCCAATGATATCTATCTTAGGTAGGACAGGCTGCCTATATTCTTAGATCAGAGGTTTTAGCTCCAAATTGGCGGAAACAGTGAAATCGTGTAAAATGATACCATTCAAGAAAAAGCTAGAAATGTTGGGCCTAATGTGGAGGAAATAACCTACAAATGCCAAATTATGAAAGATTTTGGTACATTTACAGCACTTTTTACCTTTTCTAGGTGTTAAATTTAGACTTATGATGGGGTCAATCTTAATTTCAAACACTGCTGTGTATGGCCAAAATGCAAAATATTGTTTGGTGGTGTGCACTCTTAAGGACTACACAAGTAGTCATTTTCTTTGGAAGTGTTCATGCATATGCTGAAAGACAATGTTAACATTTTGTAACACCTGTCTTACGTCTGATAATGAAATGACCAGCCCTATCTGTTGTCCTGATGGCAGGGGTAGTAAGTGAGCTGGACATTTTGCATATATTAGACGATTTCTGCAGTCTACCTGCAATAAAACTGGTGTCCTAAGATCAGGAGGTTCACGCAACACTACCTCTACCTGATTGAAAGTTGAGATCTCCCCACCCCCTCTCCTGGCCTATGTACACACCAATCTGTCAAGGAGGTTTTGAGGATTTAAGTTGATCCTTGGAGAATGGCAACGTGCTGCAAATAAGGGGTCTTAGAGGCAGAAAAGGTAGTGTTGCACATACCTATTTGGCTAATATACATGACCACCCTCTTTAAACATTTCCCTAGCTGTATTTTGTATAATTGGGGAGGAGGGATGTAAAATCCACCGACCTGGTTAACTAACTTTACAAGCTCATTGGTTGCAGGCTTGACAGCAGCAGCTGCAGTTGTCAATGGTTTTATCATACAAAACCCCTGGTACTCCGTCAGAGGGAGAATACCTGACAAAGCCACAGTTGTGTACAGGGATATGGATGTCAACAAAAGATGTTGAGATTGAACCATATCCCACCTGTTAACAGATTGTCTCATTTAATCATATCAATATTTTCTTTCTTATTTCTATTATTTCAGGTTCCTACTTGCTCAATAGTTGGTGAAAATGACACGAGTATGGGAGATCCAGCAACCAAGTTGTTTGGGTTAATGCCTAATGGAGAGACTCACACACTGAAAGATGCTGGACATGCGTGTTATCTGAATCAGCCTCAACAGTTCCATGACATTATGTTTGCTTTTGCAAAGAAAATATTTGGTGCCTGACTGGAAGAATTTTAAAACTTAAATTATACGGTTCACCAAAACAGTAAAGACACACTTTCTCCCCACAGCTGAGCAGTCTTTTAAACAGCAGTATGACAAGCGGGTGTGATCGAAGTCAATATTATCCACAGTTAAGGGAGGTGTCAACCCTTTTATGATGACATTTATCAAGCGCTGTAATGTGATTTTTTAACTCAAAATAAAGTTGTTGCCACTTTTTGATCAATAATTTCAAAACTAAGTTTGTATGTAAAAAAAACCCCAAAAACGATGGAGTAATTCTGTTATAGCCTTCACAGAGGCATTCACAGTGCGTGATTTTTAAGAACGACGCATACTTCCGATGTTGGTGTGTAGGGTATAACAGAATTATGCCAAAACGATCCTAGAGAAGTGTCTTTAGATGATTTTTGTGCAATTTCAGCATTTTTTAACGGAAACTGATTTTGTTACGTTCACCGAAGATGTTGAGCTCAAAAATCTGGCTTTTTCTGTCAATTTTGTTTAAAATACTGCATTTGTAGTGAAATTTAATACCAAAAATAAATTCTCTGACTCATTTCATTTAAAAAATGTATATTTTCATATATATCACATTAATAGTTCAAAAGTTACAGCGCTTGATAAATTTCATATTAAAAGGGTTGACACTACCTTTAAGCTGATTAGACGATGATTCAGACTCAACCAAGTCAGAATTTGTGAATTTTATTTTTCCTTTTTTCTCCTAATCTTGTAATTTTGCATCGATGCTGACAGACACTTTTAAGAAGTTTGTCTTTGAGAACAGGTTGTTGTCACCCCAGATTTATTTTGGGTAAAATAAATAAGATAAGAATGCATAGCATGTTCAGCTTTTTCACCACATGTCTGAGATATACTTTTATTTTCATGAAAAAGACCAAGTCACAATTAGGTGGTTTTCAGAATGTCATTTCATAGCACCACTAATTAGGCCAACAACAAAAAAGTTGTTTGCTTGCCCTCGTCCGACCGACTATGTACTCAACAAAAAAAACCAAAGTCACGTATATAACTTTGATTGACCCCATATGAATCATCAAAGGTCCTGTTTTGGACTTGGAAAATGAAAAAATGTAAAAGATTTAACACTTTTTAATTGTTTTCTTTATTTCTGGTATTCAGGTACCTAATTTGGGAAAAGAGAAAAAAAGAAAAAAATCCGACCGCCCGACCCGACCTTCTGGAGAGCATCTATGGGCAAGCAAACATTTTTTGTTGTTGTTGGCCTTATGGTATTTAAATGCGTCTATATTTTCTGATCTATATTCAAAGCAACAGAACTGTTCCCATCTAACATTGTTTTTGATTAACAGTGTTCGAACTAAACAAATATTACTTGGGAAAATATCATATCAATTGGAATTGCATGATTATTCATACCAAGCAAGAAATCAAACTTAATTGAATAAGAAAAAGTAATGTGAATGAACAATTGAAAAATAAAAATGAAATTATCTAATGTGTGATTTGTCAAGTTAATCAGATTGAGTAGTTCTTGATACCCCGCTATAGGCAGGTGATTACTATGGAGTAAGCTGCGAAATGTGCAAAAGTTGCACAATTCTGTAATGTATATTTTGCTTACAGACAGGGCAACAGGAATGTTTATCGCCTTAATATTAACTCATAGAGCTCAACAATTATGTCAATTCAAGTAAAATTGATATTATGTTGAACAAATCCAAGATGTTTACTCACATCTTGGATTTGTCTACAATCCTGATGAACTTATTATAAACAAAATTTGTCAGATTGCTAACATTTGAAATCACAAATTATGCGTAGATTTAAGTTAAATTCCATCATGTTGATGAGAAGTGTAGAGTAGATACCTTTTTTAATAAATAATATAAAGACTCAAACAAACTGGTGTGAATTAAATTAACAAAGACCTCAAAAATACACACTAGACCACAGAGACTGTGTTTAATTACAGAGAGCAGCAATGGGCAATTCCATTTAAAATCCAACACACCCTATGGAATACATGACCTTAATCTTCCAAACACTAACTTTTAAATGGAGTCGCCCATGCATGTAATCCCATTTGTAATTCCACACTCCCTGTCAGGAAGATTAATGTAATGTCATCCATAGGGGGTGAATGGATTTCAAATAGAATAGCCCAATGTAGCATATGAGACCTGTCACCACAAAATTTGCCAGTGTGCATTAGCAGATATGGTCCAATGAACATGCCAACAATCAATAGAAAACAAAGGAATTTTCAAGTTTCAATTTGATTTTGACCAGGAAAACATTGAGAAATTATGACATGTTGCATATCATTTTAAAGCTTGTTTTCTGAGCATTCTGAATCTGGACAAACCTCAAAATTGAATTTTCCGACTTAACTCTCATTTTGTGATGACAGGTCTCATATCATCTCAGTACTGTTGAATGAAAGTGTTGCTGCTAGACATCCATCGCACTACCTCAATGCAATACAAAAATTGACTCAAAAACTATAGATGGGGTGACATGTGACGTCATGCCGGGCATTTTGGTCAGCAGTTGCCATTGGTGTGTGCGCGCATCCTGTTTTGTTTAGGACCCATTCTTTCGAAAAACTCGCGCCAAAGCATTATAAAGGGCAATAAGGCATAGTGGACAGTGCTGTGATCTTATGCTGGTCCCTCAAGCATGTATCGACAGTCCAGTCTCTTGGACTGTTGCTTTTGTTGATAAACATTGCTGTCACCCCATCTATATACCCTACTCTTATTTTAACTGTAATGGGCTATTCCTGAAAATATCCACACCACCCCTATGGAAGAGGGGCTTGGCATTCCGATCGCTTTCACCTTTTAAGGTCTGTGGAATTCCGGAACACCTGGACATAAATGGCTCGGAATTTCAGAACATCTCTGGCTTATTTGCCAGAAAAGGTTCAGAATTCCAGACTTTTTTGCGTAATACATGCATAGAGAAATTTCGGAATTCTGTCAACTTTTTATCTAAAAGATGGTTTGGAATTCTAAATATTTTGCGATCACAGTTCAAGAACGCCAGACATTGCTTCCTCTATTCGGGGGTTGTGGATATTATCTGGAATAGCACAATTAAAACAAGCTAAAATAGTAAATCTAACTTTTGTTTACCCATTATGGTTAGTATTACATTTAGTTATCTGACACCATTTCTATTACAATATTAGGTCCCAGAACATGTTGTTCTATCTCTATTTTTAGCCATAAAGTAATTATAATTATTATTGCAATGATCATCAGCTGCTATTCCAATTAATACCAGGTGCTGATATCCTTAAAAAGGTTACATTTAATTATTGTTTTTAAAACTGACATTGAATTACTGTAAAATTGGTAATTTTTGCGCGATTAATTTTGCGAGATTTGTTGATTTTCAGCTGTTTTGCATGTTTTTAAATAAGCGATTTGTAGTTTCATCACATATAGATGAGGTGACTGTTGTTTACATCAGTAGTGTTTACAAATTGATTAGCGCCTGGTCTAAAGACATGCTAGAGGTACTAGTCCATGACTACTGCATACATTACTATATGAACGCAAAACACACATCACTGAGCGCCAATTTTAAAAGCACATGCCCTTATGGTGCGCACGCAAACCGCCGGGCAACCAGATTTAGTACCTGGTCTCTCATTGTGCTTAGGGATGCATACCATGACTACTGCACTATTACACCATAAGCATGGTAAGTAATGATCAATCAAGTGTGAATTAAAGCACCGTTCCCTGTAGGTGCGTACGCAAACCGCCGGGCACTACGTCACCGGTCACACCATCTATACGCAAAAGAAATATATTTGTGTGTTATTATTTTTGTGGTAGCTGGTTCGATCGTGAAAAGAAATGTAGCCGAACATTTCCACTTTTACAGTACATCAATGTAAATTTCATTTCAAATTCTGACATTATACTACTATTACAATGTGCTTTATTTAAAAATTAACATACTACAACTTATAATTAAGGGCCTTAATATTTCCAGCATTGATGACAGTAATCGCTCATTAACTTTACCATCTGCTATACCTCACACAAATTGAAAAATACCATGCCCAAAACAGAGATTTTAATGCAGTTATTGTTGTTCAGTTTGTTTGAGTGCACTGTTTTTCAAACGTAACCTCTTTTGGTGACATTCAACAAGTTCTGCATTTAAATTTGTCCGTTTTGATTGGTAATTATCATTTGGTGATTTTATACAGCACCGAATAATTCCATAAGGCGATTAAAAATGAAACCCTGTTCTACGGGCAAACGGACCTCTCAGGTTGGATCGGTCGATCAGGCTTTTTCCCCCGAGAATGACTTAAATTTTGTTGTCGTAAATCTGTAAAAATGTCCCCGTAATTTGACATGCACAATAAATTATTTAGGTCAGCATTCGTTTGCAAGTGAAGGTTTGTTTCCACCGATTCCTAAAAAATGGGGTTGGTCGGGCCTGTAGAACAGGTTTTGTTTTTTCTGTCACCTAATATACCATTACCTACATTAATGTTGACAATATCGAAGTTCACTATCATGATCACTTTTATCTAACTAAAACTGCTGATAAATCCCAGTGATAAATATATTATTAAAAGTTACAAAATATAGACATTGTTTTCAATCCATAGTACTCTCTATCAATATATTAAACATGAATAGCCTCTGGTTAGAAACATGCAGTGGCGTAGCTAGGATTTTTTTCAGGGGGGGGGGGCAAGATTTCAAAAAAATGCGTAAAAGGTTGACCCAATTTTTTTTCTAGTCACTTACCTCGTGAATTTCATGTAAGGGGGGGGGGGTTAAGGTCAAAAAAATGTGCACAGTCCAAAAAAAAAAAATCGCACAGTAAATGTACTAAATGTACAATTTTGCCTTCTATTTGGCTAATAACCTCGGTCTTTTTTCTCAATTTTTTCTAACCCCTTTTTTTTTAGGGGGGTGGGGGGCGGGGGCCTAAATTGGGTTTTTTCGTCAGGGGCGGCATTTGCCCCCCTGCCCCCCTGAGTTACGCCACTGGATACATGTACAATATAATAACAACCAAATATTATAACGATACAGTGATATGATGCTTTGTAAGCTATTTCAACAGACTTCTATATACATGTATGATAAATATTAAGTAAATTGTACACATGGTTGGATGATAAATTTGATATATTTGGTGTCATTTTAAAGCATAGAAAATGCTCTATGAGCACACATAATAAACTCAATATTGACTTCACTTGCAAAGTCCTCCTTTTGATGTGATGCATCTCATTTCATTTCACTGTTCTACACATATTCAAGTGCTTTTTTGTATTAGATACCCTGTTTACCAAAATTGATCAAGCAATATATAAGTCCAAATAAAACCAAAGCAATGCTTTGAAGAAATCTGTATGTGATGTGGTCCATGAAGATTCATCAAATAGGGCAGTACATTATTTGGCCAATGATGCATGTATTTTAAGTATATAAGGACATTTTTTGTAAATAAAATGTACATGTAGAGCTGGATTATATGTATATCTCTTTTCTCTGTGTTTCAACAAGACTAGTGAAAACATTTAATATTTCATTTCATACTTCTTCAGCTCAGCAAGCACTATTTTTTATCGTAACCTAACGGGGGATAGTAATACAATGTATGTGTAAGGTTTAGGTTTATTAAAGGTTAGAATTATTGTTAGGGTTAAATTTAGGGGTCCCTCATTAGGTTACGGAAAAAACACCTATTTGACAGATTTCCCTTTAGACAGTTGCCTCTTTGGGAATATTAGGAAAACAGGAGAGAGTATCTGACAATTGGTGGCTGCGCATCAACCTAGTTCCAAATATGGTTAAATTACCCAGATGTGCTTGTCTCTGGGACAAACTTTCTATTTGTGATGCGCCAAAGCGCTTACAAAGATACAAAATAGCATACAAATAATAATTATAAACATTATAATATAAGTATCTTTATGAGTTTGTCCAATGCAGTATCCTATAGTATAAAATTCAGTATAAATAATGCATAAAAAGTTATGATTTCAGGCCATAACCAGGGGGACCCCCCCCCCCCCCCCAACCAAGTTTTTAAAAAAGAAAAAAGTCTCATAACTGTGCGACCTGGGCTATACATGGTTTAGTAACATCATTTAGGTAAAAGTGTAAAAATGGTGCCCCAAATGGCTTGAATTGGGCCTTGATTGTAAACATATTTCCAACTGCCACCCTGTGTTGCACATCGCGACGTGTGGCACTTTCACGCTCATGTACCTTTTTTTAAAGTTTGCCCTCCCAAAATGATTCCTGTTAAAATGGGCCTGTCCGCTTTCAATACAATTATGTACCAGACAGCTAGTACACAATGCACAAGTATATCAACTGTAGAATATCTGCTGTCTTGTTTTATTCGGAATAGGAAACCTGTTTAACTCTGTGAGCACTACCTGCCTTTCTATTGTTTAGGCCTATAACCTACAATCAAGGAAAATAATAGTTGGCACACTTGATACAATTTAATACAACTATCCCTGTGCTCACAACAGAGAACCGACTTGGGACATAGCACTCTTTAATAGCACGCAGAGGTCTCCCCCTCTCTCTCATCCTTCCCCACCCCCCATCAACCAATGTTGAGAGAGCTGCCAAAGCTTCTGATGACATGTGGCTCGGATCAACATTGCCTCGGGGGAGAGGGGCACTTTTTTCCTTAATTGGGACAAAGTGTGCCAACCTTTTTTCCCTTGATTGTAGGTATATTAAACAATGCACTAAGGCTAGGGGAAAAACACCCTGTTTTATGGGCTCGACCAACCCACCTTTTGCAAGATTTTTCTTTTTTAAGATAATTTTTTTCTCAAATCATGTAAAATAAGCCGTTTGCCGAAAATCTGCCAACATTTGTTTTCACACATTTTAAAAAGAAAATCCTGATTTGTTCAGATTTTGGTGACATTTTAGGTACAAAAATGAAAAATAAAAAACCGCCCGACCGAACTGACCCTACTTGATAGGTCTGTCCGCCTGTAAAACAGGGTGGTGTTTTTTCGTCACCTTAAGGGGTAATTTACATTATAGTGTCTATTGGAATAAACTGTGCAAGCACAAAATTAACAAATCTCACGCTATCCTTATTGTTTGTCGATGAAAAAACCTACTCTATACAGTATCAAAAGTTCACTGCCTCACAAAACACATGTGTTTTTGTGTTATCGTCTAAACAATAAATAGCAATACAAAACAATATATACATATTAATATTAATGAATATAAATAAAAAGGAATGCATTATTCGATGGTAATTATTAATCTGAATACAATAGGCATGACAAATGTCCCCAATTCCATGCCTTATCTATGGTGAGTGGACTCGAGAAATTCTATGATTTGGACTCTGCCATTCTCGACTCTCGAGGAAACAACAGTATTTGCTACTCGGTTCATACCCTCCTCATTCAATACAACCTTGTTAATGACCTCCAAATTAGTATAAAACATGTAGGGTAAAGTCGCCAGTTTTCGGTCAGCGCCTATTTTCGGTCACTTTCGCCAAAATCAAGTAATTGCATTGGTCGTCGCCATTTTAAAGCAATACCGGGCATCAACTACGCGGCGTTTTCTAACCATCAGTTTATAAACGACGAGGTCATTTTCAATACACGATTTGGGCAAAGTGACCGAAAATAGGCGCTGGCCGAAAACGGGCGAATTTACCCCACTTGAAATGTTAAGATTAATTGAAGAATAATACATACCAGTACATTTTTAGCCAAAAGCTATTTCTTAAATAGAGTTAAGTGTTCCCTACAAAATGGCTGCTCACCCAAAACACATGATCACTCTACTATCCAATTATCCTTAATTTCTCAGAAATTGTCCTTATAAATCAATTCGGCTATGAAACTGAGAATATTGTTGAAGGAAAAAGGGTGTGCTTGAACAAGTCAATGTAACTAAAAGGATGGCCATTGGCATGCCTGAAATCACACACACACAAGAAAAATCTTTGGTATATATTTTGAATAAATTAGTTTACAATACAATTCACCTACTATCAAGGTGTTTCTATCAAGAGAAATTACATTTTCACACATTTGGACTACATTTGAAAAGAAATACATCTTCTGGGTTGACATCAAATGCCTCAGTAATTTATACCCATAAAAGATGGTATATTTGTTATATTCTTTTCAATATAGTTCTTTACATAACAAGACAATTAACCCACTACCAAGTAGTTCTATTGAGAGAAAGTAAAGTTTTCACACATTTGGAATACATTAGAAATAAAATCTTCTCAGTTGAAATCAAATGCCTCAGTAATTCATACCCATACAATATGGCATATTTGTTACATTCTTTTCAGTTCTTTACATAACGATACAATTGACCCACTGCCAAGTAGTTCAATTGAGAGCAAGTAAATTTTCCTACATTTCGAATACATTAGAAAAAAAAATCTTTTGAGATGAAATCAAATGCCTCAGTAATTCATACCCATACAATATGGCATATTTGTTACATTCTTTTAGTTCGTTACATAACAATACAATTAACCCACTGCCAAGTAGTTCAATTGAGAGCAAGTAAAGTTTTCTCACATTTGGAATACATTAGAAGAAGAAAAAAATCTTTTGAGATGAAATCAAATGCCTCAGTAATTCATACAATATGGCATATTTGTTACATTCTTTTAGTTCGTTACATAACAATACAATTGACCCACTGCCAAGTAGTTTAATTGAGAGCAAGTAAATTTTCCTACATTTCGAATACATTAGAAGAAAAAAAATCTTTTGAGATGAAATCAAATGCCTCAGTAATTCATACCCATACAATATGGCATATTTGTTACATTCTTTTCCATAGTTCTTTACATAACAATACAATTCAACACTAACAAGTAATTCTATGGAGAGAAAGTAAAATTTTCTCACATTTGGAATACATTAGAAACAAATACTGTAAAAGTGGAAATGTTCGCGATTTTCGCACTAAAATCAGCAAGCGCGAAAATAAAAACGCGCGAATATATTCATTTTATATGTAGGTCTATGTACAGAAGCTCAAAATTGAGAAAATAAAAACAAGCAAAATTGTTCAAAATGTGCGAAGCCCGAAAATTTCTATGCGCGAAAATGTCCACTTTTACAGTATATCTTCTGAGTTGACATCAAATGCCTCAGTAATTCATAACCATACAATATGTGATGCGATCTGTGAAAACCCGTCGGATGTCGCAAAATGTGAACTAGGGATTATGGGTAAAATTAAAATTTAAAAAAAAAAAAAATGTTTTTCTTTTTTTTAGATTTGTTTAAAGAAAATTAGTTTTCAATACTTTGTGACATCATTTTACATGAAATTTCACCTTCAAAAACTTAATTAAGTCACTTTTATTATTAACCTTATAATGTTATTATATTGAATTATATATATCTTTTTGGCCTGTTTAAATGATTTCTTGTTTTGTAGCTTTTGATGACATCACAATCATCATTCACTCATAACTTCTTTTGTAGTAATCGTAGAAAAATGATCTAAACAGTTCTGTAATCAGCACAGTTTTAGCTTTCTTATGATATAAATATCTCCAATATGAAAAATGCCACCATGTGGCAGGTTTTCACAGATCGCATCACATATGGCATATTTGTTATATTCTTTTTCATATACTGTAAAACCACTTAATTTTGCGAGGGATGTGAATTCGCAAAATTAAATACCCATGAAACTGACAATTTTGCTTTGAAAGTAGCAGTAACATTTCCAGATTCGCAAAATAAAATGCCCGCTAAAATAGCAGTCATTTTAAATTCGCGAAATAAAGTATCAACAAAATTATTATTTCTTACAGTAGTTCTTTACACCAGTTACAATACAATAAACCCACTACTAAGTAGTTCTATTGAAAGAAAGTAAAGTGTTCACACATTTGGAATATATTAGAAAGAGATACAGCTTCTGAGTTGATATCAAATGCCTCAGAAATTCATACCCATCAAATATGGTATTTGGTATATTCTTTTCAATATATTATGCTTTACAAAAATACAATTCACTAACAACCAAGTTGATCTATTGAGTGAATGTAACATTATCACATGTGTGTACAATCGCGGCAAAAAGGGCGCAGTTGTTGGTTTGAAGAATGCATTTTGAGATATTGATGTATTTAGACAAGGAAAAACAAAGAAAATAAAGCAAATTTTACAATCATTTTTCTACAAAAAATCAGACAGCTGTGTCCAATCTTGACTACAAAGGTGTCATTTTGAAGCATTTAAAAAGGTCCTTTAGCTGTCTCAACTTTTTCTCTGGGAGACAACTGCCCCTTTTGCTGTGACAGTACACATAGGATTACATTTAAAAAATAGATACATCTGAGTTGACATTGATCAACTCAGCTAGTATCAACATAATCTTTCAGGTCTGTATACTCGTCACACACTCTGCAGAGGGGGTGGGTTACTAAGTTTGAGCGGATGTGCTACATGCTCTGGATTAACTTTCTTGAAGTGACACCCATTGAAGACCCACATTTCCAAAAATAATGTGCCCATGGGAACACCATTTTTTACTAAAAATACAAATTATGAACATTTGTTATTAAATTATTCTTCATTTTTTAAAACTCTTTGACAATATAGCATTCAGAAATAGGATTTTTTTTTGGGGGGGGGGGGTATGTAAGCTAGATTTTGAAAGACAGACCAATATTACTTCCAACTTTTGAAATCTTTGCTGACAGTAACTGGTATATTTTGATACAACTTAATCATGATCCTTTATGTGAAGCACACCGATTATAAGTAAATATATCTTTGATACATTATTACACAATAAGTAAGTACACTGCTTTCATTGCTTATAAATACATTTTTTAAAGTTCCTGACAAGGTGCTTTTGTGCTATTGTGTTAAAAAATTAATAGGCTCATATGAAATTTGAAATATTACAAGTTACTGGCACACAATCTAACGTTCATAGAAATTGAGTAGATAATTCTGAAGTAAGGCAATAAAAAACCCTCCTTACAACTGTGAATTAATACAGAGAGGTGTATGCGCACATGAATGGCCAAAAATCGCGCACATACGCTTGGATTACTGTTACCTGTGGAGAAATAAAGCATATTTCTTGCCAATTTGGAACTCATTGAACTATTTAGGCCTATAAGTCTCCAAACACATATCATTGCAAGAGTAATTTCCAGGCTGATGTAACCCCGGATGTAACACACTGTGCAAATAATCTAATATTGATAATATAATTTACTGCAAAATCTCATTTCATCACCTCTTGGTACAAAAAGAAATTCTCTATTCAATTTTGATGAACGATGTGGTTTTTTTAAACGCCTTTTCACACCGAGCAGACCAAAAATCTTTGAAAAGTTGATCATAACTCAGCAGGTTAAAACCTGGAACAAATCCAATCCATCATGAGTCATTGTATTCACACAAAGATGTGGGCATTTTAGATCTTTTTGGGGATTGATCATTGGTACTGTTATTGACTTTACCAATAAATTTATCAACCAAAGATCAATCACCAAGTTAGTGTGAAAGGGCGTATAGGTGACCCCGGAATGACGTCCATGTCGTTGACAACAAACACAGCTCAGGTGAAAAATTGCAGATTGTACCATCGCAAAAATCGGCCAAAACGCAGATCGACCTTTTTCAATCGCCCAAAATATTTGCCTAAGGGTTTCCTCTACATGCTCATCTAATTATCTTTACACAAAATGCGGTTTTTCACATATTTTTTAAGGTGTAATGTCCAAGAATCGGCCAATTTATTTGTGTGTTTCACGATTTTTACAAATGTAAACAAAAGTCACTTACATTACTTGATGTGATCACTTGGATTGATCTACTGTATTGTTGAGTAGAGCGTATAAACTAATTTATTGCTTTGTTGTCAATGGCAAAAGGGGTCCCGGGTTACCTATATAATAAGGAACTGGTCAGGAACTTGTTGATTTATGAGTATTATTATGAAATTTTCTCAATTTCCTCGCAAACTGCGTAAGCAGTCCCTAGCATGCATCTTAGTACAATGCGTAGCCCTTTTGTATCAAATGTTAAGTACTAACTACTATATATTTCCGATCCAAAAAATCCCCCCCCCCCCCCCCCTGCCATCATACATGTAACATATATTCATTGTAGTATGGGACAAAGTTGATGGCTGTCTGCTTATATTTTTGTAAATGGATTATCCTTCTTTTGTATGTCTATGGTCTATTTGTCCATCACGAGACAGTGATGTAACTGCGTATTCTTCTAATAGCAGCACATAACGCGCGTGCCTACTCGAGGCGCTGGTGTATACACACGAGCGTTGAAAGACGGAAGATACATACGCGTGCGTAAAAGCTGCGCCTCACAATTACGTCACTGTCCAGAGGAAGCCAAATAGAGTATAGTGACATTCTTAATCACCCTCGACTGCAATGATTGAATCAACATAATTTGGCAGATCTTTTCAGTGATCAATTTTTTAAAAAAGTTGAGACTTCTGCGCACCATGCTTGACCGATTGTGTTTGATGATTTGGAATGCTAATGGATCCACACACAAAGTTGCTGATAAACCATTTACAAAATGATGGATAAATATAGCTATATTTTTAGGTGATAAAATGCAATAATGTTGAGGGGGGATTTTTTTTCCTGGGAGTATACATTTTGTATGTAAAGGAACCTCATCGGTCAATATAAAATATCCTCCTTGCATATAATTCAAGTTGGTGGTGAAAGTCCTTGGGATTGTCCATATAGCAGGCATGTCCGGCATCAGATAATATGTGCGTCTCATAGTTTCTTAGGTTCTCTAGATTTTTCTTGGCTTGTGCTCCTATATTTTTGTCATTTTCACCATATAGGATCATTGTGTGGACCTGTGGGAGATAATAAAAATATATAATAAAAATGTATGTCACAAACAGTACTAAATACAACTGTAGCCTGACCGAGACAATAATCAAAACACACATATTATGAAAGTTATTGGTAAGTTATTATCATGAGTAATGACCAATGTTGTCACTCAATCTAGAGTCCCAAGTCAAGTCGCAAACAGATGTGACTCGAGTCGGGTCAAGTCTTTTTCAAAATACCTCACATCAAGTGAAGTCAAGTAAATCCAATAGGTCAAGTGAAGTCAAGCCAAGGCACTGGTTGGCTCAAGTCATATTGAACATTAAATTATCAGCTTCATGTACTGATATTATATATACCTGTGAAGATATGTTCAGGTTAATTTTGAAATTACACAGTAGTTGAAGCATAATATTAATTTTGGCAGTTAAAAATGTATTTAGACTCAACTTACTCGAGTAAGTTTAGCACATTACTTGAGTCGAGTCTTTTAGAAAAGTGACTCGAGTTAAGTCAAGTCTTTTGAAAATGTGACTCGAGTCAATTCAATTCTTTTGAAAATGTGACTCGAGTCAAGTCAAATCTTTTGAAAAGTATGAACACCGAGTCACAAGACAATTCAAGTGATTTCTCTCAGTCTCATCAGTGACTCAAGTCAAGTCATGTCATCAAAAGTGGTGACAATTATTCAAGTCACGTCATTGACCCGAGTTGACTCACAATATTCTGGTAATGACCCATACTTTCACATGTCCAAAAGCTGCTATCAGATTGCTGATGGCTCAGTGATTCAGCCCATCAGACAGAAATAACATTGATGTCCTCGATGGTAAAGTTGTCAAATGTTCAAGATGGTACCTATAAACATTATTGACGATGTATGTTTGTAAATTAGATTACATTTTCAGATTTGTACTGGATTGGAAGTTTGTAATAAGCTATTGAAATTAGTACCAGCGATCCCTTTGGAAAGAACGGAAAATGAGCACTCCATACCTGGGGACACATGATCATGCAATTGTTCCTCCTTCGGTTCATATAGACCAATGCAAATATCAAATTACTTCCTTGATTAACCTTAACCCTACAACACCACACGGCAACAACACGACCAGCCTGTGCAAGGCGTGCAAGTTGTTGGGCTATTAAATGGACCCAGGCTATACAGGAGGCAAAATATACTGAGCCGAGTAGCCTTGACAGCCGTGGTGTAGTGGAATGGAGATGGGCTTTAGTGCTGGAGGTCCGTGGTTCAAATCCGGGGGAGGGGGGAGGGGGAGGGGGGAGAGGGGGGAGGGGGAGGGGTGACCTTTCAGGTGAATTTTCTCCGTCAAAAAAAGATCTGTTGCCGTGTGGTGTTATAGAGTTAGGGTTAAAAGAAGATCTGGTTGTTTGCCAAAAAGTGTCATGTATTCTTGTTGGGGCAAACATTTTGTACTGGTTAGAATTGTCCATACAAACAAGTTAGAATTGTCCATACAGAGAAGTTAGAATTGTCCATACAGACAAGTTAGAATTGTCCAGACAGACAAGTTAGAATTGTCCAGACAGACAAGTTAGAATTGTCCATACAGAGAAGTTAGAATTGTCCATACAGACAAGTTAGAATTGTCCAGACAGACAAGTTAGAATTGTCCATACAGAGAAGTTAGAATTGTCCATACAGACAAGTTAGAATTGTCCATACAGACAAGTTAGAATTGTCCATACAGACAAGTTAGAATTGTCCAGACAGACAAGTTAGAATTGTCCATACAGAGAAGTTAGAATTGTCCATACAGACAAGTTAGAATTGTCCATACAGACAAGTTAGAATTGTCCATACAGAGAAGTTAGAATTGTCCATACAGACAAGTTAGAATTGTCCATACAGACAAGTTAGAATTGTCCATACAGACAAGTTAGAATTGTCCATACCGACAAGTTAGAATTGTCCATACAGACAAGTTAGAATTGTCCAAACAGACAAGTTTGAATTGTCCAGACAGACAAGTTAGAATTGTCCATACAGAGAAGTTAGAATTGTCCATACAGACAAGTTAGAATTGTCCATACAGACAAGTTAGAATTGTCCATACAGACAAGTTAGAATTGTCCATACAGACAAGTTAGAATTGTCCATACAGACAAGTTAGAATTGTCCATACAGACAAGTTAGAATTGTCATACAGAGAAGTTAGAATTGTCCATACAGACAAGTTAGAATTGTCCATACAAACAAGTTAGAATTGTCCATACAGACAAGTTAGAATTGTCCATACAGACAAGTTAGAATTGTCCATACAGACAAGTTAGAATTGTCCATACAGAGAAGTTAGAATTGTCCATACAGACAAGTTAGAATTGTCCATACAGACAAGTTAGAATTGTCCATACAGACAAGTTAGAATTGTCCATACAGACTATTTTTTAATATGATAAATACATTTAGGTCAGGACATTATTTTGAAAATCAATTTGTTTTCTTTAACAAAAAGTTTTGGTTTAAATACCTAACGATACTGTATTTTAAATACATGCTATATAAGAATATCCATGTTTTGGGTCAGTAAACAATTTCTCATATCCTGTTCCAAAAATGTCCATAGTTATAGTAAATCATTCATGCGCAACAGTGTATATCAAATGTTGATGTCATATGTGTAGGTGCGGTATCACCTACTGGGTTTATGAACGGGTTTTTCCATTATATTATGTATAGACCACAAGGGACTTTGTTCTGTAATTTTGCATCACTTTGCAGTAGTTATTTGGCTTTTAAACCAGATTTGTTTAGGCTAAATTAACACAAACAGCATGTGTGGAACAATATAGCAAAGATGTAATGTAATTGAGTATTCAATCTGTAAACCATGAATTAGTCTGTGTTTCTACAACCCGACTTTCATAGAATACGGTTCAACTGAAATAGGTGTCATCGTAACATGTGGATATGGACGTAACACCAGAATCAGTTCAATACAATCTCAACACTGATTGTATAAAGTAACATTTACATCAAAGTCCTTGGGAAGACATCTTGTGGAAAGGTCATCATCAAACATATACCTTTTCTATCGAAATATGGTGGCCATGGATCTTCCTAGAACTATTTTTTGTTTCTTCATCATCATCTTAGATGCTTCTGCACAAGATGTTACTGTAGCTTTCACTAAGTCAATAAAAGGACAAGCGAGGGAAGGGAATACCGTACTCCTTCTGTGCAGTGTTTCCGGTAGCTTGTTAGACACCGATAAAGTATCAATCATCTTATTTACATCTGAAACTGATACTGTGACCAGGGCTTCTAATTTGAACCCATCTATGATTGAGAAGCCTGCAAATGTGCTTCAATCATGGATCCAACCTAATCTGACACTGTTTATTAACGGCGCTTTAAAAACCGATATTGGGAATTATATGTGCAGGGTGCAGAGAACATCTACCGAAGGCACAACAACTACTCTAGCTGAACAGACATTGAATCTGGAGGTGCTATATCTCCCAGACCAAGAGATCTACCCAGTATGTGGTTTTGAGCCTCCGAGAAGCAGTAGTGCATATACTAGTGGTGAGATGGTTACTTTTACTTGCAGTTCAAATCTCGGAAATCCACCAGTTGGGTTGACCTGGGTGAGAAGGGATGGACGCAGCTTACCTCAGCCACAGATAATGTTTACTGATGGCGGCATAGAAGTGGCCATAACGATCACGGTGTCGTTAGCTGATGAAGGAATTCCATTTATTTGCCACAGTGTCAGTGACGCTTTTCCTAATATAGATAACACTTGTACTAATACTGTAACAAAAGTGACCATGGGACAACCACCGCGTCTAACGACGACCATTGAGACTTCAACAACCAGCAAAGGCACAACAAAATCGACAAATATGAATTCTATTCTTACAACGGCAAGCTCATCAATCATCACTCAGACATGGGATACACATCATAGCACTCAGAACTCCCACAGTGACTCTGATCATAACAATACTGATGTAGATGATAATGGCATGTCTGAAAGACAACTAAATATTGTAGTCATAACTGCAAGTATTGTCTGTATTATGTTATTAGCTATTACCATTATATCCTTATATTTCTTGGCTCGGGCTCATAGGTGCTGTACACCTGAATCTATTTCTAATCCAACAGAAAACACCCAAAGAGAATTGTCAGCCAACGCTCAAAATTCCAATTCTACGAACATATCAAATGCACAATGTAACACCGAGACATACACTGATTTGGAACTGGCTAGTGTTCATCGTTCCGAGTATGCAAGTCTAAAAACTAGCTATAACCAGCAAAAGCCAGATTCTCAAGGATCGCATCATGCATATGTGAATGTTAATCCTCAAAGTGATGAACCTACATATGAAGTTACTGTTACTAATAATACACAATGTGGTGAACCCACATATGAGATCACTATTAATGGAAGAGGAAATAGTGTACTATAGATCCCAACCATGCACCAAGTCTTTGACGGAATCCAAGTGCAATTAAAGTTCAGATAAGACATTATAGTCTACCGTGTAACTGCAGGGTCAGAAATTTGTGAAGAATCTGAGAATCCATTCTCGCAAAGATTTCCGCATGTTAAGTTGCGAGAATCCAAGTTGATTCTCGTAAATAATCCGTCAAACATACTATTTGAATGGAGGAGAATTTGCAAAATCCTTTGCAAGAATCTAAATGGATTCTCGCAACCTCCAACGAACTTCTGACCCTGAACTACCGCATGTCCGGGTCAAATTCATTCGGACTCTAAATGTGAAAAGATTGTGTCACCCACCCTTAAAATGGACTGGTATATCTTACCTGTATTGATTTGTATTCATCTTTTGTGAGACTCTCCGTATTCACTGGTGACACAGCAACAAATGCTTCAAACACCTCGGGTCCGGATCTCAACAGAGGTATGGAATATTCCCCGCTCATAGATGGGCTCACAATCATAGCCGAGTCTATCTTGAGGAAACGCAGTAGATCCATCATGAAATCCACTTTGTCTCGTATTTTGTGCGGGAAAGTGTTGCCATAACCTGAAATGAAATCGGATCATGTATACTTTGATTATCTAACCTTATCTTGATTAGTCTTATCTTGATTAGTCTTATCTTGATTAGTCTTATCTTGATTAGTCTTATCTTGATTAGACTAACTTGCAGTGAAGTCAGAGCATATTCTAGTGATCGATGCAGTCCTGGATGTACGCCTATATGGCAGGATTTGTATTTTATTGTGTGGGTACTTGCGGCAGAACCCGGACATTCACCAATTTTTGGTTAGTGACCTCATAGCCACACATTACAATTGCTTGCCAAGTAATGTGGTGCGATCACCGACCATTGGAATACGCTCTGATCACATATAGTGTTTAGATGAATGAGGAATAGACATAATTGATGTTTCGTCCAATAACAGTTCATGGTGGGCTCTCTATTGGGAAGTTTCTTCTAGGGAATGTTTGGCATTTGATGTGAAATTTGGTTGCTTTGTAACAAATATGTAAAGAATAATAGAAATTTGACTTGCTTCCTAAGAATAAACATTTTCCCATCCCTGATGGTAACTATGGTAACCTTGAGTCTGACCGAGAACAGTGAATTTCTCATTGATCTACCATCATGCTGCTTTATTTTTATATGAAAATTCAATAATTGTTAATTAAAGTCAAAACCACTATTTTTTTATGATTTAGCACAGAGTTTGCATTACTTGCATACTGTTTGATACACAAAATAATCTCTGTCCCTTTGCTCATGCATTTAACCAGAGCAAAGCATATGATAAAGGAATGGTAGCTTTTACTTCACAGTCTATAATTGCTAAAAATAAAGTTTTTATCACTTTCAAGTACCAATTTGAAGTTGTTTTTATTGCCCTTTCCCCCCACTTGAGTTTACCTGGGAGATCCACAGCTACAGCTCTATATCCCAAACTAGCCAGGTAGTGTAATGTCCCAAGATCCAACCAGGTCTTTGAGGAAAAACTTGCTCCATGAAGAAAGAAAAATACACCATAAATCTGGTCCCCCAGACTAATGTCCACCACCTCCCGTCTGTACACACTCATGCCTCGGCTGTACACAATTCCTTCAGTTAATTTAAGAGCTGTGTTCTTTTTGGCAGTTGTGACCATTTCTTTCCAACTTGCCATGTTGATTTGTTGGTTGCGGGATGGCCCAAAGTAAGAGTAGAGGAGAAACACTATGAGTAGAGTTGCGACTACGTAGAATGTGCATCTGTACGTTGCCATTAACAACGGGGAGAGTACTGCAGCTGCAGGTCTGTGGACAATGTAAAATGTATTTTGTTTAGAAAGTGATAGGACAGAATCAAGAAAAACTAATTAGACACTTTGAGTATCGTACCTTAAACCAGGGTATGGGCAATTGCATGAAAATGATACGCAACCGAAAAATTTAAATTGCTCCCAGAGCTTTCCAACTCATATCGTAACAAGCACATTCAAAGGTTACACTGGGGGGGGGGGGGGGGGGGGGGGGGGGGGGGGGGGGGGGGGGGGAGGGAGATGCTATGACATTTGGCTATTGTTTACTGTAAACAAATCTACCTCTATATTACATGTAGAACTCACAGAGCGGTAACACATGTTACAGAACAACACTTTTTTTGGATATATTTTCTAAATAATTTGGTTTTAATTGATGCCATTCATAATTTCAAGGTGTGCTTTTTTTGTCAATTGCTCGGTAACATGTGTTACGCCTTGCCCATCAATAATTTACTTTATACTTTATTTTAAATTAAAAGAAATCTTGACTTTGACAATTGAACTAACATGAATATTGATGAATAACACTTGGAAAATGGAAGTTTTGGCTGATTATGATTTTTGAGTTACAATTTTTTGATGGCTCATTGTGAAGTGGTTTATGAATTTATCTAATTGTTTACTAATTTAACATGGGCCCTATTATTTAGGAAATATATTTTAAAAAGGGTTTTCCGGTAACGCATGTTACCGTTCTCTAAGTAAAAGAAGTCAATTTTTTTCGCAGTAAACAATAGCCAAATGTTGTAACATTTTGTTCATTTTCATCATGTGCTTGGAACAATATGAGGGTAACAATAAATCTCTGGGAGCAATTTTCAATTATATTGTGAAATATAAAGAAAATAATAGAAAAAACATGCTTCGTCAAATCATATCTTGTGAATTACAAAGTCTGATTACCTTCAACATGGTATCATTTCAAAGCTTAAAATGTGCTTTTTCAATTCCATTCCTTGCAGGTGGACACATTTGCCAGCTCTGGCAAATTTACCAGTGCAGTGCACTGGCAAATATGCCCGCTATAAGCTATAGTGGGCATATATTTCCAGTATTTACAGTAAATCTAAAATAGCGCTTCCACAAAAAAGTGGCATCTTCTATCCTTCACATATCAATAGCTTAACTTAAATACCTTAATATTTTGTGTCGCTTCAAAAAAATTCTTGGTTGCGTTTTACCAGAAAAATGATGAAATTTCAGTCATTTTGTGGCAAGTGGACATTTTGCCAGTATTTACAGTTAATCCAAAAGTATTGCTTCCCCACACAAAGTGGCATCTTCTATCCTTCATATATCGACAGCTGAACTCGATACCAAAATATTTTGTGTCGCTTCAAAACAATTCTTGGTTACGTTTTACTAGAAAAAAGATGCCATTTCAGTCATTTTTGGCAAAAACTATTTTTTGAAATTTCATTTTCAAGCTTCATTGAAAGTGCACTATTAAAGGTGTATGTTCCGATCACTTTTTGGGGGATATGATTTTTTTTTCACATCAAGATATTTTGATATCAGAAAATCCCCATATTTTTCTCATTATGTCTGTAAAATATTAGGGGCCAGAAATGTTCAATTTAGAAATTATAGCCTGAAATGTGGCGAATTACTGCCAAAGGTGGTTAACCACCAACCAGTTTGTGTAGTACTCAATGGGCATGTCTTGCGACCTTGTGTTTCTAAAAATAGAACCATGGGAGTTATGCAACTCAAACTTAGGAATGCAAAACTTTTAAGGATGACCATTCAAGTTGAACATCAAGTTGAAAATTGGGCCAGCAATCGGATCATCTACCTTTAACATTAACAAACAGGGAATCCTCTAACCATATCAATACTGATACTAATACCTAAATATTTTGTGAAACTTCGAAAAAATACTTTGTTTTAGTGGAAAATAAATTTAATTTCAGTCATTTTGCAAATCAATAATTTTTGATGTTTTGATTGAAATGATAATTGTTGGATACTGGCGTTGCAAAACTCACCTTGTTTAATGATGAGGATACCAAATACAATCTCATTCATCACATCTAGTCACAATTTTGACTGTTTGTTATATTAAAAATGGATAAGATGAATTGTTATTCAAAAATTAAATTGGATATATAAATAATTATTACTATTTAAATATTATTCAAGATGTTTAATTATAGAAGCACAAACAATTGAATTTATTCAATTCAATCCAAGACATAGGCCAAAAGAAATGGTTTGATTGTCCTCTTACAACCGACCTTAATTTTAAAACTGACAAAAAATTGTGTCTTTTTTTTTTATTACTAGTGCAAATGAATGCTGATTTTTCCGACCCTAATTTTTGAAATTCCAGCAAACAGTTTAGGTTTTTTTTCCAGAATTCTGCAATCCGGAAATACACTAACATATTTTGAAACTGTCATGAAGTGATTTAATATTCAAATATCCCCATTCGCATCTTATTTTAAAATGAATTAAAGAAATTGTTTTAATTTAATATGAAAAAAAATCTGACAGACCGACCCTAACTTTTGGAGGGGATCTATAATATTTTGTTGTTTTATTGGAAAATAGATCAACCGTCAGTAATGTTTGGCAAAAAAAAAAAAAACCACCCAAGCACACACCAATCCCCTCCCCTCCCATCCTACCCCACCATAAACCCACTCCACCTCCCCCACCCTAACAACCACCTCCCCACCCCACCCCACCAAAAACACCCATCCCATCACACCCTACCCTCCCCACGCCACCACAACCCCTTTACCATCACAATCCCCCACCCTTCCCCACCTCAAACCCATCCCATCCCCACCACAAACCCCCTCCCCTTCCCATCCTCACCATAAAACCCATCCCATCAGTGGTGTGCGCAGGATATTGTGAGTGGGGGGGGGCACCTGGCCATAAATGAAATTCCCCCGACTCAGATTCTTCTCAATTCCCCCGAAGTACCAAAAAATAGTTAAAGGTAGCCCCCATTTTTTACGAAGTACGTAGTTTCCCCCGACTGACAGTCGCCCCCCCCCCCCTTTGCGCACGCTACTGCTTCCCATCCCCAACACAAACCCTCCCCAATCACAAACACCCTCCCTACCCCACCTCACACCAAAAATCACATGGCATCGTTGCGCGACCCATCACTACAAAAACTTATTTTACAATTACAAACTGTTGCTTGATGCTGAATGGATGTCTCTGACACACCCCTTGTATTTCATTGGCCACAAGTTCTCATTTAGGCTAGCGGATCCCCCAGATATAGTGCTGGGAGATATTGTCGAGATTTAGACAATGAAATAATCCCACGGATGCCACCAATTGTTGCGACTAACTTTAGACAAAGTTATTGAAATAAAGAAGACACTCATACACATTCAATACAGTTGCATATTCTTATTAAATCATAAGCTCGAAGTGTGTACATTGTATGTCAAAAGCTACATACAGACTGAATAGTATGTACAGGCTTGAGGCTTATACAAATACTACATGGTTAGAGGGGAAATAGTGCAATCTATTTTCCCTCGGTACTGGCTACAGGCCTACCACCCCGAACCCGGAGGGTGAGGGGTGGTAGGCCTGTAGCCAGTACCGAGGGAAAATAGATTGCCCTATTGCCCCGATCATACCATGTAGTATTTGCTTTATTACACCTCACTGTGACTCTGGGGATGAGGTTGTAGGGAAGTAGCCAAAACTATCACACGGGAAATAGCTCAATTTCTTCAATAGCTCAATTTATTATCACTGTGGCCAGCTCAATTGACCAATGAAATTGCAGTATTTATGCCTATTATCTCATGAATATTTATGAGGTGTAATAAATACAGGCTATCATAGATGTGTAGTGGTCAAGTGCTACCACCAGAATGACTCTCCCTGGCAATTTATTGCCCTTTTATAGGTTTTGGTCCCACCCACAATTGTTACCCAAAGTCAATAAGCTACACTATCTCCACACAATCTGCCAGACATTTTTGCGGGCTGCACACAATCTGTGAGAGAGTTTGCGGGCTGCACACAATCTGTGAGAGAGTTTGCGGGCTGACTCTACACAATCTGTGACACATTTTGTGTAGAATAATAATGTGCATGAAACTGCGGGCTGGCTCTACACAATCTGTGAGAGATTTTGTGTAGTGACAGATTTTGTGTGTGAGGGATTTTGCGTAGATAAACAATGTGCAAGAATTTGCGGGCTGGCTCTACACAATGTGTGAGAGATTTTGTGTAGTGACAGAGTTTGTGTGTGAGGGATTTTGCGTAGATAAACAATGTGCAAGAATCTACGGGCCCCCTATAAAGAGTTGAAGTTGTTATTCTAAAATCTCTACAATATCATAATCAAGTCTCTCAGTCTCAAATCCACTCAAATCCAAAATAACGAAATGTTCAACAAGCATTATAATTTGCATAATTCAAACAGGAAATCAAACATAAACCTTACCTCAACAGGTGTTTACTCTATTGGAACAATTATTTTGGGTTTCAAACATGAAAAATAGTGAATTTATTATGCATTTTGTCTTGGTGGCCAAATATGGCTCCCAAATTAGTGGACAAATTTGTCCACCGGCAAGGAATGAGTCATACCAATAACTCAGATTTGACTTGGGCCTTCAACATGTCCATTTTGATGCGACGGGTCACATAATGTAATAACTATAGTCGGATTTATAATTGAACGAACACTTTGAAGCAGCGTACTGCATACATTGCGTGAAGCACGCATAGCCGTTACAAGCGTGATCATTTCGGGTGCGGTCATCTTTGTGCTGCGTGCGTGTTGTTCGTTCAATTATTAATTTGACGATAGTACTTAATAGTAGTTCTTGAACTTTGTAATGTGTATGTAACTTTTACTTAAAACTTTTGGTCTCCAAAATTTAAAAACGTGAGTGGGGAATAACAACGGAGGATTGTTCAGCAGGTGACTGAATTCTGAAATTTGATCCCTTTTTCCAAATAGCCCTCTCGTGATACATTATTTTACATATCTACCTAGTACAACAAATCATACTTAGTGATATTTGTCATCAGTTGGTATTATTCATCATAGGGTATTTTGGGCAATGTCTTGCTAGACGTCCCGTAACTGATGTGCGCATATGCTCATACCAATTAAATTGTGTTGTCGTAGTACACGGTTTATTCCGTACGGGACGTCTAGCAAGATATAGCCGTATTTTGCATGTTTCACTATCTGTCCCCATCCTAGGGAAGAAAAAAACCCAGAAAAAACCCACCAACGTATGCATGGGTTTCCTGTACTAATATCTACCTATCATGTATCCCCTATGTATTAGTCCGAGGTGGCTCAGACTCGTTCCGATACGATCAGTGATCTACTCTCCACGAGTGTGAGGAACGACAACACTACGCTACGTGAACGAGCTACTATCTGTTCAATATAAATGTTGAGACTACGCCAGAGTGCGGAGTCGGAGCTGTTGAATTCGGCATCTCGTGTCATGATCTGTCTAAAATTTACTAGTCTACAGTTCAAGTTACGGTTTTAATAATAGCATAGGTTTAAATTCAATGTTTACACTTACCAGTTATATATAACACAAGTTGAATACCCTGAACTGGTTCACAATGACTATTTGGTTATTAAAATGTGCCCATCGTAACTCTTTCCGTGTTAATCTTCCTCCGTTTTTGCCGTTTTTGTGGTTGGAAAATGGATTTCATCTGACCCTTGTATGACCTTTTTGAAGATTGTTTACGGTTGCCAGACTATTTTAATAACCAAAGTTGTTGGTTATTTAGTGAAATTAGTGTCCTTAAAATTGATTGAATTTAAAGAAGAAAAAACAGCGGCAATTTTAAATAGATACTCTATGATTTACCCGAGGAAAGATACACCAAATACCTCCATCAAATGTCACATGATCAAATGTAGACCAATTTTAAATCAAGTTCAATTGAACTAACATGGCAACACCGGCACTGCTCCTCTCTGGGAAAATCCCGGAACCGGAACCGGAAGATATCTTGATCCTTCTGCAGGTCGACGACGCGGTCCATTTGGTCTGCATATAAAATGTTTGTTTAGATTATACCTCTGCAAAAATATCTCCAATTGCTTTTTTATTTCTTTTTAAAGTTTTAGTAAGACTAGTAGTAGGTAGCTTCGAATCGTAATTAAAAGCTTTTGACATTGAATTGAATTTGTATTCAGAAAGTTCATTCAATACAACTACTTACAAGTAAGTTTTCAGAGACTACAGTCTTTACAGATTCAGAAGCTTATAAAATAGCCTAAATGGAGAAAATTGGATTACAATGTTGGGATCAGCAGAAACAAAAATGTGAAGCTAACAAAGACTTGTATGTCTGTGATGGTAAAGTAACAATTAACGGTCGCAGCATATTTCATCGTCAAATTGTCAATAACCAGCTCCCAGAGAGTGAAGTACGAGGCAATGTATTGTTTCTACATGCAGGATGCTACTCTTCATTGACATGGCTACAACATGGGTCAATGCATGTGATGGCTAAACATGGCTTTAAAACGGCTGCTATTGACATGCCAGGTAAACTAGTTTTTCATTTCCAATTTGCCGCAACTCTCAAAGGTTTTTACATGGTTTATACTAGGGCCAATGAAACTCAATCGTCAGTTTCCTGTAACATTCTTTCTGCTCATAATGAGGTTAAACTATTTCATTATCCACTATTCATTATATCAGTGACAGTTATACTTTGATTTCAAGTCCGGATTTCACGACATTAAACTGTACACGATAGTTGAATTCTGCACCTTCACATAATGCATGACCTTTCGTTCAAACAAGGCTGGATGTGTCAGTTATATTTCATGCACAAAACACAAACACATCAGGCTAGAAAACACTCGCTTCTCAATTTAGAATTGGTAGACCCATGCAACCAATATGGAAGAGATGGCGGAACTCCTGAAGAAAGTCAAGGTGGAGAGTGAGCAGCTTGGCCTACGTCTAAATGTCAGCAAGATCATGTCCATAGGCGCAGATGGTGTTGGAGAGCCTCTCATAATTGATGGTAATCAGGTGGAATTGGTCTCGAAATTCAACTTTCTTGGATCCCTAATCACCAAAGAGGGTGGTTGCAGCCAAGAGATTAGACACCGTTTAGCAATGGCTAGATCAGCAATGCATGATCAACCTAAGTAAGATCTGGGCTGACAGAGGAATAACCAGAGCAACAAAAACCAGGCTTGTCCAAGCCCTTGTATTTCCAATTGCCATGTATGCATGTGAGACGTGGACCCTAACCAAAGCTGACAAAAACAGAATAGCTGCTTTTGAGATGTGGTGTTGGACCAACACCACATCTCAACTGTTGGAGGAGTATGCTTCGTATCGTATGGACAATGAGAAGGACCAATGCCAGTATTATTGAAGAAATAGGGGTGTCTAAACGACTTCTTCATGCTATCAACACCCAAATGCTGAGCTACTTCGGCCATATCTCACGTCGCAAGGGAAATAACCTAGAGAAGATGATCATGCAAGGCATGATTGAAGGGAAGAGCAAGAGAGGCAGACCTCGTTCCCGGTGGATTGACCAAATAAAGTTGATTACTGGACACCCGCTCCGTGATTGTTACTCCTTTGCTGAAAATTGTTATTTGTGGCGTAGTATCTGTAAGGTCACGAGCTGTCAGTCATGACAGGACCGAACCAACCAAGACCCATGCATTTTTCTACTCGTTCAGAAAGGCAAAACTTCCAAAATCGATTGAAAGAGTGAAAAAAAAAGAATTCTTTTTAGATTTTGCAATGCAAATGGCCATTGATATGTGGGCGGGTGAAGGAAAACTATGAATGAATATTGGCCTCATAGAGCAGGTAAAAAGAAGGAAGGTGCACCAATTGTTTAGTTAAAGCCGAGTACTATATACCTCTATAGATACAATTACTTGGCATTTTCCAAATTCCATGTCAAGACAGTGAAAACCTGATCGAAAGTAGACGAAAGTTGACTGTAACTACTTGGATGTTTTTCATTCTCTGTTTTTAGGGTATGGTGAAACAGGTTGTGTCAAGATGGACACAGGTGATCCTGTAGACTTTATGAAGTCTCTTCTCCAAGTGCTTAATATACCTCATCCTATCATAATAAGCCCATCAAGAAGTGGTGACATATCCATACCTCTAATAATGGAATGTCCAGAATTAGTAAGAGGCTATGTGCCTGTGTCACCACACTCTACCGACAAATATGGTACAGACAGATATAGACAGAATCAGGTAAGTTCAGTAGAGATGTGCTGGCTCAGGGGAGGGGCACTTACTAAGTTTGAGTAAAGGGGATGTTGGTCAAATTCATCCTTTTTAAACATCCTATCACCCTTCCCAATCTCCTTACCTAATGCCCCAGTCATTATTATAAGCTGTCAATAACCCGTCACTGAATGACCTATGAAAAAAGCTGGACAAAATGTGGCATTCTCACTGAATGACCCTTTTGACACCCTATTTGTTGGCCTCACCAGCTAATAAATCACTGTCCAGTCCTCTTCATCACCTCCAAAGACTACCCCCTATGGGAGGGGGGCGGGGGGGGGGGGGGCTGAACATGATACACCTCTTTTGTGGGATATTTTACACAACATTGCTGTACAAACATATTCGGGCTAGGAAATAAATGTCTAGATGGCCAAGAATATGCTTTATCCCACCCATAAAATATTACCCCACCCTTAAAACACAACATACAACATTTACCATGCAGCATTCTGCTCATTCCACACTCCCTGGATCTTATCTCATTGCATTATCATAGCAGGTTATATGTAGGCTGACTACTAAATTAAGTTCTTCAACAAAAGGGTGCTTCGCTGGTGTTAGAAGTCTGTCTTTGATAAATTGGACCAAAAAAAGCCCCATGCATCAAAAAATGTATCATATATGTGTTACTTAACATTTTCTGTCCCATGACCAACTAATTAAAGCACCATTGGGGAAGCATAACTGACTAATTTGGGTTTTTATATACCAGTATGATTATTGCGTTTTATTTGGCTTTTGGTGTCAGATGTGGGAGAGTTGTACAAAATGAAACCATTGCACACCTCAATGAACGAAAATATGCATCATGCATATCAGACACTTGCCTCTTCTACTTAACTTGTGTTGCCCTTCATAAGAGTAAGTTAAAACTAGACCAAAGCTTGTTTTGCAATGTAATGAAACTTACCTTTATTACTAATTCTGACGAACTAGTATTCATGAGTACCCTATCCATGTTTATCATTGTTTTATAATTTACAGTCTATGTTTTTTCTTCTTTCTTTTTCAGACGCATACCTTGATTACATATGGTGAAAATGACACAGAGGCTGGATGTAAAGCTGTGGAAACCCTTAAGAACCTTCCAAACCATACAGCAAAAGAATTCCCTGGTGCCGGACATCACCCCTACATGGATGACCCTGCACAGTGGCATCAACTGCTCATTGATTTTATAGAGAATCTACCTCAATGATCAATGATATGCCTTGAATGACATTAATACCCAACAGCTGACCGGCCCAGGAGGGGGCTGGAGCCCTCACATTGAAAGTGCCTTGAATGACATTAATACCCAACAGCTGACCCAGGAGGGGGCTGGGGCAATCACATTGCAAGTGCCTTGAATGACATTAATACCCAACAGCTGACCCAGGAGGGGGCTGGGGCACTCACATTGAGAGTGCCTTGAATGACATTAATACCCAAGAGCTGACAGGCCCGTAAGAAGGGGGGGGGGGCGATGGTGGCGATCGCCCCCCTTTGAAAATCTTCCCCGGAAAATTTGTACACAGATGAAAAAAATTCGCGCGCTATGCGCGCATTTGTCTTCCCAAAATGCAATATTCTTTGCTACAAGCTTGTTTAGAGCCAAAATGTACCTCGATCGGGCAAAAAAAAGGTGCTACGCGCGCATATTTGACTAACAAAAATCTTCCGGTGATTTTTTGTTAGTGAATAATAATAATAATAATAATGATAAAAACATAGCCAAATCTTTCCTTTAATAGTTTGAGTTGTTTTCATTCTCCAAAATATTTCCTTTTCATCTCAATATTGCACTATATGTATATTATTAACCTCTCAGTAATTAACAAAACCCGTTCAAAAACTCATCCCTGCAGGGTTCCCTATGTGAACAATTGCATTGCAATCTATGAGCCTACATGAACTATACCCTTGGAGATGATATTGATTGTTAAAATGAATGCTAGCCTCAAAGGCTGCCGAAATACATGTAGTATTACATCTTACACGTGGCGGCCGGGTGTCTAAATTATATTTACTATTCGAATTTGAATTTGATCACAGAGTAACAATGTGAAAGTCAAAGGTCATTTGACTGAGGCCAAGTTGCACATATGCAAAAGGTGAAAAGGTCATACAGTACAATTCCATTTCCAATGTATGATGGAGGATAATAATTATTTTGCGTAAATATTTATTAGTGGCATTTTGACTAAGGTTCCCTTGTTTGACAAAGCTTAGAAAATGTACAGGTCTACAATTGGATGAAATTAGGTTTCAATTGCACATTTGTAATTATGTTAATGAGCTAATTTGCATATTTTGCTATATTAATAGTTTTAGCTCTAACTCTTGTATACAATGACATGATAAACTTCCAAGTAAGCTAGGATGGTTAAACATGGTCAGCTCTAACGCTGGTCCAAATTAGCTCTCATTTTCATTTGTGTAAATATGATAATTAGCTAATTTGCATATTTTGGCTCAATACTTGAATTGGCTGTAACTCCTTAATGAAAGGACTATCTCAATTAAATATAACTCTACAATGAATAGATTGACTAAACCTCTACAAAACTAGGATGGTTATACATGACTAGATCTATCATTGATCAATGTTAGGGCTGATTGGTATGGTTGTAATTATGCTAATGAGCTCATTTGCATATTTTAATCAATTCTTTGATTTGGCTCTGAATCTTGAAAACGTAGAGTGATAAACTTCCAAGTAGGCTAGTATGGTAGGACATGATCAGCTCCACCAATGGTCCAAGCTAGATCTCATTTTCATTTGTGTTAATATGATAATTAGCTCATTTGCATATTTTGGCTCAATACTTGAATTGGCTGTAACTCCTTAATGAAAGGACTATCTCAATTAAATATAACTCTTCAATGAATAAACTGACTTAACCTCTACAAAACCAGGATGGTTATACATGACTAGATCTATCATTGGTCAATGTAATGGCTGATTCGTATGGTTGTAATTATGCTAATAAGCTCATTTGCATATTTTGGTCAAATCTTTGATTTGGCTCTTAATCTTGAAAACAAAGAGTGATAAACTTTCAAGTAGGCTAGTATGGTAGGACATGATCAGCTCCACAAATGGTCCAAGCTAGATCTCATTTACATTTGTGTTAATATGATAATTAGCTCATTTGCATATTTTGGCTCAATACTTGAATTGGCTGTAACTCGATAATGCAAGGACTATCTCAATTAACTCAAGATTAACTGTAACTCTTCAATAAATACAATGATTTAACCTCTCATTATGTAGTATTCATGGATACACCCATGTGCCACATATGTGGTGCACCATGGTAACGGTATAGACATAAGTGTTGAAGTAGATAAGATAGAGAAACTGATTGAAACTCGGCTCAATGCGGCATTTAAAATTCGTAACTTAGTATCAGAGGTATGGAAATGTCAAGGAAAAAAGTGTACGGTGTTATTTTGACAAAATACAGTTTTGTATGGGAAAATACAGCTTTTGGGATTTAAAATACAGTTTTGTGAGTTTAGAAGTTGGCAGGTCTGCTATACAGGTAATAAATTGACTTTTAACTCTAAAGATATATATATCCTACATAAGAATATTAAATCATAAAGTTGTTGAGAAATTTATCTTCCTTAATTTGAAATATCACACGCTAGGATCGGTTGAATATTGAAGTGACAATCCGAAATGGAAGGTAAAGTCACAATTTCATTTTCACATTTCAACATGGGGGGTATGACAGGTAGCGCGTGTGTGGCGTATTGATCCATCGGAACAATATGGGTGACTGTCCATTGGACAGTGTCCAACCTGCGCATGCATCCCACAATTGCACTACCGGTAATCGATATGGTACCTGTTAGGTGGGTCCACGTGTAGAAAATGAAAATGTGAAAATGAAAATTGGACCCCAGCTTACATTTTGAAGTGTCACTTCCTTAATAATCATCCGATCCTAGCGTGCAATATTTCATATTAAAGAAGATGAATTTCTAAACAAATTTATAATTTAATATTTTTAGGTAGGATATAAGCCTATTTATTACCTGTATAGTTACTTTTTTTTTATGACTGTATATGCATGCCGTATGTACCAAATTATGTATTCAACAGGTGCTCTGTATAATATAATAACAAACTACGCACCTTTTAAATTTGTGTGCCTATACCCTAAAAGCCACCTCGCTTCAAAACCACATCATGGATTCAATTACGGGTATTATCATCTCTTTTGAAATGTGTAGAACTCTTCTTAATTTTGTACATTTTGTGATATGGGCAATTCCAAGCAAATGTCAACCAAATAGCCAAAATTTCAAATGTGCATCCAAAGTTTAATTCTATGCCTATAATGTAGGCAAGAGTCCAAAGTTCAGGAATTTTTAGTTTGTTTAGCGATACTATGTTTTTTGATGTATAAACTAGCTAATTAGCATAAATTTGCATATTTGCAGCTTACAAAATCAGTGAAAAGGCTTGTTTTTATTTATTCCATATCTTTTAGACACATAGGTATGATGTTTAAATAAATGTCAGGCACAATAGTAGTACTGATGGGAAAAGTTTTGATATAAATTTAATTTTGATCAACGGCCGATTAGCCTCGTTAATCCAGGTAATTAGTATGCATTGCATAATCTCATGTCATTCCGCAACGCAAAAGTACAATTTTTTAGGATAGCAAGAAAAAAAATGTACCCTATTTTCATTTAACTATTTTTTCTCTGCACACAATTGACATGCTTCACAATGATAAAAAAAAAAATGGAAAATTCTGTTAATAAATAGCGTTAACGAGCGTTGCGGAATGACATGTTGCGGAATGACGGTGCGGAATGACAAAGGTATTAATCCCTATATTTAGGCAATTTATTGAGCAAATTGTGATATTTTTGTGTACTTGGTATAAGATCATCCTTATTTATGATAATTCATTCAAATATGGACTCTAAACTTCTAAAAAAGTTTCAAAATTGATAAAAACTCATAATTTGCTGAATTAGGCAACTTTGATGTGCAAGCTATTGAATTCGGCAACTTTATCACAAAATCAGGGCTACTTTACCTGTAAATGATGATTTCAATGTGAAAATAGTTGGGTTACTTGTATTCACGAATTTGTAACGTATGAAATGCCACTGATTACTCTTTCTTTTATTTTTTATGCATATTAAAGCATAAAAACATGTTTTTTCTTTTCTCTATGGAGTTTTGCACACAAATTCACACTGTCATTCCGCAACGTCATTCCGCAACACCTACTTTTATTTTTTGATGACCTACTAGACATCCTAGCTGATGATTAAGTTTTATGAAAATGCTTTTGTCAGTTAGCTAACACTTCAAACCTTCTAAAAAGTAACTTCAATAATGATACACTCTAAAAAGTTCACAGAGTTTTCACTTTGTGTAAACATGTAAAAAAAACACCAATCGTCTGCGTCATTCCGCAACGCAAATTTGCATATGCAAATTAGGATACTTGGAAGCGCAGTCTAATTTTTTCCCTAGGTTTATTTTTTTAGTATCAATCGCTATTATCAAATAAAGTTGTAAAATGGGGAGTAACTACAAATCTCTGGGTTTTACACCCAAAAGAAAGTGGATTTTTGTGTGTAAATGTCATTCTGCAACGCGTGGAATTGCCCATATGTTGAAATTGTTTGGCTCAATAGAAACCCATGATGTGTTAATTCATCCTTCCAATGATTGGTAGCAGTCACTTCAGCCACTTGATTGAGGATATAGGGAGGTGTCAATCTCTATGTGCCAAAATCACACTATTTAAAGTCGCCAGTTTTCGGTCAGCGCCTATTTTCCGTCACTTCGCCTAAATCATCTAATGAAAAGGACCTCGTCGTTATAAACTGACAGCTAAAAAACCGCCGCATAGTTGATGCCGGTATTGCTTTTAAAATGGCGACGACCGATGCAATTACACGATTTTAGCCAACCAAAAATAGGCGCTGACCGAAAACAGGCAACTTTACCCTACGCTCATAACTTTTCCCAATATAGGCTGCTCAAAAAATGTTTGGAATATTTTTTCAAGTACAAGATTTTCAAATATTGCGGGATATGTCCATTAAGTGTTATATATCCATGTAACTGATGTGTTCATCTTTACAATGATATCCAATTTGAAGCAATCCCTTGTTCCAGTGCTCAGCCACATGCTTGAGAACATGGGGAGGTCGTAATCTGAAAGTGCCAAAATCAACACTATTTTGTGCTTAAAAATCAATAGACCATCACACTACACTGTAGTGGTCAATGTAACACCTCATTGAACAGACGACAAGATGTTCTTTTGAGCACGAAATAGTCCCGCAATATTTGAAAATCTTGTGCTTGAAAAAATATGCCAAACTTTTTTTGAGCAGTTTAATTCCACCTTAAAAATATCAAATTACAATTTATGGCAGCATGTAGACTGATATTGGGTTCGATCATGTTTTTTAAAGATTAATTTAGATACCTTTTTTAAACCATGGTTTTAAGCTCCATGGTGGAGGGAAGTAAACACCACGCTGACTGAAGGGATCATGATGATCTCGAAAGCTATAAGGAGCTTACAAACCAAGATTCAAAAAGGTATCTAAATTAATTTGTGACCACTTTATCCCTAACTCCCAGGGCGTGTTTTTGTGAATTACGGGTCAAATTTAAGGGGAAAATCAGTCTCCTCACGCACCGCGAATCGAACCCGGACCGCGTGCGTGCAAGTCTGATGTCTGACTGAGCTACACGGGGGAGGTTCCAAAAACTTTTTAAACCACTTGAACCACGCGCTGAGCGTGGCACGAGATTGATGGGGCCGCCACGCGGTACAAGATTGTAGCACTGTCGTGTTTTGTAATGTCCAGGAGGGTTAGGGTTAAGGATTAATTTCTCCTCTTCAATTTGCAATTACTGCTAAACAGAAAAGAATGAGAAACTGCAGTTTTCAATTTCATACTTGGGGTTTTGAACACCCAGGACAGTGCGACAGGTATGTGTATGCCATGGGGTGCTTTTAACAATTGAAGCATCCCCAATCCTCATTATACTTTCGACCAGTAGAGGTGTGGCTATTTAAAGGGGCACTAAGAGATAAAGGGTTCAACAAAAGAAAGTATACACTTTGTTTATGTCATTTTGAGTAACATTCAATTTTTGTTTTGACCAAACAGGCTAGATAGGCATTTAGATGAATCTTTTAGGCATCATTTGATTGATATCAAATTTGCCCCCTAACAACAAAGATGAACCATGATTAGCACCATTTAAAGAAAATTGGTCACTTTTCAAAAGTCACATTTTCAACGCACGCAAACCGCGAGAAAATGCTGTGCGTGGCACTTTAAATGGCCGGGAATGAAATGGATATTGATCACACAGTGGGGATGCGTTGGGCTGTGCCTGAGTGAGCGGGCTATTTAATTATGGACAGGTAACATGTGGTCTTTTCTTCCCGCGTAGTGTATTGAAAATGTGACTTTTGAAAAGTGACTAATTTTCTTCAAATGGTGCTAATCATGGTTTATCTTTGTTATTAGGGGGCAAATTTGGTATCAAATTATGCCTAAAAGATTCATCTAAATGCCTATCTAGCCTGTTTGGTCAAAACAAAAATTGAATGTTACTCAAAATGACATAAACAAAGTGTATACTTTCTTTTGTTGAA
Source organism: Ophiura sarsii (assembly GCA_035610835.1). Classification (NCBI taxonomy): domain Eukaryota; kingdom Metazoa; phylum Echinodermata; class Ophiuroidea; order Amphilepidida; family Ophiuridae; genus Ophiura; species Ophiura sarsii. The sequence continues at coordinate 57,254,872 of CM069445.1, read as the reverse complement.
CCCTTTATGTTGGAGGCTGCGCCCTCAATTATGATAAAAACTGGGATTAATTTATTTTTACAATTATATTTACATGTATGAACTTACAACTATAAGGATTAAGAAAAAATCAGCCCTCTTTGTACAGCAAAACGTTGATTCAAAAATGCTAAACTTACATAAGATCAGCATTTTACGTCAGACAGTGTCCCCCTGCAGCACGCGTGATAAATAATGCGAACCATATTTGTATAGAGGGCGTTTTTCAATAAATAGCGATGGTATTGTTTTAATCAAGTTTTGCTGTGTTTTTTGTAAGTAGAAACAACTATGGCATCTTGAATTCTGAAGCAAATTCAAAAAAAATGTCAACACCACTTTGTGTCCCTTTAATCAATAATCAGCCTTTTGCTACACAGAGGCTGTGTAGAAGAACCAACTTTCTTTGGTTTTTGACACATATATTCAGTTAATCTTCACATGCAATATCTCTAATTTCTCTCTTTTCCATTTTATCATTATTTTTATTTTATAGTTTTGGAGTAGGGATGTAGCTAGCCACATTTTAGTGCCGGCTAAAATCTCACACATTTATCTCCACGCCTGGCATTTTCAGCAATTTTGTGGTATTTTTGATGTACATTTACTCAATTTTTGAGTCTAAGTGCTGGTTAATTTGCCTACAAATTGCTGCGAGTGCCTCTTGTTTAGCCTCAGTGTAGCTACATCCCTGGATAAGCACATTTATTACCTGGCAAGTTACTTTGTTAGCGTTGTACAATAGTAGCCAAGGTATTCCGCAGGAGGTAAAACTTATTGAATGACTCTTATAAAGGGACACAAAGTAGTGTTGAAGATTTTCTTTAAAATTAATTTACTTCAGAATTCAAGAAGAACATTAAAAATTACCATTATTGTTGTTTCCACTCACAAAAACACAGCAAAACTTGACTAAAACAATACCATCGCTATTTATTGAACCTTTACTGAAAAACGCCCTCTATGTTAATATGGTTCACGTTATTTATCAAACTTGCTGCAGGGGACACTGTTTGACGTAAAATGCTGATCATGGCTCGATCAGCATTTTTAATCAACGTTTTGTTGTACAAAGAGGGCTGATTTTTCTTAATCCTTATAGTTGTAAGTTCATATATACATGTAATACAATTGTAAAAATATACCAATCCCAGTTTTTATCATAATTGAGAGCGCAGCCTCCAACACATCTCTTAGTGTCCCTTTAAGAGTATAGTGGTGTTTCAGTACTTCACAGGGAATACACCTAGCTCAAAACGTCCTGACCAGGGTCTTTAATGTTAATTGTTGGTTTGATATCATTATATAAAACAAATCAAGGGTTGTTGACAACCAGAAAGACATAACTCAAGAAAGGTTGTTCTGAGGTAAAATTATAGTAATAATATTGTGCGCTCCATCCAGCGTGTGTAGAAAATTAACAATGTTTAATTTCCAATAGGTGAATACTTTATGGTCCTTCGAATCTTTGGGTTACAAAGATTTCTGGGTGCCAATATCTCAAAATAGCCAAATAGATGATTTACCTCTTCCTGATTTTCAACCTTCAACCAAAAAAGAAGAATGCTTTTTGTTCATGTAATAAGTAAACTATCATTTTAACCTTGAGATATAGTTTTTACTCACGCTCTCGGATCGGGCATTCAATTTGTATACAACACTAGCCAAGTCGCAGGCGATAACACTTTGGGGCAACTGCCAAGTGTAATACACAAACATGAAAATGACGCTAGATTTTCCTTGTATCTGGACTAGTTTGTGCTCTGCATTCAATGTTTGCATCAGAACATAATCCAAGATAATAATGATCACATAACAATTACACAATGTTGTTATTCTTCAAGTTTTATTACACCATCATTAGTTCATGTTTACATTCAAATTGATAATGTTTTAACCAACATCTTATAATCGGATTTATAATTGAATAAATAAATTATTATTCACTGTAGAAATATGTTATATGGAATTAATAACCATGGTGAGATGTCCAAACAATTCACACAATATCTAATACCTATTTGAATCTACCGCCCTGCACTAGAAATTACATTGGCATTTGTACTTGTTCCAATGCAATGAGTGTACACACAGCTGGGTAACATTGAATGATAACAATATAAGAGAACAACATCAGCCATGGCTTGTACATTGTGATGCGTAAAAGCTGCTTCTAATGCTGGGCGGGAAATTTGAACATGTATCATCAGCCACAAGTTTTGTTTAGACGCATTGCTATGGTTACTAATCCTATTACAGTAATTATACTTCTATGGCGAATAGCATATCGCATGCAATGCATGAAGCATGCACAAACATATTGTTGTTTGCTCAATTTTTAATAAGATTAAAGTCAAAATGTTTAGCAAAAAATGAAGTGACAAAGATTATTGGATGACAAGCTGTAACATAATTTAGTTAATGCTCTACCATACCCATGGTGACCTTTGACACAGTCACCATGGTAAATTGTCTTTGTCCAAGTAAACATACAAATTGGTTTATTTTAATTTGAGAATAAAGAAAATAGTAAAAAGATTGCTAACAATGTATAATACTGATAATCAAGTGAATCTTTTCAGGAATCATGAAATATTGAATAAGGGTTATCTTTATTCATAAGATTAAAATTTGTGCTGAAAATTAGCTTTATTTCACAACATAATTTAAGGACTTCTTTCCAGTTGACACGGATCTTTTTACAACAAGAAATTGAAACATAAATCGGTGTATCAAGTATTTAGCTAGATTTAGACATTTTTTGTAATTAAAATATCATATTGATGTGCAATAAGTGTTCAGGCGAAAGCTTTTTTTTCTGTCAATATATACAAATCATATACATAACTCAATTGCATCAGTTTAATAAATATATAAATTGTAAAGCTATTTATACCTATTACGTTTGGTTGAAATATTCAATGATTTAGAGTTAATCCCGTCTGTCAGTGCATTCAAAAGACCATTCCTGGCACTTGTGCAACAATGTCGCATCCATACCTTGTGTCACCTCAAGTTGGGAGGTGACGTCAGGGCCCTAGGAGAGGGGGAGATACTCGATTTGGTTTTGTCGGGGTGTGCGGCTAGAGATCCGAAACCCCTACCCATTTCTAAGGGTGATTTTGGAAAATATGGTACCAATTTCTAAGGATTTTGCTTCATTATAGACCCAATTTTCCCAAATTTTCGGGGAAATTTGCTAAATTTTTGCGAAAATAGACCCAATTGTAAAAAGTGACCCCATTATTAGGGCTTTTCCAGCACTAAATCATACCCCATGTTAAGGGATTTTTTGCAAAAAAGCGACCCATTAGAGCGGCAGATCCCCGTGAACCGTATTAGGCGAGTACCCCCCCCCCCCCCCCCCGGGGTGTGTATTCTTGTAAAGCCATGATGATGATATCCATTTGACTTCAATGCGACACAGCTTTTGCATCCACACGATCAAAGAAAAATGTGGTGCGCCTATTACGCGCTGCTGCCACTTCTCAACTTGAGCTGATACCTACACTATATCAATGGAATACACACTGACGTCACTGTACTGATGATGTGCGTGTATATATATACACTGTTCAGTGTATGGCATCCCATGACCCTTAGATGCATTGGGTCAACACTCAGGTTGACCAAGAAAGTACTCCATCACCTTCCAATTTATCTTGAATAAGGTATAGTATATGTTTCATACCTGAGTATTAAAATATTACTGTAACACCTGAAATATTCACGAGTTTAAAATTTCACAAATCGGCAATACAGGCCTAATTTATGGCACGAACATTCCAGGAAGGTTAACTGTGTAGTTACATTGTGTAACTTTGCCGGTATACTGGAAATTTTCCGCGGCTTGACATTTTCACGAGTAAATGCTCCTCGCGAAATTTAAATGCACACAAATATTTCTGGTTTTACAGTATTTGCTAAATAGCATTGCATAGCTAAATGATGTTACAAAAAGGTATAAAAATACATAATTTCTCTATATATCAGCCAAAACTTCTACTATATTTATACAAATCAGTTATGAAATTAATACAATCTGTCTTGGCTTTGCAATATAAAATAAACTGGAAGACACACCTATACAACAAATATTGTTATATTATTTGTTATGAATAAGAAATGTGCTTACATAAGGGTGGGATTTTGGAAACATATTTTGCATCTTATCTAAATCTGTGTAACTAGACAAGACTGAGAAAATTACAAAAATATGATTATGATACAACCATTAAAACAGTTGGATGTTTGGTTTAAAATGGTGATTTAAATAAGCCTATTCTATCCTATAGTTGTACACTCCAAATTGAATTATATACAATGTGATGCTATGATGCTAAAGTTCCACAAATCCGATCGTACATGACCTAATGTGTTTGTTTTCTTGTAATTTATACTTGCTATCACAACTTTTAGACACATATTCTTAACACTTGAATAAGAATACTAAATGCCCAAAATATTAAATGAAATATACACAATCTATACATATTATCATGGAAAGACACATAATTAAAGCTAATGACTGTTGTATTAAACAATAGTAAAACTAGTACTAACTACCAGATGTAAATCAAACAATACTGTTACTATGACAACGACTAAACACTATGATTGTTCAGTAATAGTTTATATAAATATAATACTATTTGAAATAATTATAAAACTGTACTGTTTGAGACTTACAAAGTAATTGCTACACTACTTTGTACTGGGAAAGCACCAATGTTGTACGTACCTCTTAAATTGTTTCATTATTGCGCATTGTGTCATTTTGAAGATTCTCAAATTTCATGATTTCATCTGTGTGTAAAAATTCAGGAGCAACCATGTTGGTAGAATATGAATTTATTACTGTGAATTTGAAACACATAACCTTGATTTCTTTTCCAAATCTGTTGTCAGACACAATTCTGATGGTTACTAAAGTTACTGACAGATACATTTGACAAAAAGATTGCAAAATGAAGGATGAAATGTTGCTGTGCTCTTCAGAAACAGCAGAAAGTCAAGAATGTTGAATTTGAAATAATATAAGGAAAAGAAAATTTTTGATTTCTTTTGGTTTTAGAAATCTTCAAACATTAATATCTGGGGGAAATTGCTATCTAAGATATTTTCATCAAGATTTCCAACAGATTTATTATTACAATACGAGAGAAAAACTAAAAATGGTTTGTGTCTGACATCAGACTTGATTTTGCTTAGTCTCATCACAAATATAGATATGATATGATACATGTATGCTTGAATGGAAGGCATAAAATCTACAAAATGGCACAATGCACCTTGTATCTGTAATATTTTATTCCAATGTTTAGTTATAAATAACTTTATACCAAATGAACATTGCATAAGTATTATCATTGCTTTCAGATCTTTTGAGAATAATTAAGTATTAACCTTGATTTGGATGGTCAAGCTTTCATAACTTTATTTCAAGTGTGTTCTCAGATATTAATGATTTATATTTCTGTATCAGAAGCATACAATAATACAAGGATATATCAACTTCATTTTAAATATGAATGGATATTTTCAGCTCTTCAAATGTTCAAAAATAAGAGGGTTTTTTCATATACAAATACTGAATATTGTTTAGGTAAGCATCCGAAACCAGAAATTGAAATGTTTATGTATATCATTCAGAAGACACTTGCTATAGTTCATTTTATGCAAAAACAAAACCATCCATGTAACAGGGAAATACTAAATTCAATTCCTCTTGAAACCAGTTACAATAACATTATTATAGATAAGAAACTCCTAAACCCTTCGGTTTGTCAGCTCAATTTTTTAATAAATAGTCTGCTGCTTTTGTGACACTGTAGCGTGGTAAGCTACCGGGTAATGAATGTTGTAGTTATTTTAGGTCAATTATCTTCCATTGTAGTAGGTTATTGCCCTGTAGGGGAAAATAGAAAACAAAATCAACATTATTTGAAAATAATTATGCCAAAGTTTTAAACAAAGCGGCGTGAGGGAAAGAAATCCTACATGTGTGTGGCGCTGTTCTGGTCAATTTCTAGACCATGAATTTGCATTGGATATCAATAATTTATGACGCTCTGTAGTTTATCCTACCACCATCCGTCTGATCAAAAGATGCTAAAAATTGACCAATCAGCACCGTTGTGAATAACATGAGGTTTGGGTTGTATCGAGAAGATACAATTTCTTTCGTTTTATGATATGATTGCTTTCGCAGAAGAAGAAGAACAAAAATATTAAAAAAATTATTCAAAAAAAAAAATACTAAAGAGTCGCCGATTTGTCAGATTTTCATTGATCACATCATTTTAAATACAAAAGGTCACTTTTACAAGGATTTCAATATTTTATATTTATAAAAAAATATATTAAAAAAAAACGGATTCCGCATTAGGTTTTGAAAAACTGAAGAGCTTTGAGACTTTTTTAATATAGCCTAAAGTTAATGAATGTTTGGCATCATTCTGTTCTACCCTTCACACCCATTTCACACTGTTGAATTTGTAGAAGACCATGTACTAATGATAAATGTGAAGGGTATTACAAACTTTATGGGCCCCATGGAAATTTGGCTCTGCATGCTACTGGTTCAATTTACTCTAGACTTGATGCCGCAGTAATATTTTGCAGCACCCGTCATTTTAACACCTGAACTGAGACCAAGGGAATTGTTGCATTGCCTTAAAAGAATAAACAAAATAAAGGCAAAATATTTACTTTGGCGTCATTGTGAAAGTCTATCGTCAAAGTCCTTTGGAGTCAAGTTAATTGATGTTACAGTCTCTTCACATAATGCCCTAATTTTTGTCAAAACATTCATCCAAAACAATCTCGTACATGGCACGTTTTCTCATTTTAAAACCCCAAAATGAGACACAAATAATGTATCCAATTTTATTATAAATCTGAATGTATTAATAACATAATTCTACCACCTAGTGAAATTGGTAGGAAACAGGCTAAATAATGACAGAAAAATTGGGTCTTCTAGTGCTGAGGTTCTAACCCTGAGTATTGAAGTGGGAGTCTGGTGGTTCATGCATCACATCACCAGGGCTGCACTCACAAAAACGGCTTATCTGAGACCGTTTATAGCCTTCCATAGTTGCGCAATGCAATAGACTGAGAGAGAGCGAGACTGTATATAGCCTTCCATAATTGCGCAATACTATAGACTGAGAGAGGGCCACCTGCACAGCTGTTGTGTTAAGTTGGCTTTAGCATGGTTAGGGTTAAGCAGCATATAATGTACCATATTATCCCTATTAAGCGCCCAGGGCGGTAAGCAAAGTCATTTTGGTGAAGCGCTTATTAAGTTACCTTTTTCAAACTCATTTATCGTAAACATTGTTGACTAGCAGAAAACCATGTGCGATCAACAAGGAAACTGTTTAATTTTTGTTTGTTTTTTTGGGGGGGGGGGAATCAACATTGCAGCGTCGCAGTAGTCTCACTGTGGCCACATTACATGACGTCAATTATGTTCCGACAAGCTTCAAGTGCCCTTCCGAAAACTTTGATAATTCTCGGTAGTTTTGAGCATGTGCGATGTTGTATTTAAGCCATGAATTAAAAAAAATAAATGGCGGCTCGCAACCAGGCTTACTGGTACTGCTTTACTGAAGGACGCTGTGGCGAAAAAAGTTGTTGTACAGTGCTACGGTAATTGAAAAGGTGGGCGCTTATAAGGGATTGTTTGTTGGTAGTCATTTAGAAAAACGGGGGTGGGCTCTTCTAAGGGCATGGGCGCTTAATAGGGATAATACGGTAATGCAAATCAGCGCAGTGTTAATAAGCTTACTTTCTAAGAGAGAGGGCATGATCTCTCATCCTCATCACTGTTATCTCCACAGTTATCCTCTCCATTACATCTAGTGGCTTGATTGATACATCTACCATTAGTACACCGGTACTGACATGATTTACATTGATCTTCGGGCAGATTACATGTGAGGGCGCTTTCATCGCTACCATCGATGCAGTCGTCGAATTCATCACAGGACCATTCGCACGGCAGGCATTTTTCGTATCGTTGTGTGTTCAGGTTGAAATCACATAAGAATGATGAATCACCCACACATAGGCTTGCTATAGGAGTGTTAAAAGGGGTTGAAAGCAGATTGCAAGTAAGCATTAGCAGTTAGCAGGCATTTTTGCAGATAAGCATCAAGCAAACTCTAGATTCTAATTGTTACAAAGAAGGAAAGAAATTATGTCTCAAGGCACTAGATCGATTATCATAGATTCATCAGGTTTGTTGAATTTCAATAGAAGTAAACAGTGTGCTTGTCGAAACCAATAAATGAATACTCCCGAGGAGACCAGACTCTCAACCATGACTTTTTTGCTTAGTCACTTCTATGATCCACTACTAAAACTGGCAACTCTAAAGAAGATCTTTCTTCCTGCCAAACTGGATCATTGCCATACTGATAAAATCATCTGATGTGGTTTCAACAAGCATATTGTTTAATTCTATCAAAGGCACCAGGACAATTTGCAAATCTAGGGCACTTTGCAAATTTAGTAATATAATTTTCTCCTCAATCAGAATTTCATTTGAACAAAGTTTAAACCAAAGGGGTCAATTACAATTTTCAAGGGAATCTCATAACCTGTAGAAATCCGGTTGCTTTCTAATGAGTGTTCTCCATATTGTCAAAATGTAAAAGAATGTGCCAAAATATGTGCACATAAGTTGGGCATGATATCAGTATGTAATCTAAACTGCTCAAAAAAAGTTTGGACATTTTTTCAATCACAATTTGTTCAAATATCTCAGGATATGTTCATTTAGTGTAATATATCATTTAAAAGCTGATGTGTTCATCTTTACAATGATACCAAATGTGAAGCAATCTTGCTCTAATGCTCAGCTACTTGCTTGAGAACATGGGGGAGGTCACAATCTGAATGTGCCAAAATCAACGTTATTTTGTGCTCAAAAGAACATCTTTGTCGTCTGTTCAATGAAGTGTTACATTGACCACTACAGTGTAGTGTGATGATCTATTGATTTTAAAGCACAAAATAGTGTTGATTTTGGCACTTTCAGATTGCGACCTCCCCCATGTTGTCAAGAACTTGAACAGGGGATTGCTTCAAATTGGATATCATTGTAAAGATGGACACATCAGCTTTTAAATGATATATTACCCTAAATGAACATATCCCGAGATATTTGACAAAATTGTAATTGAAAAAAATTGCCAAACTTTTTTTGAGCAGTTAGTAATCTCATCATAAAACTACACACATGATAGCAAATGTGACAGCGTAATCATAGAAGAATGTTAGACCTGGTATGGAAATGCTGCTCATATGACAAGAATACAAACTGATGTCTTCCCTAACCTGAGATACCATGGATTATAGGTGCTTTATAGACACTTTGAGACACATCAATCTTAACTTCTCAAGTGTTATATAGGCTTCAGAGTTATATTAGCTAATCTAATTTTGCATTATAAGTGTTAAAGGCAAATATAATAGCAAATAGCATGTAGCTTTATGAGAGTGTATCAATTCCTTCTAATCTTTTATGTTTAAAACTTGGTACAATAAGAATATGTAGGCATGCTTATGCATTAGCAAAATAATGAATTATGAATAATAAACAGTATTGGTGTGTTTTTTGTTGTTGCTTATAATAGCACAATGCACACACACAGAGTCTGCCACTGGGAGCATTACACCAGTGAACAACAACATATGAAGAGCTGTGTTGCATAAAGGCCTACATCCACTTCTACCTGTTACTCATTTTGCATTGTTGCATGGATGGCTATATTCACGATGTGGTTTGTATTGTTGCCTCAATTGGCATGCATGGATGCACTAATCCAAGTCATGAAGACAGCCATGGAATATTTGGATTACTTAATCATGCAAAATAAGTAACATGTAGGAGTGGTCTGTAAGCCCTTATGCAAAACAATCTTTTCATATAATGTATGCAGCTCCACTTTGAAAAACACCCCTATATAAAATTAATTATCCTCACATTGGGCACTCCCTGTAGGGCAGTGAGCTTGCCATATATGGTAGTCATGACCTTGGACTATATAACTTTGATCCAGGTATAAATACTTATCATCAGGTTTTTTAGTTATGACTGTTTTTACCAATTTTCGAAATTTGCTCTGAACTTGAATATATTGGGCCAATTTAAATAAACCTAACCTGAGATATTGTACTAAACACTTCAATCCATTTAGTGATATGCTCAGATTTTGCATCCTTTGAGTGCCCGCCCAATGTGAGGAAAAGACTGAGAATTTAAATATGGGTATTTAAGAAATGGAAAAGCTTGTTTAATTTCTAAATCCATCAATATTTGTCAATCAAATTGGGTATACATGTTATATATCTATTACCGATCACTCTTATGATGGGAAAAAAATTGTCGGACATTGCTCATTTGCATATTAATGACTTGAATAGATAATTAGCTAATTTGCATATTTAATAAGCTTATGAAACTAAATTATAGTTTAAAAGATTGGGTATCGTACAGTTAGCCATAATACCAAGTTTGATTGCAATACACCATTCACATCTGGATTTATAACATTTACACATATTAATTAGCTGGACTTTGTCACTTTTTTGATTGCGGTCAGTAAAACTGGTCAAAATGACCAAATTCACTAGCTTATTTTAGCTTAATGCAATATAATTTTACCATATTTTTTAATTTAACATGGTATATAGATATTCAATTGTTAAAGAAATATGTGTAAATGGTGTTTAGAATGTTACATTATTAACAAATTGAGCTCTCTAAATCCTGATAAATTATATTTGTGGGCATTGTTACTGTTTTTGGCAGGTTTTCGGCCATTTTCCGAGTATCTCAAAACACCGTACCACAAGAATGCATTGACCGATTGTCATAATTCTTTTTGGAAAATAAATCTTTCATTGCAATCTTTCATTTGAATCTAATTTTGTACATGTCTCAATCATTTGAATGTTATGTGTGCTATGCCTACTTATAACCCTGCTCTTTGAAATATGTTACTTACAACCCTTCACATAACGATGTTAGGCATAACCCTTTAGTTGCATGGAAATTCAATATGGGAACTTCATGGGGTGTGAACCCCAAATATATGAAATTTATCATGCGCTGTAACTTCTGAACTTTTTAAAAAAAATTACCTGAAAAATGCTATTTTTGACTTTTTTGGTCAAAACTCAAAAAAACTAAAAATGTTTATGAAAAAATAAAAATACAGATTTTTTGGGGAGGTCAAAATTGAAATAATCAGCATTTTTAGTGAAATTTGATACCAAATGGGTTCTCTGACTCATTTCCTTTCCAAAAATGTATACTTTTACATACATCACATTAATAGTAATGTTACTGCGCTTGATAAATTTCATATTTTTGGGGTTAACACCCCCCTTAAGAAGGTTCCAGTGATCCTTATGGAATATCCTCCATGTGTGAGCATCAAGACAAAATACTGGTCTCACCCAGCCCCATCTTTCACAAAAAGATATGGGTATATTTCCCCTCTGACTGAGTCTTAGATTGTCATTGATCTTACCTGTGTAGTTATCTTGCGTTGTGGTAGGCTGTATCGTGGTAGTGGCTGTATAGGGTAAAATAACATGAAAGAAGGTATTTGAAATTCTTAATCAATCACTTTGATGCAGTAATCAAAGATTGATATATTGCTGTTTAATAAAATAATAACGGTTATAATAAATTTGCAATATTGACTTGAGGTAGATAGACTGCTGTCGGGACCACATCGTTGTGGGTTACAGCAGAACATTATAATTCTGTATTAAAAGGCTAAATTAAAAAAATCTTTTGTCTCAAAGCTCTTCAGTTTTTCAAAACCTAATGCGGAATGCGATTTTTTTGAAAGGTTTTTTTTTTTTTTGTTGTTGAAATATAAAATATTGAAATCCTTGTAAAAGTGACTTTTTGTATTTAAAATGATGTGATCAATGAAAATCTGAAAAATCTGGGATTTTTTGGGATTGTTTTTTTTGTTGAAAAAATAAAAATAATTTTTTTTTTGTTTCCTTCTTTTTTCTTCTTTTCTAATGCGCATCAATAAACTAACGCGCGCGGGAGCTTTGAGACAAATGATTTTTTTTAATTTAGCCTAAACAAATTATGATATCTTGTGATATCAGAAACTAATTACTTGAATGCTATATTGACTGATTCTGTGGTAGGACTGGTACTGGAAAGCTCAATTAACTGATTCAGATGTAGACTGGCTGAGGGGAACTCCGTTCTGGGACTCCTAATTAGGGCATTTTGGACTGGTTCATGAATTCATGAAACCATTCTGTCAATAAGGCGATGGAAAATACACACCCTTAGTAAATGGCCCTCTCAGGTAGCGTTTGTCGGTTGGGCGTTTCTTGTTTCAATTCAGCAAAATTTGAATGAAATGAATTTTCAACAATTTTCACAATTTTCACATTTTGTTTTATTCATAATATTTTCAAAAAATGTGTAAAAAAGATCGTAAATTGAGAATTGAAAGACAAAAATGGGTCGGTCGGGCCCTGTATACCTACTTTAAGAAGATATTTGGAACTTACTTGGACAGTTTTCTTCATCTTGTCCGTTAACGCAGTCTCGGTTTCCATCACAGAATTGGCTTATACTATAGCACTCTCTGCCACACTGGATCTGATCAACATCACCTGAATATAAAAAAGATGAACAGAATACAAAGTGAATAGAAACCATTTTCTACAATGCTTTTATACAAAAACAAGTACAAACATCTGAATCTGTTATAGCCTATTGAGTATGCATATTAATATGATTGGGTTTCTTTTTCAAGACAAAAATGTATTCAGTAGTCCGTACATGCCTTTGTGGCACTGTTTGGAAATTTAAACAGAATATGATTTTCATTTTAAATCCTTTCCTCTTCTGGTGGTTTTGAGACTGAAACTACAAGTGGGATCAACCAGGCCAAATGGGGGTGTAGGGTGGGGTGTGGAGGGTGTGGCGATGGCTCCATCGTTACCAGGGATTCAACCTGGTGTGGGAGTCGGAACCCATATCGGCAGGGCTACAGTCATCAAAAAAGAAACTATACGGGTAATAAATGGGCATTTAACTCTAAAAATATATATCCTACCTTAAAATATTGAATTATAAAGTTGTTGCGAAATTTATCTTCTTCAATATGACATATTGCGTGCCAGGATCAGCTGAATATTGAAGAAGTGACAATCCAAAATGTAAGGTGAAGTCACAACTTCATTTTCACATTTTACATTTCAACACAGGGGAGAGTATGACAGGTAGCGTGCGTGTGGCGTTTTGATCCATCGGAACAATACGGCTGACAATCCAACCTTCGCATGCTTCACAATCTCCCAATTGTACTACCGATAATCGATAATGTACATGTAGCTGGGTCCGCGTGTAGAAAAGAAAAATGTGAAAATGAAAATCGGACTTTACCTTACATTTTGGAGTGTCACTTCCTCAACAATCACCCGATCCTAGCGTGGAATATCTCATATTGAAGAAGATAAATTTCTCAACAACTTTATAATTTAATATTTTTAGGTAGGATATATATTTCTATAGTTAGAAGCCATTTATTACCTGTATAGTTACTTTTTTGATGACTATATATGGACTTATAGGATCATACAATGCGACTGTCAAAGCAGCGGATACAAACATTGGGTTGGATTAGTAATTTGTCGTTCTGCAGGGATAAGGGGATTACTAGCTCCAAGCAAAAATACCGCTTATAATTTATTCAAGATAAATCAAGATAAATTAAACTACTTTCTTTAGTTATGAAAAAACGAATCTACCTTTGAGTAGGCAAGCTATCACATATTAGTCTAGTGCAAAGACTTCTATTGAATGAGTTATACAGATTTATACCGTAATACACATAGGCTATGGGCTACCAGACCTCTTTTATACGAATAAAATCACTACCTCGGCACCGACAGCCTAGCTGGTCAAGTGGTATGACATGCTGTGGTATGCAGTGGTATGCTTTGGGACTAAAAGGTCCTGGGTTCCAATCCCAGTATCATCAGATTTGTATGTAAACCCTTAGCTTTCAATTCATTTTTGCTCAAATGCAGACAAAGTTTGTAAGTCGGAAGAGTTACGACTAGGCTAATTAGTGATATTTAAATCTAGCTAAAAATCAAAGCTACCAAATTTAAAGGATTCAAAAACGCACTTGCAAAATCATCCTTGGCAACAACTATCAAGACTACGAAACTGCGCTTCGCGAACTCAACATCACCAGACTTGTCGATCGCAGGGAAGAATTAGATTTGAAGTTTGGTCAGCAGGTCCTCAACTCTGAAAGATATCGCCACCTTCTCCCAGAGAAGAGATCTATTAACCACAATCTCCGTCGCAGCAACATATTTCCTCAACCATTGTGCAATACCAACAAATACCAACAATCCACCATTCCTTACATCATAAAAAAGCTCAATGGCGTTTTGGATGATTAATGTATTTTGCTGAGGTCTGTATTTCGGTGCAATATTTTTATGCATGTATTTTTGATATATATATATATATATTTTGTATTGTATTAAACTGCTGTACATTGTAAAGCCGGCTTTTTCAGCTTATGCTGCCTGCTGGCTATTTTTTATACCGTGAATAAATAAATAAATAAATAAGCTTACTTATAGGTTACATCTAAAAAACTTGTACTTACAGCAATCTGCTGGTTCATCACTGCCATCAGAACAATCCAAGGTACCATCACATTGTCTATTATTACGTATACATTCTCCGTTGCTACAAATATATTCATTGCTTTCACATACTGCAAATACAATCATATTGTCAAAGTGATGTTATAGCTTGTTTTATTATTCCATTAACATTTTGAATCTTAAATGTGATTAACAAATGTTAATGATAATCATGCCTAATTTTAGTCTCAGGACAGAAAACCTGTTCAAAGTTTTAGAAATATAATTGGGAAGACCCTACCATTTCAAATGGATCTTCTAAGGTATAACTTCCAATTTTAAAGTGAAGATAATGTTCAATTTCTCAAAAAGTATAATTAATAAGGCATATTTATATTTCGGAAACTAGTGCTAAAAGCTAAAAAAAGTAACCATATCTGCTTTTGATGTAATGTGTTTTAAATAACCATCGTATCTTAAAAAGCACTAGTGTGAGCTCTGGGATAGGTTACGGATTTTATTTGGGGAGTGTAGAACATGTGTTTTTTGGCCACCTAATGGGGAAATGTGTGAGTCTTGAACATGTACCAAACAATGTAAACACACTCCTAAATAAATAACTACACTACTACTGTGTATTATTGTTTAGGTATCATTGGATAATAATAAATCTGGGCTAGACTGCCATAATCATTTCAATATATTTCAACCAAAATTGCATGATCATTGTTTATTTCAGTGCAGGCTTAATTTTTTTATGTCTGTGACGCTTGAGATATTACTTCTCAGTTAATTATGAATTTACATCCACATATATTTATGACAATTAGGTTATAATTATATACAAGGTGCACGGTCAATAAAATGGTTGACACTTTTCTGAAGTATTATCAACATTTGGGATATATGATAACATTTGATTTACAATATCTACACAACATATAGCCTTTTCCATCTTTTGTTTTGGTGGTAAATGGCGAAAATAGTGTTGAAAACCTTCTAACTAATCATATTATGTCTTTATTTGGACAAAATACCTCTTATGTATGTTGGCCCCTGAACATCTCACATACAAAAGTACCAAGAAATTATATGATGAAAGGCATTCCTTAAAGCATGTTCAGGGGCCATGACACATTCACAGATTTGCCTTTGTAATGATATAATCCATGGAAGATAATTTATAAAGTATTTACTTGGACAGTCAAACTCGTCACTGCCATCAGGACATTCAAATGAGTCATCACATCTGAACCTTCTTGGGATACACACCCCACTGTCACATTGGAACAGTCCAGGAGTACAATCTGTAAATAAGGAGTGAATGGTATAAATGGTATTAAATTATAAAATGTATAACTTGGTCATATCCCTGTTATCAAAATCAAATTGGAACAGTCCAAAACTTTATCTGTATTATAAACATACATTTGGGTCATACACCTTCATCACAACCGGAAGAGTCGACATGGCTATATTGGCTAACTTTGTAAAGCTATGGTTGGTATAAGAGTTGCGGATGGATGATTGTATGACATCAATATATTATAATTAAATATGGCACATACTTGGGTTATACACAGTTCAACAAAAATAAGTTCCCCTTTAGATTATGCCTGATATTTTGAGTTACTCCATCGAAACAAGTTTTGGCACCCATAATGTATGTTTGCACAGCAAGGGCTACAACTATGCAGGTTTTGTAATGCTTGAATGAGCACACATTGAATGGAAGAATACCTCAATTCAAAAGTTGCTAAATGATTGAAGGAGGCGGTTTAAGCAGCTTGAACCAGGGTCTTGAACCAGGGTCTTTGCTTGAACACCGCATTTTCACTTTTTGAAATGATGTATTCCTTCAGTCAATGTGTTCTCATTCAAGCAGCACAATCACTGCGCGGTGTTCAAGCAAAGACCCTGGTTCAAGTTGCTTAACCATCCTCCTTCAATACATCATTTGGCAACTTTTAAAATTGAGGTATTCCTCCATTCAATGTGTGCTCATTCAAGCATTACAACACCTGTGTATCTATAGCCCCGCCATCAATGGAAAAGCATTGTTACAATGCTCTAATTAGAATTCATAATTAAAAGTCACGTCCGTATCATTAAATGATGATTTGATTAACGGTTTTAAATCAGGATAATGACTTTGATTGGTTATTTTGTTGGTAACAGCAACAAACCAAAACATTTCACTTCGGGATCTCAGATATTCCCTTGGAGCTACATACACCTCGCATGCAATTCCTTTGTTCCAAAGTGTAAATGTTTTGATTCTTCACAGTTACCTCTAAACAACTGATACACAGTCATTATCCATTAAGTATTGATTTAATAAAATGAGCCACTATATGAAAATAATTAATGATAAAATGTAAATTAATGTAACAGTATTCTTACCTGGTCCTATTATTGCAGGCGGTACATACGCTGAGGATAGAAATAAGAGATTTTAGAAGAAAAAAGGAGTTAGAATTCAACCTTCAATTCATCTTATTTATTTCAAATAACAGAAATGTGATTAATATTAAACACACTCGTAGAATTAGTAGAAGAATTACTCGAAGTGTGATAATGCTTTTGGTTAACAGATACTGAAAGAAATATGGTGGCATTATTGTTGAATCAGAACATAAATGTACTTGATAAGACAATAGAATGTAAATAGTCATACAACACAATCAGTAAAATAAACATAATGTTCATGATGATAGAAAGAGTGCTACAATTGTGGTAAATACACCATGTGTAATTGATTAATTGATAACAGTCTTGCTTCTACCTCCACGTAAGGGTGTCACAAAACTAATCTAGTGTGAAAACTTCATTCTAGGATTATAAGCTTTATACAGTGTAATCCTCAATGAAGTCTTTACCCTAGACTAACTCTGCCTCCCTTACATGAAGGCAACAAGTGGTCATAGTTCAAGTCGGATTCTCACTGTACCTAAAACTCGTCTCACTACCGCCAAGAAAGGATTTTATGCCTCCGGCCCATTTTTGTGGAACAATTTACCGCGTCACATCAGGCATGCCTCATCACTGACTCAATTTAAGAAGATGTTAAAAACTCACTTATTCCACCGTCATAGTGGGAGTGATGTTTAACACTGTTAATATTAATTTTATGTTTTAATTTTGTTAAGCGCTGTGGTACCATTGTATAATGTGTAAGAGCGCTATATAAATGCTCATTGTTATGTTATGTTATGTGACAAACCTGAAAAAGAGTGATACGTTATAATACAATACTTATAGTTAGAAAAGAATATATAACGAGGCATGCAACAAACAAACAAAGAGAAATTAACATTAATTTCATAATGATAGAAGTGCTACTTTTAAAACAAAACATGTGTAAAAATGTCATGCATCATGCAACAGAGAGTCAGGCAAAGTGATAAACCTGGAAAAAAGAGTGATGTTATTGTTACACTACAGAAATAGTTAAATGTGACGTGTTCTACCGAAACCAGATACAATTGGGCAAGATATAAAAATTGAGTTAGTGATTGATTATTTAAGTAGAGATCTTCAGCTTTACAATGGTACTTTCTATTTTGTAATCGGACTTCCCAAAGCGGTTTCAAGTTTGTCTTTATGAAAACTCCACACTGAGATATCGTCCTTTTAAGATGTACTTAAAATGTACTTACAATGTACTTAAAATGTACTTTAAAAAATAAATTAAAAATTAAAAAAAATTAGAATTGCCTTTTTCTTTTTGGTTTGATTTTTTAATCTGAAACTTTCACAATAATGTTATAAACACCCTGAAGATTTATTATTTACAAGAAACTCAAATGCCCCAAATTCACCCCAATTTTATTTTGGGCTATTTCTCAGTTTAGAGCTCTGCCCAATTCAGTCTGGTTTCGGTAGAACACGTCACAAATTACAATAGATAAATATACTATAGTAGATTCATAAATATTGGCAGATCTGTTCCTGATTGGGACCTATTCCATCATAGACCGTATCGCAAATAGGTAAAAATCATTGTTGCATTGTGGGATTGAAAAGGGACAAAATTTGCCCCTTTTCTATCGCACAATGCATCAGAAAAAGATAATCAAATAATTTGTACCTATTCGCGATAGACCTTATTAGATACTATTGGTTTCGCTTCCATAACATGGACTTCAAAGTTGTAAGCAACTAACTCATCCAATACAAATCATGCATCCATGCACGAAGCTTGACTTCATGTGCAAGTTCCGCACTATTTACACATGACATCTTAACAAGTGACACATAATTGATGATATTTTCTTCTTAGGATTATAATACTTCCTGTATAGATGAGGATTATGTTTCAATGCCGCCCCCTCAATTGGAAGGCGGCCAACATTTATGAATCTACTATATACATCAATGTTAACACAAGGATAACAATAAAGAAAGTATTACTGAATGTCAGAGGAGAATATGTATCTGTCATTTTGTTTCTCATCTATGAGGAAATACATATAGTGCAGTATGTCAGTTTTAGGCTCTCATTTGTTCATGGAAAAAACAAATATGATAACTCACAAAAATCATGAGAACCCAGTTTTGAGGCAATGGTCTATTATCTGAAATTCATGCCCCCTGGTCTAATGACATAGCCATGAGCATTACCTTTATCATTATCAGGCAGGAGTAGCATGCTGATGCGTCTGCGCGTCATAGACCCCTTACTGTATTGTTTAACGCATCAAGTTACGCTATGAAATTGACCAAGGGGTCAGGATCAAAATGGCATCAGGGGTACAATTTCGTTATGAGCCGCGAGAATCCAAACGGATTCTCGCAAATTTTGAGAATCCATGGATTTTTGCGAAATGAATGGAAATAATATCAAGAATAATACTATAAGCTTGCACAACTTCCAAATTTGGCATGTTTGTTGACTAAGGGTCAAATACCAGTCATCTAAGGTCCTGTTTTGGACTTACCCCTTTGTTTTTTTTACCCCTAATTTTTTTCTTCTTTCAGTTCTTAAAGGGTATCGAAAAATTCAAGAGGACCCCTGACATTTTTGAGCCAGCACTAACCCTGCTAATAGGCATGATCTACTTATGAACGGGGGGGGGGGGGGGGGGGGGGGGGGGGGGGGATTATCATTTTGAAAAAAAACCTAGTAAGTTAAGTGGTTTTTTCATAACAACAATACATTGAGACATTTTGAAGCCTCATATCTTTTGGAATTTTGAATCTTTATTATTATGAAACAAAATCATTACAAAATACCTAACACACCACCCAATGATTTTCCATGTAAAAAACAAATGACACCTACACTTTTAATTTGACAATGATCCTTGGTTGTGAGACATATGCACAAAAAGAAGACATTAATTTGGTTATCACACTTTACATCGAAAAGTCAAAGGTTAAAATTACTATGTGTTGGTGAAGGTGAGGTGAAGGTAGAAATGAATGACATCAGTGTGTCAAACAAAAAGGTCCACTTACAACCCTCGTATGATATGCAGTCACTGTCGGGGTACATGTCACAATCCACAATGTCTTTAACTCCATCTAATGTGAATGGTTTCTTGCAGGCTGCTTGTATTCCCAGGCAGAAATGTCTGCACATAGGTCTTCCTTGTGAATAAGGGCACGATGGGAACAAGGCTAAGCACAGCCAGATGGTAGCATCTAACTGTAGACAACTCAGTACCGGATCAAGGTATTTACTGAAGAGGAAACTTGCTTCGGAGAGGTCGCTTGTGATTGCATTAGGGAAGGACACATTGGTGTAATCCACCAGACCTTGTCTGGCGCAGATGTTTGGAAGTTTTACCGGTTGACAAGATGGTACTATTGACATCTGTGTGGTGGATGGTAACAGACTAGTAGGTGATGCTGATAGGGTTGTAGTTGCTGAACTGTTTGATTCGTCTGTTACGCCGGGTGTGTTGCCATCTGTAGCCATGGAAACAGGGCCAGTTGCAGTTGATCGTTCATCAGGGCCTCTTGAAATCGGGTCCTCGGTAGCAGTTGGGGAAATAGGGCCAGTTGCTGTTGATTGCTCATCAGGGCCTCTTGAAATTGGGTCATCAGTAGCAGTTGGGAAAACACTTTCTGTTTGATTTGAAGTTGATCCAGAAGTTGGCTCATTTGTAGGTTCTGATGTTGGCTCACTTGTAGGCTCTGATGTTGGCTCACTTGTAGGTTCTGATGTTGGCTCACTTGTAGGTTCTGATGTTGGCATTGATGTGCTAGGTGTTACAGTTGTCATCTCACCAGGTTCTTTGCTTGGCCTGTCAATTGGAGGCTCTGTGGGACCTATAATTTGACTTGGTACTAACCCTGAAAAAAAATAATATCATTATTGGGTTTAATTTTGTGTTATGTGAAATTGTTTTAATCCTTTTTTCAAATTGTAGTGTATATTTGTAAAAAAAGAGGTAGGAATCTAAGGTGTTAAAGCTTATGAACCGTATCTTTCAAATCAAAAGGTAACAGTTTAAGACTATCATTGCCACTTTAACAAATATCATTATAACAATAAGAGTTATCTACCGTATCGCATTAATCATGGAAAAAAGAGGGGTTACGGTAACAACATTGCAGAATTTGGCAACCTTTACATTGAATAAACCCATCACCTATACATATGTACAAATGTATACTTCATCCCACCTGAAGTACGAAAATGACATTAGAGTGTATACTACTGAGTGCTGCTTATTAGTTGGGGATTAGGAGTTTGTCTACCTAAGCACCCTGGTCAATTTGACTTTGGTTCATTCTTTTTGCAATGTGGACCTATTTTAAGAGTTTACTACCTAAAAATGGCCGATTTGACAGTTGTTGCATGATTTTCTCGAAACAGGACCCATGTTTAGCAATTTTCCAGCACAAAATCATGTCCCCTTGGGTTATTATCCGGCCCATGATTCACATGTCAGGTACTTGGACCCCGGGGGGGTACTCGGATTTGGTTTGGTCGGGGGTGTGCCGTTGGAGATTCAAAACCCATACCCATTTTTAGGGGTGATTTTGGAAAAATCGGTACCCATTTTTAGGGGTTTTGCTTCATTTTAGACCAAATTTTCGCAAATTATCGGGAAAATATACCTAATTTTTGCAAATTTTCGCGAAAATAGACCTAATTTTGGCAAATTTTCGCGAAAATAGACAAAAATTTCGCGAAAATAGACTAATTTGTAAAAAGTGACCCCATGATTATTAGGGATTTCCAGCACAAAATCATACCCCATGTTTAGGGATTTTGTGCCCAAAAACCTACCCATTAGAGCGGCACACCCCCGTATACCGTCTTAGGCGAGTACCCCTCCCGGTACTTGGACATTGAAAGACAACATCCAGTAATGAAGCTCAATTAATGTATCATTCATAACTGGAATACACGTCGACATCATGTTTGTACTTCAGATGTGATCAAGTATAGCATGTTAAAACACTTTCCACGCGGCTATTGGTTTTACCATATACAAAACGGATTTGTCACAAACCTTTCCCAACTTTCAAGGTCTATCTCAAGGATTACAGTTCCAATACTGGGCATGTTTGTACTTAATTCAATGCATTTCTCATAGTGATTCCAAATATGGTAATGAAATTCAATAATTTTGACATTCTTGAAACATTTTGTGAAATTTTGGAATGTCGTCTGCAGCTGCCTGCTGCATGGAAAGTGTTAACATTAAATACTGTAATGGAAACAAAGCTAACTGTAAAACAAACGCATTGGACATACAAAACAAATGTAAATACAATGTAAAGACGCATAAAATACATGAATATCATAAATATGAATAGTTCAGCCATGCTTCCGGTATGACAACAGTATTCAAATCAAATGATATGATATGATATGATTTCCATATGTCATGATAAGACCCCTTATACCTCAAGGATATTATCATGAATAACACAATGAACAACACATTGAACAACTGTATTTCCTTTAAAGACAACATAATGACTACCGTATTATCCCTATTAAGCGCCCAGGACCTTATAAGCGCCCACCCCCTTTTTCTCAGGTGACTTTAAAAATATATACTAATTAACCGCCCACCCAAAAAATAAGCTTACTTAAAAGTTACTCACATCACACTAAGTCTCGGACTACAAATTGCTTGAAAATAAAGAGGAAATTGTGGTTATTTTAACTTCAGACATACTTGACATATTATTTGTGATCCAAAAGTGAACTTAAACCATGTGCTGCTATGCCTTCAAACAGCAACAGAAACCATCCGAAATATGCAGGTTTCATGTTTATTGTCATTCGTGGAGGCCGCCATCTTGAATTGCAAAACATCAAATTTTGCAGTCTTGGGACGTAAAGGTTGTTGAATTTTGCAACCTTGACGGTCAACAACTTTGTAAATCAGTATACAAATAAGCGCCCACCCAAAATGACTTGGTTAACCGCCCTGGGCGCTTAATAGGGATAATACGGTACATACAACTGTTTTCCCTTCAAAGACAACATAATGACTACAAGGTGAGAAAATATACTCTGGTCGGTAGAGTTGCGAGAATACAAGTTGTTTCAAGAATTAAAATTCTTGAAACATTAAGTGTGTAAATCTCTATTTGAATGTAGGAGAATCCACACAAAATCCTTCGCAAGAATCTAAATGGATACTCGCAACCTTTGACGAACTTCGTATCCTTTGGGTCTCTATAGGAACTCCATAAAGAATTTTTTTTCTTTGAATAAGTTCATCAGGATTGTAGATATACATGAAAGTTGATATTTTGTTGAACAAATCCAATAAATGTACTCACATTTAGACGGTTTCGTCAACCAGTTCTGTTGACTTCTTCAGTTTATTGGATTTGTTCAACAAAATATCAACTTTCATCCATAAAGAATAGACACATAATAAATAACGTTCACATTCAAAAGTGATAATGAAATGGCCACAACCTGTCGAAATAATGATAAAATAAGTACATTTCTATTATCAGTACATTTGCTTGATCCATTACCGTGGTTGAGGGTGGCAAAGGTGTTGTGCACGGATCTCCTGTAATCTGGAAAAAACCTAGTAAGTCTGTTGAACGCAAAAGGAAAACTGTTCCCATATTTGTTCCAGACTACATGTAGGTTTTACCATAGATTCTTCCAGATGAAAAACTGCGGTCAGGGAAGAGTTTCACACACTTTAACTGGATAAACTGAAGGGGACAAACCTAGTATTAAGTCCAAATATGGGTCTAACTCAATTTTCACCAAAATTGACCTACTAGGTTTTTCCAGATTACAGGAGAGATTCATGACCAAACAAAACTCGGAGGGACATCTTTTATGAGCAGGGGCATATTAAGGGAGATAAAAGATTAATTTCGATAAAAAGGCAATTGTCTGTATCATGTTTAACCTATTTAGAGCAGTATTTCTAATATTGTGTCAGATTATAGAAATGGTCATTTTGTGGGGAGGGGTGGTCGAAGAACTTTAGTGATGTTCACTGCTTTATTTTTTTAGTTATATGCCAACAAGTATCGCCGGCCATATCACATTCTGTTCTATTCGATGCACCACAAAAACCATCAGATACAGATTGATTTCTCACACTGCTCTGATTTGGCTTCCATCTTACTTAAAGGGACATTAAGTGGTGTTGAAAAGTTTAAATGTTTAAAAATTTACTTCAGAATTCAAGATGAACATTAAAAATCGCCATTATTGTTGTTTCTACTAACAAAAAACACAGCAAAACTAGATTAAAACAATATCATCGCTATTTATTGAAAAACGCCCTCTATGCATATATGGTTCGCGTTATGTATCACGCGTACTGCACGGGGATACTGTCGGACGTAAAATGCTGGTCCCGCGGGATAAGCATTTTTTGAATCGACGTTTTCTTGTACAAAGAGAGCTGATTTTTCTTAATCCTTATAGGTGTAAGTTCATACATGTAATACAATTATAAAAATAAACTAATCTCAGTTTTTATCATAATTGAGGGCGCTGCCTCCAACACATCTCTTAGTGTCCCTTTAATGCTGGTCTACTTTGAATAGCACAGCATGTGATGTAGCAGACAGTATGAGCAGTGCCAAATAGATGAAATTGTCAGCTTTGTGTTTAGGCTAAAAAGAATTTCATGTCTCAAATCCCTCACATGTTTGTCTCGTTGTGCACATTCAAATAAAGGAAGAGAGTTGAAGAATAATGAAGGAAATAGAAAGTGGAGGAGAAAGGACAGGCAGACGAATGAAAAGAAAAGTAAAATAAAATGAATGAAAAGGAGGTAGAAAGGGAAGGGATAATTACAATTTTGCCTGATTATATCAATTGATAAATGGGAACAGAGCCCCTAAGCTCTTTTGATCATTATTAGCAATGTTTAGAAGTCTGGCTATTTGGTACCGATCACACTGACACTGGTATATTATTAGTATGGAACAAACATAAAAATGTTAGAAATTTATGCTGGAATACAATGAAACAACACAATCCATTAAAACATCAAACATATAAAAGTATGCAATCACAATAAACAATGACTTACTGCCCCCATATGAAATACAGCCATCATCAGGGTATTCATCACAGTCGACCAATTCAGCTAGATTGCCCTCAAAGGACGTTCTGCAAGCATTCTCTATTCCCTCGCAGAATTCACGACACATTGGCCTACCATTTGAAGAGGGGCATGCTGGGAAGAAAGCTAGACATAGCCACAGGGTGGCCTCAAGATTTGGACAGTTCAAGACTGGCTGCAAAAATACATTGAAGATGAGCACAGCATCTCCTAGGGAGTCGCTGTATCTGTTTGGAAACTGGAAACTATCGTAGACGTCTGGCACGCCAGAACGTACACAAATATCGGGCAACGTGGATGTGACACATCTTTCTAGACTGTCTGGCTCCTTTTTAGTTGACATAGAACCTTCTCTGGCAGCAACAGTGCTTGATAGGGGCATTATCTGTGTTGTTTCGACATCTGTGACAACCACTGGAATAAGGAGTAACCATAATGTTAGATTACAGGGTCAAGGGTTATAGGGCAAGTGTCATCTAAAAGAATGAAAGTAGAAATATATATATTTATTGATCAAGATATAGCTAAAGTTGGGAAAAAATCAATAATGACTAAATTACTAATTCTAAAACAAAAACTAGAACTTAAACTAATACTAATTAGTATAACTAAAACTAAAACTAGAACTAAAAAAGAAACTAACACTAAAACTACAATTGAAAAAAAAAATAGAACTAATAAATAATGTGCATTCTAATATTCTAATAGGACTATAATACTAATGCTATTATAGTATTACTAATATTGCAACATTAGTCATGTATAAAAATAATGATTAATAAAATGTGTATACAATTGCTGAAAAGAGATCAAGAGATTGTCTGAAATCCAAATGAACCTTAAATATGCCTGTACAAAGAGATACTAATACTAAGTATTTTGAAATCAGTCAAGTATAAAATGATGATAACAATAATTGTGTATATAATTACAGAGCACAGATTATCCCTTGAATATCCCTGTACAAAAAGAAAGATCAAATAACACTGGCACTTCTACTGACAACTATTCTAAAAACTAAACTATAAAGTATACTACATGAGTAGTGACCAAAATATAACTTAGAAAGAGAGTTTCTTCATAGAATTTTGCAAAGTCAACAGTGAGCAAAAGTCAGAAGAAAATCTTAACCCTTTCCACGCTGGGGTATCAAAATCCATTGCAACCCCTCCCCACTGGGTATATTTCTAGATCCCAAAATTTATTGACATGGCCAAAGTATAGTCATACTCCAACTCAACTAAAATTGGTATATTTCTGGTTATCTGATCAAAACATGTTGTTCACCAATGTTGCAGGGAATTTATTCTTCTCGATAACCCTACAAAAATTGTATATGAATAAGATATTAAATTGTTAAATTTAAATAAAAATTGCACCAAAATAAAATATTGTTGACCATTTTTGAAGACTTACAAGCACAACCCCTATGACCAGTAGGTGTGAAGATATACTCAGGTTCACTACCTAGAAATCAATAACATAACAATAGTGTCTTCCCCCAATTACCACACACACAAATTATAAATTTCTGTTTTCTGTTCAAGTTTTTTTAAACTCAAGATATCTCTAAAATTTCAAATATAACATGTACCTTATTTTCACAAATTCATAAAGATGAAACACTCCTCTTTCTAACCATACCAAATGTTAGTAGTAAATGCAAATAGTGTATAAATAATTAGCATGTTATAACAGGGCTAATTTGAATCTATGAATTGGCTGCCACATCAGCCTGCCGTTATATATGATGCAATGGATGGGCTGCCACTGCAGGCTGCCGCATGCAAAGGGTTAAGATAGCCAGTCTTACAGTACTAATAATAATATCAATATAATACCATGGCACCTGCCATGATAATACATAGAACAGTTTGAATTGGAATCTTTCTTCAATTCTATTATTCCATGCAAAATATTGCTTCAGTTCTTAAGATTTACATTTTTCTAAATATGGTACCTAAAGAGTGTACATTTTTTCCATTCAAAAGTACAACATTTTTGTCACACAAACAGTTCAGTGTTCTCATACCGTGTCCACTATAATAGTAATATTTGTAGCAAAGTCTATTGGTAAAGGATTAAATTTCTCCATAAAAGTTCGTGTTAATCACCAGGATTTGTGTAACAGACCAGATCATCTCCAAGGAACAGGTATTAGAGCTATTTTGTCATCATACTTTTAGGCTTTCATATATATCCTTTGGGAATTGGTCAAATTTTCTTTTTCTATATCTATATTCTCTAAGTCTGCTATTATATCAGGACAAATTGGTACTAGTGAGGCTTTTATGTTAAATATGCTTTTCAGAACCAACATTCTAGGCACATTAAATCCCCTAAAGAGATCCTGTGCCCCACCCTTTATGCATCAATTAACTTTTCAACTATACTGGCCCACCAGTATTTCTAGAAAGGTTTCATAATGAAATTATAAACCAGCATATCCATAGTATACTTCATTAATCCAACTCTGTGCAGTGACATCATGCAGAGCATATTTCAATGATCGCACCTCAGTATCACGCACATGATTGTAACGCACTGGCACAAGTAAAGACTCAATCATAAACTAAGGCAAACATTTTTGTTTGGTTGTCCTCGTTCGCCCGACCCTCTAAATCCTTCCGACCCAATTTTTTTTCTTTTCTTTTTTTGAAAATTTAAAAAACAAAATCAAAATTTTCACTTTTTTTATTGATTATTATTATTTTTATTTTTTTAAATTTGAGTCGGAAATCATTTTTAAAGTGTTTAGAAAATAAAATAAAAATACTCATCAAAATATTACAGATTTTGTTCCCAGTTTTGGTTACCACAACAAGTACATCTCATTTACTTTTGGTACCTGAAAAATGGCAAGTGAGGAAAAAAAAACCTTTTCCAGACCGACCTACTATACCCAACTTTTAAAAGTGATCTATGGACAATCAAACAATTTTTGTTGTTGGCCTAATCCTGCCACACATGCTAAAATGCAGAGTCTATCACTAGACAATACTCTGATATATGTCACTGCACATAGTTAGATGGATGAAGTATAATGAATGCATTTATTATAGGTGTTAGTTTGTTCAT
Organism: Ophiura sarsii; assembly: GCA_035610835.1. Taxonomy (NCBI): domain Eukaryota; kingdom Metazoa; phylum Echinodermata; class Ophiuroidea; order Amphilepidida; family Ophiuridae; genus Ophiura; species Ophiura sarsii. Next base: position 57,226,580 of record CM069445.1, on the reverse strand, counting down.
GCATATAAATCATGGTCAAGATTTTATGACAAAATTATATATTAGGAGGAAAAGTCCGAAAATCAAAGGCTTAGGCAAGATCGATGGTTCAAGTAGAACAATGTTTGATGATGTACTAATTTGAATGGAAGAAGGTCTCAACATGATGTAATGTATGGTGCAAACTCCTCTAATAGGCCTACATGTAAATACTACCATCATTTGAGCACACACCTTGACACTACTATCTTTTGCTATATCCTGATCGACAAATTAATTTTCACTTCTATATGTTTATATGTGGTGACAGAAAAGGCGCCAATTGAGCCTTTTTACAGAAAACCAATGATACTTTCAGGTTATATTTGCCTAAATTGATGTTATTTTCTGACAGGGAAGATGTGCCGCAGGAACCATAAATATATTTTTCTTTTTGGCAGAGTTATATGGATTTGAATTAATGCCATTGTTTTCATTTGACAAGCAAGTATTATGTCTGTAAATGCAAGGTTATTTGTCTTATTATTATTATTTTCTGAATAAGGAAGATATGCCACAGGAGCCTTGGACGACCATAATCATGTTTAATATCGTTTGTTTTTGCAGATTTTATGCATTTAAATTAATGCCATTGTCCTCTTTGACAAGATGTAGGCGCCAAATTGAGCTTTTTTCAGAAACCCAATTAAACTTCTCTCAAGGTTCTTGGGCTTAATATATCCAATTTATTCTGTTAAACATTGAAACCAATCCACATTTGCCATCCTCTCTGCGATTTGCTGATTTCCTTTGTTTTTGATCACATTACAAGGCCAACAAAATTAGGGTTTGTTGTTTGCCCAAACCAGGTAAAATTACACAAGAGTATCGATCAGTCAATTGCATTTTCTTGTGCAATATTTAACTAGAGAAGAAACAATTCTACAGTTTGCAAGTGTGATGGGTTGTGATACAATATGATCATACTGGATCTAGACTGGATCCTTCTTGTCTTCACAATTTACACACGGCCATTGCGAGGGTGCTCAAATGTGAAGACTGAAAAAAAAATACAGTTCCAAAAGTATGCACTGATAAGCTGATTACTAAACATGAGCTAATTTACGCACCATCACGCCACAGTGCCCTGGTAGTTTCACGCAGCGTTGTACATCTCATGATCATTGATCAGGGCTCAAAATACACATGGTCAAAGGGCGATTAGCACCCAGTTTTCATAAAATAGCCCTTTAAAACAATTTTGGCCTATGGTAAAATGTACTAAAAGGGCTACTTTTGTCAGAAATTGCTAAAAATAGCCCTCATAGCCAAAAAAGTATTTTGACCCCTGCGCATGATGCGATTTAATTTTGTCCGCCATTTTTAAAGATGATGGCCAAATAGAGGGACTTGGTGGGGTCCCAGTCTATACTGTGATCCAACATTCTGTAGAATGAGCTAGCATGTTGTATTTGCACCTCATATGTTTTTCAAGGTACATTGGTGAAAATAATGTACACAACATTATTGTTAATTATTTGGCAATTCAAAATTAAATATAACTTTAAATACTGGGATACTTGGCATTTTATTGGTTGGTTGTATTGGGCAAACAAACCTTTTTGCTTATTAGATTTTATATTGAGACATTCTTCCATTCATTAATATATTCTTTACACACATTAAATATATTATGTGGTGATATTCCAATTACCCAAATTTACACGTGGATTATTGGATGAAAAATAATCTGAAAACAAATAAAAATAAATGAAACATGATCACAAGCCATACAAAATGATATAGAAATGCAGCAATTTCTTTTTACTTCTTTAGGTCTTCAAGAAAATCAGCAGAATGTGCGGCATAATTCTGTTATACCCTTCACACCAATCGGTTAGAATGCGTCGTTCTTAAAAAAAATCACGCACTATGAATACCCCTGTGAAGGGTATAACAGAATTACTTCGAATGTGCTTCTTTTGCAGCTCTTTTAAAACTGTTGTTCAAACAACAATTGGGATAAAAACATGTAGAAATTGAGAATAAAGGGATACATAGGATTAAGATATTGATGTTTTACTTTACTGATAGCTTTACAAACACTCTTCAATGTTGCCAACACCGCGGCTAGGTCGTGGAATTGGCTACTTTTTACCCCTGCGCCGCAGTCAAAAAATGTGTGCCGTGGTCTGTAAAAAGTTGGGCTACCAATATATTTTCTATGGGCTCAGCGACATTTGGACTACTTTTTGTCATGGGCTCCGCGGCCTAGTGGGCACTTGCGCCACGGTTTGGGGCACATTTTAGTTGGCAACACTGACACTCAACTATTTCAACTAACGACTGCAGTAATTTGATCAAATCATAGAATAAACTTACTTCCATTAAAGCTGATACATTCTGTACTGGGTAGATCGTTGCAATTTGCTGGCCACGGTTCACCGTTATTTACAAAATAATCGTCTGTACATGCCGCAGTCACTGCTTCGCAAAGTTCCTTGCAGACCGGTAATACCGTTTCATCTAATGGACAGGGGGGATACTGTAATGTACAGTAGTGTAAGGCGGCGTCAGGATGACATTCATATAATGACTGACTGTTGATCCATTTCTCCGCTGATAGCCATTGTGAGGAGTCTATTGCAATCTCTGTGTTTCTGTTTAGAAATGAAGAAATTTAAGAAGAAGGGTTGGATGTAAAATGTTAGAATTTGGCCAACTTTGGTATAACTTGGTATAAGTTTTTATGTGCCTCAGTTGCTTTTCCTCTAAGAACTGTTTAAATTCAATTTACATAAAACCAAGTAATTAAATTTAACTATTCTATACCATTGTATAATTATCAACTTTGCATATGTGTCAGAGGGGCATCAAAGACAATCACTAGTATTTGTGACAATCCCGGTGTATAGGTCGGCCCGCAATGATGTCACATGCCATTGACAACAAACACAAACAACATGAACTCAACCAATTTCAGATTGTACCATTACCAAAACTGCCAAAATAGCAGCCCTTTCAGTACTTCCTTGAAATGGTACCGTCGATCAGAATATTTGCCCATGGAATTCCTCTGCATACTCATGTAATCACATTTACACAAAATGCAAGTTTTCACATTTTTTTAAACAGTTGCAAGTCCGATAATCAGGTGAAATATTGTGTGAAGTTTTGAAGTTTTGCTAATGTAAGCAACAGTCGCTTACACGGCCTCGCGCAATCACTAGGAACGATCTTGTGTTTGGTTGAGTAGAGCATATAAACTGATGTGTTAAAATGTTTTGCTTTGCTTTGCAAATAACCCTGATGTAAAAGAATACCCGGATGACCGGGGCGACCTAATACCATGGTTCACTGGCTACATACCCCCACAACTTAATGTTACTAGTTTGTTTGTTTACACGGTCGGTCCATGCAGACACACTATTGGGTCCTGATGGGACCGGACTCCAGCAAAATGCTAGAACCAGGCTAAAAATTGGCCTATAGTCACTGACCTTATTAGGCCAATGACTTGTTAATCCACCTATGATAACATACAGAGGAGATAATCTTTTCTCAGGGATAGACCTAATACTTATAATGCCCTCACTAGTTCAGTGACTAGCTAAATTTTTTGGTATTGAGCAGACCAAAACAATAGTCACAACAAAAAGTTTATAAATTGGATAAAGGTTTCTCAGGGAGACACTTCATCATGTTCATGGGGCCAAAAAAAAACCTGTTCTAAGGGCAAACAGACTTCTCAGGTTGGGCAGTCAGGTGTTTTTTGGGGTTTTTTTACCAAAAAATCAGGAAATGTTTCAACAACAAAAAATCAACAATAAAAATCAAACATTTGACATATGACCTTTTGAAAATGGCAAGTCGGTAAAAATATGTCATTTTTTGCCATTATTCATGAAATTGGGCAAAAATGACATGTAATCATCGGTGGCCTATTTTGGTCGTAGTTCAAAAATTATTGATCAACGATAAAAGTTGTCATTAATTTTATTGTTCTAAACATGTTATAGATTTTAAAGTCAATAGCCTAAATTTTTTTTACCAAGTTAAATTTAGATTTTTGCTGTCCCATTGAATGTGGCCTTTGACCCTAAATTGAGGTCAAAGGTCACTTTAACATCCACATTGGCAAGGATGTCCACCTTATTCTGCAAACTGCAAGGAACATTTTGGTATATGACTCCCTGTGCCAGTAGAGAGGGACCAAAAAAAACCAACAAATAGACCACTCCCCAGGTAATGGACGCACGTCACACGAGGTTGAGCTCACGTAAAGTACACAAGCTCAACCTCATTTCAAAACGGTACAACGGTCATCCGTGGTGCGCACTACATAATCTCGTCCTCACGGCTCTGATTGGTTGGTGCTCAAACGTGAGAACTGTAAAACTCGTGAATAAACATGAGCTTATTCACGCACCATCACGCCCACTGCGTCAGTGGTTACGGCGCAGCGGGACCACTGCGTTGGTGGTTACGGCGCAGCGTGACGATTGTTAAAAAGGCTTCAGTTTAAATTTGACCAATCAGGTGCTTTTGGTGAGTTTTCAAGCATGCGTGCGCAGCCTGATCAAAGTACGCCCACGTATGTCAAACTGTGGCCAGGAGATTATGTGCCATAGATCCATTAGGCAAAAAAAAATTGTTATGTTGTCCTCCACAAATTTCAGAGAGGAGGGGCGGGCGGGCGGATTTTTTTTTTTTACCAGCGGAAGCTCAAAGTTCAGCCAACAAGAAGTTGAAAGCACTCTTAAGAGTCGCACATATATGTTATAAACACTCAATTTAATATTCGATGCCATTTAAACTGTTTTAAAAAAATCTGAACAAAATCTGAAGAAAAAAAACTGAAAAAAAAACCAAAAACAAATCTCTGAAAAGAAAGAAAAAAATCTCTGAAAAAAAAAAAAAATCTGAGCGGCCCTAAATCTTACGAGCGGGCAGTCGAGGACAACATAACAAACAAAAAATTGTTGGGCTTAGCATAACCAGAAGTAGCATGGTTGTATAACATCATCATTATCGTTACAATCATGATATTACTTGTATTATCTACCTCTTCTGACTCACTTGTTAAGATTTAGACCCATATCAATGTATAGCACTCACAAGGGGAATAGCCCAATTATAGCCACTTGATCATGGGGCCCCATTGTCTGAGGCATCATCAATAATAACTATATAATTGGGCTTCTATACAATGAGAGTACTTCCCTGGGTGCTCAGTGGTCATTACATCATTGTATCATGCATGTCCAAGAAATCACGTAATTAGGGTAGTTTTTCAAGCTGGGGCACGTGAATAGGGTATCAAAACAAGCCAAATTAAGAAAAATAGGGACAGCGGTCCCAAATAGGTCGTCCGTTTATATGGGTAGTTTGGTTGCAATTGTACTTCATCTGTTTAAATATAATCAATTTTACATATGCAGCCAATTTTACATCTTGACCTCAGATGACCTTTGACCTTGGTATGTGACCTTTGATCTCATTAACATATGAAGGTTTCCATGTTGCATCTATGACCCACGTTTGGTTGCAATTGTTCATTGTATGGAAAAGAAATGGACAATACAAAAAGTGTGTACTAAATTTTACATATTGATTTGACCTCAGATGACCTTTGACCTTGGTATTTGACCTATGACCTCAGTAACATATGAGGGTTTCCATGTTGCATCTATGACCGAAGTTTGGTTGCAATTGGTCATTGTATGGAAAAGAAATGGCATCTATGACCGAAGTTTGGTTGCAATTGGTTATTGTATGGAAAAAAATGGACAAAACAAAAAGTGTATACCAAATTGTTGACAGACAGACACGCACAACAAACACAACACACACGAAGGATGCTGCCATAAGGTCTCTTCCTACGGACGACCTAAAAAGGGTATACTTTTGACATCATTGGCTTTCGTATTGGGTCCTTATTTGCTCCATGATGATTATAAATAGCCATGATACATGGGCGAGATATATTTCTCAAATTGTATCCTTCGCAAGTGATCTGATAGATCAGCTCAGCATTGTTTCATAATACTTTTAGCTTATTAATATTAGGGAAGGACAAAGGGTTAGAAATGTGTCATATGCGGTAAGAGGTTTAAACTATACAAATTATTTGCTTGGGGTATCAAACTATTTTGAGTACCGTATTATCCCTATTAAGCGCCCAGGACCTTATAAGCGCCCACCCCTGTTTTTCTCAATGACTACCAACAAACAAACCCTTATAAGCGCCCACCTTTTCAAATGGTCAGCATCCTCAAATGACTACTTGTACATTTCATTTAGTACATGAAATGGTCAGCCTTCTCAAATGACCAATTGTACATTTTCGTTAGTACGTTAAGTGGTCAGCCTTCTCAAATTTCCACTTGTACATTGTATTTAGTACATCAAATGGTCAGCATCTTCAAATGACCATCAAATGGTCAGCATCGTCAAATGACCACTTGTACATATATTTCATTTAGTACATGAAATGGTCAGCCTCCTCAAATGACCAATTGTACATTTTCGTTAGTACGTTAAGTGGTCAGCCTTCTCAAATATTCACTTGTACATTGTATTTAGAACATCAAATGGTCAGCATCTTCAAATGACCATCAAATGGTCAGCATCTTCAAATGACCACTTATACATTTTATTTAGTACGATTGAGTTTATAAAAGGTAACATAATAAGCGCCCACCCAAAATGACTTTGCTAACCGCCCTGGGCGCTTAATAGGGATAATACGGTACTTGTTTAGGGTATCAAACTATTTTGAGTACTTGTTTAGGGTATTCGAAATACTGATATTACTTGCTTAGGGTATGTAAAATACTGTGCCATACTTGTTTAGGGGTGCTTTTTCACATTAACACAATTACGTATTTAGGGTACTTTTTGAAAGTCCTTGGACCCGCATGATACCCCCCTTGTAATGACCACTGAGCACCCCGGGGAGTACTTGGCATCTGGACTATAACAGTCCATTACCCGGATATTTACAGGGTGGGTCAGAAGGGGAAGCTGTTAGATTGCAAATTAAAATAAGTGGTCACAAAGGGGTTCTCCGTTTCATATGGATAACTATTCACTATCGAAGTGTTACGTGTAAAACGATTATCACTATAGCAACTGGATCACACTTATGAGTCCTGAGCACCAATGGAGATGATCTCCACATAAAGTCAATGGGATGTGCTAGCATTCATATAGGTGCATGATCCAGCTACCAGGGAGTTACATAATCACTTCGATAGTGAATTGACAGTGTGTGTCAAAAAGGGAAATATAAGAAATATAGTATGAGAGTGGGTCAATATGTAATGAAATGTACCAAGTGTTATCTGTTTCTATGCTTGCATTACCGAGATATTGACAGAATTCAGTCAGTGGCTGAAAGCTACATGTTTGCATAGATCTTCAATAGAGGGATGATTATCTATATTGAAATGTTGTGTGGAGCTGTTACTATGTCTGTTTCGCCCACACTTGTATGACTATCATGTTTGAAAAGCCCGGTAAATAGCATGGGTATTGATAGTCTATTGCGGCAACTACATTGTCTAATACTAGCTAATGGGATACATATAATTAGTGTGATAAAAAAGCTACATAAAAGTTCAAATGCTTCCAGTATTTGAAACATTAATTCAATACACACATTCACTGATGCGATAGATGTAACGCTATATTGCAAAATTTATAGACACTTATTTCACCCATGTTTTTATTCCACATAAACTCGAACCCATGAGCCACAACGGACAATAGCAGCACACATTTTTGAAATTGATACCTACAGATCGCATTTTGGAACGAGAGTGACATTTTATTTATGTATGTAGAGAAGTTATCTCATGACAGGGCAAAAGGCTAGAGGCTTTTTTGTTGAGCGACCTTGGTCCGAATCACACTAATTCATTTGTTTAGGGCTTAAAGGGACACTATAATAATAATAATAAATAATAATAATAATAATGGCATTTATAATGCGCCGTCAATCTAGGTAAAACTATTCCGAGGGGCAACATATAAAACAAAAATAAAAATTAACATGAAAAAACATAAACAAGGATGATTTGCATATACATGTATATACTAAGAAATCAATTATAAACTGAGTCAAATAATCTTGTTTTTAACAAGTTCTTAAAAGAGTCAAGTGAATCACAGCATCTTAAATTATAAGGTAGTGAGTTCCAGAGAGTTGGTGCAGCAACCGAAAATGCGCGATCTCCAAATGAAGAAGTAGTCCGTGGAACAACAAGTAAAAGTTTATCAGATGACCGGAGAGTACGTTTTGGATGATATGGAACAAGAAGATTAGCAATATAAGTTGGTGAAGTGCCATGCAAAGCTTTCCAAGTTAAAAGAAGAAGTTTGAAATGAATCCTTTCGCGAACAGGAAGCCAGTGGAGATATGTTGGAGGCTGCGCCCTCAATTATGATAAAAACTGGGATTGGTAATTTTTTACAATTGTATTACATGCATGAACTTACACCTATATAAGGATTAAGAAAAATCAGCCCTCTTTGTACAGCAAAATGTTGATTCAAAAATGCTGATCGAGCCGCGATCAGCATTTTACGTCAGACAGTGTCCCTTGCAACACGTGTGATACATAACGCGAACCATATTTACATAGAGGGCGTTTTTAAGAAAACGTTCAATAAGTAACGATGGTATTGTTTTAATCAAGTTTTGCTGTGTTTTTGAGATTAGAAACAACACTAATGGTAATTTTTATGTTAATCTTGAATTCTGAAATAAATTTCTTTTTAAAAAAAAAAATCTTCAACACTACTTTGTGTCCATTTAATGTTAAGGGATCCTGAAATATGGGCAAAATATAATAGTACAACCAGTTGACAGTTTGTTACCTTAATAAAGAAAAGCATAAATAATTAAAAAGAGAATATTTCTTGAGGATATTGTTGTAAATTCTATTCTAGATAAAACACTTACTTGTATGGCAGAAGATTCACACATGTTGATAAAAGTACATCCTCACATCCATCTGCACATAGAAAAATAAACAAAAGAAAAACAGAAAAGAAATGTAAAATATAACTGGAAGCCATCTGTTTAATCCGTTATGTCCTTAGGTGGTCAAGACTGTGTGGCTCTCAGTAGTCCAAACTTCTAATGTTTTATGCAGCACAATTTGGATAGGACATGCTACTCATAATAACTTTAAAGTCAAACTGGACATGACTGGCTTGTTTCCAGGGGGTGCTGCACTTGTTATTTATTTACATTTCTATCTCAAGGACATTTCTTAGATATGCCTTGATTATTACGATATCCTTTAACAGGAAGAAGGACAATAGTTGGATGAGAGGAACTTATTGATGCATAAAGAGAAGTCTTATATTCATTACATGCATCTGTGCACAAATATTTGATGGTATTAAAAAAAATCTTTGATTAAATTCAAATATTTTCATAATAGGGTTATGGTAAACAACGTCATGAGATTGAGGGGATAGAAATAACTTTAAACACTACAAGGACATCTATTTGTATTGATTATCTCGGTATTCAGTGATGATAAAAATCACTAAATCAATTAGATAGGCATGTTCTACTCAATAAGTAAACAGGTACAAGAGGTTTTTTATTGACTATTAAAAGTATTATTCAGTGTGGTATTATCGACACAGATATATATTACCTAAGTGGCTGAGGTAGCCAGAAGTGGCCGCTTAAATGATTGAAAAGTTTGATCTTAATAATTGTCAATGTTTCAAAGAAGATATTTGTGAAGACATTTTGTAAATTGTAAACATAATTTACGTTACCATTTGGTATCTTCACAATCTTTATAGACTGGCGGGGGGGACACACTTTTTGTGAAAGATACATGCAGGATGGTTTTTAAAAGGCTTGATGGCTTTGGAACCCTTTGCATATTTTTTTTTTTAAATTGTTGTTATTTCTTGATTTTGTTTGTTTGTTTGTGTTTGTGGTGTTTTTGTTTGTTTGTGTTTTCTATTCAAGGAGGGATTTAAAATGACTCTGACTTTGTCCAATTGAGTGATCTTTAGCATTTTTTTCAAAACAGATCCCTTTAATAACTGATGTTTGTAATAGGAAAGAGAAAGAATCGGTTTAAGATAGGGTAAAGTGGGCTAAAGATTAATGCTGAGCTATTACGAATAGTTGAAAATCACACAATTATCATGGTCTGGTTGGCCTATATTTGTTTATTTATTTATTATTGATCTTTCATAGATATTTGTGTCTTCAATTTTAGTTATCTATTGCATGAGGCACCTAACAAATGCATCCATCAGCCACAAAACTTAGTGTAAATTCCTACAGAATTAAATTTATGAAAATTAATACAGAATAAAAAGACAAGAATATGCTACATAAAAGGAGACATATTGTCGCATGGTACCAAAGTATCAAATTATCATCATTTCAAGACCTAATACTGAATAGTCAATTGCGCACTTTTGTAAATTAAGTGACCCTTGAAATATGCCATCCCATGTTATTATCCCATTATTGTATTCATGAAGTGAAAAATGTAATTCATTGTCTATTATGACTTTTTGTCTGGCTTCAGAGACACAATGTGTGTGACATTTTGTAAGATCTAACTTAAGAAAACATATATATAATTGATTTACAAATTGAAGCAGATTTATCAGGAGAACATTGGAAGTCAAAGAAGATTTTACGGTCTTCCCACAATGCATGGCGGGAACGCCAGCCAACTAAAGCTTTTTTCACACGATGCATTTGTCGAGTTCTTAAGTTTAGAAATAAGAAAAAGGAACACTGATAACTAATTTATTTATTGATGTAAACTAGAACCTAACAGCTCCAAAGTTGAACGCGCTATGAAGCCATGATTGTGTGCATATGTCTATAGGAACCGAGACAAATTGGAGACTAGAATAAGGGAATTTTGCAAAAATGCAATGCATTGTGGTGGTGTCTTTAAAATCTTCATTGATTGGTAGTGTTTTCAAATTGGGCTATTTTTGATATATGTGATGCACTTACTGGTGGGAAGGACTGAACATAACAGTTATGCAGTCCACCTAAGTGGGCTACTTTATAAATATGTGATTTTCACCCCACCTCCGGACCGGGCCAGTGGGCCACACATCTAAATAGTGGGGGGGGGGGGGGGGGGGGGTCTAGTTTTATAGTTGGGGAGGGGGGTCTTAGTTTTAGAGTTGGGGGTCTTAGTTTTAGAGTTGGGGTGGGGGGTCTCAGTTTTATAGTGGGGTCTTAGTTTTATAGAGGGGGTCTTAGTTTTATAGGTGGGGGTCTTAGTTATATAGTGGGGGTCTTAGTTTTATAGTGTTTTTAGTTTTATAGTGGGGGTCTTAGTTTTATACTGATTTTTTTCTCGACAATAGATGGCGCTATAACAATAACAAACTCAATCGGTCAAAGTTTAAAGATGGCGACACAGCGCGCGGCCGATAATAAAGTGAAAATAATGCGGCGAAGATCACATTTTAGCCGGCATAGGAATACAAAAAAATCCATAGATTTGACTAAATAAATTTGTTTCAAATACATCTCCGCTATACATTTGCATTAAATAATCATGAATTAGCCGACCTCATGTTTTTTTAAGTAAGCTTATTTGTTTTCAATTTTTTTTAGGGGGGGGGGGTTCGGGAAGGTGATTCTTGTTCCCGAGACCCAAAGTGTTTGGGCGGGACTCGATTTCCCGCCCAGCACGCCCGCCCAGCACTGCGGGCCACACATCTGAATAGTGGGGGGTGGGGGTCTAAGTTTTATGGTTGGGGTTTTTAATTTTATAGTTGGGGGTCTTTGTTTTATAGTGGGGGTCTTAGTTTAATAGTGGGGGTCTTAGTTTTATAGTGGGGGTCTTAGTTTTATAGTCTTAGTTTTATAGTGGGGTCTTAGTTTTATAGTGGGGGTTTTAGTTTTATAGTGGGGTCTTAGTTTTAGTGGGTTTTAGGTCTTAGGGTCTTAGGTCTTAGTTTTATAGTCACCCCTCTGTTATGCTTTAAAATGTTTCTTTTTATTCCATCATAATCATGATTTAAGTTAAGTTTGTCATTTTAATCTTTCAGGGCATTGATATTTTTGGAACATTGTCTTTATTCTGGCACTTTGATCATGGAAAGTTGATCATCAAAATGGTCTAGCTTCAATTTCATAATTTAATATTGCCACTTAATTGCTTTATCTAACAATAGTCATGTTCAGGTTGTCAATCAATTTGGTTAATGGGCACCATTATTTTGGATTTCAAGTTTATGCAGGTGCATGCTTTAAAAAGTGTTTTACTTAAATTCAAGTGGTTGAGATAACCTCTTCAGGTTTTAATGTATCATTAATTATAGGCTATTCATACTCAATCCTAATCCCCATGATTGGTTTCATAGTATGGTGTTATTGGCAGTCCACTTAATAAGAGTCAAAGTCAATTATCTTGTCTGCCATGATACATGTAAAATACAGTGACCACCTCTTACACAAGACTAAGGTTTAAAGTACAAATTAGATTGTTTTATTATGAATGCAGGTAATTGGTGTATGTGACAGAGATTAGGCTCGAGGTAGCCCATGTAGATGTGAAGAAAGTTTTAATCCCTTTCCATCTGCATCGATGTAAGCGGTTCAATCATATTCCATCTCCAGAATTTTAGTAATTACACTTTTACCTTCCAAGTTTTTAAGTTGAAATTTATACTTTATTGATTTAATCTTTAAACAATGTATTTCATCATCCATCTCATCATGCGTAAATAATCATCTCCATTTTTTCAAAAATAGGATTTTGGTATCAACATTTTCAGAAAGAAATACTCTTTCCGGTAACATAACACAACCCTTTCAAAGTTATAGCCAGTATCACAAGGCCTCATCTCCATCTCCCCAATGTGTTTAAAAATGTTCAATAGTCTTTTTCTCAAAATGGTCAAAATGGAGATAAAGCCTTGTGGTTCTGGGCCCTCTATATAACAAGCAGTAGATAACCCAATAAGTGCAGATTCCCCCCCCCCCCCCCCCCCCCCCCCCGCGACATTTTTGTGTACATTTCTTTACAAACAATTTTAACAAGTTTGCAATATTTTTTGTTTGTTTGTTTTAATTCAAATATCAATTTGAGCATTTAGAAAATTGTTAAAAATTCACCAAAATGTTTTTGAAGAAACAAAAAAAACCATCCCGACCAACCCTACCTGAGAAGTCCATTTGCCTGTAACAGGGTTGTTACATGGCTTGGATACTATACCTACAACTACAACTAACACATTTTTATTAGTAATGCTACATACCTGGAGTGGGCTCTATAGGTGCAGTTGTTGCTGAAAATAGAAACAAAAAGACAATTTGTTATTCTATTATTCAAATTGACAAATATTATAATTGGTGGTGGAATTGTCTTGTGTAGTTGACCATATACTATGATCAGTAAAATTAATGTGTATATACTATTGTGAGAAATGAATTCAATAATATAAACGTGACCAGTTATTTCGAAAGGAGGTCCTTCAGTAGTTCAAAATCAAAACTGAGATTATATTTTCATGCAAAAGTGCAATTTACACTACATTTGATACATTTGGTCAATGATTTTAGGTGAGAAATTCTTTTTATTTATTTCGTTTTTTTCATGCTTTACTTCCTCAATATCTTATAACACATATTAGCTGACAAAAGCCCCCTTTTGAGGTGACTGGTCATAAATATGAAACAGGGATGCCACTGGGTCCTTGAAAAAATTCTGAAAATAGGCCGGCCTTTCTGGGGTTCAAGCGTGGTTCAAGCCGGGGTTTCAAGGGGAAGCGCCTCCTGACAGGGATTGAGACCCACCTCCAGACCCCCACCTCCAAAACTCCACGGAAAAAGCGTTTCCAGAAAAAATTGTAAACAAAACACAGTTTTTTAATTTTTTAAAGTCTTGTGGGAAGAAAAAAAATCGGAAATTTGGTGGAAAAATCGTTAAAAAAAAAAAAAATCGGAATTCTGATTGAAATCGGAAAAGTGGCATCCCTGATGAAAGAGAGGTAGGCCTAACTTAAATATAGTCTCAAGGAATTCCACTAGACTTTCATCCAGCAAATGACAGTACCAGTTATTTGCTTTTGATAGATGGTTTCTTCCTGTTTCTTCAGATCTTTATACATATCCATGAAATCATTGATTCTGAATATGAAGGTAGTGGTTATAACATTTTTCTATTGTGAATAAAAAAAAATTTCAACCTGTAAATTAAGATTTTTTGTAAGGATAGGTCATGCACTGAGAATGAGAATGCTTTATTGGATAACTTACGTCTTCTATCAAGTGAAGTTAAACAAAGCCCGTCAGCTTCATCTGGGAGTATACTGCAATCTAGATCATACTCCAGTCCGGCTTCACTTAGCACCAACTGTAGTCCAGCCGTGAGCGAACATGATGACAGTACACTCTCGCATAGTTGTCTGCATGGCAACCCTTCATCTCCACCTTCTTGGAACAATGTGCCACACCATAGGAACGTTGCGTCTGGGTGTGTGCACTCGAGGTCACTGGCTATGTAGGTGAATACGCTTAGGGCTTGTAGGGGCGATGGTACAAAGACATTCGGGAATTGTGCTTGTGTGTAGGGGAGTACATCAAGACATGGCTGAGCCCATATGTCAACTGAAATGGAAACAAAAGTTAAATAATCATATTTATTGGGAGGATTAGATTAGAGTGATGGGGTGAGGGTTGGGGAAACAGTGTCAAAGGTTGTACAGGTTTCTGATGTCTTAGTAGGTGCATTTGCAGCCTTTTACATTCCTTTTTGAGAACTGTCTCTTTAACCTTTTTCAATTTTGGAAAAAATCCCCAAAACAATTGGATGACTTAAAAATGAAAACAGAAGCTTGCGAAACTTGGGGGAGGGGAGGTGCCGCCGAGTCAGAAACTTGGAGGGGACGTGGGGCGTTTGCCAACCGGCGCCAAAAAAGAGCTTCCAACAGTACACCACTGCCTTTTTTTCTCCAAAATATTTCAAAAATGTCAAAAGTAAATAATTATTGCACACAAATTAAGCTGCTTAAAAAAGACATTTTGGCTTATTTGAAAAATATGGGTCGGTCGGGCCCGTACAACAGATTTTATCCGCCTTTATTGCCTTATTACTATTCTTGCCGGCTATTGGCTACATTTAATTTCACAACTGTTGTCAAGCTGTTGTCATAAAGATAGGTTTCCTAATCCTACAGTTAGCTATTACCTCTTACAGATTAAAAGTGTTTTCATTCAAGTAGGCCTAGTCATGGCTATACGAGATCATAGTCAACTTTAATATCACCATAAAAAAACCCAGTATATATCACATATGCACCTGTTGAATATATCAAGGTAATGGCCATCATTTCTAATATTTATCTCAATGATCAAACAAATGGCACATTTCATGTACTGAAGCTTACCAGTGGTTGGTGTTGGTGACTCTGTTGGTGTTGTTGGTGAATCTGTTGGTGTTGTTGGTGAATCTATTGGTGTTGTTGGTGCAACTGTTGGTGTTGTTGGTGACTCTGTTGGTGTTGTTGGTGACTCTGTTGGTGTTGTTGGTGCATCTGTCATTGAAAATCCTGAAAAAAATGCAAGTTTTCGAATGGTGAACAATTGATCATCACATCACTGAAATGGGGGAGGGGGAGGAGGTGTAAAGAGAAGCTTGAAGATGAAATTGTACCTAACCGAACTGATTTTTGGTGTTAACCAAAACTCGTGGAGAAAAACGGGTTTTTTTTGGAGGGAGGGGGAAGGTCAACCCGGGCCGCGTGCGTGAAAGTCAAACACCGACAAATTTGCCATTTGATAGCCCATCGGATCGTGGCACGAGATAGACCGGGCAAGTGTGGTACCTGAAGCTAGCACTGTAGGGATTTGTAGTGTGTACGATCATTAGGGTTATGTAGAGATTTATAGTGTGTAAAGGATAGTTGGGGTTAAGGTGGTCTTGTAAACTGATTGACAACGCAAACAGTGAGTACCTGATTTCCTTTTACAAAAAAGAGCCAAAAATGTTGAATTTCATTCAAAACTGACTAGAGAACATGGTAAAAGAGTGAAATGTTGTGTTGACCATGAGAAGAGTTTGAGGCTGACTGGGCGTTGTGGTGAGCAACCGAGTGTGAAAGTATACCCTCGAGAACTGAAAAAGAGGCGTGGAAAGGGAGTCTCAAGCGCGGCACATCCCCTATATGGATTTTCAGTGTGAGTGACCCCCTCCCCTCTGAAATAAGCTATAGTTCAATCAGTTCCAAATTGGCGAGAAATATTTGGTTTTTATCTCTCCGCACACAAAAGTAATCCAAGCGAACAAGCTTGATTTTGGCCACACCCACACGATTTTGTTTAAATGCACGCATAACGTATCTGATGCACAGTGCGCTTGTTGAGTTCATGTGCATCTACACCCTTCTGTATTAATTCACTGCTGTAAGGAGGCTCGCCAATTTGGAACTGATCAAACTATAACAGTCCCATTTGCAATCCATTGGACACGACAGAACATGAATGCTGGCCAATATAAACTGCAACTGAGAGGTACACAGATGCAGTGTATCATACAAGCAATTGCCATGTCCAAAGGATTCTGAATCAGGCTCTCATAAATAAGGCAGTTAACATTTATTCCAATTGCAAAATGTATTGTTTTTAGCTCAAATCATAACAAGTTATCCAATTGTTCGATTTAATGATGAATTACACACCATTTGAATATAAATATAATGGGAAAAAGGGAACATTATAATATTTCAGCAATTAGTCACTGCCAGCATGAGTCAGTAGCAATAGATTATGCTTTTAGATTTAGGCTGTTTACAAATTCATCGTAACAATTATCATTACTTGATATTTATTGCATATCTCCTGTGAAATTAAGATATAATAACGTTAATATTCATGATGTAATGCTTCCATGCCCTGCAATAAATAAAGAAGTAGAAAACAGAAATACACAACCCAACATACCAGAAAAACAGTTCCAAAGAGTTGTGCCCCAGTAAATATATAATATATACACCAGCTCCAAAGAAGAATAAATATAAAGGATAGGTCAGATAACCAAAGAAAAAGATTTGCTGCCAAAATAAGCATGTATAATTATATCTTTTCTCTCACTAAAAATATATATATATATATATATTAACACCTATTTTCTGTTCAATTGTACCATGTGACCTATGGCAAATTCTAATGATAAGGAAAATGATTTCAAAGACAAATAGTGGCTTTTGATCTCTTTGAGCACAGGGAATGCCGTTTTGGTGAATGCCGACAATTCAAAACATGAAATATGCAGTTTTTTGATCAGTAGCGTACCTAGGATTTGCAAGTCAACATGCAAACATTTGCTATTTTACACTTTTTTTTGTCATAATTGAGGTACATTTTGGCTATGAATGAGCTCCTAAAGTTAATGTTGGGGCAAATGTACATGCAGCTGCCCCTCTAACAGCTGCCCCTCTAACCCCCTTTGGTTATGCCCCTGTTTTTGAATAAATTGTATTAATTGGTAACAAAAGTTTAAAAAAGGTGTATTTATACACTTTCCCAAAATATTTCTACAAGAACGAGTTCTGTTAAATGAGGTATCAAATAACCAGAGAAATACATTGATAATATATTAATAAAAAAAATTGTAGGATGGACCAAACAGATCACATCACTCCCAAACACTCCCACCTTCCCCTCACAATTGCACCATCCAATACTACATGACCAGTTTATTTTATATACCATTGATTACAGATAACTATATAAGCAAGGCAGGAAATAAAAAGATATTTTCTTTAAAAGAATGAAAGGAAAGGAGCGAAAATGTAAATATAATAGAAGTATGACTGCGGCTACCAGGTTGCACCAGCTACTATCAAATTCTGCATCCCATACTGCTTGCCCTATGACAACCATGATCATGCTGCAGCAAATGCTATCAAGACTTGTGTACTTACTACCGTTGATCTGCTGAGAAAATTGGACTATTTCTAACACATTTTTAGGCTTCTGTAAATCAGCATTTAGGTTTATCTTAATGGAATTGCTATATAAGAAGTTTGCATCTCGTCTGTTTCGCCCTCCGGGAGAGTCTCCACTCGAGATACAATTGTCTTCTGGTAGAGTTGCGCAATCCACGAACCAGTCTGAGCCGGTTTTGCTGGAGTAATCGTCACTACAAGAATCACGGACCATCTCGCAGAGTTCGCGACATGCTCCATTGTAAGAGTTCGTGTAAGGACACATTGGGAATAATTGTGTGCATAGTAACAGATTGACATCTGCGTGACAATTTCTCAAAGTTTGTAGGCTTCTATATTGCATTAGGGCATGGGGCTGCGAGGTTGCTAATGTATTAGGGAAAAGACCCTCTGTGTACGGTAACACATTTGTACATGGGACATAGTATAGTTCCTCGCATGAAGCTGTGAAAGATAATACAACAAAATGGAATGGAATGCTATATATTTTAGAAATAGATTTAATGATTAAAGATATGATTATTCATTTCCAGTTTCTAATTAACCAGATATGGTGCTTGTCATAACCAATTGGCCTTGTAAGCTTCAATTTATGATCATTTGTAAACAGATTTGCATTTGGCAACATACAATATAATTCTTCTTTGTATCCTAAATTGCAAATGTAATTCAATAAAACAATTCATGGGTAGTCTTTGGTTCAAGTGAATTTTATAGGTCCTAGGCATGCATCAATTACACGGTAGAATTAAGCACCTCATGGTAATAATATTATGCGCTTTATTCTGTCAAAGACTTGATGCATTGATACACTATTTCACGTCTTATTTCACGTATAGGTCTATGTGTTGAAACTACATATCGCAAACACGTAAACAGTTGAAAATCTGCAAAGTGCGACAAATTAATCGCGCAAAAATTACCACTTTTACAATACTGGGGACATTAACTTATAGAAGAGTAGCATTTTCTCTTATTCATCTGATCCCATACTTCAATAACATTCAAAATATGACACAAAAAAACAAAAAAAAGATTAAAAAAGAATATGCATGTACACAATCTAACTTACCATCTGGTTGAATACACTCTGGACTTTCTTCAACTGTTGGCAATGTATTGCAGTCAATATAAGTTCCAAAACTGCCACAATCACCATTGACAGCCTCACAGAAATGCCTACAAGGCAGCTGTCTGCTAGTGTCGTCACAACTCTGATAGATCAACGAGCAAACCAGCAGACGGGAATCCATGTGACATTCCAGGCTCGGGAAGAGGGCGCCCCATATGTCAATTCCTTGCGAGTGTGAATCCACAAAGGAGTTGGGGAACACGCCCGATCTACTTATTGAATAGTCCACGCAGGGTGTGATCAGGATATCCTCGCAGGTAGCTATGTAGTAAATGGAAAGATGTAATCAGGAAAAGACAAATAATTAGTGAAAACATTGATTAAGAGATCGTTTCTAAAAATATGGCACAGTATTGACAGTGAAACAATATAAAAATATGCAAATAATGTAATAATAATATTCAAATTTCAGTAAATATTAGAGAACATAAATATTATAACACATACAGAGATGACCATTACTAATTTGCTATAAATGTTGGGAGGTGAAATCGGTCATATTTAAGGAACCATGATGTATATATCCACAAAACTGGCACCGGTACACAAATATTGTACCGATAACTTGATAAAGTATTACAATTACTATTATAAAATACAATACAACACCAACTCCTTAAAACAATATCATATTTACAAGTAAAAATTCATCGAGTTAGGGAGAAAGCTGCCCATTTGTGTGTCACAAGGTATTAGACCACTATGCCGTGCCACAGCACACTGTGCTAGGTCACTTAATAACAGTTTGTGTTTGTGTCACGTTAGTATATGTATGGTCAATATCATAATGGGACAAGTAATTAGTACCCAACCCATGGGGATGAAACCTTTGTTAATGAGTGTATACATCCAAGAAGTAAGAGTAGAACCAGGGATCTGTTACTTGTTTTTGCACCATATATATATATATATACAGAAAGAGTTGTACAAATCATGAATACATTTACAGCAGTTGCTGTTTAAAAAAAATGTAAATATGTGTAAATATAGAGCAATTGTGAGTATTGATGTGGTTATGAGCAAGATACAAAGGCTCCTGACCATCATCATTGATACGTTGGGAGAATAGTATGTTATACTGTTGCACAGTTTGGTTCCACCACCAAATAGAATGACCGGGGCACTTGGGAGAAAGGTACTTATAATCAAAACAAATAATTGTCGATCATTTCAAACCATTCCCTCGCGTACTGTGAGACTTTGAATTGTACATGCAGAGCTTTATGCTCCTGTTGTTTTGGAATGCCGTGCATTGCAAGACCGTCTTCAATATTTGGATGAACAAGAGCCTCGGATCTACAATTATTTGTTTTTATTAAAGTACACATGACATGGCTGGGAGAACCACCATGCCATGGAGAATATAGTGGTACAATTTGGAGACCCTAGCATAGCATGGGTAGTAAAACTGAAGGAGAATATTGTGTTGTTGTAGTGGGACGTATGGTTCAGTTGTGTGGTCCGGTCGCATGTTTAGGACACGCACCGTCCATGGCACTTTGAAAGAAAATTATTTTATACATCTGGCATGGCTTGGAGATCCCGGTGTGGTCAGTGGCATGGTCCAGTTGTATTGTTTGGGGACCCTACCCTAGCAAAGGACATTTTGGGAGAAGTGATACAGTGATATGACCTTTCAGGAGAATATAATGTGTTACAGAGGCTTGGCTCGGAACAAGATCATAACATGATCAAGGGGCACATTGGGAGAATAGAAGTTGGTACAGACCTGGACAGTTTTGTTCATCACTCAAATCCCAGCAATCCGTTTCACCATCACAGAAATAACTGTCTGGAATACAGCCACCACTAGCACAGGGTGATCGACCAGGTGAACACGATGCTACATGATTATGGGGTGGGAAAATTCAATCAACATTTGTATGGTAACAACTCATATGATTGCTTGCTTTTTTGATGATAAGCAGGGAATGCAAGGGAAGTCAGAAGCTTGTTGATATTGGTATGCCACAAGGAGCCTTTTAATAAGCAAAACTCAACAAGGTTTAGAGTTAGATGCCAATGCAGGGTATAACCTAAGTCAATGCAATGTCAGCAACACAATGGAAACAACAAATGGGGACCAGCAGGTATACAGCAGGATGTCATGCAGATGAATAGAGACAAACGCACATCCAACCAATGTACAAGTTAGAATTATGGGAAGAGGGGAATCAATGGTGTTAATATGTTAAGGATATGGTTATGGGTGTAGAGGATCTGGTGATGATGATTTGGGCATCACAGATTGATTCATGTTATGATATATAACAGATACTGTAAAAGTGGATATTTTTGCACTACATTTATTTTTGCCCTTTTCGCCCTCGAAGAATAACACACAAATATATTTCTTTTGCCTAAAAGTTTATGTGATGAAGCTACAAAATGCAAATTTAAAAACATGCAAAACAGCTGAAAATCAGTGAAGCATGAACAATTAATTGTGCAGAAATTACCACTCTTACATACAGTATTTGATCAAAACTGATCTATTATTATGCCACAAACACAATGTAGACACCGACTTCCAAATCCTATGCTGATTGAAAGTATAAAGATGAAAAAACATCTTCTGTTTGTCGGTTCATAATTTTGTTGCAGCAAGAGACAATATTATTCACGTAGAAGTCACGTAGAAATGGTTGTCTCGTGCATCAGAAGAGCAAGAATCCGAGCACGTTAAAGGTCACAGACTCCTTCGTAAAGAGTAGGGGATCATCCCGGTCTGTGTACACAAAAACTCATGTCCCTAGGTTCCAGGGGCACTGTACCGTTAATGCCCGAGGTAGGGCGCTGTGTACATACAGTATAACAGTATGTATGTAGTATTAATCAAAAGCGATACGACCAACAAAACACAGTCCATGGCTAATGAACAGCTTGACATCAAGCATTTACAACTACACTTTAGTTGGCCCTGAATGCTAAAAAATACTACTCTACCACATGTCGGTAAAGTGTGGTTCCCCAGTCTATCTCCGCCCGTGCCCAGACGAGCTATCATATGCATATGCATATTTGTAAGCTTGCCCCTTAGCTAAGTTGGATGAGTGGCGGACTGCCACTCAGGCGATCCGTGTTCGATCTTTGGAGCCGGCGGTGCCCGTCTTTCCGCCCAAATTTGACCCGTTTTTCTCCCTGATAGTTAAAACATGCCGCCACGGTTAAGGTTATTAGACACAACGTGACAAACGGGGTGGGTTGGTAGGTATATTGTAGTTGGTAGGTAGAAATTTCTCTCCTGATAATTTTAATTCCCCAAACACCTCCTGGGAGTTAGGGTTAAAGGCACTTATCAAAAGTTCCCAGAAAGAAAGAATAAATCTGTTTTTGCTGTCCTTGCAAGGCTGGCAATATCACAAACAACCCAACCCATTTACCCATTCCTATGGACTGTCCCTCTTTTAAAATATGAAATTCTTCTTTGTTTGGTTAGCTGCAGCACAATAATTTGAATACAGATTTGGATGTATAACATTAACATATATTAATATTACATTAACATATATTAATATTACATTAACATATATTAATATTAATTGCATTGACAAGACATTACATTTCTGACTAACTCTGGAAGGACAGACATGACAATGTATTCTATTCACTGACATAAACAATTACAATAATGTACATAGCAACATCATCTATAGTTCAGTCAGTTCAAAATTAGCGTGTCTGCTTACAGTAGCGAATGAATTCAGAAGAGTGTCAGCCAGCAAAACGCTTGCATGACGCATTGTTAATTGTATACATGATGCTT
Organism: Ophiura sarsii; assembly: GCA_035610835.1. Lineage (NCBI taxonomy): Eukaryota > Metazoa > Echinodermata > Ophiuroidea > Amphilepidida > Ophiuridae > Ophiura > Ophiura sarsii. The sequence goes on along the minus strand of CM069445.1, from coordinate 57,203,751 downwards.
ACTATGGCAAAATAGCGCATGTAAGCTTGGATTACTTTTGCGGAGAAATACAAATAAATATTTCTTGCCAATTTTGAACTGATCGAACTATAGAAGACACACAATAATTTCTGGCGCACTTGCAACTGCAGCACATAAGCCAAGAGTTTTCAAAGGCAGTATGCCTGTAATATGGTATGTCTAAACAATCTGACAGTACAAATAGAATCTAAAATGGATAGCGACATTTAAAAAAAAGATACCCAGAGAATACATTTGCTTTATATTTTCCCCAGATTTATACAGCAAGCTTATAGTCGCTGTTCTGTCAAAACCTTGTAACTCCATCTGGCTCTTTAACATGTATAAAGTAATACTTCCAATGTAATCATTGGGCAATCTGCTCTAAACATGTTCAAGGGCCAAAAACACATCTATTTAAACTTTGAAAGTGCTCTTGCCCCTGACCATGTATAAAGCAACACTTTCTACACATAACCGTTGGGCAGTTTTACTTTATAGTTGAAGGGCTGGAAAAAACATACAAGGTTTTGAAATAACAACGATGTTATATCACTGGTTTCTCCACTGCTCAAGGTGCCTGACCTCAGCCTCAAACATCCTTAGAACAGGATATTTGGTTACCTTACCTTGATATACTGCATAAAATAATCCTTTAGGGATACTAATTTAATGACAAATTCCTTCAAATTGTTTCAAAAACACAAATAATGTAGAATTCATGCCAAAGAGGTGAAATATTTGTGTCTACACTACGATTGCCATTTCTTAATTATTTCATGTAAAATTTTAATAATGTTCCTTTTTTTTGAAATATGAAAACTCAATTTTACAATTTTACAAATATTGCTCTTTACAATCAACAAATAAGCGTGCAGCATCAGGGGCGAATGAAGTGCATCAACATAGAAATATTGAAGACAAAATATCACAAGTACAAGTAATCTGAAGCATCTAGACTCAATACATTCTAGCTAAGCTTAGGTTAGACAGTCTACCTTAACAATACTTCACTCGTCATGCTGTGATAGTGCAAATAGTAAATATCTTAAGGCAGACTGGCTATGTATACATTTCTGCACAAATTGCTGGCAATATTTAACAGAAGTATAATGCTTATTGCAGAGGCAAATTACGACATCTTACGTTTCACAATATGTGACCTATCACATCACATCACATCACATTAAAAGGAAAATGTTGTGTACTTTTGACAAATTAGAGATTTTGAAAAAATATCTGACAGAATATTGAGTAAACTTTTAAATAATTTTTGAAAAGTAATTATTTTGAAAACATAACGGAAAAGAAGTATTTTTCTTCTTCTTTCTTTCTCTAAATTCTAAATTCTACTAGCTATTTGCTCTAGGGTAAAGTCGCCTATTTTCGGTCAGCGCCTATTTTCGGTCACTGGTCAAAATCGTGTAATTGCATCGGTGTCACCATTTTAAAAGCAATACCGGGCATCAACTATGCGGAGGTTTTTTAGTCGTCAGTTTATAACGACGAAGTCATTTTTATTACACGATTTGGGCCAAGTGACCGAAAATAGGCGCTGACCGAAAATAGGCGACTTTACCCTATATCTCACAATACCCCTAACCCTACTACACCACACGGCAAAAACACGGCCAGCCTGTTTTTATAACCCGGTGTGCAAGTTTTTGGGCTATAAACTGGACCCAGGCTATATACTCGTCGAAGTATACTGAGCCGAGTAGCCTTGAAAGCCTTGGTGTAGTGGAATGCTGGTGGGCTTTGGCGCTGGAGGTCTATGGTTCAAATCCCAGGGGGTCGGGGTGACCTTGGGGGTCGGGGTGACCTTGGGGGTCGGGGTGACCTTGGGGGTGAATTTTCTCCATTGGAAAACAAATCTGTTGCTGTATGGTGAAGTAGGGTTAGGGTTAAGGGAGGTGTCAACCCTTCTTAATGAAATCTATTAAGCACTGTTAAGCCTAGCTGACAAAATGTGATGTGATAAGTCACAAATCTTTAGAATACAACGAGCTACAATAAGCAGCAATTTAAGCATAATGTAGCAACAATTTCACATGTTTGTTTTAGAAAATCAGACACAACTGGTGAAATGAGAAACAAATTTCAACAAATGAAATCATAGTTTCATTGAAAGGTAATTCCCCTCCTCATTCAGTTACATTTGATTTTGTAAGAACATATATCACAAATGTGTAACACATAATCATTCAAATTTATTTATTGTGATGCAGTATCAAAAAGTTGTCTGTACCAGACGATATCAACTTTGCATTCAGTATTTCCACTCTCAGTAAGTAAAAATTGTTCACCTTTTTCGGATTTTAAGCAAAACAATTGTTCTAAGTTATGGTTTTCCATTTTAAATGTGTATTTATAAATTGTCCATTTTGATGTACTGAATCACACATGATATTGATGATCTTCGGTCCAGACACAGAAGAGAGATAAAATAAGCATTTTTTTGGATTGTGCCAACCAATTTTTTTCTTCCATTTCAAGCGCTTCAATGTGTGGGTATTTTCTATCATTTACATAATTGCCCTTACAATGCAAATATCAACATGCAATCAATGGTTCCTAAAATTGAATAACAGAATTTTTCATTTGTTCTCTCTTTTTTTCATCTTTTTTTTTTCGATTGAGAAGATAACATGGATACCAGAAAGTCAAGTTTTGACAATTTTCTTAATATTAAGTTCAACTTAACAAAATGTGGCTAAAAATGACACACAAATTAAAGACTTATATTTTATTTTCGATAAGGTACCTCTCATAGTCAAAACCTTCAAAACTTCTCGAAACTGCATGTTTTCTGAGTTGCAGTGAACCAATTGATTGGCCCATCAGAGCTCTTTGTTGAGAGTTACCTGTTTTGATTTCTAACCACTCAGTTCATTAACCTTGTTACTGTCTGTTAGGCTATTGTTCACAATTGCTCTTTCTAGGTTATTTAAGGCTATTTGTGGCACACTTTTTTGGTGCTTTTTGGTCAACATTTCCAAAAATATTAGATTAGGTTTAAAAAAAAAAAATCATCCATAAGTTAGTGTCTTAACATCATAATATATAAATTTGGAAATTTTTTACTCAAAATTATTTTTGTTAGCCTTGTTGAACTTTTTTGGGTCAAAAAAGTGATTTTTGTTGTTGTGATTTTCTCAACAACAAAAAAAATCAACATTTTTAGTGACTTCCTTGAGTCCCCCCTTAAGAGCAAACCCAAGCCAAAATAATGAATATGGGAAGACAATCAAAACTTTACAACCTGTGATTTGCATTCTTTTAGACAAGTACAGTAATGACTTGGTAACTTACCTGTGCAGTCCATTTCATCTTCCATAGCGCCGCAATCATCTACTCCATCGCATACCCATATACCAGGAATACACTCGCCACTGTTACATGCAAATTGACCATCTGGACATAGAGGGCGCACTGTGGTGGTTCCCGCTAAAAATTGAAAGCAGTTATATTTTGTGTTTAACTTGAATGAAGAAGCTACCTAATTTTGTAATTGTTAGTGTGAAAGTTCATCTGTGTTAATAGAATTTGAAATGAAAGAATTGATCTTATCTTTAATAAACAAAATAATTGACATACATGAAATTTTCAGTTGAAGCACAACAACATATTTTCAGTAGTGTGATACCCTTATAGGCGGTGCAAAGGGTTGGGGGCCACATCCCCTCAAGAGGACGCCCCTCCCCCTAAAACAATTGATGTGACGTCCCCAAAACAAATTACAGGTGACATGTTTTATCGTCATCTGGACCATTTTAGTGTTAAAATTGCCCAATTTTAATTAAGCTTGAACAAGCTCAATTTGTCACACAAGATGACTTCAGGACATAGTCCTATATTAGAACACACTCTGATAGCAGCATTAATTTTGTTGTTCCTGTTACGAAAAAATCTACCGGGGATAGAGCCTTTTCAGTAGTGGCTCCATGTATGTGGCAAAAGATTGCCTCTATCAATTAGAAATGCCACATAGAAATTAAGATACAACATTATATCGAGGGTTTGACAACCAGAAAGACCTAACTCATAAAGGACATTCTGAGAAAAATATGTTTTAATAAATTGTCTTCCATTAGTTATGTGTAAAATTGAAATGTGCTTTAAACTATGGACTATTTTTAAGTATTCGGTAAGCCCTTTTGGTACTTAGAATCTTTAGACAACAATGATATTGGGACCAATATCTCAAAATGACCAAAAAGGGATTTAGGTCTCCAGATCTGGTTGTCAACCCTCGATATTCAAATATATTTCAATCATCCACCTCCATTGTAACATCAGAGTATGAAACCATGCAATCAAACAATTTTGGTATTCCCGAGCAAATGCTGCCTCAATCACTAGGATACACTCTTATGTCACTCTACAGAGGTAGATGAACTGAGCATTACAATTGTATTTTTACTATAGTTTCATCAACTCCTAATTGGTAACAGCAACGAATCAATACAGAAGGGTGTAGACATGCACATGAACGCAACAAGTGTGAATACAGCCAAACAAATCATGTGCACATACGCTTGGATTACTTTTGCGTAGGGGAGAGATAAAAAAAAAATCTGCCTAAATTGAAACTGATTGAACTATAGAAGATGCCTTTTGTTAATGTAATGCCCCTATAGAAAGAAATGCACACACCATGGTGTTCTATCACTTTTATGCAGTCTCATTGAATTTGAAACAGGATCCGTGACAAATGAAACTTTTGAAACCAACAGTCTAGACAATCTATAAAACCAATCAAAATGCTTGTTAGATTGATTTTTCATTGTCCTGCAATGGCAAATCTGATTTCAAACAGTGAAAATTTATGAATTATAGCTGATCATCTGTTGACAAAGGCTTTAAGGCCCCATCAGTAGTGAAATTTTATAGTGAATTTCCCCAGACTTCAATGCAAAATAGTCACTCAGCTCAACAACTGTAACTGAAGAATGCATGTATATATTTTAATGAAACTTTCACATATGATGTAAAATAAGATTGCGCATTGAACTATGAAGCCGATTTTTTTCTCCGGTTGCCATGGCAACCATTTTTCAGCCAATCAGGAAACACTTGCACTTAATTTAAAAAGTATGAAAGATATTCAAAAAATCTCTTCATAGTTCAATAGAGCATACCATCCTTTAACTTTGTACCAAATCTGGTGTGATTTGGATTTTTAATGGCAGAGTTATGGTTGCAGAGCTGAAGCATCTTAGCCGATTCCGCAAATTGGACAAAATGGCCGCCAAAGTTAACGTAAAATAAATTCATCCATTTTTTTTTATGCAAAAATGAGATTTTTATGAATTATGAAAAAGCTAGTCATCATGCACATTTTAAGCTTTGTTTGAAGTGCAGATCTTAATCAAATATGATTTTGTGAAGCAAAGAAGTTCAAAATTCTTATGTTATTTACTTTATTTAGAGATACAAAAATGCTATTTCTTTGAAATTGACTATGTGTTTTGGCATGTTCGAATAATTGAGAGGGCATCTTAAAATCACTTTTTAGGTATTTCTTTTGTAAACAGAGTTAATTTTTGTGATTGAAATATAAAGAAAACATATGTACCAATTCATTTTTGCATAAAACTCACTTTGATAAATTAATCATTGTTGCCCATATTTTTCACTACTGATGGGGCCTTAAACCAAATGCAAATGCATAATACAACCTAATTGTTTCAAGAAAATAACTCGCATTGATCTGAGCATAGTATGTTGATTGCTTTAAACTTCAGTCAAGTACAATTGTGTTTTTGTTGTTGTTGGTCAATTTAATGATTAGAAATTGGTCTTTACCTTGAGATCTCTATATGTGATGTGATCATGCAAATAAGTCGGGAGTCGGAAATATTGACTTTGAAATATAACCAAACTAAGGATAGAAATTCTTTTGTTTTCTATTATTTGAAAACCCTTCAATCGTTCATATCTCTCAAATCAAGTGTCCATTTTCAATGGAGTTTTCCGCAAATTTAAACTTAGCAAATGGATAAGACAATTAAGTAGAAAACTAAAATTGACTATGACTATGACTATGTTTGACTTATTTTGATCGATCGCATCATCACGTATTGTTGCACTTATCATTTGAAAGTTGAGTGAGTTTCATCTGATGATGAATTTGGAAAGATAAACACTCAAATTTAGAATCCTCTATGAATAGATTACATTCTAATCAGTCTGATTGGTTGCCTAGTTTACGCTCTTCAAAACACAAAGTGTTGTTTCAATATATCTTGGCTCTAGACTGAAAGTACAGAGATGGATGCAAAAACCATTGCTTGTAGAGAGCCTCACAGCCACATAACATCCCCAAACAGCCACATACCATCACCAAACAGCTACATACCATCACCATACTAAAATGTATTCACTAGGGGTGGTAAAGTGAGCAAAGTCCAAAGTTACATAGAAAAGAGAGAAATAATGAAGAGAAAAATCTAAATACAAACTGGAACATGGGTCTTATGGAAGGTTGAAATTACGGAGTAATTATGTTATACCCTTCACAGGGTATTCATAGTGCGTGATTTTTAAGAACGACGCATACTTACCGATGTTGGTGTGAAGGGTAAAACAGAATTATGCCGAAATTACAAATGAATGAATGAACAAGAATAACGAATGGATGTTAAGGTATACTAGTTGCAATACCATATATACTAGAGAAATGATAGAGATGATGATACCCACAGCATATAAGAGTGAACACGATGAAACCCAAACACGGGACTGGTGTAACTAGCTTGAAGAAAAACGCTTAAATTTAAGAGTGCATTAAGAGAACACAGCTACCATCTAGAACAGCATCTACAAAAGTAAGCCCCAATCACACACCTGATCTGCAGTCAGTTTCATCACTGCCGTCCGGACAGTCAAAGAAATTGTCACAGAACCAATCCGCACGAATACAATCACCCATCTCGCAGGCCATGTAACCTTCCTCGCATACTGATAAATAAGCGATGGGGAGAATCAGTTATCAATGAAGAAGTTTCTTTAAAAAAGATGGTGCTTTTAATTCGATTTTTGAAACCAAGTGCTGAGTATTTCTATATTGAGCACATTTTGTCCACGAAAAAAAGTTAGTACAGCGAGTGAAACTATATTTATCCAAAAATGGTCTCTTTAACAATAATGTTAACCAATTACTAAATTTCAAATTTTGAAATTTGGTCAATGGGGGAGCAGCAATATAGAGCAAGGTTTTTGATTGGCTAAAGTAAAATAATAAGGAGGGACTATTTATGACCAAATCCGCTTGAAAAGAAAAGGCACATTTTGTGTGCAAAAATCACCAGCAATGAATGTACAAGTAAGTTCATAAATACCTGTTGATGCAAGCAGAGTTACAGCATCCTGTTGTGTTCCTTCTGCATCTGTGTATCTCAAAACTACTTCAAAGTCTGTGTTATCGGTGAGACTTTCAAATGTGAAGGTTCCACTACCGTCTGTGAAGTCCTCGGGTGTTATGTTTATCGTTTCTACTTCTTCGCCGTTTGAGTTTCGTAATTCTAACTCGTAGGATACTGCTGCAGGAATCTCTGAAACTGTGACTCCTATTGTTGAAGATGTCACTTCTCCCAGAGACAAAGATGCTGAAATTGAAATTGAACAAAGAAAAATAATTAATACCTCTTATCACCATCTGTGACATAACCTACAGTAATGCCAATCTCTCGATAGTGCTGTAATAGCTCTTTACAAGTTGGGCGGTGACTTCACTGCCTTATCTATTGATAGGCGCATGACTTTAATGGCGCTGTATCTCTCTATACTGTGCCAGCTCAAGTTGGGTGGTGACGTCATTGCATAATCTATTGATAGGCGCATGACTTTAATGGCGCTGCATCTCTCTATACTGTGTCAGCTCAAGTTAGGCCGTGCAGCATTGCATAATCTAGTGATAGGCGCATGACTTTAATGGCGCTGTATCTCTCTATACTGTGTCAGCTCAAGTTAGGCCGTGCAGCATTGCATAATCTATTGATAGGCGCATGACTTTAATGGCGCTGTATCTCTCTATACTGTGTCAGCTCAAGTTAGGCCGTGCAGCATTGCATAATCTATTGATAGGCGCATGACTTTAATGGCGCTGCATCTCTCTATACTGTGTCAGCTCAAGTTAGGCCGTGCAGCATTGCATAATCTATTGATAGGCGCATGACTTTAATGGCGCTGTATCTCTCTATACTGTGACAGCTCAAGTTAGGCCGTGCAGCATTGCATAATCTATTGATAGGCGCATGACTTTAATGGCGCTGCATCTCTCTATACTGTGACAGCTCAAGTTAGGCCGTGCAGCATTGCATAATCTAGTGATAGGCGCATGACTTTAATGGCGCTGTATCTCTCTATACTGTGTCAGCTCAAGTTAGGCCGTGCAGCATTGCATAATCTATTGATAGGCGCATGACTTTAATGGCGCTGCATCTCTCTATACTGTGTCAGCTCAAGTTAGGCCGTGCAGCATTGCATAATCTATTGATAGGCGCATGACTTTAATGGCGCTGCATCTCTCTATACTGTGACAGCTCAAGTTAGGCCGTGCAGCATTGCATAATCTAGTGATAGGCGCATGACTTTAATGGCGCTGTATCTCTCTATACTGTGCCAGCTCAAGTTGGGTGGTGACGTCATTGCATAATCTATTGATAGGCGCATGACTTTAATGGCGCTGTATCTCTCTATACTGTGCCAGCTCAAGTTGGGTGGTGACGTCATTGCATAATCTATTGATAGGCGCATGACTTTAATGGCGCTGCATCTCTCTATACTGTGACAGCTCAAGTTAGGCCGTGCAGCATTGCATAATCTAGTGATAGGCGCATGACTTTAATGGCGCTGTATCTCTCTATACTGTGCCAGCTCAAGTTGGGTGGTGACGTCATTGCATAATCTATTGATAGGCGCATGACTTTAATGGCGCTGTATCTCTCTATACTGTGCCAGCTCAAGTTGGGTGGTGACGTCATTGCATAATCTATTGATAGGCGCATGACTTTAATGGCGCTGCATCTCTCTATACTGTGTCAGCTCAAGTTAGGCCGTGCAGCATTGCATAATCTAGTGATAGGCGCATGACTTTAATGGCGCTGTATCTCTCTATACTGTGTCAGCTCAAGTTAGGCCGTGCAGCATTGCATAATCTATTGATAGGCGCATGACTTTAATGGCGCTGCATCTCTCTATACTGTGTCAGCTCAAGTTAGGCCGTGCAGCATTGCATAATCTATTGATAGGCGCATGACTTTAATGGCGCTGCATCTCTCTATACTGTGTCAGCTCAAGTTAGGCCGTGCAGCATTGCATAATCTAGTGATAGGCGCATGACTTTAATGGCGCTGCATCTCTCTATACTGTGTCAGCTCAAGTTAGGCCGTGCAGCATTGCATAATCTATTGATAGGCGCATGACTTTAATGGCGCTGCATCTCTCTATACTGTGTCAGCTCAAGTTAGGCCGTGCAGCATTGCATAATCTATTGATAGGCGCATGACTTTAATGGCGCTGCATCTCTCTATACTGTGTCAGCTCAAGTTAGGCCGTGCAGCATTGCATAATCTAGTGATAGGCGCATGACTTTAATGGCGCTGTAGCTCTCTATACTGTGTCAGCTCAAGTTAGGCCGTGCAGCATTGCATAATCTATTGATAGGCGCATGACTTTAATGGCGCTGTATCTCTCTATACTGTGTCAGCTCAAGTTAGGCCGTGCAGCATTGCATAATCTAGTGATAGGCGCATGACTTTAATGGCGCTGTATCTCTCTATACTGTGTCAGCTCAAGTTAGGCCGTGCAGCATTGCATAATCTAGTGATAGGCGCATGACTTTAATGGCGCTGTATCTCTCTATACTGTGTCAGCTCAAGTTAGGCCGTGCAGCATTGCATAATCTATTGATAGGCGCATGACTTTAATGGCGCTGTATCTCTCTATACTGTGTCAGCTCAAGTTAGGCCGTGCAGCATTGCATAATCTAGTGATAGGCGCATGACTTTAATGGCGCTGTATCTCTCTATACTGTGTCAGCTCAAGTTAGGCCGTGCAGCATTGCATAATCTATTGATAGGCGCATGACTTTAATGGCGCTGTATCTCTCTATACTGTGTCAGCTCAAGTTAGGCCGTGCAGCATTGCATAATCTAGTGATAGGCGCATGACTTTAATGGCGCTGTATCTCTCTATACTGTGTCAGCTCAAGTTAGGCCGTGCAGCATTGCATAATCTAGTGATAGGCGCATGACTTTAATGGCGCTGTATCTCTCTATACTGTGTCAGCTCAAGTTAGGCCGTGCAGCATTGCATAATCTAGTGATAGGCGCATGACATTAATGGCGCTGTATCTCTCTATACTGTGTCAACTCAAGTTGGGAGGTGACATCATCACATAATCTAGTGATAGGCGCATGACTTTAATGGCGCTGTATCTCTCTATACTGTGACAGCTCAAGTTAGGCCGTGCAGCATTGCATAATCTATTGATAGGCGCATGACTTTAATGGCGCTGTATCTCTCTATACTGTGTCAGCTCAAGTTAGGCCGTGCAGCATTGCATAATCTATTGATAGGCGCATGACTTTAATGGTGCTGTAGCTCTCTATACTGTGTCAGCTCAAGTTGGGTGGTGACGTCACTGCATAATCTATTGATATAGGCACAGCAATTTCTGCGCAACAGCTGACAATATTTTGATTGCACTGATGCATACTGCAGTTGCATTGGAATCACGCCTGTAACTTGATCTGACGCAAAGTAAAGATCCGTACATGCTATCAGATTTTAACACTTTCCACACGGCTATAGGTTTTACCATATGGTCACGTTTCTTAAGTTGGGACCCTAAAAAGGGTGGACTTGTCTGTCACATTTTTTCGCTCATTTGCCATTCAAATGCTTATATTTTTCAAACCATACATCACAATTGAGTATATTTAGTCTCATTTGGAAGATAATTTATTGCTTTAATAGTATCTATAAGAAAAATGTATAAATCAAGTCGAGATTAATTACTATAACTCGTTAATTACAATTAGTCAGGGTGGAAGCGGGTGAGGATGCACGCGGGTGAGGATGCACACTATGTATTCCAATGGGATGGGCAACATTTTTTTGCTTATTTGCCATACAAATGCTTATATTTTTCAAACCATACATCACAATTGAGTATGTTTAGTCTCATTTGGAAGATATGTTATTGCTTTAATAGTATCTATAAGAAAAATGTATAAATCAAGTTGAGATTAATTACTATAACTCGTTAATTACAATTAGTCAGGGTGGAGGCGGGTGAGGATGCATGCATGTGAGGATGCATGCTATGTATTTCCAATGGGATGTGCAAAATAAATGATTAAACCTTGTGTAATATTAGTTCATTGAATTATTATTTTGTGTGATTAGTATCATTATTGTCATTACCAAACCTTAATTAGTGTTAATTACATCCCCAATTAATTAATATTAACTAATTAATTCCATTCAACAAATACCATCTGAAAATGTATCAACGGCAGATTATTACCAATTTCAAATGGTAACTGGGGGAGGGCAATATCTCTGCAGTCTTTTAATGAAGTTGGACCTGATGTTGAATAGTCCTTAATATTTTAGATACTCTTTGCTGATTATATTGATACTAATTACCTAGGAAGTGCTTATTTTATCCACCAAATCCGCACAGTTATATCACCTTTTAGTGTTTAGGATTAACATGTCCATCGCCGTCAGCCTACTAGTATATTATTTTCAAATTGTTCAATATACAATGCTGATTTCTATAGATCAACAGTTTATGTTAGCAAGATATCAGTGATTTGATGTCAGGCATAACATTGTAATCAATTCATAATACAGAAATGAGGTTATAAGTAATCAGCCGAATTTGTTTTCTTCATTTTTGGACACCCTGTATAATAAAATGTGAATGATTTTTACCTTTCTACCAGAAAGGTATGTTCATAAACTTCATTTAAGTGTTTCTTTTGAACAAACAACATTTATATACATTTTTGTCATACTGTCCAGACAGAATATATAGTTTTTGTATGTGAAAATTGACACATTTTGATCACCCTGTATTTTCGTTTGACAATTAATTAACCCCTACAAATAATATATGACCGGAAGAGCCATGCCGTTGGCTTTTCAAATCTGGGGTTCAATATTTATTTCAATGCCCTATGTTTAAACTAGGAAGCATACAGTAAATTACATTTCATAGTAATATTCCTTTTGTTACACCCTATATATTTCCTAAGTCACCCTGTATACTGGAACAAACACTAGATAGTCACAATCCTGTATATCTCAGCTTTCTAACAATGTATAATTTTGCACACTTTGGATTTATAATTTTTGAGTTATTAGGCTTAGAGCATTATCACATGTAATTTTTGTCAAATGTATGCATGTGACGCAATAGGGTCCGAACTTAATAAATGTGACCATATACAAAATGAATTTTTCAGAAACCTTTCCCAACTTTCAAGGTCTATCTCAATAAAGAATTAACCAATACTATTTGTACATATTTCAATGCGTGGTGATTCCAAATATGGTAATAAAATTCAACAATTTTAACATCTTTTAAACATTTAGTGAGAATTTGGAATGTTGTTTACAGATGCCTGCTGCGTTAATATAAAACTGAGAACATCATTTGTGGTCAAATATAACAAAAACAATAGAAGAGGTGATATCTTTGGCCGAGGTGTATAGTGAAATCAAGAGAGATAAACTGAAAAGACTCGCGGCAGTGATAAAACAAAAACTATGAATAGGTAATAGACTCCAGATTTTGATGCAATTTTGTTTATTTCCTCAAATTTGTCGGCTGAATGGCCCTGATAATCACTTTTTGAAGATTCCAATGCAGCCTGACAATATTTAGAGTGACAATATCAGGCAACTTTTATAAGTTTCAGTACCTTGAAAAGTATCTTCTTATAACACAAAGCTGTTATTGGCGCAACATCGCCATTTCCCAACGTTCACAGATAGGATGTGGAGAGTATTAAAAGAAAATGAGACACCCTTCTTCATGACAGCCTAGATATTCCACAAGATTTGTAACTTCATTCATAACAATGATTTACGCGTATACCGGAGTACACAAGTATGACTTGATGTATTCAAATGAAGTAATAGAATATGGTGATTTATAAATTACTGATTGAACAATCTTACCTGGTTCCTCAGTGGTTGGTGCATTACTGGGGAGTCCAATGCACAAAAATTCAGTCTCATCACTACCATCTATGCAATCATCTTCACCATCACACACCCAAGTACCATTAGTACATCCACCAACAGCACATTCAAACTCATAGGACAAGTCACAGACACAGCCATCTACTTCATCACTGTTATCTTCACAGTCGTTATAATAATCACATTGCCAGTCTCCAGAGATGCAGTTGCCATTAGCACATGTAAATTCACCTTCAGCACAACCTCCTAAAAATAAAAATATTCATATAATGATAGGCCCTGCTTCAGCCATACAAAAGCTGTCTTACATCCTTCATCGATATAAAGGCAATTTTTGATTAGTTAAAAGAACATAAACACAACACCAAAAGTAAGTCCCCCCTAAACAATTCGTCATAACATCGTAAGATAACACATTTTACCAATAAAACTTAGTTAGAAATAATCCTATGACTGTTTCCTAAGTGATGTTTGAAAATGAAAGATGTCCATTACTTCATGGCTGAATGAGCTCAAATGGAAGACAAAAACTGCCCTTTACTATCTGAATATTTTGATGCTCAAATCATCAATTCATACAGATGGAGATTAAGAAAGTGGGATTAAAGCCACTGGGGTATGCAATAGTTGTAACAATTCAAATGTGTTGCATTGTAAGAATTACCATCTTACCTGGCATTTCGGTGGTTGGTCCTGTGCATATCAAAGCAGTTTCATCACTGCCATCATAACAATCTGGTTCACCATCACACACCCATGTACTATTAATGCATCCACCAGCAGTACATTCAAACTCGTAGGATAAATCACAGACACAGTCATCTGCTTCATCACTGTTATCTTGACAGTCATTGAAATAATCACAACGGTATGATTCAGGGATGCAGTTGCCATTGGTACATTGATAGGATCCTTCTGAACACTCGGCACAGTTGACCTCATCACTGCCATCTACACAGTCTGGTTCACCATCACACACCCAAGTAGCATTGACACATCCACCGCTGACACACTGGAATTCAGTGTCTAAGTCACAGACACAGCCATCTACCTCATCACTGTTGTCTTGGCAGTCGTCGAAATAATCACAGCGGTATGATTCGGGGATGCAGTTGCCATTGGCACACTGATATGATCCTTCGGAACACTCGGCACAGTTGACCTCATCACTGCCATCTACACAGTCTGGTTCACCATCACACACCCAAGTAGCGTTGACACATCCACCACTGACACATTGGAATTCAGTGTCTAAGTCACAGACACAGCCATCTACTTCATCACTATTATCTTCACAGTCATCAAAATAATCACATCGGTATGATTCAGGGATGCAGTTGCCATTGGCACATTGATAGGATCCTTCATCACATTCGGTACAGTTGACCTCATCACTGCCATCATAACAGTCTGGTTCACCATCACACACCCAAGTAGCATTGACGCATCCACCAGCAGTACATTCAAACTCGTAGGATAAGTCACAGACACAGCCATCTGCTTCATCACTGTTGTCTTGGCAGTCGTCGAAATAATCACAGCGGTAAGACTCAGGGATGCAATTGCCATTGGCACATTGATAGGATTCTTCGGGACACTCGGCACAGTTGACCTCATCACTGCCATCTACACAGTCTGATTCGCCATCACACACCCAAGTAGCATTGACACATCCACCGCTGACACATTGGAATTCAGTGTCTAAGTCACAGACACAACCATCTACTTCATCACTGTTGTCTCCGCAGTCATTGAAGTAATCGCAGCGGTAAGATTCAGGAACGCAGTTACCATTAGCACATTGATAGGATCCTTCATCACACTCGGTACAGTTGACCTCATCACTGCCATCATAACAGTCTGGTTCACCATCACACACCCATGTACTATTGACGCATCCACCAGCAGTACATTCAAACTCATAGGATAAGTCACAGACACAGCCATCTGCTTCGTCACTGTTATCTTGGCAGTCGTCGAAATAATCACAGCGGTAAGATTCAGGAATGCAGTTGCCATTGGCACATTGATATGATCCTTCGGGACACTCAGTACAGTTGACCTCATCACTGCCATCTACACAGTCTGGTTCACCATCACACACCCAAGTAGCGTTGACACATCCACCGCTGACACACTGGAATTCAGTGTCTACGTCACAGACACAGCCATCTGCTTCATCACTGTTGTCTTGGCAGTCGTCGAAATAATCACAGCGGTAAGATTCAGGAATGCAGTTGCCATTGGCACATTGATATGATCCTTCGGGACACTCAGTACAGTTGACCTCATCACTGCCATCTACACAGTCTGGTTCACCATCACACACCCAAGTAGCGTTGACACATCCACCGCTGACACACTGGAATTCAGTGTCTACGTCACAGACACAGCCATCTGCTTCATCACTGTTGTCTTGGCAGTCGTCGAAATAATCACAGCGGTAAGATTCAGGAATGCAGTTGCCATTGGCACATTGATATGATCCTTCGGGACACTCAGTACAGTTGACCTCATCACTGCCATCTACACAGTCTGGTTCACCATCACACACCCAAGTAGCGTTGACACATCCACCGCTGACACACTGGAATTCAGTGTCTAAGTCACAGACACAGCCATCTACCTCATCACTGTTGTCTTGGCAGTCGTCGAAATAATCACAGCGGTAAGATTCAGGGATGCAGTTGCCATTGGCACATTGATAGGATCCTTCGGGACACTCGGTACAGTTGACCTCATCACTGCCATCTACACAGTCTGATTCGCCATCACACACCCAAGTAGCATTGACACATCCACCACTAACACATTGGAATTCAGTGTCTACGTCACAGACACAGCCATCTACTTCATCACTATTATCTTCACAGTCATCAAAATAATCGCAGCGGTAAGATTCAGGGATGCAGTTGCCATTAGCACATTGATATAATCCTTCATCACACTCGGCACAGTTGACCTCATCACTGCCATCATAACAGTCTGGTTCACCATCACACACCCATGTACTATTGATGCATCCACCAGCAGTACATTCAAACTCATAGGATAAGTCACAGACACAGCCATCTGCTTCGTCACTGTTATCTTGACAATCATTGAAATAATCACAGCGGTAAGAGTCGGGGATGCAGTTGCCATTGGCACATTGATATGATCCTTGGGGACACTCGGCACAGTCGACTTCATCACTGCCATCTACACAGTCTGGTTCACCATCACACACCCAAGTAGCGTTGACGCATCCACCACTGACACATTGGAATTCAGTCTCTAAGTCACAGATACATCTATCTACTTCATCACTGTTGTCTCCGCAGTCATTGAAGTAATCGCAGCGGTAAGATTCAGGAACGCAGTTGCCATTGGTACAAGTATATTCATCTTCAGCACAGTCACCTATTCGGAATGTAATGAAATGAAGATCATACACAAACACCCGATGTAACAAAACAACCATGACACAAAAGAGATAACAAGGTCCAAATAAGAAACCTTCACACTAGAAGCAAGGTTACAAATTGAATGAGAGTGATGGTGAGACATTGTGAAGACAGAAACAGAAATAGCTGGTGTACCACACAAAAAAGTGGACTTTAGTTTAACACAAGACACAGTACATCATGACAGCCACAGAATAAGGCAGGCAGGGACATAATAAGATAGTTTAAGAAAGGTGTTGACATGACTTAACAGGTGACAGGAAATTGATGTGCAAAGGTTACATAGTAAGATACTGTGATGTTACAACCTACAATCACGGTCATAATTAGTTGGAACATCCTGGTAATAATTACACTTTCATGCGTTCCCGTTTTCGCAAAATTTACACTATTGCAACATTGCTGTCTTTGACGGAAAGCTTAAAGCCTTTCCTCAACATGAATAACCCCCCCCCCCCCACCCCCCTCAATGGGCAATGTTAACCCCTTTTAGGGTCCAGTAACCCAAACATCATGTTTCAACATTGATCCAGGGAGAGAGGGGGGAGTTTTTAAACACACAAATATAAATGTGTTCCAACAATATTGTCCGGGATTGTAGTTACAAATTGGAGAACATGAATGGGCAAACATAGAGTAAACTCCTCTTGAAAAACAAAAGTTAGGACATTTATTTCAATCATCAATTTTTTGAATGTCTCATGATTTGTTCATAATGTGGTGTTGCATATCAATGGAAAGCTGACAATTGTACAAAATTTGTAGCAATTACCTGTTTCAGGGCTCAGCTACTTGCATGAGAATATAGAGTGGTCATAATTGGAATGTGCTCAAATCTCTTATATTGTGCTCAATAGAACAAATCTGTCGTCTGTTCAGTGAAGTGTTCCATTGACAACTAACAGTGTAGACAGATCTGAGAACAAATAGTGGTGATTTTGCACATTAAATAGCGACCTCGCCATATTCGCAAACAAGTTGCTGGGCAATGAAACAAGTGATTGCTACGAATCTGGTATCAATGGAAAGATGAACGCATCAGCTGTCCATTGATGTGCAACACAATTTGAACATAATTATCATGAAATACACAATTATTAACTTTTTGAGGGGTTTATAAAAAGGGAGATGAAGAAATGAGTTGATGACACTAATATCAACAAGACAACAAGTGTTGATAACAGAAAGTTACCAATATTCAAGATGAACAAAAATCTAGACAAACATTTAAATTTTGATATAACATTGTGGATGGATGAAATCATTTGTAATCCTGTTGCGATAATGTATTTCATAAATAACTGATTATTTCTGAGGAATACTCTTGACCATCAAGCGAGTGAAGACACAGCCACACATGGTTCAGAATTCCAAACCACACTTAAATGTGGCTTAAATCGCTCAAATGTCGCGAGACAAATAATTTATTACACTTAAACCTATAGCACTTGCCTACATATTGTTTATGAAAGGCAAAGTGTAAAAGACTTGATTCAACACACCTACAAATGGTTCAAGTGTCCACTGACAAATGATTTGAACACAGTCACATATTGTTCAGATGTTGACTCACTTGTAAATGGCTACATATGGTTCAGATGTCTAGAGACAAAATACTGAACAATGTACCTACACACATGGCTTTTTAAGTAAAGTGACTTCGCACACTTTGCCATGGCTATATGGTTCAATGTGTTTTAAGACTAACAACTTTTCATATTTGAACACATCTACATTATGGTTCAAGAGTCGATAGACAAATGTCTGGGAACACTTCAACAAAGCTACATGCTCTTGATGAACTTTCACTCTATAAAGCTATATGCAGTTCAGATGTCAAAAAGACAAATAACTAACCAGACTTGACAATGCTATGACACAGACATATAGACTAAATATGATGGTTCAGATTTAGTTGTCTGGAGACAAAATAATTTAACGCTTTCACATAGTTACAGTTGGTTCAGATGTTGAAAGATAAATGACTTTAAATAAACTTGAACATGGCTATATAGGGTTCAAGTGTCAAAACTTAAAATTTGTCTTAACATACTTGATTACAGCAACACACTGTTCAGATGGCTAGATGGCTGCATACAGTTCGGATGGTCAAGAAAAATGATTGAACACACTTGGACACGGCTACATGTGGTTCAGATGTTGAGAGAAAAATAACCAAATATGCTTTTGCAGTGCTATGACTTCACTTTATACTGAAACACTGCTACATATGGTGCGAATGTGGATAGACAGATCACTAATATGCTTGAAATGACTTCATATGGTTGAATGGCTTTCAATAGTAGATAACAACTTGACTTTCTTGAACCAAGTACTGTTGCTTAGGATGTCTATAGAGAAATAACATTTTTTATAACTTTGTGCAATATAGATAACTATAAAGATGAAGATCGACATGACGATAAAGATGAAGGTGACGCAAATTCAACAGCGATCCACAGATGACAATTTCAAAAAACGATACAGACGACAATTTTAAAAACGATAATGATGACAATTTCACAACCGATACAGATGACAATTTCACAACCGATAAAGATGAAGATTTCAAAAACGATACAGATGAAGATTTATAAACAGTGATGAATAGTGTGCAAACAGATGATATTGAAGTAAAATGATGGTGAAGATTTAGACAACAAAGTGGTGAAGATGACGATTCAATAATGATGAAGAGAAGCCATTTCAGACAATGTAGAACGTGGTGCATTAAGACGATTATGAAGATCTTGATGATAGTTAAGATGATGATTTCAACACCGACATTTTCAGCATACATTGTTTAAGTGCTATAAAGGCACAATACTTTATATCTTCAGCTTTAACATTGCACATTCTCTGTATTTATTAGGTATTTGCCCAAAATGAAAGTTGCAGACTCCTAGTGTGTACAGCCAGTTCAAATACTGCCCTCCTAGTGTCCAACATTCTTCAGAAAGCTTGAATTACAGAATGTATTTCTGATAATTTTCTTGTATTGTTAGGATTAAACCTGGATTATTATTAGGATTAAATCTTGATCAAACCAATCCCTTCAATAAATTTAAAGAAACATGATCTTACCTGGAGTCCCAGTTGTTGGTTCATCAGTTGTAAATCCACAGTTATCTTCTGATTCATCACTGCCATCATAACAATCTGGTGCACCATCACACACCCAAGTACTATTAATACATCCACCAGCAGTGCATTCAAACTCGTAGGATAAGTCACAGACACAGCCATCTGCTTCATCACTGTTATCTTGACAATCATTGAAATAATCACAGCGGTAAGACTCGGGGATGCAGTTGCCATTAGCACATTGATATGATCCTTCGGCACACTCGGTACAGTTAACTTCATCACTGCCATCATCACAATCTGGTACACCATCACACGCCCAAGTAGCATTGACACATCCACCGCTGACACACTGAAATTCAATGTCTGCATCACAGATACAGCCATCTACTTCATCACTGTTGTCCCCACAGTCATTAGCATAGTCACAGCGGTATGATTCAGGAACACATGTCAGGCCATCAGCACAAGCAAATTCACCTTCAGCACATTCAGCTGAGAAAGAAAAATCAAAACACAACATCAATATATTATAATAATAATAATATTACCGTTCTTATATAGCGCTTTCCACAATGCAAGCACAGTCCCAAAGCGCTTTTTAAATCAATTATTATCGCTGCCAGTTTAGATATCAGAATCCTTTGGTCGCTACACTTAGGCGGCTACCAGTCGACAAGTGCACAAGCCTATCAGCACTACTTAGATTTTGATATCCTAACAGCTCCCCAAATATTGCTTGGGTCGACGAAGCAATTGAGACTAAGTACCTTGCCCAAGGATTCAAACATGTTGGCCGTAGCGGGGCTCGAACTCACAACCTTTGCATCGTGAGACCGGCGTCTTATCCACTAGACAAGACACACTCACACATATCACACACATGTCTTCATATCTTATTTGTACTTAAATCACACCTTCCTTATTTTTCCCATGTCTGTAAAAATGATCACCTAAGTTCAAATCAGTCAATAGGTTTTACTATAACCAGCCAATTTGAAAATAAAAACCCTTTTTATAAACAAAATCAATGAAAAGATCATTTAAAAAAATAACATATTTGTATCAATTTCTGTGCGTGAATAATGTGACAAAAATGTTTACAGGATGACAAGGTAATATACTTTGCGTTACTTCACAGTTATTACACATAACACAAGGTACAATAACCCTAACTCCCACGGTCTTGCATTGGCAATGGATCACAGAACTGGGGCAGGGGGTCTACTTTTAGTGAAGAAAAGCTACTTTCAGTGGAATAAATTACTTTCTGTAAAAAAATCTACTTTCAGTGAAAAAAAATCTACTTTCAGTGAGAAAAAGAATCTACATTCAGTGAAAAAGATCTACTTTCAGTGAAAAAAATCTACTTACAGTGAAAAAAAATCTACTTTTAGTGAGAAAAAAAAATCTACTTTCAGATTTAAAGGGAAAATGCATCCAGTCGATTCAAATACCTATAGTTGATGTAAGTATGGTTCCAGCGTTCACTTCTTCATCTTCAGCATTGGTATATTTCAGATCAACTTGATACTCTGTCCCAGATGCCAGATTATCAAATGTGTAGGCTAAGCTACCATTCTCAAAGTCCTCAGGTGTTAGGTCGACAGTAATTTCTGTGCCGCTCGGGTCTGTTAAAACTATTTGGTAAGATATGGCATCTGGAATTTCATCAACTTCAACGGATATAGAAGATGGTGTGATTTCTGCTACAGTGACATCTGATGGAACTAAAATAAAAAGGTTGATGACGATTGTTAATGTTGTTTTCATTAAAATTTTCATATACAGTGGCTATTCTATACAAGTTACTTTACTCTGGCAGTTCTAATGATAGAAGCAAAAATTCACTTGGAATTTTGCACATAGAACAATACACAAACTATTGTTGTGGTGAAAGTTACATTTTTAACAGGAAATTCAGAAAAATATGGATTAGGGTTAAAATATTGATTGGGTTTAATAATCCTACCTGGTGGTGCATCAGTGGTTGGTGCACCAGTTGCGATTCCAGTGCATAAAATTGCAGATTCATCGCTGCCGTCAAGACAGTCATCTTCCCCGTCACACACCCAAGAACCATTAGTACATACACCAATGAGGCATTCAAACTCATAGTCTGAATCACAGACACAGCCATCTAATTCATCACTGTTATCTTCACAGTCGTAGTAATAATCACAGCGGTAAGAGGCAGGGACACACTCGCCATTGGCACAAGCGAATTCACCAAATCCACAGGTACCTGGTACAAATATAATTAAGATCGAGAATACCACATCATCAAAATAGTATTTTGACTAAAGTATTGCTAACATTTTTGCTGGTATTGATCTATCAAATTCAAAGAACACACTATTTATTGGAATAAAGATGGGCTTATCATTGTGCATTGACACATAATTTTTGTGTAGAAGTTGAAGCATAGTAAGATTGGCTTGTAAAAAAGGGTCATGTTTGTCTAATATGTAATTTTGCACAGAACTGAATTATCATAATTGAAGCATAGAAGCTTTTAAAATTTGGTTTTCTTCGACATTGAGAGAAGGGCAATTTGGGGTGCACTTGTTGGACATTTCACTGAGGGACCCATCAATTAAAGCGTTCAAATGCTCGTAATTGTGGTTAAATTAGGTAATACCTGTTCAGTAATGACAACACGGTGGACCTTCATATAAAGCAAAAGAATGCACATAGAATCAAGGAATGTCAACCCAGTGTGTGGTAATCGTGGAGAGGAAGTTCATTATTAATATTAAACTGCTGACATTCAGGGAAATAGATAGTGGCATAACTGACAATACCTGGTAATGAGAACCAGTTTGCAGATAAATATTAACTCTGCAATGACATAATCAGAATTTAGGGAATATCTCGGCTTTGAAGCTTATAAAAAGAACAGTGCTATAGAACAGTTTTTTAAAGTATAAAGTTGCTTTTCTTCTGGTTTTGTTTATCTTTTTGTTAAATTTGTTTAGTAACTTCATATCCAGGATATTAAATGATGCCTCTCACAAAAATAAAAGAGTTAAGTCATGAATATAAAAATCCGTAAAAATAGACAGATTTCCCCATCTTATCATAAAGGTCTTACCCGGCGAGCCTGTTGTTGGTTCATCAGTTGTTAATCCACAATTATCTTCTGATTCATCACTACCATCAAAACAATCTGGTTCACCATCACACACCCAAGTACTATTAATACATCCACCAACATTGCATTCAAATTCATTGTCTACATCACAGACACAGCCATCTATTTCATCGCTGTTATCTTGACAATCATTGAAATAATCGCAGCGGTAAAATTCGGGGATGCAGTTGCCATTTGCACATTGATATGATCCTTCAACACAATTGGTACAGTTGGTTTCATCACTGCCATCATAACAATCTGATCGACCATCACACATCCAAGTAGCATTGACACATCCACCAGCAATGCATTCAAACTCGTAGGATAAGTCACAGACACAGCCATCTACTTCATCACTATTATCTTCACAGTCGTTGAAATAATCACATCTCCATTCTTCAGGAATACAGTTATCATTGGTGCATTGATATGATCCTTCATCACACTCCACAACAGTACAAGCGATCTCATCACTGCCATCGTAACAATCTGGTTCACCATCACACACCCAAGTACTATTAATGCATCCACCAGCAGTGCATTCAAACTCGTAGGATAAGTCACAGACACAGCCATCTGTTTCATCACTGTTATCTTCACAGTCATTGAAATAATCACAGCGATATGATTCAGAGATGCAGTTGCCATTGGTACATTGATATGCTCCTTCAGGACACTCGGTACAGTTAACTTCATCACTGCCATCTACACAATCTGGTTCACCATCACACACCCAAGTAGCATTGACACATCCACCACTGACACATTGAAATTCAGTGTCTAAGTCACAGACACAGCCATCTACTTCATCACTGTTGTCTTGGCAGTCGTCAAAATAATCACAGCGGTAAGATTCAGGGATGCAGTTGCCATTGGCACATTGATATGATCCTTCGGGACACTCGGCACAGTCGACTTCATCACTGCCATCTACACAGTCTGGTTCACCATCACACACCCAAGTAGCATTGACACATCCACCGCCGACACATTGGAATTCAGTGTCAGGGTCACAGACACAGCCATCTACCTCATCACTGTTGTCTTGGCAGTCGTCGAAATAATCACAGCGGTAAGATTCAGGGATGCAGTTGCCATTGGCACATTGATACGATCCTTCGGGACACTCGGTACAGTTGACCTCATCACTGCCATCTACACAGTCTGGTTCACCATCACACACCCAAGTAGCATTGACACATCCACCGCTGACACATTGGAATTCAGTGTCTAATTCACAGACACAGCCATCTACTTCATCACTGTTGTCTTGGCAGTCGTCGAAATAATCACAGCGGTAAGATTCAGGGATGCAGTTGCCATTGGCACATTGATATGATCCTTCGGGACACTCGGCACAGTCGACTTCATCACTGCCATCTACACAGTCTGGTTCACTATCACACACCCAAGTAGCATTGACACATCCACCGCTGACACACTGGAATTCAGTGTCTAAATCACAGACACACCCATCTACTTCATCACTGTTGTCTTGGCAGTCGTCGAAATAATCACAGCGGTAAGATTCAGGGATGCAGTTGCCATTGGCACATTGATATGATTCTTCGGGACACTCGGTACAGTTGACTTCATCACTGCCACCATAACAATCTTGTTCACCATCACACACCCAAGTACTATTAATGCATCCACCAGCAGCGCATTCAAACTCATAGGATAAGTCACAGACACAGTTATCTGCTTCATCACTGTTATCTTGACAATCATTGAAATAATCACAGCGGTAAGATTCAGGAATGCAGTTGCCATTGGCACATTGATATGATCCTTGGGGACACTCGGCACAGTCGACTTCATCACTGCCATCTACACAGTCTGGTTCACCATCACACACCCAAGTAGCATTGACACATCCACCGCTGACACACTGGAATTCAGTGTCTAAGTCACAGACACAGCCATCTACTTCATCACTGTTGTCTTGGCAGTCGTCGAAATAATCACAGCGGTAAGATTCAGGGATGCAGTTGCCATTGGCACATTGATATGATCCTTCGGGACACTCGGCACAGTTGACTTCATCACTGCCATCTACACAGTCTGGTTCGCCATCACACACCCAAGTAGCATTGACACATCCACCGCTGACACATTGGAATTCAGTGTTTAAGTCACAGATACAGCCATCTACTTCATCACTGTTGTCTTGGCAGTCGTCGAAATAATCACAGCGGTATGATTCGGGAATGCAGTTTCCATTGGCACATTTATATAATCCTTCAGCACATTCAGTACAGTTGACTTCATCAGTGCCATCGTAACAATCTGTTTCATTATCACACACCCAAGTAGCATTGACACATCCACCGCTGACACACTGGAATTCAGTGTCTAAGTCACAGACACAGCCATCTACTTCATCACTGTTGTCTTGGCAGTCGTCGAAATAATCACAGCGGTATGATTCAGGGATGCAGTTGCCATTGGCACATTGATATGATCCTTCGGGACACTCGGCACAGTCGACTTCATCACTGCCATCTACACAGTCTGGTTCGCCATCACACACCCAAGTAGCATTGACACATCCACCGCTGACACATTGAAATTCAATGTCTGCATCACAGATACAGCCATCTACTTCATCACTGTTGTCTTGGCAGTCGTCAAAATAATCACAGCGGTATGATTCAGGAATGCAGTTGCCATTAGCACATTGATATGATCCTTCAGCACATTCAGTACAGTTGACTTCTTCACTGCCATCGTAACAATCTGTTTCATTATCACACACCCAAGTAGCATTGACACATCCACCGCTGACACACTGGAATTCAGTGTCTAAGTCACAGACACAGCCGTCTACCTCATCACTGTTGTCTTGGCAGTCGTCGAAATAATCACAGCGGTAAGATTCTGGAACACAGTTGCCATTGGTACAGGTGTATTCACTTTCAGCACAGTCACCTGATCAGAACATAATGAATAGCACATCATACAATCGCCTAAAATCATGATAAGGTGCATAACATGAAAGAGTTGATTTGAAAACAAACCCCATGAACAGTAAAGAGCACTTGTGCATTACACAAAACGGAAAAGAGTCGAAGTGAAGATCATTGAGTCAAAACATGTATGTGCAGGTCATGTTACAAGAAATCAGAGTAGAATAACCAACTATGCAGGAAAAACAATAGAAGAGGTGATATCACAGAGTAGATGATGAGATGCCAAAGGCCGAGGTGTATAGTGAAATCAAGAGAGATAAACTGGAAAGACTCGACGACAGTGATAAAACAAAAACTATGAATAGGTAATAGATACCAGAAATGTTATCAAAACAGGCGATAGAAAATGACAACACATATTGACATGGATAGATGGTGCTGAGAAAGACCAAACTTTGAAATTGACGAATAGATATCAAGATAATAATGAAGACGACAAAGATTACTTACGTGATGATGAAGTATGGTTTATTATTATTTTAAACAATAAAGTTACAACTGCTTACACGAGAAGATCAGGGAGACCAAACAGACGTGTTACAAGAAATCAAGGTGGTGTAATAAATTATATAAAAACCAATAGAAGTTGTGATGCCATGAGGCAGATGACAAGTTATGACAACAGTCAAACTCAAAGTGCATCAAGAATATATTAATGGATAGAGACATAAATTTGTTTCTGTTGGAATCAGCGTTCATGATAACCTGTGTCGCATCGCGAAATGCTCCACACTTTTGAAGTATTGCTATTCAATTGCACAAATGTGTAGCTAAAAGTGCGATGCAAGAAGATTCCCTACTTAATTGATATTGATCAAAGCCAAAAACTGTATATTTTGCTTACGGGACACAGGTTATACATGCATTACATGGTTGGAACCATGTTACGTGGGCATGCCAGATTATGTAGAATGTGCAAAGTTGATGAAATATTAATTTTATTACTAGAAAAAATTAAGTGCTATACAAAATTTGTGAATTGCTACACAAAACTAATAGTGCATCGCACTTTTTGCTACACAAAAAAAATGCTGGAAATTGAACGCTGGTTAGAATGCAAAAAGTGGTGATCAGTGGTTATGGTCTGAACAGAAACACACCGTCACCACCCTTTACACCACTTCCGTCACCACTAAAAATAACCCAGTATTTCAGGGTTATTGGTGATGACTTGAAAAGAAACAGACAACTATTTCAGTGGTGATGACTATCCATGCGTAGAGCTATGCTTATATACGCGCCATGCAGGCCTCAAATTACAAATTTTTGAGGGCACTCATTTCAAGGCCAGTGCACAAGGGCACCACAGGCCACTATATGCTATCAATTCATTGAAATTGAGGGCACTAAGGCCAAGTCAAAGGGCATGGAGGCCATGGCCTCGATGGCCTCGATGTAATTTGAGCCCTGGCGCCATGCATGAAAACATTTTTTGAGATTCGCCAACGCGAGGGTTACTAAGATGAGCGCGTAACAGGACGGTTTGCTTGGATACACTTGCATTGCGCATATTTTGGTGAACTTCCTGTATCACCACCTTTTGCTGGGTCAACCTTTTAGTGCTGAACAGAAATGTGTATTTAGTGGTTATTGCTGATTATGACCACCAATAATCGGTTATTGGTGGTGATTGAGTTGGTGGTGATTAAACAGAAACACACTTGTATTAAACAGATTGAATATGTTTCCCAACTGAGGGATAGAGATTAAGATGAAGACCAAAGAAGACGGTTTAGAGGATGGCTGAAGAAAAATATGGTTTCTCACACAATCCCGTTTTGATTGCAGACAACAATCATCACAGGTGCCATTATGATAATAATGGTCAATCCATGAACTGGGTTACTTATGATTAGATATGTTACTCTACCGAGATAGGAAAAAGATACAATGAATGTCTACACAGAATACAACAGCTTATTTACAGTACTGGGTTATGTGAGTTACAGGGTGACCCAGAAAATGTTGAACCCAAAAATCACAAACTTAAAAAAAAGAAAATGAAAATGAAAATAAATAAATATGGCATTCTCTTTTCAACAGTTATGTAAACAATTTATTCAGCTTTCTGGAGAACTTTATTAGATCATGTTAATTGGCCTTACCAAACTAAAGATACACTTGATTGTGTGACAGGGGGTGTTTTCGCCCTTCTGTAAAAGTGAAAAAATTGTAACTTGGTTCAGATATGAAACTTAATTCTGTTAAGTACGTTGAGTTAAGTAATCTTTTATTTTGATCTGTATTTATCAAATTAACATTTTCAAATAAAGTCAAGGGAACTTTAGTTTTTGTTTTCAAAGTCTCTTATATAATAATTATATTGATTTACATAATAAATGAATATTGATGAGAAATGGTTTCAAACAGGCACTTGTTCTGCTCATGTAGCATGAAACCATTTGTTTGCAATTCACTTAGACTGCAAAACAACACTTCATACAAAATTACACGTATTTTAAGTTTCGTGTGGCCTATTTTTATGATCTAGAATGTTTCAGAAAGTTAAATGTATGTTGCACATAGCTGGTGAATGAGTTATGTAATATTTTGTTATTTTAATGGTAAACAAATTTATTGAATTTTGTGATTTTTGGGTTCAACATTTTCTGGGTCACCCTGTATGTTACGTGGTGTGTGCAGGGTTACTGATAATCTTAGAACAACATTCTTTGCTGGCCATGTGACAAGGTTTAAATTTACTGTTTTGTGCTGAATTTCATAAGAAGTTGACAACATTTATAGTACTGGGATATTTGTGTGGGCAGTTACTGACAAGTGAGATGATGAAGAAGAAAAATAAGCATCTTTGTATAACAATCTTTGCTGGCCATGCGACAAGGTTTAAATTTGCTGGTATTTACTGAATTTCATAACATGTTGACATCATTTACAGTGCCGGGTTATTTGCGTGGGCAGTTACATCTTGGTATAATCACAAATGGAAGCATTATTTTATCTTTGTTTCACATGAAATGTGTGTAGAGCATATTTGAAAAAGGTTAATGTGTATTCACTTGAATAAATTAACTATACTCTATTTGGCTTCCACTGAACAGTGACGAAACATAACGGGCGCAGCTATTACGCACATGTTTGTATCTTCTGTCTTTCAACACCTGTGTGTATACGCCAGCGCCTCAAGTAGGCACACACGTTATGTGCTACAATTAGGCCTAAAAAAAAAGGTTTGATTGGCGTAACATGACCAAAACAAATAGGGTAGGTCGGTCGGGATTTTATTTTATTTTATTTTTTAAATTAAATTGCCGGGCAAAAATGTATCGTTGTGTTCAACAATATATCATTTCGATGGGGACTTAAAATAGCTGAAAATGAAAGCAAACAGTCAAAAACTTTAATACTTTGTTCAATTTTTATTTGACTCACCCTGTTTGTTTATCAAAATTTAAAAATATTAAAAAAATATTTATTGGTAAAATATGTATATTTATCAAACTATTATGCTGATATAAGTTAAAGATTCTAAATGGCAAA
Source organism: Ophiura sarsii (assembly GCA_035610835.1). Lineage (NCBI taxonomy): Eukaryota > Metazoa > Echinodermata > Ophiuroidea > Amphilepidida > Ophiuridae > Ophiura > Ophiura sarsii. The sequence goes on along the minus strand of CM069445.1, from coordinate 57,174,391 downwards.
ATTGTATATATTTATACTGTCCTTATGTAATGAGTGAATTATTTCTAACAAAGACTGCTTGGACAGAAAAAACCTTGCTTATTTGACGCAGAACACACACACTATATGATACATCAATGTCAATCAACGAATGACAACAACTTAGAGAGAAAGGATGTGCAATCACAAAGTCAAGGTGCTTTATTGTGAGAAATTGAGAATATGAGACCAAATCCGCTGGTGAAGTGATCATGTAACTCCATGGTAACTAGATCATGCATCTTATTCAGTTATATAGATAGTACATGCCATAGTCTTTATTTTCAATTCAATCAGAGTTTAGAACTCAAAAAAGTGATCTGGCTGACATAATGATAATTGCATTACATGTAACACTTCATCGGTGAATACATGAGGCTCTAAGAAGACTTCACAGTGGATTTAATGGATTATGAAATGGCAACCATGGCCAGGTAGGTAGATAGGTTAAAATATGTAAGGCCACTTAAAAATAATTATTAGATTCTCGTAGCACCGGGCTTTGAAAAGTGAAGAGGGCGGGCGGTTTTGATTTTGAATTTTTACTAAATTGACACTTAAATATGGCTGTTTTCATGCAAGATTTATATTACAAGCATCTTTCAGCAGCATCACGAATATGGTGAGGCCCTTTTTAATGTTCATGTTTATGGGAGTAAGACCCTCAAATTCTATCAAGCACATGAAAGTGACTGTAGTTTACAATACACAATTAGGCCTATTAACCATTACAAATTTCAGTATAAGAAACTCAATAATTGTTTACACAGAAAGTCAGGTGGGAGGGCTACGAGAAACAAATACATTTTTAAAAGTGGTGTACGAGAGTAGATTGTGAGATAAGTACATAGTACATCATTGAGAGAGAGTGGGGAGTTATGTGCAAAATTAATTCAAGGTGTATCAACAATAAGCAAATACAAAGGACTGCCAGAAGTGACATATTAATTAACTCCTTATGTTCTATTACAGACCAAAGACCTTGAGGCCATAAAGTGTCTGTTTTTCAGGCTGATAGTCTGCTGTCATTGTTGACTATAGAGCAATCAATGCCACTTGTGGGATTCATATCAAGACATGCGTTAGGGCATGACTACTGGCCTGCCTAATCTAGAAATTGGAGAATTTATGACCAGCCAATAGCTAAATCACTGGTATAAAAGTGGTTGGGCAGTGGAACATAATGTATAACATCCGACTTCAACGGCTGAGAGCTACACCATCTTCAAGGCATATCGGATTGTTTTAAAAGATTAGCATTTATAGCGTTTTGTAATGCCATTTAGCTACAGGGTAACACTTTTTGTTCATAATTTATGACATTGAAACATTGAAATATGATCATAATGTGGAGAATGAAGTGAACACTTACTTTTTGTTTATAATTGATGAGATTGAAACATTGAAATATGATTAAAATGTGGGGAATGAAATGAGAAAAAAAGTCCCGATACCTATTAACTCAAAATTGGTCAAATGTGACGTTACATTTGATGATGTTACACTCTGTCCATACCCCATAGAGTGTTTAGACGCAGAAAGTAAGTGTCATGATGAAGATATATCATGGATGTTCAATTGACAGATGATGACAAAGATGAAGACGATAATTTAGACATTGACAAAGATGAACATTTAGATAAAGAAAATCATAGAGAAGACAACTGACATGAGAGTGATAAAAAAAATCTCAATGAATAATTATAGTAATTGGTTATCACATATAAACAGTGCACAAAGGGAGATTTCAATATTTTGATTATTATTGATATTGATATTCAAAATCATAATCCTGCATTTCAATATTGTATGCATTGCATTGTAAGAGCTTGCTCATTTGCAAAGAAAAAACATAAGCTCAGAAAAAATATTTATTGGAGAATGCTGTGGGAACCATTTAGATATACTTTATATACAAAGCTTGTATATAGACCATCTCAAAATGATTAGTACCCATCAATGCCCAAATTTCATTAATTATTTTCATCATCAATATAAATGGGATTAGGTCCATTGTTTTTCCATCATCTGTGACATACTGTATACTTTCATAGAATTTTAGATCATGAATAACAGATTTATCAAACTCAAGATACACTCCATTATGTAAGACATGGTGATTTCACCTTTTCAACAAAGTGCTAACAAAATATGTGTGTTAAATAGCTTGTTTGAAAGAAACAAATATATTCTCTTAAACTCTTTTCTACTAATATAATATTTTGTTCCTTTCTATTTTAACTGTTATTATAGTTATGGTTGTTCGAATCATTAATAAATTCTTCATTTTAATTCAATTTGGAAGGTAAAAGAAGTTTGTCACACTTGAGTGACCCCATGCATTGTTTTATTTGATAAGTGTTTAAGGACTTTTAAATAGCTAATGAAGTGGTATTTGGTGAATTAGCAGTGGCTTCGATTTCATTTTCACATTGGAGGATGTTGATGGTTAGGTTAAAAAGTAAGAAACTATTTAATTTTTAAGAATTTTGTAAGAAACTCCACCCCAATATGAAAAGAAATCTAAGCCACTGCTAATTTACCCATGACCACTTCTTTACCTATTTATATACTTCTAGCCCTTTTCTTTTTAAATGTTATCCTTTGTTTTCCTTCTGTTCCCATCTTACTACAGAGCATGTTATATCTGGTAACTGGCTACTTGAAAGATAACATGCCTCCAGACAGCCTGTTATCTTTCAAGTGGGAAAAATAACAGGCTGTGCAGTGAAGTGTGGTGGAAGAAATACAGTAAAGTGGTCAATCTAGAAACACCAAAGGATATTAAAGTTCAAGTGGCTAGTTTTACCAGATTTAACAAGCTCTTTAGAAAGATGGGAACAAACGAAATTACAAAGGATAACATTTGAAAAGAAAAATGCTAAAAGTATCGATCAAAAGTGATACGCATTGTTAAGTACAAAAAAGTGTGATATTCAACTCAAAAGAATTACAATGAATACATGAAAACAATATGCATATCAACTGTTAAACATCAATTGTCAATGTTGTGAATGTGGAACAAATAGAGTGCCATTATATTTAGTGGGGAGGGTGAAAGAAATCTGAGGTTTCAATATTTTTTTCATAGCAATGTGTTTAGGTCACCTAACATTAATTATAAGTTTCTCGTAGCACTGGCCTAATTTGTATTTAAAAAAAAAGAAATTGGCCCTTTTTAGTTTGGATGGAGGGCTACGAGAAATAATTTTCTTTTTAAATGGTCCCGACAAAAGAAAAATATATCTCCTTATATATCACACTTTAAATTATAGGCTACATAATTTCTGAAATTGTTTAAAATTTGTGAAATATTTTAAAAATTGCCTGAAAAATAACCAGATATATGATAATAGCGTACTGTCGGTTACCGAGCTCGATCCCACTCTCAAATCTTTTTCCGGAACCACCCCCCCCCCACCCGCTCAAAAAATATGTTACGGACTCTCCCCCACCCTCTCAAATAAAATATGGAAATCCCCTTCCAGCTCTCAAATTTCTGACTCGGCCGCAGCCTATTCCCCAAAAAAAGAAAATTAAATTAAAAACCAACAACACCCAAACAAAAACGCCCGACCCTACCTGAGAGGTCCCTTTGCCCGTACAACAGGGTTTTTTCGGCGCCTTGAAAAAGACACATTTATACAAAAATTGTATCCTGATGAGCTAAAAACTTTACTTATTAACATACTACATACGACAAGTTGTATATAAATGGTTAGAGGTCCTTTTCAACACTTTCTAGGAACAATGTAATTTTTTAGATATAATTTTCTTTCTCTGTGCGGCATCGGGCAGCATCATATGGTCCTCAAAATCAAATTTATGTGGAGTAGGACCACGTAATTTCTAAGAGGCCATGATGAAAATGACTATGATTGCTTTAGAATAGCTCTGATCCATGTATAACTATAGGCAGACCAACAGGGGCAGAATGTAAATGATTAAGAGTAGTCAACCATGAATCCTAAACTGTGTTCAATAGATTAAAGTATTCAGCACCTATTAGCCTTAAAACTAGCTCATATAGACACAAAGCTTGTAATCACTCATATTGTGTGACGATCCATGTTTACTCTAAATTGAATCAAAATGAAGAAGATTAATGATTTGAACAACCATAACAAACAACAAACAACAGTTAAAAATCAAAAGGAATAATGGCAGAAAAAAGATTGGGAGAATAGTTATGTTTCTTTTAAACAAGCTTAACACACACATACATTTGTTTGCACTTTGGTCAAAAAGGTGAAATCACCATGTCTTACACTTTGAACTGAAACCTCAGTTAATAAAGTCTGATATTCATGATCTAAAATGTTAAAGAAAGGGTACAGTATGACAAAGATGATGGAAAAACAATGAACCAAAATCTCATTGATTTTGATGATGAAAAGAATTAATGAACTTTGGGCATCGATGGGTACTATCATTTTTCATTTTGGGACAGCCTGTATAGGGTTAAAGCTTGTATATCAGTATAACCCTGTAGCTTTGCTGGAAGATTATTCCTCATCCTCTTCCACAGAAACTGGAGACCGTACACCACCCCCCCCCCCCCCCCCCCCCTCCCCACCCCAGTGTGACTGCATCATTCTATGTGACGTCTAAAATAGTTTCCCTCAAAATGTCTGATAGTTGCCAAAATGTAAAATGCTCAAACAGCATCTTTGGAATATTGTGCTTTCAAAAGATGGATTTGCATGTTGTCTCAGCCTGCGTCACAGATTCAGAGCAAGACCGATGTGCATGATTGCAATGCGTGCATGCCATTTCAACCGCTCATCTTGCTATAGTATATACTTATCACCAGTGGTGGCACCACAAGGGGGCATGGGGGAATTTTGACCCCAAGACAAGAACCTTGCCCCCTCCCACCCCCACCATCAGCTCAAAATGTGGACTTTTAATGTCAAGAGTACCTCTGAATTATCTTTAAAATGGTCCGAAATGCCTAGTTCAGACCAAATAAAGTTAATTTTAGGCTATTTTAATGGCAACATTTGTGAACGCTTCCCATCTTGCCCCCACCCATTTTTTCCTTTCCCCCTGTTTGCACTCCCAAAAGAATATGGGTGCTGGTGCCACCACTGTTCATCACATTAAAGGTAACTGAATGCATTTTGGCACAGTCAGAGCAAGCTGAGAACAAACCTATTTTGGGTGCAAATAGACAACAGTAATGGCAGCAAGCCATGGTGTCTTTATATCATTTATATATCTCCCACCTATAATAATATGATTGCCTCCTATTCTTTAAACATTATTACATTCAGTAGGCAGATTGATGACTTACCTGGTGTCACTTCTGTAGGTGTCACTTTTGTAGGCGTCACTGGTGTTGTTGCATCACCTGTCAACGCACAAAGACAATAACAATGGTACAATTATTCAAATCATATTTACCCCCAAAGGCATGCTTATCATCAGTATAATGTCACCTCAATCAGATTTTCAAACCATGCCATTTATTCATGCATGCATCATTTATGAAGCACTATTCATATATAGTTTGATCAGTTCCAAATTGGTGAAGCCGCCTTACAGTTAGCGAATGAATACAAAATAACGTGGGCGGGCATGAAGGCAACTAGCACACTGTGCATCATATGCGTGACGCGTGCATGCGACCGATACCGTGTGCACGTGACCATAATTGCGGGTGTACGTTTGGATTACTTTTGCGCATGGAGAGATAAAAACCAAATATTTCTCGCCAATTTGGAACTGATTTAACTAGACTTGTTACAGACACATCATTGGACACATACTCGGTCTCCCAGATGATGAGCTTACAAGAAGGTACACCCTCTATGCAAACAATGGCAAAAGCAAAACTGGTGGCCTATGTGGAATGTGTAATGGGGGTGGGGGGGGGTTATACCCTGATTGAAGAACAACAGACAGTCACTCTTGGGAATGGTCAAAGGAGTTTCAAATTGATTATGGTGCTAGAGATAAAACTGCAAGTATTGAACAAAATATAAGCATTTGTTAATAGTTCAAAGCGTGAACTTTGAATTTTTATTATTCTCTGTCGAGAGAAGATATCATCCTCAAAAACCTCAAAAGGATTAATCAAACACAGCCTGGGATGTACACAGTTGCAGCTTCTAATGCAATTGGTCCTGCTTGTATGTCTTGTGAATTCTTGCTACCACTCGGTGGTGGGCATGGATATCAAATAAGTTAATGGTTCCTGCATAAGGAATGATAGATACTATATCGAGGGTTGAGCACCAGAAGGCTGAAACTCAATAAATGCTATTTTGAGATAATCGACTTTCAACTATCTGGGACTCATTACAATACACTGTAGCACCCAACTAATAACTCTAATTTCAGTCAAATTCAGAGTGTTTATGAGTCATCTCTCTATGGTTCTGAAAAATCTAGGTTATATGGATTATTTTTGTACCAAAATATCAATTTGCCCAAAAGTTGAGTTACGGCCTTCAGGCGCTCGCTCAACCCTCGATATGTTTAGGCAGAATGATTATATGGGAGATATCTTAAACACATTTCAGAAATAGGGTACTTTAGATCCCAGCCATGTATCAAATCTTTGACATAATAAAGTACATGAAAGACTTGCACAGTATTTTATTCTAAGACTGGGCGATGTAAGACTGGGCGATATCACGCTACGGGATAATATCGCGATGCGATAATTTACCATGCTTCAACGATGTCCCCACGATAAATAATAGGCTCAAAAATGCCCACAAGAAAGCATAATAAAGTCGCCAATTTGGCAATAATATCCTTAAGTTTGTAGTCAATTTTCACCTTTGTAATAAATAATGTTCAAAAACACTAAGATGTACCCATATTCCTTCTTTAATTCCCTTCCGTTATTATTTAATCAATAAAACAATACCGCTCATGGCAATTGGTGGTGATTGATGGCAAAAAATGGCATAATCGGCAAGAAATCTGACCCATCAATACTATTTTCTAAGTCTAAAAAAATTTAGCAGCGATATCGCGACATATTTAGCAGCAATTTCGCGACATGAAAAACAGTGGCGATTCCCACACCAATTGATGTCTGCCTGGATTCTAAAGTACACTTAATCCAACTTTCAAATGCTACTTACAGTTCTGTTCATCTGTGTTATCTCCACAGTTATCTACACCATTGCAGACAACACGTCGTGGCAGACATCTATTATTAGCACACTTGAAATCACCATTAGGACAGGGACCTGGTGTGCAAAAATAGATTGGAATATAAAGCAAAATGAAATGAAATCAACAATTTGGAGATGGCATTTCTTCAATACACAACACTATTATTAGCACACTTGAAATCACTATTAGGACAGGGACCTGGAGTGCAAAAATGGATTGGGATATAGAGCAAAATGAAATGAAATCAACAATTTGGAGATGGCATTTCCTCAATACAACACTATTATTAGCACACTTGAAATCACTATTAGGACAGGGACCTGGAGTGAAAAAATGGATTGGGATATAGAGCAAAATGAAATGAAATCAACAATTTGGAGATGGCATTTCTTCAATACAACACTATTATTAGCACACTTGAAATCACCATTAGGACAGGGACCTGGAGTGAAAAAATGGATTGGGATATAGAGCAAAATGAAATGAAATCAACAATTTGGAGATGGCATTTCTTCAATACAACACTATTATTAGCACACTTGAAATCACCATTAGGACAGGGACCTGGAGTGAAAAAATGGATTGGGATATCGAGCAAAATGAAATGAAATCAACAATTTGGAGATGGCATTTCTTCAATACAACACTATTATTAGCACACTTGAAATCACCATTAGGACAGGGACCTGGAGTGCAAAAATAGATTGGGATAGAGCAAAATGAAATGAAATCAACAATTTGGAGATGGAATTTCTTCAATACAACAGGCAATATATGAAGGGAATTAGGAATTATATGATTTTTATTTGTTTGTTTTAACTTTTTTAAATTAATTTCTTTTCCTATTTGTGTGTGTTTCTTTACATTTTATGCACAAAAGCATGACACACATATATATATATATATATATATATATATAATATAATATTATATATCAATTATACAGTCATTTTTGCAACTGTGGGTTGCAAACCGTGTTGTTATATATATATATATATATATATAAAATCAGATTGACAGATGACAAAAAAAATCACATAAGTTTTTGGGGTTTGTAGAAATCTTTCACAAGAAATGAACAATAAACTATTTTATTTTATCCACTGAATTTGAAAAATATTGTAATTTGATGCTCCAGAATGTCAATGCCCATCTTTCACAAAATGTTGCAGATAAATGGATTAACCTTCAAGTACAAGATCCATCTAATAAGCTTAATAATGTACATATAGCAGTTAAATCCCAATTGATTAACTTCATTTTGTGATTACAAATTTGGAAGCACAGGTTTCTGTAAGTCGCTAATGACCCATATCGAATCCTTGTCTGGCATTTCTACTTCCCAAAAGAACTCTTTCTTTCTTTCTCCCAATAAAGTGCAGAATTCATAAATAGTCGCACTGCATATCCCTGGAACCTAGGAATACATATTATGAGCGTACAAATACAGACCCGGGATGATCCCTACTCTTTACGAAGGAGTCTGTAACCTTTTAACGTGCTCGGGGATAGCTCTTCCGATACACGGGACCAACATATCTACGCGACTTCCAAACCATGGTGCGCCATGAACATGCCTACTTTAGTCTGCACTAAATACAAGATATGTCGCTATCTGCCATAGACTTACAGTTCATCTCATCGCTACCATCTCTGCAGTCAAAATACTGATCACAGAAGAACTTCTCGTGGATACAGACACCATTAGCACAGGCTCTCTCATTGGTTTCACATGGAGCTGGAGGAAAAACAGTCAAATTAACTTGTGATTAGGCCAAACAAAAAAATAGGTTTGTCTCAAAGCTTGCGCGCGCATTGGTTTTGAAATGCCAAAAATACCGCGTCTGAAATGCAGATTTTTTTTTCCCCCTACCAATTTTTATTTCTAGTTTTTTATTAAAAATATCGGCAGATTTTCCTTTTCTCAAACTTTTACATGACTCAGTTCTTCAAAAAACGCTGCACAATTGTTCTTTACACAACTACATCACAATATTCACTTCAAATAGAAAAAAACAATATCAGAAAGTGTCAACTGTTGCAAATAGTAGAGTAAAAATTGACACACACAAAAAAATGTAAAAACAAAAAATGGAAGACAAAAAAAGCGCGCGTCGCCTGATTTTGAAGCATTCGCAAGCTTTGAGACATTTTTTTTTTTTTTTGCCTTTAAAGTTGGAATACAGTACTCAAAAAGTAACTTCCAAGTAATACATATGCTTATAACTCTACAGCTGTAGCACCAACATAAACATATGCTCATAACTCTACAGCTGTAGCACCAACATAAACATATGCTCATAACTCTACAGTTGTAGCACCAACATAAACATATGCTCATAACTCTACAGCTGTAGCACCAACATAAACATATGCTCATAACTCTACAGCTGTAGCACCAACATAAACATATGCTCATAACTCTACAGCTGTAGCACCAACATAAACATATGCTCATAACTCTACAGCTGTAGCACCAACATAAACATATGCTCATAACTCTACAGCTGTAGCACCAACATAAACATATGCTCATAACTCTACAGCTGTAGCACCAACATAAACATATGCTCATAACTCTACAGCTGTAGCACCAACATAAACATATGCTCATAACTCTACAGTTGTAGCACCAACATAAACATATGCTCATAACTCTACAGGTGTAGCACCAACATAAACATATGCTCATAACTCTACAGCTGTAGCACCAACATAAACATATGCTCATAACTCTACAGCTGTAGCACCAACATAAGCATATGCTCATAACTCTACAGTTGTAGCACCAACATAAACATATGCTCATAACTCTACAGCTGTAGCACCAACATAAACATATGCTCATAACTCTACAGCTGTAGCACCAACATAAACATATGCTCATAACTCTACAGCTGTAGCACCAACATAAACATATGCTCATAACTCTACAGCTGTAGCACCAACATAAACATATGCTCATAACTCTACAGCTGTAGCACCAACATAAACATATGCTCATAACTCTACAGCTGTAGCACCAACATAAACATATGCTCATAACTCTACAGTTGTAGCACCAACATAAACATATGCTCATAACTCTACAGCTGTAGCACCAACATAAACATATGCTCATAACTCTACAGCTGTAGCACCAACATAAACATATGCTCATAACTCTACAGCTGTAGCACCAACATAAACATATGCTCATAACTCTACAGCTGTAGCACCAACATAAACATATGCTCATAACTCTACAGCTGTAGCACCAACATAAACATATGCTCATAACTCTACAGCTGTAGCACCAACATAAACATATGCTCATAACTCTACAGCTGTAGCACCAACATAAACATATGCTCATAACTCTACAGCTGTAGCACCAACATAAACATATGCTCATAACTCTACAGCTGTAGCACCAACATAAACATATGCTCATAACTCTACAGCTGTAGCACCAACATAAACATATGCTCATAACTCTACAGTTGTAGCACCAACATAAACATATGCTCATAACTCTACAGCTGTAGCACCAACATAAACATATGCTCATAACTCTACAGCTGTAGCACCAACATAAACATATGCTCATAACTCTACAGCTGTAGCACCAACATAAGCATATGCTCATAACTCTACAGCTGTAGCACCAACATAAACATATGCTCATAACTCTACAGCTGTAGCACCAACATAAACATATGCTCATAACTCTACAGCTGTAGCACCAACATAAACATATGCTCATAACTCTACAGCTGTAGCACCAACATAAACATATGCTCATAACTCTACAGTTGTAGCACCAACATAAACATATGCTCATAACTCTACAGCTGTAGCACCAACATAAACATATGCTCATAACTCTACAGCTGTAGCACCAACATAAACATATGCTCATAACTCTACAGCTGTAGCACCAACATAAACATATGCTCATAACTCTACAGCTGTAGCACCAACATAAACATATGCTCATAACTCTACAGCTGTAGCACCAACATAAACATATGCTCATAACTCTACAGCTGTAGCACCAACATAAATATGCTCATAACTCTACAGCTGTAGCACCAACATAAACATATGCTCAAAATTCTAAAGCTGTAGCACCAACATAAACATATGCCCAAAATTCTAAAGCTATACATGTAGCGTCAAAATATATAAACATATTAAATTATAACTTGTCTCTTTAATTTGAGATATTGCAAGTGAAGATTGACTGAATAATTAACAAAGCTATGAATAAAAAAAGGTACACTTTTCATTTTTGCACTTGGTTTTTGACACACAGGAGAGTGTGACAGGTATGCATATAGGCTATGATTGATCGATGTAAAATCCCTGATTTACATTGTACAATTGACGGATGCGTTGTCGCTAACAGTTAATCAATAATCTGCCAATAGCTACACCGAGGCTTCATGTTGCAAAATCAAGTGCAAACAAATGAAAAATCACTTTGTTTTGGTTTTTGATACATAGCTTTGTTAATGCTCAGTCACTTTCATGTGCAATTTCTCCACTAAAAGAAAAGAAATTTAATGTTTTTACGTTGGAGCTATAATAGTTTTTGGAAGTATGAGCATATTCATTACCTCGTACGTTACTCTTTTGAAGACTGTACATGTACAATTGTAATACTGAGGTTTTTTGTCAAAGTTTTGCTCATTGTCTGGAAAAATAATGCATACATCATATATGCAAAATCTATTACAGAAATTGAGTATTGAAACTTTTGGTATATTCTTCAGAAAATAAAAGAGTTTGCCTCAAAGACAATTGGTTTAGGGATAAAATTCCAAAGGCAGGTCTATTTTATCATTTTTTCATTAAAACAATTAATAAACAACTGTGGCAGTCATTTTTTCATTAAAACAATTGAGGACCCTATATCTAAAAGGGGGTTAAGTCACAATCTTGTGAAATTGTAGTTAAGTATCAGTTTCTGCTACAAGGAGGATCTCTGCACCCTCTGTTCAAATGTTACAGTTAAGTCATGTGGTAAAGCTATGTAAGAGTCCATGGGAGGTACAACCAGAGTGGGTCAAGTCCACACATGGACACAATGAAACCCAGTTTTTGCCATTTTTCGCAATGTGACTTAACCCCCTTTTAGATCTAGGGTCCTCAATTAATAAACAACTGTGGCAGACATAGTAAATTTACAAACCAAAAAGACAGTACAGCAAGAGTGATAACGGAAAGTATCAAAAATTATGTATTTTTCATGTACACCAACCCTTGAATTTAAGACAACAACCACTCTTTATCATTATAAAAGTTATTGGAAAATTGTACTTTAGGTCCCAGATACTGATACCAGAATCGTTGGATAATTTTGGATCCAAAATATAATAATGATAAAATTGGATGTTTAAAGCCCAATATGTATTGGTCTCGCTATGAGTTTTATAATATTAGGCTCTACTGCGTCTCGCCCAATATTTTTAAAAACTCATAGCTCGACCAATACATATGAGCTCAATCTATCCAATTTTATATCAGAATCTGGGACCTAAAGTACACTTTTTCTGAGTTATTGATCAAAACTTATTTGATGATCTTTTAGATAATTGCAAGTAACTTACCTAATGTAGGGATTTCTGTTTAAAATAATAAAAGAGAAAACAGTTGATCAAAGATGTAAAACAGTCTTAAGTCATATATGAAAATGAATAATTTGCATAGAAATAGGTGGACCATCATTTCAAAAGTTTTTTGAAGCTGATAGAAATGTTGGAATTCATAAAACAGCAAGTTGAATAACTGAATGTCACATTTATATCTGATAAATCTTTCTTAGCAAATGTTCATGAATTCTCTAATTCTTGACCCAACTTGCACATTTACAGGTGACAAGTCATGCACTATGCATAAATTCTGTGACAAAGGCACTCGCATACATACAAACCCCGCACTAAACACCAAAAACATCATATTTGCTCAACATAATTACAAACATTTCAATTTTACATAACACATTTTTTATTCAAAACATGCTACATGCAGCAAATATCAATTACAAATATTCTAACACTAGGATCATTGCCTTGTATGGGCATTGTTATTTGTCTCCCACTTCAACCAAATGGGGGTTATCAGTTAGTAGTCTATGCTCTTAGTGGTCAACTCACCATATATTTATACATGTGTTTCTAAGATTCTGCCGTGAATAAACTTGAATCTGATTCTGAATCAGAAACTGAATCTGAGTCTCAAACTGAATCTGAAACTGAACCTGAATTTCAATCTGAAACTGAACCTGAATTTCAATCTGAAACTGAACATGAATTTCACTCTGAAACTGAATATAAATATCAAACGGATTCTGAAACTGAATCTGAATCCGAAACTGAATCTAAATCTGAATCTGAAACTGAATCTGAATCTGAAACTAAATCTGAATCAGAAACTGAATCTGAATTTCAATCTGAATATCAAACTGAATCTGAATCTGAAACTGAATCAATCTGAATCTGAATTTCAATCTGAATATCAAACTGAATCTGAAACTGAATCTGAATTTCAATCTGAATTTCAATCTGAAACTGAATCTGAATATCAAATGAATCTGAAACTGAATCTGAAACTGAATCTCAATGTGAAACTGAATCTAAATCTGAATCTACATCTGATAACAAAATTTGAATCTGAAATCTGGTACATATCGTTGATTTTCTGTCAAAACCTTGTATCTCCACCCAGCCCTTCAGCATGTATAAAGTACTTATCTATATTAATAACCTAAACATAATCAAGGACCAAAACACATCTATCAAACCCTTGCAAGTGCTCTTACCCCTGAACATGTATAAATCAACACTTTCTATGCATAAACGCTGGGCAGTTTTTCTTGTATACTACATGCTAAAGGGCCGGAAAATCATACATGAAATTCAGCCTGATGGTGGCCAAACATTCCCCTTTCATTTGCAACAACGCATCTTTAAATGAATCCATGAATTTCACAATTTCAAAAGAGTGTGACAAACTTTACCAATTTCTACCAGTTAAAAAAAAAGCAAACAACTAAAGCTTCTTTTCTTTGTTCTTAGTTTTGAGCAGGTTACATACAAAATATATACATACCACTGGTTTCAACAGGAATAGCACCCAGGTTTATGTTGTTCCCATCGACATCCACAACGGTCAAATTCAACGTATACTCTGTGACAGGCTCAAGGTTTTCAAATGTATAAGAAAGGACGCCATTTCTGGCCGATTCTGGTGAAAGAACAGCACGTTCTTCAGTGCCATCTGGTCGTATGAGTTCTAGGATGTAAGAGGCAGCGACAGGGATCTCTGGTATAACCACTTGTACGGTATCAGATAATATGTCACCTACTGAAAAACCTGCACATGTTTAGTCGTAGAAAAAGAAAATTTATAGTATAAATTCACTTGTCATGGAGATTATCATTTTGCAACAAGAGTGATCAGGGTCCAATTTCATAAAATTTAAGATTCTTCTTAAGTGGATTTAAGAAGAGTGGTTCTTGAACTCTTCTTAACAAATGTCACAAAATGTTGTATAGAAGGACCTTTAGCTTGTTCATCCTCAAATGTCTATCTATGGGGTGCTATAATACAAACACAGGTAATAAAATCTCTGGCATAAGAAGGATATGTAAGCTCTATAATAGAGTATTTTCCACACTGTTTGTCATATCAAATGTTCCTGATGGAGTGGTGTTCATTCCTTTCCCCTGAACTTGCTATCTCAAAAGACAGGCACTTTTTTCTTCTTTACTTGAGAGAGAAAAGAAAAAATACTTTTTTAAAGGTGAATTCCACTTACAGTTCATTTCATCACTGGTGTCTCCACAGTCATTGTACCCATTGCAGAGCCTATCTGGGGTAACACAGCGTAAATTGTTGCAGCGGAAATCTTCTGGATCTCGACATGGACCTATTTATAGGAAGTGGAAATATGTGATAATGTATCATTCAAGTCCCAGATATGCACCAATTACACGGTATAATAAAGTATCCTGTTGTGTGCACTTTATTCCATCAAAGACTTGATGCAAGGCTTTGACCCAAACAACATTATTTTTCAGGGAAAAAATATCCAAAATCATTTTTTAGTTTAACTTGTTTTGATGTTGCATACTTTTTCATGCACTGACTGTACATTTATGTTTGTATCGAAAATCTACAATCGCTAATTTTATATTGACTGTTCTCTTTGTATAAGGGATATAAACCAAGATTGTTCGAATGAAAGTAACACAATAAAAGACATGCACAAGGCAGAGCTCTCCATTCTATTATGCCTTAGTTATTCACCTTGCCAGGTTTTTACATCAATTGAATTTGCCCTCAATTTTCCAAATTCCAATGAAATTAAGGAATTATGAGTGTTTGTTGCTTCCATTTATCGTCTGCAGGGAAACAAATAGGGAAAACTCTTTGCGATTTTATTGGAGAGATAATAATACCTCACAAACGTCACATTCCCTTGAAAAGTGTTAATTTCCCTTTATTATCTTTCCAGCATATGCATTAAACCCACATAAGTTTGCAGAGAATTGCAAACCTCGCAAATACCTTCATTTTTACACAGCATGATTTCTAGTAATGCGAAACCTTCCACCATAAATCATTTGGTAAAATGATAACCGCATGTAAAGATTGCCAATTTGGGAAGTGTGTCAGCGTGAGAAAGGTAATCAAATAGAAATACAAACTTTAATTTTTATTTGCAAAAAATATGCTGAAAGTTAAGAAATATCTGATTATATTTTTCTACCGAGAACAACAAATCAGATTTGTATACACAATTAAATGCTCTCATTCTTTCCCATTTAGATTTAGATAAGCAACTCCATTTTTATTATAGAGCATGAAATTGTAAATGCATTTAAATTTCACAAATTTTGCAATGGTAACGAATTGCAAAATTATCATCTTCGCAAATGTTTTAATTTCTTATTAGACCTATTAGACATTAGACAAAATGCTTCAATTGATGAACATTTAAGCAAAAATCTGTTTCCGGAATTGCAACAATTTGATTCCATGAAAATTATACTTTTACAGGAATTTAAAATCTGTTCAATTGAATATTAAAAAAGGTTAGATCATGAATACCCATAATACTTTGCAAAAAAAAACGAGAAAAAAAAACAGGAAGTAGACTATACATGTATAGTTCAGTGTATTCATTGTGTTCATCCAAATCTTTGCTCCCCTATATCAATTTCGCCTGCAAGGTGGCACACCAAATTGAAGCTGACATTAAAGATATAGCTACAGTGCACTTACATTCCCGTTCATCCACCTTTGTCTCCACACAGTCAATGAAACCATCACACAGAAACTGTTCCTTGAGACAAGGGCCCTCAGAAGAGCATGCAAAGTAACCCTCGTCACATACAGCTAAATAGATAGAGCAATAACACCACAGATAAACATTAACATCACCATGTCTTTAAGGAAGATTTCCCACTTGTATGTACAGTGGCAGCGGAAGCAAAACACTTAAAGGCATATTATGTGATCTTTTCCAGGGAGGGCCCTCTATTCATTATTTTTTTTAGAAAGTAGGTTTTCTTGCAGATTTACATTTCGGATCATAAATCATGAATATATTCCAAGTTACAGAGCGACACAATTCCTAATTACCTCAAAATCATGGTTTTAGAGTGAATTTAGAGTGAAAATAAGTTGTCGGGTAGACACTGACAGTTTATTTTCACTCTGAAACTATGATTTTGAAGTAATTAAGAATTGTATCGCCCTGTAACTTGGAATGTATGTATGATTTATGATCAGAAATGTAAATCTGCAAGAAAATCTGCTCTAAATATTTTAGTTTTTGAAATAAATTGTCCCCGCCCCCATCCGCTTCCGCCACCTATGTCTATGTAAAAAACAATAAGGGACTCATATTCTACATGATGCACCAATTGTTTCAATATAAATACAGTTTATAATGGTACATTTGCCAAAACTCTGTCAAAAAGTGTTCAATGGTGTTTAAACCAGAACGAGTATACATGAATGAGGAGTCAACCTTTAGGCAATAGGCATTTTTATTACTAAATGAGACCGGTTAGTGTTACCACAAAATGAGCGTTAAGTCGCCAGTGTGCATTCGGAGATATGGTCCAATAAACATGCCAAAAATCAATAGAAAAACAAAGTAATTATGCAACTTCAATTTGAATTTGACAGGGAAAACATTGAGCAATTATGACATGTTGCATATCATTCTAAAGCTTGTTTTTAGAGCATTTTGAATCTGGACAAACCTGAAAATAAAATTGTCCTACTCTCATTTTGTGATGACGGGTCTCAAATAGTTTCATGTTATTTCAGATCCAGTGTACTTTAGGTCCCAGACATGCATTAATTAAACAGTACATAAATGTAACAACGACTTGTCTCAAGTAAATAATGCGCTTTATTCCGTCAAAGACTTGATACATGGCCGGAACGTTAAGAACACTATTTCCGTCATTTCTTGCACCATAGTATTTATACACAGGGCTGCCTAAGGCCAAACAAATGTAATACTTTGTCTCCGCGACACACACGCATTGCTTTTCAAATAAGCTTTTGCGCATATGCGCTGCAGCCTTTTTTTTAAAACTAGTTTGTTTCGGCAATACTCGGCAACTGTGTGACTGAGAACACACATTCCAACTAACTTTGTGAAGTTAAGAGATAAAGAGAACACAAGCATACAAAGTGCATCGATCATGTCTGATTACTGGTATTAAAAAGGCAAAAGCAAAACTATTGAATATATTTGGATTTTTACCAAATTTAAAAATAAATAAAAAAGCACAGCACAGCACATAACTTTTTAGCCAAAAGGTGCCGAGACAAAGTATTTAATAGTTTTGGCCTAACCTCATAATGCCTATGGATGGACATCCTTTTGGGTGATGAGTCTTGATAAAGATAGACATTTTGGTTAAACATTAATCGCATCTACAATCAAGAATTAGTTTAATTATAATATTTTGAAAGACTGCTGAGGGTGTGTTTGGAACAAGATTTGGATAGTTCATTAGAAACATTAACATATACCCATATAAAACAGATTCACTTATATAGTAGTGGTTAACAGGGTAAAATACTTGCACTTAGGCAAAAGTTATATTATGCAGATAAATATTTATTAATGAAATAAAATAATACAAAGTCAGAAACTGTGGCGAAAATAGATAGGGCTGATATCATTAATTAATGTGCAAGGTTGGGAGCAACTGGTGGATCTTGGGGTGTCATAAATTGCAGGAAACGCCAAGAGAATATCAGGACTACTTTGGGGATTTGGGGATGACGGTATTTGGTCATTGTTTTAATATTAAAGTTGGGGAAGACCATTGGATGGAGCATAATAGTTAGGTAAAGTTTAAAAAAAACATGTTTAGCATCCAGACTGTTTTCAAAAAGGAAGGAGGAGGCCTTTTTTTTCTTTAAAAAACCTTTTAGTGCACATTTTGCAAACCTTAAAGAGAAGGAGGCCTCATTAAAATCTTGTTTATGTATTTTATTGTTCTGAGGGGTTGGTCATCACAAACTTGTGTAAAATGCTTAAAAGAAAGAAAGAAAGCTGTCTCAAACTTCTCAAACTATGAAACACATGAACAAAAAGTGATGAATTAAATAACAATCGGGGATGCTAAGCGTGTTTTATTTTTTTACTTGGCCTTAGCAGGGAAGAATCGATTTCTGGATGACGATGCATCCCTAAAATGATTAATTTAATGACATTTGAAATAACAGACTGTGTCACATCAATACACCTGATCCTTGTCTTCATCCTTACAGAGTCGATGAAGAGTTCAATAGACCCTATTCACGCGGCAGCCATTTTCTAAAATTTGCCACCCAAGCCTCGTTCCTGTTACGTTTACCTGCGCCTGCGTGTCTTGTGCGAGGATCAGTACGCCACACGCGCTGGTACCACGCATACCTCGCGGTTCTATCGAGTGCGCCAAGGCGCAAATAGACCAAACGGGAACGAGGCTTGGGTGGCAAATTTTGGAAAATGGCTGCCGCGTGAATAGAGTCTATTCAAAATCAGGAACTGATTTTGAGTCCAGATTACCATTGCAAAGGTAACTAATTGGGTATCAGTTGTTTTATATCGTGTGAAACATTTTTGTTTTCTTTCTGGGAACTTTGTGATCAGTGATAAGTGATAATTTTTCTGTGAGTTTAGCAGCTTGCCATGATCATTTTTTTCTGGGCTGATTTTGCCTTAGGTTTCCTATAGTATCCATAGTGGGGTCTATAGGCAATGTGTTTGTTAGGGGTTCAGGGTGTAGCCCCTGTCAGCTGGTGAGATTTAGCCAGTGTCGGTGCTAGCTCAACCATAGTTTGTTAGAGGGCAACGTCAGGCAAGAACAAATTGGAAGAAAGAGAGGTGGGGGAATGCGGAATGCGCAGAATTTGGCCTTTCAATGTTAAAATTGCTTGAAATAGCTAAATTTGGTCTGAAACTAGACATTTTAGACTCATTTAAAAAAGCTAATTGTCGGTAATTTTGACATTAAATATTCAAGATTTTGATTGCTTTAGAGACGAAACAAGACTAGGGGTTTGAATGCTCACAGGGTCAATGCGGGTCGGAATCATGATTGGGGTCCCCATGCATCCTCCACTTGATGCCGCTACTAGATTGAGCCCTTGTAGTCACAATTATCAGTCACTCCATCACATCTTACTTTTGAACATCAAAATTGAATGGTGAAACCTCTTTTGAACAGAAACTCATTGGGTATGTTTGTGGTAACAATTGAACAAATTCATTAACATCCCTTGAACACAGCTGTTTGATTCTGCATAATTTGTCCGATTTATTCTGAGAACACCGTAACTTGCTGGCCCGGTTCTGGTTTTAACTGTTTCAAGTACCTGAATATACTGGCCATCTTTTGTAGAAATTTCAGAACATTTGTTGGTGCCATTTCTGAGAAAGAGCTTTGAATATTATTATTTACTATAATAGCGCCCTCATCAGCCACATTTCCCATAGAGTTACATGTAAAATGTGTGTCAAGAAGGAAATGCCGATAATTTAAAAAGGGCTAGCACAATTTTCTTGAAATTTTCACTGTATAACCGTATTCATTAGCACTACCCAAATCAGGTCAAACCATAAATGGGCCACTATGTAATCTTTTTTTATCCCATCATTTTAATTATAAATCGGACAGTCAAACAGCCGTGTGAAGTAACTATGTAACAAAAGTGAATGACTTTGACCCTCATCGGCTCAGATTTATCAATGTTTTATCTTTTATTTTCTAGTGAATTATTTTTTGAAAGGTTTTTGTCTGCGATCCATGATTTTTTTTATGGGAACGCCGTTCCTGCGGATTTTGTAGTAGCCCTGCATGTTAAGTAGAGGTTGAACATTAGTAAAATAGATAGGTATAATTTAAATACTTGGTAAACATCTAGAACGTCTATTTCAGAAGTAATTAATCTAATTTTCATACATAATACAATTAATTGGAGCAATATCAGGGTCGGTCTGTTGGGTGTTCAACAATTTGCGTTGAAAATGTGATATTGGAAATGTTACAGATTTTCATTAAATGGCTTAAAGGCATATTATGTGATCTTTTCCAGAGAGCGCCCTCTATTCATGATTTTTTTTAGACTAGTAGATTTTCTTGCAGATTTACATTTCTGATCATAAATCGTACATAGCTTCCAAGTTACAGAGCGATACGATTCCTAATTACCTCAAAATCATGGTTTTAGAGTGAATTTAGACTAGAATAAAATAAGTTGTCGGATATCCGACAGTTTATTTTCACTCTAAAACCATGATTTTGAAGTAATTAAGAATCGTATCGCCCTGTAACTTGGAATGTATGTACGATTTATGATCAGAAATGTAAATCTGCAAGAAAATCTGCTTTAATTTTTTTTTTCGATGTTGAGGGCGTTCCATGGAAAGATCACATAATATACCTTTAACTTTGATGTTTGGTGGCAAATTTGGTACCAAATTGTGCCACAAGATTCGCCCAAATGTGTATCTAGCCTAAAGCATAGACGTCCTAGTTCCGCCACGTCCGCGGTATCCCAACACATCCATATCAAGCCTCCGGGACACCGTGTGGACATTAGATAAAGTAAAGATCTTGGATAAGGATTTTCATTGGTTCGAGAGAGGGGTCAAGGAGGCAATTTACATCAGAGCCAACCAACCATCAATCAATCAACAAAGGCGGGCTGATACCCATTACCGAGAGTCTATGACCCGATTCTGATGTCACATTTCTCAAAGGTCACGACCGTCAGTTTGAGTCATTAGTCTGCTGATGAAAGGTGTAGCAACACTTGACAATTCAAGGTAATTATTCTCTTGTGTTGAGAACGAAAGATCAATGTCAAGTGATTGTCTATCGAGCCGGTTTGGTCAAAAATAATCGGAAGTCACTCTATAGGACATAAATAAAGTGTATGACTTTCTTTTGTTGAGGTCTTTACATAAATCTAGTTAGTAAACAATTTACTGAATAGTGCATTTGAACCTAGCAGCAACAAGCATCTGCAACAAATACATATTTAAAGCAAGCAGCATAGTATTTAGCAGCATACATATACCTGGCATTGCCCCGGTGTTATGCAGCAGATATCACAGCATACATATACCTGGCATTGCCCCTGTGTTATGCAGCAGTTATCAAGCAGCAGTTATCAAGCATAAGTAAACAAGCAAATGTCCTTTTGGCAAGCAGCATCAATGCACCAGTTCCAATCTTACTTGTGGGTGAAGTAACTGGAAATGTTGTCCCATCTGTATCGCCTGGACTAGTGTTTACCTCTCCAGTGAATGGTACTCCCCTGGTTGATTCACCAGTGAATGGTTCTCCAGTTGTTGATTCACCAGTAAATAGATCTCCAGTTGTTGATTCACCAGTAAATAGATCTCCAGTTGTTGATTCACCAGTAAATAGATCTCCAGTTGTTGATTCACCAGTAAATAGATCTCCAGTTGTTGATTCACCAGTAAATAGATCTCCAGTTGTTGATTCACCGGTGAATGGTTCTCCAGTTGTTGATTCACCGGTGAATGGTTCTCCAGTTGTTGATTCACCAGTAAATAGATCTCCAGTTGTTGATTCACCAGTAAATAGATCTCCAGTTGTTGATTCACCAGTAAATGGTTCTCCAGTTGTTGATTCACCAGTAAATGGTTCTCCAGTTGTTGATTCACCAGTAAATAGATCTCCCGTTGTTGATTCACCAGTAAATAGATCTCCAGTTGTTGATTCACCGGTGAATGATTCTCCAGTTGTTGATTCACCAGTAAATAGATCTCCAGTTGTTGATTCACCAGTAAATAGATCTCCAGTTGTTGATTCACCAGTAAATAGATCTCCAGTTGTTGATTCACCGGTGAATGGTTCTCCAGTTGTTAATTCACCAGTAAATAGATCACCAGTTGTTGATTCACCAGTGAATGGTTCTGCTGTTGTTGATTCACCAGTAAATAGATCTCCAGTTGTTGATTCACCAGTAAATAGATCTCCAGTTGTTGATTCACCAGTAAATAGATCTCCAGTTGTTGATTCACCAGTAAATGGTTCTCCAGTTGTTGATTCACCAGTAAATGGTTCTCCAGTTGTTGATTCACCAGTTAATAGATCTCCAGTTGTTGATTCACCGGTGAATGGTTCTCCAGTTGTTGATTCACCAGTAAATAGATCACCAGTTGTTGATTCACCAGTGAATGGTTCTCCTGTTGTTGATTCACCAGTAAATAGATCTCCAGTTGTTGATTCACCGGTGAATGGTTCTCCAGTTGTTGATTCACCAGTAAATAGATCACCAGTTGTTGATTCACCAGTGAATGGTTCTCCTGTTGTTGATTCACCAGTAAATAGATCTCCAGTTGTTGATTCACCAGTAAATAGATCTCCAGTTGTTGATTCACCAGTAAATAGATCTCCAGTTGTTGATTCACCAGTAAATAGATCTCCAGTTGTTGATTCACCAGTAAATGGTTCTCCAGTTGTTGATTCACCAGTAAATGGTTCTCCAGTTGTTGATTCACCAGTAAATAGATCTCCAGTTGTTGATTCACCAGTAAATGGTTCTCCAGTTGTTGATTCACCAGTAAATAGATCTCCAGTTGTTGATTCACCAGTAAATGGTTCTCCAGTTGTTGATTCACCAGTAAATAGATCTCCGGTTGTTGATTCACCAGTAAATAGATCTCCAGTTGTTGATTCACCAGTGAATAGATCTCCAGTTGTTGATTCACCAGTAAATGGTTCTCCAGTTGTTGATTCACCAGTAAATAGATCTCCAGTTGTTGATTCACCAGTAAATAGATCTCCAGTTGTTGATTCACCAGTAAATAGATCTCCAGTTGTTGATTCACCAGTAAATGGTTCTCCAGTTGTTGATTCACCAGTAAATGGTTCTCCAGTTGTTGATTCACCAGTAAATAGATCTCCAGTTGTTGATTCACCAGTAAATAGATCTCCGGTTGTTGATTCACCAGTAAATAGATCTCCAGTTGTTGATTCACCAGTAAATAGATCTCCAGTTGTTGATTCACCGGTGAATGGTTCTCCAGTTGTTGATTCACCTTCATTATTTTTTCAACATTTGACGAAATGCCAGTTGACAACACGACACAGCGAGATATAAATTTAAAAGAACACAAAACAATTTAATATCTATCCTAATCAACAACACATACTATGACCCAGTGTGTAATATTACATCGCAAAAACAGACTTGTGCATGTGATAATCTAAGAACATATGCAATGACTAACTACACTAAATTGTGCAATTGTGATGATCTAAAACATAAATTCCTTGACAAAAGCCACACCAAAATGTAAATACAACTACTTTATGAGACCAGGCATGAATGCAGCGATCCAAAAACATGTATGCACTTAATTGTGTTTTAGTTGTGCATGTATTTGAGGTGTGTGTTAAAAATCAATTGTTGATTGAGAAATATATGTTTTGATTATAGTAAGCAATTTCATGCAAATTAAACCAGATAAGTAATTCCAATTCAATATAAACATGTTCAAGAGGATTACTTGCCCACTAGCATTCACATCATGACATGCAACCCCAATTAATCAAATACTGTTTTCTTGACTTTTTAAATTTTCCCAGCAAACCAGATTATTTTTTCATAATTTCCACACCCTTTTGCAGTTAGATAATTGCTGGAACTCAAATCCAAATGTGTATGACATCATCAGATTAACAAGGCAAACATTTAAGATAAGTTCAATTTTGTTCATCATTTTTCATATCAGAATACCAGAAATACATACAAACATACAAAAAGGCTTATTTAACATGCCATTTCAAAAGATCACAGCACAGTACAAATAAAAAAAACATACATAATACATACTGAATGCAATTGATAAACAAAAAAAAGATCACAGGCAAACATTATATTTTGGGAAACAGATGAGATTTTAGTCCCTTTTCGCAGCAGATTATTCCAAACTTTGGGGGCTGTGTGAAAAAAAGCCTTGTCAGCGATATTTGCATGACCAGCTACGGATAATTGGAAAGCGCCCTCTTGTGACAAGTAGAGTAATGTAATTATGTTCCGAAAAATAAATCTATCTACAGCACCATATTGTGGCAAGGTAGAGCAATGTAATTATGTTTCCAAAGTGAAATATATTAGATCAATATGTTATACACGTTTTACTACTTACGTGGTGCTGATGTGGTGGTCATAACCGGGCCTACTGTGGTTGGACCTGATAAGAAAAAATGTTATATGTTTAAAATATTTGTAAAGCTAATTCCTGTGTCATCCAAAACATAATCCATAGCAACAATTACTATATTCATAGCAACAACTAGGGGTGAGGTGGCAATAATCATTCGCATAAAATGTGCAATGTTTTATAATGCAACTTATAATTTCATAAAGATTTGAAACAAATGTTCACATTAACAATATTAGGGGACAAAAGATTAAAGAAACCAAAAACTAAGCTGAACTAATGAAAGTAAAATTAATCTAAATAGAAATATCCGTCCACTGTATTGTATAGAGAATATCCATGTCACTCATGTGTGCCTGTAACAAAAGGTTCTTGTCCCTGTAATATTCAGTGTTTAGATCAATTCAATGTACAACCTTCAATACAAGTGTTCCTGTTCAAAGAATGACCTATACATTTGGCGGGTTATTTAAATGAGTATCCATCAATATGTGTGTTGAACACAGTTAGATATCTGTTGTGTTGGTCGGGGTGTTTGTCTTTTTAAGGTTGTTTCTATGGCTAATTTTTTATTTGATATTTTAACAGAGCTTGCTGAGCTCCACATTAATCCGAAATTTGAGATTGATCGAAGCTACGGTTTTCTAGATATGACAATTTTATTGTCAAAAATGAAGCAAAATTGAAGCGTTCATTTCTTTTGTTTCTAGCTGGCCTAGCAAAAAATTAATCTATGCAAAAATGTTTAATTAATTTTTACAAGAAAAGTATAAATGCTACAAAGCTGAAGTCCTTGTTAATTATAGTTTTTAGAAAGTTTCCTGTGATGCGGGAGGCTGTAAGACTTCTGCATAATTAATTATACTTAATTGTAAAAAACAACAAAAATTAAGAAAATTAGGCTAATTAATGCACTTAATTAATTTTTTGAAGTTCATGCACTTTACTAAATGTAATGCCACTTGGTGTATATGTTGGCTATACAACTCTCCTTAATTCCTGTGATGCGGGAATCTAATGGAGTTTTCAATAAATAATTAGAGCAAAAACAAAATACTAAATTTGTATAGAAATTTTACCTAGGGAGTCAAAAAAACAATATAAAACAAAAGAAAATAGACTGCCCTCTGTTGGCCGAAAAACAATACAAAACAAAAGAATTCAAAATGGATTTTTGAAAATAAAATTGACATATCTAGAAAACCGTAGCTCCGATCAATCTCAAATTTCAGATTATTGTGGAGCTCAGCAAGCTCTATTAAAATATCAAATAAAAAATTAACATAGGAACAACCTTAAAGGTATGTGTTCTGATCACTAGTCCGATTTTCAACTTGATGTTTTTTATTCTACAAGGGTCATCCTTAAAATAATTGTATTCCAAAGTTTGAGTTGCATAACTCCAACAGTTCTTATTTTAGAAACACAAGGTGACATGACATTTGCCCATTGAGTAGTATACAAACTGGCCAGGTGGTTAACCACCTTTGGCAGTAATTCACTGCATTTTGGCCTTATAACATCTTAAAATGGAACATATCTTGCGCCAAACATTTTACAGAAATAATGCGAAAAATACATGTTTGGATGGGCAAAAAAAAAGCTAAAGTGATCGGAACATCCATCTTTAAATTCACAAACAGACTTTAGTTCCCGCAAATATGGTGGGCACATGGATGGCCTCTATTGTGTTGTTTTGTTTTTGTTTTGTATCTTTACAAGTGTGTAAGGCTATATTAAAAAAAAAATCTTTTGTCTCAAAGCTCTTCAGTTTTTCAAAACCTAATGCCGAATCTGATTTGTTTAAGTTTTTTTTTCTTTCTATAAATATAAAATATTGAAATTCTTGTAAAAGTGAACTTTTGTATTTAAAATGATGTGATCAATAAAAATCTGAAAATCTGTGAAATTTTGGGGTGTTGTTTTTTTTGAAGAAAAAAAAAAAAAAAAAATTTTTTCATAATTTTTTCTTCTTCTAACGCGCATCAATTAACTAACGCGCGCAATAGGGTTTGAGACAAATGATTTTTTAATATAGCCTAATGGTATACTTACAGTCAAATTCATCACTCATATCACCACAATCATTGTCTCCATTACAGGTCAGACCATCTGGGACACATCTACCATTGGTACATTTAAACTCATCTGGTTCTGGACAAGCACCTTTACAAAATAAAAAGGCGGTGAGATCTCTTGATCATTAGGGAATCGAGAAAAGCATGAATCATGTCCATTATTTCATAGATTTAAAAAATATATAGACATAATAATACCAACATAATAGCCCTTCTTGACACATGGAACTAAACAGGTTTATCTTAAAGCAGATTAACCCTAACCTCCTAAGTCACATTTTGAAGAATTTTTTTTTCAACGACAAAAACGCGGACAAAAAGAGTGGCGCCGCCACCGGGGCTCGAACCCATAACCTCTCGGTTGTCAGACGAACGCTCTACCAGTGCGCCACGGGGGCCAATCATACTCGGGCCAGTGTATTGGCCCGACTATGTAGCCTGGGCCATTATTTCATCGAAAAAGTGCCACACCATCTGGCACAGACAGACTTTACCGTGGACATTTGCGGCATTGAGGATGGTTAGGTTAAGCTCACAATAAAGTAGCCCTAGTTGATGAATTCAAAGATCTGGTTTCAATGCTATATACCATATGAAATATAGATTTATGGTGATGTTTGTTCTCTACACTTTCCAATCATCGAAATCTTGATACTTAAAAGAAGCCTATTGGTTTCTTTGGTTTGACAAGTATTCTATAAACAATCTAAAAATGGAATGGATGTATGGAATTTATGTGATATTATCCATAAATAAAACGAATGCCTCATGTTTATACCAATCAAATTAGTTTTGTACACTGCATTATGCATAATCAGTACCAAATACATAACAATTGTGAGAACCATGTTAATCCATGTATTTATTAAGGGACTGCATGTATCACAGATGACATTCATATACTTGTTGCGCTTGTGTTTTATCTAAGGCCACGTGAAGAAATACCCTCGTTCTACGGGCTTACAGACCTCTCAGTTAGGCCATTTCATTTCATGGAATGAAATCACATGGTTCACGTCAGCCGCCTGCGTCAACATAATGCCCGCGTCAAAAAAATAATTATTTTCATTGATTCCAGTATTTGATATTTTATGCTGAAAAATAAATAATCCACTACGAAAATTGATTTAATACATCAAGAAAGAACAATTGTAAAACGTGTCTTCTACCAGCTGTACCTCCTGTAGTTTCAACCCTAACTGAATTTGGCTCTCATTGGCCTGCCACTGCTGCATAAAAACTATGCCTGTGCAACGATGTGATTTAGCCTCAATCAAGATTTCGTTTGTGGTGTCCTATCTGTATTGATGTGTTCATAGCACAGAGGCTGCGCTGTATATCGGGACTTAGTTAAAGCACATCTTTAAGTCAACTTATCATTTGCAGAACTGCCCAAGAATTATAAATCACCACTTGGTTTGCAAAGAAGAACTAGTATTTTTAATAAAAAAAACATTATTGAATTTCCTAAATATGAAACACCCCAAATGTGAGGATCATGTGGGGTCGATATATTGACCGTAAAAAGGTGAAAGTGATTTTCTCCACGCACAAGTAATATTGGATGTTAGACTGACAGTATTTAAAATTCTGCACCCCTGGCTTTACGATAGACATGCAAAATCATGCATATAGGAAGTTGGAATGCTTGTACTTTTTTCTTCTTTTTCCTTTCACAATATCTGATGACTATATAGTAGTTGCGGGGCACATCGTGTGGATCATGATTCATGGTGGTATAGGGAGGGCCAGCCGAGACAGGGGAATCATTTCACTCATTTTTGCTGTAAACAACTCACGATTTGGGGAGTGTTTGCCTTGTTTTATTGCATGAAAATACACCTTAAACAAAGAATAAATCTAGATTTGTATTTATACACATTGAAAATGTACACTTAAAAGATTCAGGTGGTAAACGATAAGTTCCATCGGGCATTGCTAAATCCATCAGATTATGAGTTGCTAGAAATAATGAATAATGAATAATGAAAAGTCACCTCCTCATTTTAAAAAATCCTAAAGTGAACCATGTTACTTCATTCCATTGGCCTTAGGGACGGTCGGGCATTGTTTTTGTGGGTTCTCCCCAAACATTATCAACAATTTTTGAATTTTTTTCCAACGGGTCAGTCGGGTTTGTATGTATAAAACCCTGATAATCTTTTTCGGTTTAATCTCATCCTCAGTACTTACAATTTGCCTCATCACTACCATCTTCACAGTCACGGTATAGATCGCACACAAATCTGGTTTTAATACACGTCCTGTCATCGCACAAAAACTCATCTGCTTCACAAATTCCTATATGAAAAGTAGGAAAGAAATGAGAATTAGAGACAAATGATTCTCATGAAGGATTTTAGACTATACACTACTCACCGTGCAGTGATGTTAAAGCATATCTGAGTGATTGAG
This sequence comes from Ophiura sarsii, assembly GCA_035610835.1. Taxonomy (NCBI): domain Eukaryota; kingdom Metazoa; phylum Echinodermata; class Ophiuroidea; order Amphilepidida; family Ophiuridae; genus Ophiura; species Ophiura sarsii. The sequence continues at coordinate 57,145,036 of CM069445.1, read as the reverse complement.
AAAGCGTTTACACACAGATGCTGAGATAATCTTATCACATGGGTATATTCATCCAGGTGCAGAATGATGCCTGTGACACGAGGTACCCTCACTGAAATACGCAGCAATGGAAATACCCGCATGGCTGTCTACCCGGGGTTGTCTACGTAGGAACTATACACTTTGTTGACTTAGAATATATTTCTAACCCTAAATTTTACGACAAGGAAATAAATCAGTTGAAAAGTGGTCCTTGTGGCAATCAAACCATGGACCTCTGCATTGCAAAGCATATCTCTCAACCACTAGACTAGCGAGGGGTGAATGGCCAGGACATGATTTGAATCCCTCTTAAACATTACTGAATAAAGCAATACTACTATTATGATCAGCACACACAATATTATGAATAGAGCTACGGTACACATGATCGTCTACCCTGGGAAGACAGTCATGTGGGTATTTCCCTTACTGCATATATATATACAGTCCTCAAAATAAGTAACTTACCAGGTTATATATATGCTCTTGACTCCAAAACTATAGCTCTTATGTAAAAAAGTTAAATTATAAATTTGTAAAGAAACGTTGTCTCTTGAATTTGAGATATTACACATATTGTTTGAATATTAACACACAGGTGTGATGTGTCCATAACCAAAACAAAGTCTGTTTTTAATTTCAGCGTTTGGTTTTTCTACACGCAGCCTCTGTGTCCCAATAGGCAGATTATTGATTAACTGGTAGCGACAATTAACCAGTCGATAAGATGAGGATCTATGATGCTTCAATCAATCAATGCAGCCCATACACATACCTGTCACACTACACATACCTGTCACACTAGCCTACATTTTCAAAACCCAAGTGCGAACATTTTAAAATTAATATTATTAAGTTGGAATAATATTTCTAGAGGTATGAGCGTTACATCATCGCATATAAATTAATGGATGGCATATGTGACCTGTCACATCAAAATGGACATGTTGGAGGCCCGAGTCAAATCTGAGTTATTGGTATGACTTGAAAGAGCTCATTTTAAGCTTTGAAATGACACCATATTGCTGGTAATCGGACTTTGTAATTACAAGATATGATTTGAAGAGGCATATTTTGTTTCTTTTATTTTCTTTATATTATATTTCACCAAATATATTGGCCTCTAACTCAAAACTGTGTTTGCCGACAACATGTCCTTTTTTGACGCGACTGGTCACATATTAGTAATGTACAATCTACCAAAGTAGTGTGTGGGATATATAATACTAATGTACCTACAATCTACCAAAGTAGTGTGTGGGATATATAATACCAATGTACCTACAATCTACCAAAGTAGTGTGTGGGATATATAATACCAATGTACCTACAATCTACCAAAGTAATGTGTGGGATATATAATACCAATGTACCTACAATCTACCAAAGTAATGTGTGGGATATATAATACTAATGTACCTACAATATACATAAGTCCGGGGTATGGAATTATATCTTGTACCTTTGTACAGTTGGGTTGATAATGTTACTGTGCGACATGCGGTTAATATTATAAGGCAATTAAACAAGGGGTTCTACAGGGAATAATACCGAGCCAGAATTACCTAATCTCAGAGAACTTTTCTTTTTTGAATCACAACATACGGTATAGTGGTACAAAACTAACAGACCATACTGTTTGTCCACCAGCTTCATCATATGTCAACTGATGGGTAAAGAAGATATTTCTTTTATAATCAATTGGCTCGAATGTTGCTATATCCTAGACTATAAATATTGTAAGTCAAGGCCTAACAAACATTTGAAGCTAAAAGCAAATCACATAATAAAAGCCTAGACATTTAATAGAAATCAATTATCGATAGCTTATATTTTCGGTCATGAATAACAATGTAGCCCTGCATTGATCTCAAAAACATGGTATGGTTTTTGAGATCACTGCAGGCCCTATAAATGTTAACTATGCCCTTATCACAATTAGTTAACATTAGGATAATGTCATATATTTTATATATGATACGTTACGATAATTGGATTTATAACTGAACAACATTTGCATGTCACTCTCTTAGGTAACTGTACCATGAGACAGAGCAAGCAATACTGTAAATGTGGACATTTTCGTGCTACACTAACTTTCGCGCTCCAAGCAGCTACGGCGAAAATAAAAACACAAGAACATATTTATTTTGTGTATAAATCTATGTAATGAACTTAATCACGAATTAAAAAAAACACGAAATGGATGAAAGTCGACAAAGTGCGAACATTTAATTGCGCAAAAATTAGCACTTTTACAGTACACAGTTCAATGTTGTTTGTTCAATTAATCACCCAATAAAGGTCGTCAGGCTTTCTCATGCGTAACCACATTCATCTTCAAGCTATAATTGACACCAGTGATGGGACCAAGCTAAGGATCACTGGTAATTTCAGTTGAAGTTCATGTCCTTAAAATTTGGAATGGAGTTTACTTAGGCCGCAAAGATGGTAGTTGTGACATTAGCCCGATTACCTCTATAATAGTATATAAGCAGTGACATGATACAGTACAGGGTGTCCAAAAAATTATTAATAATATATACATACTAATATTATTGGATTAAGGTATGGGAGTATTCACAGCCAACATGTAAGCTAAAAAGTGGTTAAGGTTATCTATGGACTCTGGGTGACTCTGGGTGTTAAGATACTATCAAATTATTAATAATATATACATGCTATAAATTAATACTAATATTATTGGATTAAGGTATGGGAGGGGAGTATTCACAGCCAATATGCAAGCTTAAAAGTGGTTAAGGTTATCTATGGACTCTGGATGATAAGCACTTTTATATATAGGACTGCTCTCAAATTCGTAATAATATACATGCTATAAATTAATACTAATATTATTGGATTAAAGTAAGATTAGAGAGGAGACTAAAATGTACAGAAATGAAATGTCATAATGTTATGCTAAATGTAGTTTGAATTGAATTTCTAATTCAAACTCACCCTTGGTTGTCATGGGAACCATAGTGGTTGATACTGCTAGAATGAAAGTATTTATGTCATTGTTATGATAGGCAATGTGGACAAAAAAAGAACATTTATTTGGGCAGTGGGGGACAAAATGTAAGCAGGATTTATGATCCATTATAATACCTTCTTAAATTGACTGTAATACATCATATAGGTCCGTGTTTCTTATCGCAGGATGTCAATTTGGGTCAAATTCCTAATACATAAATATACTTTCTGTACTAAATCTATCTCTATAACTTCTGTAATGAATGTCATCTTCCTTTTCGAAGTTATTAATGTAATGTAATTATGCCTGTTACCTCTGAAAACATTATCTAGTATATCAGTTTAATAATTTCTCAATCATTCCAAGCAATTCGCATGCGTCCAATGTGACTGGTGCGTAATCATAACAGCGCGTAGTTCAACAGCGCCAAATGTAATTGAATTGCAGTGCATCATTACACTGTGCATTCAAGATTCTAATGAATACGAGCGCGATGCTCGGATCAAGAAATGATTGTACTGATTATATATTTTTTAATCCACAAATACACATATATTGATTAAAAGAAATGGTTTAGTTCTAGTTACATACCTGGCAGAGAGACTTCCTCCATGACAATCACCAACTCATCACCATCGCTGTTTGTGATTGCCAAACTGAGCTGGTACGTTTCGCCTGGTACTAAATCATCAAATGTATATGCCAGCATTCCATCGATGATATCTTCAGGTGTGAATGTGATATTTACACTCTCCCCTTGTGGAGTCTGTAGGATGACCTTGTAGCTACTGGCAGCGGGAATGGAGGGGATGGAGATCCCGATAGATGAGGTGGTCATTTCGTCAACAGTCAAACCTGGCGACATAAGAAATACAAGTTAAGAGTTGTGCCGAGCTAAGCTCGTGCGTGGAGCGCCCATCTCTCTTTCCTTGGCGTTTAGGCTCCTCCTTGTAAAGTTTGCTGCGGGGGGGGGTTTCGCCACTCCTCCCGCACAACGTGTCTGTTTTATCTTCCTAACATTATTTAATGCCAGTACCCATTTATACACCTGGGTGAAGAGAGGCAAGCGCGGTAAAGTGCCTTGTCTAAGGACACAACACGCTGGCCACAACAGGACTCGAACACACAACCTTTGTATTGTGGAGTGAGAACTTATCTGTTGGACCATGTGTACCCCATAAGAAATACATGTAAGATGTTTCCTTACTCTAGAATGATCCATTATTTATCTTTTCCCATTGTAGGCCAGTGCACATACAACTGGGAAAAAAGCGCATGTGCTTATGACAGGATTTGAACCGGCAACATTTGCATCAGATCCACAAAGAAATACATGTGTTTGATTGAGAACTTGACACTTCATCACTGAGATAGCTATGAGGAAGGGAAACCAATTCAGTGTATTTTATTGCGGTAACAAATTAGTTGTTGGAAACTTCATAAAAATAGTTGATTTTGTATAAAATATCATAGAGCTTTGCTGAGACCTGAGCTTTCGATTCTAAAACAATCTAGATCAATTAATGTATGCAAGGTTCTTAGTTATGATTCATTAGAAGACTTCCAACCAATCTCATTATTCATATTGTTTTAAGTGTATGAAAGATTGCGCTGAATAAATCAAAATATATTCATCGTTCCTGCAAAAGCTACTTTTTCCTCCACTCCACACACCTTACAAATTTGTATTTCTTAACACTTACATCCCATCTCATCGCTGGAGTCTCCACAGTTATTGGCCCCATTGCAACGGAACAATTCATTAACACATCGCTGGTTTACACAGCGGAATTCAGCAGGGTTTCTACAAGGACCTAGAGAGAGAAGAAAATAAGCAAAATGCTGCATTGTTGAACAATAAAATTGTGCAATTGAAAACGGTACGCCTCTCAATGTATAATAATTGTGTGTTGAATGTTTTATGCTGATATCTGTCCACAGGATGGCATCAATATGCATAGCTTAAATGTGACCAGTCGCGTCAAAAAGGACATGTTGTCGGCAAACATAGTTTTGAGATAGAGGCCAATATATTTGGTGAATTATAAAGAAAATAATAGACAAAAGAATGCTTCTTCAAATCATATCTTGTGATTACAAAGTCTGATTACCTTCAACATGGTGTCATTTCAAAGCTTAAAATGTGCTCTTCCAAGCCATACCAATAACTCATATTTGACTCGGGCCTCCAACATGTCCATTTTGATGTGACGGGTCACATATGCTACAATCAAAATCACATTCAAATTCAGACTAATCATCTTCACATTAATAAGTCACACTGTGTCACTATGTAAATGAATATGAAAATGTTTGGCATTTTTCAAAGAATTAAGCAAAAGAAAATGGATTATGTGTCCTTAATGGTCAAAGTATTCATACAAAATCATGTGATGCGCTATATGCCATCAACGAGATGACACATGGGACCTAAAGTTCACAATATTTGAAGAAACTTATAGGAAGTCTTTTCTATTTATCATGACTATTTACCATAATTAAAAGATGCTGACTGCTTAGAAAGGTCAATAATTTTCAGGCATGCAAGAGAAATGCACAAACTGCTATATTTTTCCTTTTGAAAATGCTTACAAAAATACTGATGTCTTACATAGGTAATAACAAATGATTGGAAGTAAAGAAATACCAGTCTATGTGGTCAGAAATTCTGACAATTTTAGAAAAATAATCCTAAAAATTCACCCTTACCCATGCTTTTTAACAGGAAGAGCTAAACAAATCTTAAAATCAGGACATTTCCTGAAAATTGACAAATTTTTGTTATAAAAGTTCTACATTTTAGATTATTTGGTTTCTAACGGGGGAAAACACAAACAAAAACCACTGTCTGAAAATAGTACAGAAAACCCATAATTTTTGTTGGAGGTGTGTGTGTGGATTTGAGGTGGAAAGGGGAGGAAGTTCATTAAAAATGTCAGTCTGTACTTACAGTTGAGTTCATCACTTCCATCTATGCAATCCATGTAGACATCACACTTGAATTCGGATGAAATACATTCTCCAGAAAGACAGAAAAATTCACCTTCCTCGCATGCTGTAAAATAGAAATCAAAATGAAATTGAAATTGAAGTTGAAGTTGAATTACTGAAATCAAAATTGAAACTGAAATTGAAACTGATTGAAATTCAAATTGAAATTCAAATTGAAATGGAAATGGAAAATGAAAGAAAATTATTAAAATTATGACTTACGTGATGGTGTCGGTGTAATGCCTGTGAGAAAAAATAAATATTGGATATGTCTGTTACTGTATGTTTCAACAAGAATACAATGTATCGTTACGTAGGACTAACTACTAAAAAACTGGGGAAATAGACAACTTCAAAGATTCATAGCCTGAACAAACTTGAGCATACCCAGGAAAAAATTATGTGACCAACCCCACTTTTTGCATTTTTCAACAACAAAAAATTAGAATTGTTTTCTCAAATCATGTAAAATCAGCAAAGTAATACTAGCGTACCCGCGAGTTTATCACAGTGCGCTTCATGCACGCAGACATACTTCTGTACTACTGTAAGGGTCAATGCCAATTTGGAGCTGATCAAACTATAGGGTAATGCCTACTTTACTTGATATTATATGTTTAAAATGTTTGTAACCCAGGGTCATAATACATCAATTTAAATATCTCAGTTTCAACTGCCCCAAGATGCTTATCTTCTATGTCAAATAAGTTGTGAAAACAAGAAAGAACACTTTCCTTTGAGAGGAATATCAATATACACAACTTCTGATAAAGATCATGACAGTGTTGGATAAAGAGGTGAATTTGACTTACTTGCTTGTGTTGTTGGAGGTTCTTCTGTCGTTGTCATAACATTACCTATATCACAATGGAAGAATACAGAAATAAGCTTCTTTCTGAATTAGGCTAAAGATAAAAAGATAATCTGATCATATTTAATTGTTTCCAAGCATACTCTTTACTTAAGTATGAATAGCTTGTTTCCAAAACATCTTATTGACATTTGAGACCTGTCATCACAAAATGAGAGTTAAGTCGGAATTTTTTTATTTTCAGGTTTGTCTAGATTCAAAATGCTCAGAAAACAAGCTGCAAAACGATATGCAACATGTCATAATTGCTCTATGTTTTCCTCATGTTTATTGGACCATAGCTCCTAATGCACGCTGGTGACTTAACGCTCATTTTGTGGTAACAGGTCTCATTTAGTTTGCTGTCCGATGCTATTGTATATAATTTAAGGTTTGTAATACTGGGAAATCCCATGTCTTTAGCACACTTGGTTGTGAAGTTATAAAATTTAGAAACGATCAATTTATTTTTATTTTTCAATTTCAAGATAATATTTGGCTGTTTTGATGAATTGGCCATTATGGATAAAAGAGGTTTTGGAAACAGTCTCTTCATATATGAAGTACAAATAATCTGTTTGTACATTTTTCAATGTTTATATTGTTAACAGTGCAGTGATCTTAATAACTCTTATGATATAACTCTACACTGGCACTCAAAAGTATTCGCGCAGTGATTATATCCTACGCGTATACTTTTGAGTGCCAGTGTATATATACAATCTTGTAAGTATTGGCTTGCTCTGTGATGGTGTTTACTACTAGGGAAGGAACCAGGAAGTTGTAAATTCCCAGACTGCACCCATGTATCACCTCTGGAATAGTGTATACCATGATAAGGCCACACAAAACCTTGTTCTACAGGCTTGACAGACCCATGATTGTTGGGAACATATTGGAAATATTTGGTTTTAGTGAAAAATTCAGAGACATTTTGAGAAATTTCAACAAAAAAAATTATGAAAGCTGTTGAAAATTCACCAACATTTCCCGAAAATTGAAGAACATGGTTTTTTTTGTGGCCTAAGGAACTCATGTATTTATTGTACATGTATGTGTATGATATTGACGGAAATTGCTTACATTCTTCCGTTAACTCATCGCTAAGATCTCCACAGTCATTACGCATATCACAGATGGATTCTATTGGGATACAGGCACCGTTGTCACAAGCGAATTGATGATCAGCACATCCACCTGAATAATGAAATTCAATAAAAATATATAGTTAATAGTGTAACCAGTAAGAGGATCTGGGTGTAATAACCACGGTCAATGGATCTACGGCACATAATCTCCTGGCCCCAGTTCAACATACGTGGGCGCACTTCAATCAGGCTGGGCACGCATGCTTGAAAACTCACAAAATATACCTGATTGGTCAAATTTAAACTGAAGACTTTTTAACGATCGTCACGCTGCGCCGTAACCACAAACGCAGTGGTCCTGCTGTGCCGTAACCACAAGTTACGTAACTATTCACAAGTTTTTCAGTTCTCACGTTTGAGCACTAGCCAATCAGAGCCGTGAGGTCGAAATTACGTAGTGCGCACCACGAATGACCGTTGTACCGATTTGAAATGAGGTTGAGCTCGCGTACTTTATGCAAGCTCAACCTTTGCGTCCAAACCCTAGTTCAGTGCCAAATAGGCGAAGAAACTGAAAGGCTCATTATTATCTTCACGAATTCCTACCTCAAGTACAGCTCTGTGCTTACTGTAGTTTTTTACAGATGCTATCTAATGATATACATTCACCAATTACACAAGAGAATTCTCCCATTTCACTCCCTCCGAACAGTAACGCAATTTTACCGGCGCATCATTTACCCAAAGATTTTTTATCTTTGTCTTTCTATGCTGGTATGTGTGACATAGCTGTGTATGTTCTGCAATCGGTGAATGATGCAGTGTCTTGTGGTAGATAAATAGACAATTATAGTACTCATTGATGTTAACATGGTTTACATTCAAACTTAGACAGGGTCCTAAAGTGTCAGTTAACCTATGCAGCCTCCTCCAAGTTCATCTCTACTGATTTATAACTCTATTTCTCTTGGATTGTACATTTTGAGATTCATCGATTCCATGTGAACATTCTAACATTTCTCCCTTCCATTGCAGATGTTATCCAGCGGTACGTTCACCACTTTTAAGACAAGGGGAACTCTTCTAGATCAAATTGAAGGTGTCTGATAAACTATTCAACATTCATGTTCATCTGTATCGGCTATATCTTGCCTCACGTCCCGACGGAATAAACTGTGTATAGCTACAACGTATTTCAATTGGTTTGATCATGCGCACTTGAGTTACGGGACGTCTAGCAAGACATTGCCTCTGTATCTCTATGTATTACTTACAAACATTCTGAGATTCATCACTGCCATCAGGACAGTCCTCTCTTCCGTTGCAGATGCTGTCCAATGGAATGCATTCCCCACTAGAACAGGGGAACTCTTCTAGTGCACATTGACCTTAGGGGAAGAGATAAAAAACACAGTGTCAAGATGCAAAGAGTAAAAGCAAGATACACCTAGCACATAAAGTCCCTGACCAGGTGCTTTGAGGTTCGCTAATTCAAAATATATAATCGGTACAAAAGATCTGAGATATACATTAAATGAGCAAATTTCTTTTCCGCAGTTTGATACCTCATTCAACAAAATCGAATGGATACTTTTAAAGTTATGGCGATTTCAATGACCGCGCATGCAACAGAAAAGTTGCACTAGGTATAGGAATCATTGATTTAGTGGAGGTAGCAAATTGCATTTCAGCACAGACAACATGGCATACAGCATTATTTCAGGCACCATATGCATCAGTAATTGCAGCAAGTCTTATAATTCAATCAACTGTTTTCTAGTTTGTTTCTACAAATGAGACACACCCAATGAATATGAATACATAATATGAACTTCAGATGGTAAACAAAATGTTAAGTTTAAATATATAACATGCATAATGAAAAATTAGCATTTTCACATCATAAGCACATCATTTGTAACATGTTCTTATGAAACCATACAGAACTAGAAAGGGTCAAATTTGAGCTTTTGGTTGGAAATGTAAAAAGGCAAAAATCAAACATTCCTCTAAAAATGCAGATTTTTTTTTCAATTACAAAACAAATTGCAATCTTTTGTTCAATATTCTGTGTACTATTTTTGACTTTTTCTTATTTTCCATCTGGTTTTGATAAAAACATGTCAACATTTAAAAGCATCCTATTGTACACATGTAAATACACCGCATGAAACGTTAAACATACTTGGCATGTGGCATTATAATATGGGTTATAAATCCATGAGTTATATGATTGATGATATACAAACATTCAAATAACCTGTGAAACAACATTTAGGATTAATTAGAGAATAAAACATAGTTCTTAGCTGTTTTGCTATAGACGATGGTCTTATAATGTATAGGCTGCACCATATTTGGAGTCGTGTATGGTCGCCGCAGGCGGCCATACACGACCACACAAATATGGTACAGCCTATACATTATAAGACCATCGTCTATAGCAAAACAGCTAAGAACTATGTTTTATTCTCATTCTTATTTAGTTTATAGGTTATTTTGATCTTTTATCATAAAATAACGCAGTTTGTTAGATTTATTTTAAACAAACAACAACAAATTTCCCCCTTTATAAAATCGGCGAATCCAGGGAGCTGTTTTCCAACATCCTGCTTCAAAATAATCGCGTTCTTTAGCACACACGCACCTGTCATCGCTGCGTTATACCCACAACGCATACGGCGGCAACTTTGTGTAGGGCACGCTAACGCGATGTCGCGTTGATCATACGCGCTGAAGGTATTATTTTTCGAATGAATTAAACCCCGCCCCAAACCGTACACCATTGTCTCATAATGTATGGGCGTGTCGGCTGAAAATCAGCCAAAAACCAATCAAATTGCCTGCTGACATCTCAAACCACACCCACTATATAAGAATTGATAACAAATTATGAAGCTGCACTGATGTTTATGCCAATGTTAACAATAAAATAATACAGTTTGAGCCATAAAGCTTAAACTCTTTTAGCCATGGAGCAGAAATTGTTTTGTCATAGTTTGCTGGACTCCCGTCATTACCATTTGGCCACTCACGTTCCACTTCCAGGTGCCCGCGAACTTGTCCTTTGTTTGAATTTGCTCGAGTCATTTCGCTCCATAGGCCCTCTTGCTTCCCAGTCTCGATACCAAGAAGACATAATTTTAAAATAAGTCTCGTTCTGTTCCCGTTTCTGGTTTGGTTTATTGAGATAGATTGGGTCGGCAGTCTGGTAGCTTCTGCTACAATTTTAAGGGGCTCACCTATTTTCATTAGCCATTCGGAGCTGCAAACGGATCTCGTTTTTTAATTCGGTTAAATAGACTTATTTTGGAATATTGAATATTTCTTTTGCACTTGAGACTGAAATAATTGAGCGCTATCAATGGTAGCTCAAACAAGAGGACGCGGTACAAGCGTAATGCCGTTCAGGCATCCCGTGCCAACCACGCCCGTGATAGAGATCAATGCGGTAGGGGTGGATATCAAGCGGTCAATAAAGATAAACAATCATGCTTTTGAAGCAGATTATCATCCAAGGTGGTGCGGATAAAAGATAAACACAATGAGAATCTTAATCATATAATTTGGTTACATAAAACACGGCTGTTTGATCCCACATAATTTGTCCGATTTTTTCTGAGAACACCGTGACTTGCTGGCCCGGTTCTGATTTAACTTATTCAAGTACCTGAATATACTGGCCATCTTTTGTAGAAATTTCAGAACATTTGTAGGTGCCATTTCTGAGAAATAGAGCTTTGAATATTATTATTTACTATAATAGCGCCCTCATCGGCCACATTTCCCATAGAGTTACATGTAAAATGTGTGTAAAGTAGAAAATGCCGATAATTTAAAAATGGCTCCTACAATTTTCGTGAAATTTTCACCGTATACTAGCGCTACCTAAATCAGGTCAAACCATAACTGGGGCCACTATGTAATCTCTTTTTATTCCATAATTTTAATTATAAATCGGACAGTCAAACAGCCGTGAAAAAATACTGTTTTACAAAGACAAGCCCTCTATGATAGTTAGCATCATATCCTTTCCCCACGCTGGTATTGAACCATCTACAGTCCTCAAAAAAAGTAACTATACAGGTAATAAATGGGCTTCTAACTCTTAAAATATATATCCTACCTAAAAATATTAAATTATAAAGTTGTTGAGAAATTTGTCTTCTTTAATATGAGATATTGCACGCTAGGATCGGGTGATTATTGAGGAAGTGGCACTCAGAAATGTAAGGAGAAGTCCGATTTTCATTTTCACATTTTTATTTTCTACACGCGGACCAAATCTACGGGTATCTTATTGATTACCAGCATGGTAGTGCAATTGGGGGATACATTCACAGGTTGGACAGTCGGCCGCATTGTTCCGATGGATCAATACGCCACACACACGCTACCTGTCATTCTCTCCCCCATGTTGAAATGTAAAATGTGAATTTGAAATTGTGACTTTACCTTACATTTTGGATTGTCGCTTCTTAAATATTCAACCGACCCTAGCGTGCAATATCTCATATTAAAGAAGACAAATTTTTCAACAACTTTATGATTTAATATTTGTAGGTAGGATATATATTTTAAGAGTTAGAAGCCCATTTATTACCTGTATAGTTACTTTTTTTGAGGACTGTATAGTTAGTTCAGTACAAAGACAATCCCTCTATGATAGTTAGCATCATATCCCTCCCCACACTGGTATTGAACCATCTATAGTTAGTTTAGTACAAAGACAATCCCTCTATGATAGTTAGCATCATATCCCTCCCCCACGCTGGTATTGAACCATCTATAGCTTGTTCAGTACAAAGACAAGCCCTCTATGTTAGTTTGCATCATATCCCTCCCCACGCTGGTATTGAACCATTAGTTAGTTCAGTACAAAGACAATCCCTCTATGATAGTTAGCATCATATCCCTCCACCACGCTGGTATTGAACCATCTATAGCTTGTTCAGTACAAAGACAAGCCCTCTATGTTAGTTTGCATCATATCCCTCCCCAGGCTGGTATTGAACCATCTATAGTTAGTTCAGTACAAAGACAATCCCTCTATGATAGTTAGCATCATATCCCTCCCCCACGCTGGTATTGAACCATCTATAGTTTGTTCAGTACAAAGACAAGCCCTCTATGATAATTAGCATCATATCCCTCCCCACGCTGGTATTGAACCATCTATAGCTTATTCAGTACAAAGACAAGCCCTCTATGTTAGTTCGCATCATATCCCTCCCCACACTGGTATTGAACCATCTATAGTTAGTTCAGTACAAAGACAAGCCCTCTATGATAATTAGCATCATATCCCTCCACCACGCTGGTATTGAACCATCTATAGCTTGTTCAGTACAAAGACAAGCCCTCTATGATAGTTAGCATCATATCCTTTCCCCACGCTGGTATTGAACCATCTATAGTTAGTTCAGTACAAAGACAAGCCCTCTATGATAGTTAGCATCATATCCCTCCCCACACTGGTATTGAACCATCTATAGTTAGTTCAGTACAAAGACAAGCCCTCTATGATAATTAGCATCATATCCCTCCACCACGCTGGTATTGAACCATCTATAGTTAGTTCAGTACAAAGACAAGCCCTCTATGATAATTAGCATCATATCCCTCCCCACGCTGGTATTGAACCATCTATAGTTTGTTCAGTACAAAGACAAGCCCTCTATGATAATTAGCATCATATCCCTCCCCACGCTGGTATTGAACCATCTATAGTTTGTTCAGTACAAAGACAAGCCCTCTATGATAGTTAGCATCATATCCCTCCCCACACTGGTATTGAACCATCTATAGTTAGTTTAGTACAAAGACAATCCCTCTATGATAGTTAGCATCATATCCCTCCCCCACGCTGGTATTGAACCATCTATAGCTTGTTCAGTACAAAGACAAGCCCTCTATGTTAGTTTGCATCATATCCCTCCCCACGCTGGTATTGAACCATCTATAGTTTGTTCAGTACAAAGACAATCCCTCTATGATAGTTAGCATCATATCCCTCCCCACACTGGTATTGAACCATCTATAGTTAGTTCAGTACAAAGACAAGCCCTCTATGATAATTAGCATCATATCCCTCCACCACGCTGGTATTGAACCATCTATAGCTTGTTCAGTACAAAGACAAGCCCTCTATGTTAGTTTGCATCATATCCCTCCCCAGGCTGGTATTGAACCATCTATAGTTAGTTCAGTACAAAGACAATCCCTCTATGATAGTTAGCATCATATCCCTCCCCACACTGGTATTGAACCATCTATAGTTAGTTTAGTACAAAGACAATCCCTCTATGATAGTTAGCATCATATCCCTCCCCCACGCTGGTATTGAACCATCTATAGCTTGTTCAGTACAAAGACAAGCCCTCTATGTTAGTTTGCATCATATCCCTCCCCACGCTGGTATTGAACCATTAGTTAGTTCAGTACAAAGACAATCCCTCTATGATAGTTAGCATCATATCCCTCCACCACGCTGGTATTGAACCATCTATAGCTTGTTCAGTACAAAGACAAGCCCTCTATGTTAGTTTGCATCATATCCCTCCCCAGGCTGGTATTGAACCATCTATAGTTAGTTCAGTACAAAGACAAGCCCTCTATGATAATTAGCATCATATCCATCCCCACGCTGGTATTGAACCATCTATAGCTTGTTCAGTACAAAGACAAGCCCTCTATGTTAGTTTGCATCATATCCCTCCCCAGGCTGGTATTGAACCATCTATAGTTAGTTCAGTACAAAGACAATCCCTCTATGATAGTTAGCATCATATCCCTCCCCCACGCTGGTATTGAACCATTAGTTAGTTCAGTACAAAGACAATCCCTCTATGATAGTTAGCATCATATCCCTCACCCACGCCGCTGGTATTGAACCATCTATAGCTTGTTCAGTACAAAGACAAGCCCTCTATGTTAGTTCGCATCATATCCCTCCTCACGCTGGTATTGAACCCAAATGTCAAGTTAGCATCTATCTACATCTACATCTACATTGATACTCGGCAAAGTCCAATTCCTGGATATATACCGCAGAGGGGACAAAACTTGTGTATGTGAAGCTGGTGGTTGGCTGTGCGAAATATATACAGGTGCGAGAAAAAACCAGGCATGCAAGCAAACAACCAAGCAAGCGAGCATGCACACATGCAAGCAAACAACCAGGAACAGCTCATGAAATTCAGTAGAACTTACAATTCAGCAACTCATCACTGAAGTCCCCACAGTCATTTTCACCATCACATGTCCAATTGGCCGGGATACAGGCACCTGTTACGGTACATGTGAACTGGCCCTCTTGACACTGGCCTGGGTGATACATGTAGGCAAGACAATGTATAGGAGGTTTAACGCACCGGCGTAGATTAACATTCATTGTTTATATTTTCACAATCAAATACACAATAAACATTGAAAACAAACTTTCAAGGAACAAATATAGAGGAAATCATCTTATGTAGACAATTTAAACATTAATACTATACAAACTAACATGAATTTTATTACATACTATAGTTTGATCAGTTTCAAATTGGTGAAGCTTCCTTACAGCAGCAAATGAATACAGAAGATGCACTGTGCATCATATGCATTACCTTTGCATGCGTTTGGTCATAATCGAACACATACACTTGGATTACTTTTGCGTGTGGAGAGATAAAACGCATATTTCTCGCCAAATTGGAACTGATTAAACTATAGCACTGACTAACCAACCTTTGAAAAACCATCCACATGTCCATAAAACATTGTGTGGTTTTGTTCTCAGGTAGCTCCATGAAAATTGGTTGATAGACCATTTAAACAGGTTTATGGACAATTTAAACAGGTTTATAGACCATTAAACGGGTTTATAGACCATTAGACAGGTCTATAGACTATTAAACAGGTTTATGGACAATTTTAATAGGTTTATAGACCATTTAAATGTATTCATAGGCCATTGTACTACTATCTTAATAATCCTGATATAAAATATGAAGATTTTTTGTTTGAGCAACAACCAGTTTTCCTTTGTGTACAATAAATTCAATTATACAATTCGAGGGCTCAGAAACAAAAGGCCTCATCTCCATTTTTTTCAAAAATGAGATTATGGTATCAAAATGTTCAGAAGAAATTCTCTTTCCAATAACACAGCCTTATCTCCATAACAAAACCCCTTTCAAAGTTATAGCCAATATCACAAGGCCTCATCTCTATCTCCCCAATGTGTTTAAAAATCTTCAATAGTCTTTTTCTCAAAATGGTCAAAATGGAGATAGGCCTTTTGTTTCTGAGCCCTCAAATTATTGTATTCAGCATGCAAAACACTTCTCATTAAGGACTTTACAAGATCATAATTGCTACAATTAGAGCCAATACTTATCTATACTACTCATGCGTAACAAACAACACAACGTCATAAATGTCATGCTTATATATAACTTACATAGTTCAGCAACTTCATCACTCAGGTCATTACAATCCAACTGGTTATCACAAACCCACTCTGCTGGAATACATCCCCATTCCTCACAGCTGAATTCGTCTTCTTCACATTGACCTATAAAAGTTCAAAGGTTAAGGTGACAAATTTGAGGTCAAAGATTAAAGTGACATATTTGAGACAAATGTACCGTACATGAGTTTACAACAAATAGTTCGAATTGGAAGTTGATTGAACTAAAATCAACTGCACAAAGAAAAGGAGAAAGGGCAGTGTTACATATTAAAATGCCATATTTACTTGTAAACTATGGCTAGGCCTCTTCAAAATGGTACTTGCTAAAACCTACACATAGTCCGTACTTATTACTTGCAATTAAAATGTATGATTAAGAGTAAACCAACACTATATGCCTATTATTTCTAAGTAAACCAACAGTTCTGCACAATTCTTTATTTTCAGCAAATGTCTTTCACACAATTTTATGTGCTGTTCTTATGTCCTTTTCTATAACTAGCTGATTATATAGGTGAATAAATTGGATGGTTCGTGCCATGATTCATAACACTTTCCATGCGGCTATTGGTTTTACCATTTCAAAACACTTTTTTTAGAAACCTTTTTCAACTTTCAAGGTTTATCTATAAGATAACTGATACAATACTAGGCATGTTTGTACTTATTTCAATGCATTTCGCATGGTGATTCCAAATATGGTTATGAAATTTAAAAATGTTGACATTTTTGAAACATTGTAACATTTTGGAATGTCGTCTGCAGACGCCTGTCGCGTGGAAAGTGTTTAGATGCAGGCATTTTCATTGTTTTCAGCTGGCAATATCAATTTGTTGTCCCGTAACTGATGGACGCATACTCAAACTAGTGAAACATGTAGAATAAGAATTTAGCCTTTAAGCATTACAAACAGACCCAATTGCAATCTCATCACTAATCCATTTGAATATGTTGATGATTCTACACGTTCCTGATACAATTATTCACTGAATTACTTACAAGTGATTTCATCGGAAGCATCCCCACAGTCATCTTGATTATCACACTCCCAGCTGGCATCAATACATCCACCATTTGAGCATGTAAATTGATCTTCACTGCAGGAACCTGTTCAAGAATGTTTAAATAAATACAGATTTAGGTTCATATGCACATATCAAGTTCAATCAGGTCTAAATTTGGATGGGTCCTATTGCATATAAGCTAATATTGTTTATGAATTTATATAATTCAAGGTTCATGAAATAGTACCCATGTCCAACTTCAGATCTGGGTCCAACTTATAAAGCTCCATTTTAGAAAGAATTCTTTAGTATCAAACAAGAGGTGACATGGTCCATATGCAACAGAATAAGGTAAGCGAATAAAAAAGTGTCTTTGTGTAGGACTAATATAGTCTATTTGGCAATCACGAGACAGTGACGTAACTGCGTATTCTACTAATTGCAGCACATACATACGTGTGCGTAAAAGCTGCGCCTGTTAAGTTACGTCACTGTCCAGAGGAAGCCAAATAATAGCTGTCATTTAAACAAAGTTACACCTGGTCTCACTTTTGTCCATACTGACATTACAAATTTAGTTTTCTTCTAACTGATCAAATCTAATCAAATGCATACTTTCTGCAATTTTGAGATTGTGTTCTATGAATGAATATAATCCCAGACTTGTCTAAACATGTCTAAAAACCACATGATACATCATGCACTGTATATGATTAGGGAAATAAGGATAAGGGTAATAAAGCTTACATAGCATCAAAAAAGGGAAACTTACATAAAGACTCAGCTTCATCACTGCCATCACCACAGTCATTAGCACCATTGCAGACCTTAGTAAAGTTGAGACATGCACCAGTATCACACATGAATTGTGGACAACCTAAACAAATGGAGCACATAAAAAGTAGTACTTGCAGAGCTCAGTAAAGCTAAAATGTCATGATTAGGAGTAAATCAACTGTTCCACACAATTCTTTTCATTCCCTACTGTTATGAATTGTTGCCTTTCACATAATTTTCTAAATTTAAATAATCTGATCTGTTTAGATTGGGAACAACCTAAACAAATGGAGCACATGAAAAGCAGTACTGTAAAAGTGGACATTTTCACACTACATTTATTTACTCACTAAAATCAGCAAGCGTGGAAATATGTGACGTGTTCTACCGAAACCAGATGGAATTGGGCAGAGCTCCAAACTGAGAAATAGCCCAAAACATAATTGGGGGTGATTTGGGGGGGAATTTGAGTTTCTGGTAAATAATTAATCGTCAGAGTGTTTATACCACTATTGTGAAAGGTTCAGATTAAAAAATCATCCTAAATGTATGTTTCAGTTATTTAAAAAAGCCTAGTTCTATAGTAAAAAGCCTGGTTCTAGTTACTTTAAAGGGCCATATCTCAGTTTGGAGTTTTCATAAAGACCGTAAAAGACGAACTTGAAAATGATGTAAATCCGCTTTGGGAAGTCCGATTAAAAAAAGAAAGGTACCACTGTAAAGCTAAAGATCTCTTCTTTAATAATCAATTACTAACTCAATTTTGATATCTTGCCCAATTGTGTCTGGTTTCGGTAGAACACGTCACAATTATAAGCAAGCGAATATATTCATTTTGTATGTAGGTCTATGTAAGGAAGCTCAAATCTGCAAAAATAAGAACAAGCAAAATTGTTCAAGCTATGCAAAGCGCGAAACATTACACGCGCAAAAAATGTCCACTGTTACAGTATGTATGATCTGAAAAGGGGAATTTGTGTGAATAAATTTAGGCAAAAGTATGTAAATGATTTACAAATCTACCTTGAAATCGGCTATCAGCTAACTATAGAATAGTTTGTATGCAGTGTGAAGCCCCCAGATGTTACTCCATGGTTTCATAATGAAAAAAGTGTCAATAGAGGCCTTCATAATTCAATTTTTTTTCAAACATGTGTAATACAGGATGAGTCTGAAATAACAGAACATGATATAACAAGGAAAGACTTTCCTCGACGATGGGACCGGGCGAGTCGGAGAGAATGGGCACTTTTATCTGCGAAGTTTTACAAAGAAATTCAAAGGTATAATATATTAACCTACCACAAATGCTACCGAGTTCATCACTATTATCGCCACAGTCGTCAACTGAGTCACAAAGATTCTCAAAGGGTATACAGTTGCCATTGTTGCAGGATATTTCACTAACACTGCATGTGACAGCTGTAAATATAAAGAATATGGCTCATTCCATGAAGTTCGGGTATTTGGTAAAATAGCAGTTTTTGGGATTTAAGTCTGGTTATAAACTGTTTTACTCTATGTGTATATCAATATTGTTATGTGTCAAAGAACAGTAATAGGTTGTAGTTATGTATCATAATTTTTATTTTTTTAAATCGACCCTTCCTTGAAGATAAAAAAATTAAAAAATAGGGTGGTGTCCAAGACCATTTTTGCTAAAAAACGTGACATGGAAAAGGCAACAATTAATATGAGTTTTATGTAGGCAAAAATATCATATAATTGCTTGGAAATTGATTTGATTAATAAAAGATACATGTATTCATAGTTTACTGACCAAAACACCTCGTCACGCTGGACTGATTTTTCACCCAAGCAACATGAAAATTGCCTTTCCGATGCTACGCACGGTGTCCACAAAATATACACATGTAGCATCGGGAGTTTTCATTGCTGAATGGGGGTAGTTCTCTATCATACATTTCTAAATTATTTTCCAAAATTAAGAGCATTTATCAATTGAAAACTATGGCAAATGAAAATAAATTTCATGAAGACCATTCCATATATTCATGAAAAAGTATACCGTGCTGTGTGCATGGTGTCCTAACCATAAAATGTAGCATCCTGATAAACATCCTATGCAATTTGTGGGAATCCCCCCTGGAGATAAATGGAACATTACATATTTCTTTTGTAAGGATAGAGGTCAACAGCTATCAGGTTTGTTTGGAATTTGCCACATGTGGGCTAGTGTTATCAAGGTTGCAGTTGCTGGTGTCCCGTTGTAGCATCGGGACTTTTATGTAGCATCAACATGTAAACATTGGATAGTTTTGTGAATGGTAAGTGTGATTGTAATTATTTCTTAATGTTGCTTGTATGCCTGTATTTATTAATGCATTTTTATTGAAAGGGAAACACTGAATCAGAATTTCTTTTCATGTTATGTTATTAATTTTGAGTCACGGACGGCATAATAATTTGGCGTCTGTGTAGCATCGGGCATAGCATAGGCAATATTTTGCATTGGGTATCGTTATAATTCGTTGAAATTGTAATTACTTTATTATTTTTTTTGTAGAATCACATCATTAATAAACTTTGAAGTTAATAGTGAATTAGTTTTTGCTCTTTTAATGTTAAATATAGCTTATCAATACGATGCTACATGGACACCATGTCCATGTAGCATTTCACAAAATTTGACTAATTAGACTAAAACAATTACCCCATTCGCAATTATCCATCACCCAAAACATTCAAAACATTGCCTAAATTTTACTACACTTTACAGAAAAAACAGGCATATTATGAGAGATGTATATCTAATGAAATATATGAATACACAATGCTACATGGACACCATTTCCATTAGCATTTCACTGAATTCACAATCAACATTCCCTTATTTTAGTTTTATTTACTATAATTAAAACAAATAATTGTAAATCGTTTAAGTTCTCTATCCTTTGCTATTCTTTTTCATGTTAAATGAATAATAAATAAAATACTCCAGCATGATTTTAATATAAATATTTTCCTGCAACACAAAAAGTGCAACATGAATAAATAATCTACTCCAATATCAATACACAATGTTCCATGAAGATACTAACTAAGCCATATGGTTTATTTTGTTTTGCTTTGCAGGTTCTTGACATTAATTCAGAAGACAGTTCTATCGTCCTGGAATTTATGGAGATGAAGACAAGGAACCCATCATTTTCAAAAACTAGTACCTTTCCAAAGAAATCCATCATGGCAATTAAATTATTTTTTTGCAAACTGACTTTTTAAGTGATCAAACTTTTCAATCATCTTTATCAATAATTGAGGATGAATCAATCAGAAACGAGCAAAGAGACTAAGATCACAAAGGGTACTTTAAGAACAACACTGCATGAAGTTTGTTTCAGTGGACATCTTAAGTTTCTTTGATCAATGGTGTATTGTTATTGTGTAATTGTAAGAAATGGTGTCTGTAAGGTAATTATGCTTCATGGCAGGTTATCTTTTTGTGTAATTTGTAGTTTTACAATCCATGTTATTAATTTTATCGTGTGCTTATAACATAAAAAGTTAACATCATAGTACATCCTCTCTATTGATCTGAAAAAGATGCGCCTGTTCAGGGTGTTCCAAATATTTTAGGGCACGGTGTCCATGTAGCATCGTAATACTTAAGTACACAGAAAAGGTAAATTTTACATGAACAGTGTTTAGATAAATTTCAAGCAATTCACTCTGTGTATCTACTTGATATGATGAACAAGTAGACAAACCATTCACACTCAAATAATTGTAACAGTATGAATAGTCTTATTATTAACAATGTTACAAGACGCGGTGTCCATGTAGCATCGGTAGTGCATTTTATAACATTATACAGGTAAATATAACTTCATATACTTACTTTATGACTATAATGTAATCAATGTGCATGGTTTATAGAGTACTTTACATCAAACAAATATTGATTACTTTATTTAAATTCATTATACAAATTGCAAAATAAAGAGTCACTTTTCAATGAGTTTTTACATAAAACAGTTAATCTATGAATGTCTTGTTCGTTAAGTTATGTTCAACCTAGACAAATCTGGTTTCTTTTCATGTATTTGTGATTCCAAGTAGTTAATTGAGGTATAGAAACTTGGCCCACATCTTAAGCTAATTTATTAGAAAATGATATGGAAATGGGAAATGGTGTCCATGTAGCATCAGGATTTTTGGAAATGTCATCCAACTGTTGAACATGTGCGGTTATTTTACACCAAATGTTACATTAAAAAAAAAAAGGTTCTACATTGGACTTTGGTAAATGTAGAACCTAAAAAAGAAGAAAGAGTTGGAAAATATCCATTTTGAAAATTTCACTTGCATGTCACAAAATATGCCCCAACTTCATGGAATGAGCCATATATGTATCCAAGTTCAAATGCAATTCTTGTTCATATTGTGCCATCATGCGATCCCACTCGTCCAATAGTATGGTCAGTTCTGAGCCATCAAAGTCATATTGCGTGCCTAATGAGTTGACGGCACCCACATTGAGTGACGTGTTGCCAAGAATAGCATCACTTTCCGCAAATACTCTGGTGGCACATCACATGTATACGCCCATATATGGGAAGGTCTTGTTTGGTTTGGTGATTCAAACTTTCTCTACTCCCTGGTATGATCCAACAACTTTTAAATTGAGTTTCTATCACAGGGAATGCTTTCTTGTAATATATTATTCAAAATGTCTAAGCTGAAAATAAAACATTGGCTTAATATGGAAATACTGGTTAAACATACCTGGCGTAACTGTTGTTCCTGGTGTCTCTGTTGTCGGTGCACATATACTACCTACTTCATCGCTACCATCTATACAATCTGATCGACCATCACACACCCATGTACCATTGATGCATCCACCAGCAGTGCATTCAAACTCGTAGGATAAGTCACAGACACAGCCATCTACTTCATCACTGTTATCTTCACAATCATTGAAATAATCGCAGAGGAAAGTTTCTAGGATACAGTTGCCATTGGCACATTGATATGATCCTTCAGCACACTCGGTACAGTTGACCTCATCACTGCCATCTACACAGTCTGGTTCACCATCACATACCCAGGTAGCATTGACACATCCACCGCTGACACACTGGAATTCAGTGTCTAAGTCACAGACACAGCCATCTACTTCATCACTGTTGTCTTGGCAGTCGTCGAAGTAATCACAGCGGTATGATTCGGGGATGCAGTTGCCATTTGCACATTGATATGATCCTTCATCACACTCAGTACAGTTGACCTCATCACTGCCATCTACACAGTCTGGTTCACCATCACACACCCAAGTAGCATTGACACATCCACCGCTGACACACTGGAATTCAGTGTCTAAGTCACAGACACAGCCATCTACCTCATCACTGTTGTCTTGGCAGTCATCGAAATAATCACAGCGGTATGATTCAGGGATGCAGTTGCCATTGGCACATTGATAGGATCCTTCATCACACTCGGTACAGTTGACCTCATCACTGCCATCTACACAGTCTGGTTCACCATCACATACCCAAGTAGCGTTGACACATCCACCGCTGACACACTGGAATTCAGTGTCTAAGTCACAGACACAGCCATCTACCTCATCACTGTTGTCTTGGCAGTCGTCGAAATAATCACAGCGGTATGATTCGGGGATGCAGTTGCCATTAGCACATTGATATGATCCTTCATCACACTCGGTACAGTTGACCTCATCACTGCCATCTACACAGTCTGGTTCACCATCACACACCCAAGTAACATTGACACATCCACCGCTGACACACTGGAATTCAGTGTCTAAGTCACAGACACAGCCATCTACTTCATCACTGTTGTCTTGGCAGTCATCAAAATAATCACAGCGATATGATTCTGGGATGCAGTTGCCATTGGCACATGTATATGATCCTTCAGTACACTCGGTACAGTTGGTCTCATCACTGCCATCTACACAGTCAGGTTCACCATCACACACCCAAGTAGCATTGACACATCCACCGCTGACACACTGGAATTCAGTGTCCAAGTCACAGACACAGCCATCTACCTCATCACTGTTGTCTTGGCAGTCGTCGAAATAATCACAGCGATATGATTCAGGAATGCAGTTGCCATTAGCACATTGATATGATCCTTCAGCACACTCAGCACAGTCGACCTCATCACTGCCATTTACACAGTCTGGTTCACCATCACACACCCAAGTAGCATTGACACATCCACCGCTGACACACTGGAATTCAGTGTCTGCATCACAGACACAGCCATCTACTTCATCACTGTTGTCTTGGCAGTCGTCGAAATAATCACAGCGGTATGATTCTGGGATGCAGTTGCCATTGGCACATTGATATGATCCTTCATCGCACTCAGTACAGTTGACCTCATCACTGCCATCTACACAGTCTGGTTCACCATCACACACCCAAGTAGCGTTGACACATCCACCGCTGACACACTGGAATTCAGTGTCTAAGTCACAGACACAGCCATCTACCTCATCACTGTTGTCTTGGCAGTCGTCGAAATAATCACAACGGTATGATTCAGGAATGCAGTTGCCATTAGCACATTGATATGATCCTTCAGCACACTCAGCACAGTCGACCTCATCACTGCCATTTACACAGTCTGGTTCACCATCACACACCCAAGTAGCATTGACACATCCACCGCTGACACACTGGAATTCAGTGTCTAAGTCACAGACACAGCCATCTACTTCATCACTGTTGTCTTGGCAGTCATCGAAATAATCACAGCGGTATGATTCGGGGATGCAGTTGCCATTGGCACATTGATAGGATCCTTCAGTACACTCGGTACAGTTGGTCTCATCACTACCATCTACACAGTCTGGTTCGCCATCACACACCCAAGTAGTATTGACACATCCACCGCTGACACACTGGAATTCAGTGTCTAAGTCACAGACACAGCCATCTACTTCATCACTGTTGTCTTGGCAGTCGTCGAAATAATCACAGCGGTATGATTCGGGGATGCAGTTGCCATTGGCACATTGATAGGATCCTTCAGCACAGTCACCTATTCGGAATATATTATGTGAATCACACATTAAGTCACTAACACATTCATGACGTACGGAGAATGTATGACGAAACAAAAGAGTCGAAGTGAATTGTTGAGAAGATCAGATAGACAAGAAGGATGAGAGAAGGTCATGTTTATACCATTAAATGACAAAACAAAACTGGTGCAATAATACATTTAGAGTCGAAGTGAATTGTTGAGAAGATCAGACAGACAAGATGGATGCTAGAAGGTCATGTTTATACCATTAAATGACAAAACAAAACTGGTGCAATAATACATTTAGAGTCGATGTGAATTGTTGAGAAGATCAGATAGACAAGATGGATGCGAGAAGGTCATGTTTATACCATTAAATGACAAAACAAAACTGGTGCAATAATACATTTAGAGTCGATGTGAATTGTTGAGAAGATCAGATAGACAAGATGGATGCGAGAAGGTCATGTTTATACCATTAAATGACAAAACAAAACTGGTGCAATAATACATTATAGAGTCTATGTAAATTGTTGAGAAGATCAGACAGACAAGATGGCTGTGAGAAGATCAGGTTACAAGAAATCCAAGAAATCCAAGATGAATAGCAATTATGCAATACAAAACAAATAAAAGATGTGATGTCTTGAAGTGAATATTGAAATATTGAAATGACTTGGCAAAACTTGCCAAAAGTCAAGGTGCACTGAGGACCACAAAGAGACAAAATTGAAAACTTTAGATAGGGATAAATTAGAAATAGTGAATTCATGAATGGGCAGAAGAAAGCTTCCTAGAAGAGGTGGGAAAATGATTGAACAACACACATGAAAGAAGGCTGATGAAAACAATTCAGAATAGTTTTTCAAATATACCATTGAATGGCAAAAACAAAACTGGTGCAATAATACATACGAGTTGATGTACATCGTTGACAAAATCAGATCGACAAGATGGATGTGAGAAAATTAAGTTACAAGAAATCCAAGAAATCAATGGAGAATAGCAATTATACAACACCAAACAAATAATAAAAGATAAATAAAAGAGGTCCTGAAGTGAACTAAGCAAAACTTGCCAAAATCAAGATGCATTGTAGTCAACTTTGTATACTGTGTGTAATTTCACTGTCACACAATTGAACAATAAAGTATGTTATTACAATGCAAAAATACTAGATGAGTTACTAGTAGTCTAATACATAAGTCCCCATTGGTTGATATTATCTCATTTGATGGAATTTGACCATTTTGGGACCTATTATGGGGCCATTTTGGATTTTTAAGTATGTTACCAAAGCAAAAATACTGGATATGAGTTACTAGTGGTCTAATACATATATCCCATCGTTAAAACTATATTTTTATCATAACTTTTGGTTGATGCCATTTTATGGAATTTTGACAATTTGTGGCCATAATTTTGGCGGCCATTTTGGTTTTAAAATATGTTAACAAAGAAAAGCTACTAGATATGAGTTTCTAGTGGACTAACAAATACATCCCATTGTTAAAACTATACTCTGATCATACATGTTGGTATATGTATATACCATCTTTGGCGGCAATTTTGGCGGCCTTCTTGGATTTACGTATGTTAATAAAGCAAAAGTACTGGATATGAGTGTCTAATACTAACTGTTACCAAATATCCTATTATCACACGCCATATAATCACCAAAACAATCAAAACGCATGAAGAATGAAAATTAGAGTCGACATGAATCATCCAGAAAAATGAGAAATAACATGGAAATGATGTCTAATAAGATATAAAAGAGGAATAAGAAATTATGAAAATACAAAAAGAAGTGGTGATTTCATGAGGTGAATAAAGAGATGACTTAAGCCAATGCCAAACATTAAAGAGCTTTAGAAGATCTCAAAGAGGCAAAATATAAAATACTTTAAATAGTAAAATTCATGAATCATGCAAGAGAGATCATGAATTCATAAGTTATGCAAGAGAGATCATCTTAAAAGAGATGAAAGAATGACTGAACCACACACAGTAACAAGACTACATGGTAATTAAAGGTGAACAATCTTGTCAATTTGATGAAGACGGATGAGAACATTTAAGGAGACAACTTAGATGACAAAGACGACAATTTAGACGATGACGAAGACTATGTCATCTCACACATTCACATATATCAAGTAATCTTGACGGCGTACATGGCTCACAACACATCATTATAACACTGGGTTAACTGGTGCTAGGTTACATTGACGATTCGGTTGTTGGTGAAGAACATATGTTATCGGAAACAAACACGATGGAATATATATACAAATCGAATATTCAAATATTATCAGGAAACACTTGTATGAAAGTTAATTATTTGTGTTATAATGACAAATGACATACCTGGCGTCTCCGTTATTGGCTCATCAGTTGTTAATCCACAGATGTCTTCCATTTCATCACTGCCATCTACACAGTCTTGATAACCATCACACAGCCAGGTACTATTGATGCATCCTCCAGCAGTACATTCAAACTCATAGGATAAGTCACAGACACAGCCATCTACCTCATCACTGTTATCTTCACAGTCATTGAAATAATCACAGCGGAAGGTTTCAGGGATGCAGTTACCATTAGCACATTGATATGATCCTTCTACACACTCGGTACAGTTGACTTCATCACTGCCATCATAACAGTCTGGTTCACCATCACACACCCAAGTAGCATTGACACATCCACCGCTGACACACTGGAATTCAGTGTCAGGGTTACATACACAGTCATCTACTTCATCACTGTTGTCTCCACAGTCATTGATGTAATCACAGCGGTAAGATTCAGGAACACAGTTGCCATTGGTACAAGTATACTCATCTTCAGGACAGTCACCTATTCGGAATATATTATGTGAATCACACATAAAGTCACCAAAATATTCATGACGTACAAAGAATGAAAATAGGTTTCCAGATACCATTAATGACAAAACAAAACTGGTGCAATAGAGGCAATAGAGTCAATGCGAATCATTGAGATAATCAGATAGACAAGATGGACGTGAGAAGGTCGAGTTACAAGAAATCCAATATGAATAGCAATTATACAATAGAAAACAAATAAAACAGAAGAGGTGTCGTGAAGCGAATATCGAAATTACTTGGCAAAACTTGCCAAAAGTCAAGGTGCAAATTACGAACCTCCAAGAGGCAGTGATAAAGTAGACTTGAATACATTTGTGAACAAGAAAAAAACATCCTAGAAGAAGAGATGGAAAAATGATTGAAGATCAACACACACGAAAGAAGTCGGAGAACATTTAAGAAGACAACTTAGATGACAAAGAAGACAACTTACGTAACCACATTTAAGTTATCTGAGTGCTGTGTTTTTGTTTCTTTGCTGATGGAGTTATGGTGGAAGATATCTTATCTAAAACTATCATGTTTAACATACAAATTAAAAACTCCATAACTGGTATCAGTAGGTTATTTCTGAAAATGATTGTTTAAAAGTTCTAATAAAGTGCCACAAAACAACAAATGACATACCTGGTGTCTCCGTTATTGGTTCATCAGTTGTTGATCCACAGATGTCTTCTATTTCATCACTGCCATCTACACAGTCTTGCTCACCATCACACACCCATGTAGAATTGATGCATCCACCGGCAGCGCATTCAGACTCATAGGATAAGTTACATACACAGCCATCAACTTCATCACTGTTATCTTCACAGTCATTGAAATAATCGCAGCGGAAGGTTTCAGGGATGCAGTTGCCATTAGCACATTGATATGATCCTTCAGTACACTCAGTACAGTTGACTTCATCACTGCCATCTACACAGTCTGGTTCACCATCACACACCCAAGTAGCATTGACACATCCACCGCTGATACATTGGAATTCAGTGTCAGGGTCACATACACATCCATCTACTTCGTCACTGTTGTCTCCACAGTCATTAATGTAATCACAGCGGTAAGATTCAGGAACACAGTTGCCATTGGTACAAGTATATTCATCTTCAGCACAGTCACCTATTCGGAATATGTTATGTGAATTACACATAAAGTCACCAAAATATTCATGACGTACAAAGAATGAAAATAGGTTTCCAGATACCATTAATGACAAAACAAAACTGGTGCAATAGAGGCAATATAGAGTCAATGTGAATCATTGAGATAATCAGATTGACAAGATGGACGTGAGACGGTCATGTTACAAGAAGTCCAAGATGAATAGCAATTATACAATAGAAAACAAATAGAATAGAAGAGGTGTCGTGAAGTGAATATCGAAATTACTTGGCAAAACTTGCCAAAAGTCAAGGTGCAAATTACGAACCTCGAAGAGGCAGTGATAAAGTAGACTTGAATAAATTTGTGAACAGGAAGAAGAGAACATCCTAGAAGAAGAGATGGAAAATGATTGAAGATCAACACACACAAAAGAAGTCGGAGAACATTTAAGAAGACAACTTAGACAACAAAGAAGACAATTTAGATGATGATGAATGTGTTATCTTACATAACCACATTTAAGTTATCCGAGTGCTGTGTTTGTGTTACTTTGCCGATTGAGTTATGGTGGAAGATACAGTGGCATATCTGGGTTTTTTTGACAGGGGGGGGGGGGGGGGGGGGGGGCAAAGGGCATTTTTTCCCGGTGAACACCAGTTTGACCCTATTACATAAAGAAATGGTGCAGCTGGGTTGTTTATTCCATCGAATCCTAAACTTGATGCGAGCGTATCACGCAAAATTTTAATGATATATTTACACGAATCTGGTCACTATTAAGGTACATTTTCTTTTAAACGGGCTTTTATAAAGATATTCCTAGACAAATGCGTGCATAGCGCGCGAACATTTGCCATTTTTATATTAAATTGCCCATCAAACTGGGCAAGGGCACATTGTCCTTTAGATGGGAATTAAGTAAATCCCTTAGATTCCTCAAATAGGCGCAATTCACCCAAAGTCCAAGAGGGGAGGGCAATCCCTTACCCGGTCCTATGTTAACCTCGATGAAAGTCACTGAAGTTACATAATGCACGCTTACACAAAAAGCGTTTGGATGGTTAAATCTCTTCTCTTCTCCAATTTTTTTTTCAATTTTTACTTTTTATTTTCCCTTCCTTATCAACTATCTACATTATTCTTTTCCTTCCCCTCATTCATCCTACCCTTCGTTTTCTCCTTTCCTTTTCCTTTCCTTTCCCTTTTTCTCTTCCTCTCTTCCCTTTCTTCTTCCCTTCCCTTCGATTTTTGTTAGCCCGGTAGTTTGAGCTGGCCTTCCCGGTCAAAGCTGTGAGGGGTGGGCACTCTGCTCCCTCGGGAGATATGCTACTGGGAAGATATCTTATCTAGAACTATCATGTTTTACATACAAATTAAAAACTCCATGTCATATCTATTTTTTTTAACCTACATGTAATCTAATATTTTTTGAAATGTTGACCAAAAAGTGGGGAAAAAAAGTGAAACAAATATGGTTTTTTTGTTGGCACATTTTGATCAAAATTTCCACAAATATTAGATTAGGTTAAAAATTAGTCTCTATTAAGTCAGTGTCTTTACATCAACATCAAGCGATTTGGTCATTTTTTACTCAAAATTATTTTTGTTAGCTTTGTTCAAAAAGATTTGCTCAAAATTGATGCCAAATTTGGATTCTCTGATCCATTTCCTTTCCAAGAATATACTTTTATATACATTTGAGTCATATTTCAATAATTACAGCACTCAAAATTAAAATTAAAAAAGAAATTATGAAATTTATCAAGCACTGTAACTTTTAAACTAATAATGTAATGTACATAAAAGTATACAATTTTCTAAATGAAATGAGTTGCCTTAAAATCACTTATTTGGCACCATTTTTTTCTTCAGACAACCTAACGTAATCAGTTTTTAGTTAAAAATTCCAAAACTTCACCAAAATCATCTAAAGTCAATTATCTAGGATTTTTCTTGGGGGGGGGGGGGTAAACATTTTTAGTTATGAAAATAATGACCAAAAAGTGCCATGAATGTGATTTTTTAGATCAAAAATAAATAATTGACTTAAGATGATTTTTGTGAAATTTTACTTCACATAAATTGTACATCACATTTATAGTTTAAAAGTTAGTGCTTGATAAATTTGGTGAAAAAAGGGTTGACACCAGGTGCGTACCGCAGCATGTGAGCCAGGGGGGCAGAAGTATGTCGTCCCGGTAGTGGCGTGAATTTCACGTAAGTGGGGGGGGGTGTAGGGTCAAAAAAAATTGCACGGTCACAAAATTTCGCACAGTCACACATTTTCGCACGGTCACAAATTTTCGCACGGTCACAACATTTCGCACGGTCACAAAATTTCGCAGTCCAAAAAGCGCAACAGTCAACAAATAATGCCAAGTCCTCAGTGTTTTAGGTCATTTTTTTTCCTTATGCAAATTTAGCGTCCCGGTATTGGGAATTTAGCGTCCCGGTAATTGGAGCCAGGGGGGGCAACTTGCCCCCCCCTGCCCCCCCCCCCCCCCCCCCCCCCCCCCCCCCGGTCGGTACGCCACTGGTTGACACCTCCCTCAAGTCCTCCCTTAAGCCAAATATGCCAGACATTAAAGTGCATTGAGGATCTCACAGAGGTATAAAATACTTTAAAGAGTAGAATTCATGATGCATGAAAGAGAGATCATGAATTCAAGAGATGGAAGAATGACTGAACCACACACAGTAACAAGACTACATGGTAATTAAAGGTGAACAATCTTTGTCAATTAGATGAAGACGGATGAGAACATTTAAGGAGACTACTTAGATGACAAAGAAGACAATTTAGATGATGACGAAGACTTTGTCATCGCACACATTCACATATCAAGTATTCTTGACGGCGTACATGGATCACAACACATCATTATGACACTGGATTAACTTGGTGCTAGGTTACATTGACGATTCGGTTGATGGTAAACATATGTTATCATAAACAATCACAATTAAATATATATACAAATCGAATATTCAAATATTATCAGGAAACACTTGTATGAAAGTTAGTTATTTGTGTTATAATGACAAATGACATACCTGGCGTCTCCGTTATTGGCTCATCAGTTGTTAATCCACAGATGTCTTCTATTTCATCACTGCCATCTACACAGTCTTGATAACCATCACATGCCCAGGTACTATTGATGCATCCACCAGCAGTACATTCAAACTCATAGGATAAGTCACAGACACAGCCATCTACTTCATCACTGTTATCTTCACAGTCGTTGACATAATCACATCTCCATTCTTCAAAGATACAGTTGCCATTGGCACATTGATATGATCCTTCGGGACACTCGGCACAGTTGACTTCATCACTGCCATCATAACAATCTGGATAACCATCACATGACCAAGTAGCATTGACACACCCACCGCTGACACACTGGAATTCAATGTCTGCATCACAGACACAGCCATCTACCTCATCACTGTTGTCTTGGCAGTCGTCAAAATAATCACAACGGTATGATTCAGGAATGCAGTTACCATTGGTACAAGTATATTCATCTTCAGCACAGTCACCTATTCGGAATATATTATGTGAATCACATAAAGTCACCAAAACGATCATGATGAGCGAAGAATGACCATAGATTTCTAAATCTACCATTGAATGACAAATCAAAACTGGTGCAATAATACATTATAGAGTCGATGTGAATCAGTGAAAAGAACAGAAAGACAAGATGGATGTGAGAAGGTCATGTTACAAGAAATCCAAGAAATCCAAGATGAATAGCAATTATGCAATACAAAACAAATAAAAGATGTGATGTCTTGAAGTGAATATCGAAATGACTTGGCAAAACTTGGCAAAAGTCAAGGTGCATTGAGGACCTCGAATATGTCAAATGAAGACTTGAAATAGCGATAAAGTATAATTTATGAATTCGTGAACAGGCAGAATAGATCATCTTTGACGATGAGATGGACAAATGAGTGACTTACATTACTAAGTGTGACAAAATAGAATTCACAAAAATACAAATAGAACAAGCAATTTAAAAAGTGATAGAATGACAGCCATCGACAGGTAAATGTAAGAGATGATCTCAGAAGGTATGATGGAAAAATACTGAACCACACACATTGATATTACCACAGTTTACAGGACTTTTAAAGGCATCAATTTAAAAATAGAAGCAATCAATCTATGGCATGAATTATAAATATGGTATTATTTTATTGCTAATGCTGTCTTCTTATCAAACAAAAAACTTTGCAGTTCATTTGTAGGGGAGTGCGGGGCATGTACACCCTCTGGGCAGGTTCGCCCAGGTTCTCATCATTGCGGTCACTGGTTGAATTTGACGAACACAGACAATATTCCGCTGTTTGTTGCGAGCTTCCCACAGTAACATGTGGCAGATCTCTGTATATTGTGCGTCAAATGATCATCAAGAAAACAGTTTGACATCACAAAGGATATTCGTACAGAAGATTTTAATGTCAATCATCATTAGGTAGGTATGGGATTGGTTATGGATTTGATGCAGTTATAAATTTGGAAACTTGATTAAATTAGTGAGGTAATTGGAATGCGATGCATCCTTTCTTGTTAACATGGGAGTTAACATAATCAATTTACCTAACTCAATTTACCTTAATTTGGAAACATCCTTTAGCTCCCATAAATATGGTCGACACATGAATGGCCTCTATTTGAATTGAAAATCCCTTTGTTTGTGGATAAACACATCAATTGAGTTGTGCAAGGGTCACCAAAGACTCAAAATGCAATCGACTTCATTTTCTTCACACAGAGTCAGGAACAAATATATCATTCTTGCGACGTTTAAAAAGATTCAAACTTCAATTTGGTTTTGAAAACAAAAAGGCTTCTTTCCACTATTGCAGTTTATGTACTCACCATGTATGATAACACAGAAAATAAAATGGTGCAACTAGGTTAATACATGAGAATCGAGGAACACCGTAAATGGTTATGAAGGTCAGAGTTACAAGATGGATATAAGGTCATGTTATGGAAAAAATCAAGAATACAGTATCGTAGAAAAGAAATAGAGACGATCTCATCTGGTCATGTTTGAGTAAAGTGAATTGTGAAACTTAGGGGTGGGGGTCTTATTGAAGCATAGATAACATAGAAAAAAAGGCTTCTTTCCACTATTGCAGTTTATGTACTCACCATGTATGATAACACAGAAAATAAAATGGTGCAACTAGGTTAATACATGAGAATCGAGGAACACCGTAAATGGTTATGAAGGTCAGAGTTACAAGATGGATATAAGGTCATGTTACGGAAAAAATCAAGAATACAGTATCGTAGAAAAGAAATAGAGACGATCTCATCTGGTCATGTTTGAGTAAAGTGAATTGTGAAACTTAGGGGTGGGGGTCTTATTGAAGCATAGATAACATAGAAAAAAAGGCTTCTTTCCACTATTGCAGTTTATGTACTCACCATGTATGATAACACAGAAAATAAAATGGTGCAACTAGGTTAATACATGAGAATCGAGGAACACCGTAAATGGTTATGAAGGTCAGAGTTACAAGATGGATATAAGGTCATGTTACGGAAAAAATCAAGAATACAGTATCGTAGAAAAGAAATAGAGACGATCTCATCTGGTCATGTTTGAGTAAAGTGAATTGTGAAACTTAGGGGTGGGGGTCTTATTGAAGCATAGATAACATAGAAAAAAAGGCTTCTTTCCACTATTGCAGTTTATGTACTCACCATGTATGATAACACAGAAAATAAAATGGTGCAACTAGGTTAATACATGAGAATCGAGGAACACCGTAAATGGTTATGAAGGTCAGAGTTACAAGATGGATATAAGGTCATGTTACGGAAAAAATCAAGAATACAGTATCGTAGAAAAGAAATAGAGACGATCTCATCTGGTCATGTTTAAGTAAAGTGAATTGTGAAACTTAGGGGGGGGGGGGTCTTATTGAAGCATAGATAACATAGAAACCATGAACAAGCAAATTAAAGTGATGATCTCAGAGAATGTTACTGAAGAAGTTGGAACACACAATTGGTCATAGCTGCATGGTCCAGAGGAGAGAGAATAGATTCATCCAAGAGATGGACGGAGTAAGATGATAAAGAATATGTTGTTTTCAAACATCAGTTTAAAATACAGATTAAAACTGCCCATGGAATACTGAGTATAATTGGCATATGGTCACGTACATTACGTCTCCAATGAATCAAAAATTGAAAGAAAACTTACACACATTGTACCTTTTTATTCATTCAGTTTATGGGTGTTAATTTGCAAATTAAAGTGAACAACAAAAATGTCGCACACATTCAAAATATAAATCCATCACAATCGACTGTCATATATCCTATAACCCAAAACTAACTAGGCAACACAGAACCACACACCCATAAGAACACACAACATCAATCCCATGCTGAGATGAACCCTGGGTATTATGATCTGTGAAAATCTAGCCTGGGTAGCCAAACGCTTGTGGTGTGGTGGTTGACCTCGGTGATCTGGGTTCAATCCCTGGGTTCAATGTCCCTCCAATTAACCCTCCCCTGTTCGTCGGTCCACCCTTCTGTAATACTCAGGGTTAAAAAAAGAACCATTCGAAAATCTTACCTGGCACCTCTGTTACTGGTGCTTTAGTGGTATATCCACATAAATCTTCTGCTTCATCGGAACCATCTTCACAATCTGGTGCACCATCGCATGCAAAATAGTCAGGGATACAACTGTCGTCATCACATTGATAGGATCCTTCAGCACATTCGGTACAGTTGCGTTCATCACTGCCATCCTCACAGTCTTGGTCACCATCACATCTCCAATCTCCACTAATACAGACGCTATTATCAGGACACTGGTAGTAGCCTTCAAGACACTCCCACTCTGCACAGTTGACTTCATCGCTGTCATCCGCACAGTCTAGTTCACCATCACATCGATATTCTTCAAGAATACACTCGCCAGTAGCACACAGATATTCAGCACAATCTGGTTTACAATCATACAAGCATCCAAACCATTAGGACAAATGTGGAAAACATGAATCCCTTATTTTTTATTTAAATGACAATCACATAAAACAAAACTGAGGCAAATCATATAAGAAAATCAGACGAGGAAATTGGATGAAAAAAATACTTTCCAAAGTAATCAAGAAAAACAAAGATCCTACTTATAGTAAACATATAGAATAGGTGATGCAATAAGGCAGATCAAAAAATCACTTATCAAAACATGCAAAAAGTATATAGTGAAACTTTTATCTTCTTCTATCTAGCCTATTTCACTCCACTGCAGAAGAAAGGCCTCTTCATCAATTTTCCATGTCACTCTGTCCTGAGCTGTACTTTTCCAAGTAACATTGCCATACTCGTTGATGTCGTCTATACACCGTCTGTTTTGCCTGCCTCTTCCTCTGGTGAATGCTCTGGGGATTAAGTCTGTTAATTTATGAGTCCATCTGTTGTCTTCCCTCCTGGCTAGATGGCCAGCCCATCTCCATTTTTTTAAATTTATTTCCAGTATGATGTCCCTCACTTCTGTTTTCTTCCTTAAATCTATGTTGGCCACCCTGTCCCTTCTTGTAACGCCAATCAATATCCTTTTCCATTGCCCTCTCGGTGACTTTTAGCTTCTTCTCCAATCTCTTAGTTGTTGTCCATGTTTCTGAGCCATACGATAGCACTGGGATGATACACTGGTTGAAAATTGGTCGCTTTAGTGCCAATGGTAGCTCAACTTGTTGGATAAGTCACAGTCACAACCAATGTTGGATGATTCATCACTGACATCTATACAGTCTGGATCACCATCACACACCCAAGTATTAGGGATGCATCCACCAGCAGTACATTGAAACTTGTTGGATAAGTCACAGACACAACCAAAGTTGGGTGATTCATCACTGCCATCTACACAGTCTGGAACACCATCACACACCCAGTTACTCTCGATGCATCCACCAGCAGTGCATTCAAACTCGTTGGATAAGTCACAGACACAGCCATCTACTTCATCACTGTTATCT
Source organism: Ophiura sarsii (assembly GCA_035610835.1). NCBI lineage: Eukaryota > Metazoa > Echinodermata > Ophiuroidea > Amphilepidida > Ophiuridae > Ophiura > Ophiura sarsii. The sequence goes on along the minus strand of CM069445.1, from coordinate 57,107,812 downwards.
TCACAATCGTCATCATAATCACATCCCCATGTCTCAGGGATACAATCATCATTGGCACAATGAAAATATCCTTCAGCACACTCAGTACAGTCGACTTCATCGCGGCCATCAGAACAATCGGTGAAATAATTACATCTCCTATCTCCACTAATACAGACGCTATCAGCACACTGGTAGTAGCCTTCGAGACACTCCCACTCTGCACAGTTGAGCTCATCACTGTCATCCTCACAGTCTGGTCTTCCACCATCACACCTCCATTCTTCAACGATACAAGTGTTGTTATTAGCACAGCACCAGCAGTTGGACGATTCATCACTGCCATCTTCACAATCTGGTGTACCATCGCATCTCAAATCATCAAGAATTCACTCGCCAGAAGCACACAGATATTCAGCACAATCTGGTTTACAATCATACAAGCATCCAAACCATTGGGACAAATGTGGAAAACATGAACCACTTATTTTCAATAAAATGCCAACCCATAAAACAAAACTGCAGCGAATCAATTTGACGAGAAAAATTAAATTCTAAAGTTATCAAGAAAGACAAAGATGCTACTTGATAGTAAACAAATATAATATGTGATGTAATAACAAGTAAGAAGAGATGATCTCAGATGGCAAGGTGGAAACATGTTTATACCACACTCATCAACATAACTATTTAGTTTTGAGAACAAACATTTAGAAATGAAGATGACGATAAAGATGATGCTGAAGATGACGATAAAATGACAAAGATGATGATGATGGAAAGTAATCAGCGTTCGAATTAAACGGTAATCCGGGCGTTTTTACACCCAAAACTGCTGTCGGGAAAACCAAAAATTAAAAGCAGGTTTTCTGACGGACGCCCATATTTTTTATGTATAATAATACTGTATTGGACAGACTTTGTCCAATTCCTGATTAAACTGTTTTAAAAACCCCATAAAATCCTATTTTCCCAATCAATTATCCATCATTTAAAATGCCAACTTCAAAACTCTACGCTACAAAATATTATCGTACTCCAATTCGACTCCCTTTGCATCTCGCAGCGCAAGGCATCCATGATTGAATGATCTCATCTCCACGTACGTAGTTCCGGCTCTATCTAATAAACGATAGTTCAAATCGTACTACATTATGCCTTCGGTTACTGTGTTTCATGATCAATTTATCAACGTCCCATGGACGTTGCTTCGTGCTTTTGTGCCCCGTCGTATGCGTGTTGGGAACTGTGCCTCTGAAAACGTTAATGAGATTGCGATGTCATGAATTAATGACGTCAGTCGTCAACCACGTGTTTTACCAATTTAACCACGTCCCATGAACATTGCTTCATGCTTTCGTGCCCCGTCGTATGCGTGTATTGAAGTGTGCTTCTACAGAGTTAATGAGATTGTGATCATCCACGTGTTGTGTAGGCATTGTTGGAATGTTGAATGGTAAACAAACAACACTACAGTAAAAAATGGCGAAGCAACTTTTAATCACAGGATTTATGCAGGGGAAGGGGATAGTTTCAGCAGATAAAGATGCGAGTGCTAAGGGAGTAATACTTACTTTACATAGAAAACAAGGAAGAATTCAATTAAACTGGCGAAAACTGCTTTTTTATATTTGATTTAAAAACTTCATGAAATTCTCAGAAATCTTGACTTTGGCGGATAACCAAAAATGTTGGCGGATAAAATAACATGATTTCATATCATGGATATCTGCGGGATAACCAGATTTGTTCCCTTAATTCGAACACCGATGATGACGATAAGATGAAGAAGATGGCAATTCAGATAGATAGCAGATGAAGAAGAATATGTAATCTTAAACCTTAACTGTTCTAATATGTATATTAAAAACTAAAAAAGTAATAGACCTTCTGGAATAGAAGTCGTAACTCTGAGTTCCATGCTTTCGCAATCGTCAGACGACAAGATTATTATCATGAACGCAGAGTTAATTTAAATACCTGTAGTTGATGTAAGTATGGTTCCAGCGTTCACTTCTTCATCATCAGCATTGGTATATTTCAGATCAACTTGATACTCTGTCCCTGGGGCCAGATTATCAAATGTGTAGGCTAAGCTGCCATTTACAAAGTCCTCAGGTGTTAGGTCAACAGTAATTTCTGTGCCGCTCGGGTCCGTTAAAACTATCTGGTAAGATACGGCATCTGGAATTTCATCAACTTCAACGGCTATTGATGAGGCTGTCACATCTGCCACATTCAAATCAGCTGGAACTAAAATAAATATCTCATTTTCAGAAAATTCTATTGCATCATTTTATCAAATGTTTGATATTATTTGAGTAATTTCAAACGATTAACACACACAGGCATGAATCAATAGATTTTGATAGAATCATATTTATAGGCCAACATTGGTCTATATTTAACCCTAACTTCCTAATCGTGTTTTTGACAATCAGGGGAGGAAAACGGGTCAAACTTTTGGGGAAAGAGCACTTTTCGCCGGCGCCAAGAATCGACTAACTGATTGCACTATAATCTCGAAAACGTTAACTTTTTTAAAAATGTTTCTCCCGTAGGACGTCAACAGCAACCCATAATAAATCAACACTTTTACTAGAATCATAACATCGCCTGGAATATCCCAATGTCTCTCAATTTTTAAAACTAATCAATGCCAAGAATTCTTATCACCAATTCCACTAACAGATTACTAAATGTAATAACATGTGGTAGCTCAAAGTCTTCTGGCATTAAGCCTTGATTTAGAGGTTATAACTGACCTGGAGTTGTACTGGGTGGCGGTGGTGGTGGTGTTGAGGGTGGTGGAGGTGGGAGGGTTGTAACATTGCCTGGAAAAAGAAAACAAATGACATTTGCGAATAACAGTTATAAAAATATTGAAAGTCATGACTTGCAAATCCCTCTAATGATACACTCTGTAAGTGATTCACTTACTGCTAATATTTGATGTATTTTTGTAAGTCATATCTGAAACGAATATGGGCTACACATACAGCAATTATTAGCTTTGTGTGATTCTTATTGCCAGTTATACTTCTGTATATTGATTATATAATCTTTTACTTTTGTTATTTATATTGTATCTCATGAACGCAGAGTTAATTTAAATACCTGTAGTTGATGTAAGTATGGTTCCAGCGTTCACTTCTTCATCATCAGCATTGGTATATTTCAGATCAACTTGATACTCTGTCCCTGGGGCCAGATTATCAAATGTGTAGGCTAAGCTGCCATTTACAAAGTCCTCAGGTGTTAGGTCAACAGTAATTTCTGTGCCGCTCGGGTCCGTTAAAACTATCTGGTAGGATACGGCATCTGGAATTTCATCAACTTCAACGGCTATTGATGAGGCTGTCACATCTGCCACATTCAAATCAGCTGGAACTAAAATAAAAGATCTAATTTTCAGAAAATGCTATTGCATAATTTTATCAAATGTTTGATATTATTTGAGTAATTTCAAACGATTAACACACACTGGGATGAATCAATAGATTTTGCTAGAATCATGATAACATTGGTCTATATTTAACCCTGACTTCCTAATCGTGTTTTTGACAATCAGGGGAGGAAAACGGGTCAAACTTTTGGGGAAAGATCACTGTTTGCCGGCGCCAGGAATCGACTAACTGATTGCACTATAATCTCGAAAACGTTAACTTTTTCGAGACCATTTGACAGCTCGCTAGCTTGTGCCACGAGATAGAATCGTTAAGCACGCTGCACAGCAGCTATTTGCTGTGGCCTTGTGTGGCCTCTGGTAAGGTAAGGGTTAAATCACATTTTGTTAAAAAAAATAAAAATAGTAACATACCAGGCATCTCAGTTGTTGGTTCATCAGTTGTAAAGCCACAGGTATCTTGTGCTTCATCACTGCCATCATAACAATCTGATTCACCATCACACACCCAAGTAGAATTGACACATCCACCACTGATACATTGGAATTCAATGTCTAAGTCACAGACACAGCCATCAAGTTCATCACTGAAATCACCGCAGTCATCAAGATAATCACAGCGGAATATTTCATAGATGCAATCCCCATCTGGGCATTGATACTGACCATCAGGACATGCCCCTGAAAAGTAAAGTAAAGTGATATTGTAACACTTGGTCAATAATATGATCATTATGTGTCCTTGTAGAGCTGGTATCTGTCAGGTATCAGTCATATCGCCCAACATTTGTGTAGCAATACTTCGTTGTCGGTTTGTTTTTTAAATGTTTCTCCCGTAGGACGTCAACAGCAACCCATAATAAATCAACACTTTTACTAGAATCATAACATCACCTGAAATATCCCAATGTCTCTCGATTTTTAAAACTAATCAATGCCATGAATTCTTATCACCAATTCCACTACAGACTACTAAATGTAATAACATGTGGTAGCTCAAAGTCTTCTGGCATTAAGCCTTGATTTAGAGGTTATAACTGACCTGGAGTTGTACTGGGTGGCGGTGGTGGTGGTGTTGAGGGTGGTGGAGGTGGAAGGGTTGTAACATTGCCTGGAAAAAGAAAACAAATAACATTTTTAAAACTTATTGCATTAGGCGACAGAAATAGCAATTAGCAATTATAAAAATACTGCAAGTCCAAACTTGCGAGTAGTCCAGAATACCCCTCTGATCAGCGAATGGTAAGGAAGTCTGGAGGTCATATTCGAACATTTTATTTGCAGAATTAACTATATAACATATAGGTTAAGGTTGTAACATTTATAAAACTGATTGCATTAGGTGACGAAAATGATATGAATAGCAGTTATAAAAATATTGCAAGTCATGACTTGCAAATCCCTCTAATGATACACTCTGTAAGTGATTCACCTACTGCCAATATTTGAGGTATTTTGTAATAAGTAAAATCTGAAACGTGTATGGGCTACACATACAGCAATAATTAGCTTTGCGTGATTCTTATTGCCAGTTATACTTCTGTATATTGATTATATAATCTTTTACTTTTGTTATTTATATTGTATCTCATGAACGCAGAGTTAATTTAAATACCTGTAGTTGATGTAAGTATGGTTCCAGCGTTCACTTCTTCATCATCAGCATTGGTATATTTCAGATCAACTTGATACTCTGTCCCAGGTGCCAGATTATCAAATGTGTAGGCTAAGCTGCCATTTACAAAGTCCTCAGGTGTTAGGTCAACAGTAATTTCTGTGCCACTCGGTTCCGTTAAAACTATCTTGTAGGATACGGCATCTGGAATTTCATCAACTTCAACGGCTATTGATGAGACTGTCACATCTGCCACATTCAAATCAGCTGGAACTAAAATAAATATCTCATTTTCAGAAAATGCTATTGCATCATTTTATCAAATGTTTGATATTATTTGAGTAATTTCAAACGATTCACACACACTGGGATGAATCAATAGATTTTGCTAGAATCATCTTTATAGGCCAACATTGGTCTATATTTAATCCTAACTTCCTAATCATGTTTTTGACACTCGGGGGAGGAAATGGGTCAAACTTTTGGGGAAAGATCACTGTTCACCGGCGCCAGGAATCGACTAACTGATTGCACTATAATCTCGAAAACGTTAATTTTTTCGAGACCATTTGACAGCTCGCTAGCTTGTGCCACGAGATAGAATCGTTAAGCACGCTGCACAGCAGCTATTTGCTGTGGCCTTGTGTGGCCTCTGGTAAGGTAAGGGTTAAATCACATTTTGTTAAAAAAAATAAAAATAGTAACATACCAGGCATCTCAGTTGTTGGTTCATCAGTTGCAAAGCCACAGGTATTTTGTGCTTCATCACTGCCATCGTAACAATCTGATTCACCATCACACACCCAAGTAGAATTGACACATCCACCACTGATACATTGGAATTCAATGTCTAAGTCACAGACACAGCCATCAAGTTCATCACTGAAATCACCGCAGTCATCAAGATAATCACAGCGGAATATTTCATAGATGCAATCTCCATCTGGGCATTGATACTGACCATCAGGACATGCCCCTGAAAAGTAAAGTGATATTGTAACACTTGGTCAATAATATGATCATTATGTGTCCTTGTAGAGCTGGTATCTGTCAGGTATCAGTCATATCGCCCAACATTTGTGTAGCAATACTTCGTTGTCGGTGTGTTTGTTTTTTAAATGTTCTCCCGTAGGACGTCAACAGCAACCCATAATAAATCAACACTTTTACTAGAATCATAACATCGCCTGGAATATCCCAATGTCTCTCAATTTTTAAAACTAATCAATGCCATGAATTCTTATCACCAATTCCACTACAGACTACTAAATGTAATAACATGTGGTAGCTCAAAGTCTTCTGGCATTAAGCCTTGATTTAGAGGTTATAACTGACCTGGAGTTGTACTGGGTGGCGGTGGTGGTGGTGTTGAGGGTGGTGGAGGTGGAAGGGTTGTAACATTGCCTGGAAAAAGAAAACATTTTAACTTATTGCAATAGGCAAAGAAAATGATGTGAATAGCAGTTATAAAAATATTGCAAGTCATGACTTGCAAATCCCTCTAATGATACACTCTGTAAGTGATTCACCTACTGCCAATATTTGATGTATTTTGTAATAAGTAAAATCTGAAACGTGTATGGGCTGCACATACAGCAATAATTAGCTTTGTGTGATTCTTATTGCCATTTATACTTCTGTATATCGATTATATATTCTTTTACTTTTGTTATTTATATTGTATCTCATGAACGCAGAGTTAATTTAAATACCTGTAGTTGATGAAAGTATGGTTCCAGCGTTCACTTCTTCATCATCAGCATTGGTATATTTCAGATCAACTTGATACTCTGTCCCTGGGGCCAGATTAACAAATGTGTAGGCTAAGCTGCCATTTACAAAGTCCTCAGGTGTTAGGTCTACAGTAATTTCTGTGCCACTCGGGTCCGTTAAAACTATCTTGTAGGATACGGCATCTGGAATTTCATCAACTTCAACGGCTATTGATGAGGCTGTCACATCTGCCACATTCAAATCAGCTGGAACTAAAATAAATATCTCATTTTCAGAAAATGCTATTGCATCATTTTATCAAATGTTTGATATCATCCACCACTGACACATTGGAATTCAGTGTCTGCATTACAGACACAGCCATCAAGTTCATCACTGAAATCACCGCAGTCATCAAGATAATCACAGCGGACAATTTCATAGATACAATCCCCATCTGGGCATTGATATCGACCATAAGGACATTCTAAAAGTCAAATAACATGGTGAATAACATTTATGGCTCACACTGTGGTACACCCCCACACATCATGTACACAAGAATAGATTATATTAACGCTTTCCATACAACAGGCATCTGCAGACGACATTCCAAAATTTCACAAAATGTTTCAAAAATTACAAAATTATTGAATCTCATTACCATATTTGGAATCACCATGAGAAATGCATTGCAATACGTACAAACATGCCTTGTATTGGTTCTGTAATCCTTGAGATAGACCTTGAAGCAATCTGTTTTTTATAAGGTAACACTAATAGCTGTGTGGAAAGTGTTAAAATGTGTTAAAATGTGTCTTGTCTTGAAGTTATGTAATTTGTTTGCATTTGTTAGTATTATAGCCATATACATGGTGCCGTGATAGGATCTCTATTATTCCCTATTGCTTGTAATGGGTATAAACGATGTCACCTGTAATGTCACAGCAGCCAAGCAAACAAAAGCTTGCCTGCCTGTATGCGCGCATATTGCCGGTATGCACACCCATTCGAAGGGGTGTCCATTATTATAAACCATACAATAAACCAAACCAGTCATCTGTAACAACAGTAGTCAATGCAACAGTCAATACATGTTCCCCCATGCATGAAATGGAACCGAGCACCTAACATGGAGCAATCAAAACAGGAGTTCATAACACATTTTATCTCAATCGATCCCGACATTGATTTTATCTTTGAAGGTGAAAAAGACAGGTCCTCGGCGTTCTTAGAAAAAAGGATGATAGCTTAAGCTATATTAAAAAAATATTTTGTCTCAAAGCTCTTCAGTTTTTCAAAACCTAATGCGGAATGCGGTTGTTGTTGTTTTTTAATTATATTTTTATAAATATAAAATATTGAAATCCTTGTAAAAGTGACCTTTTGTATTTAAAATGATGTGATCAATGAAAATCTGAATAATCAGTGAAACGTTGGGATATTTTTTTCTTCTAACGCGCACCGATTAACTAATGCGCGCGGGAGCTTTGAGATAAATGATATTTTTAATATAGCCTTACTTATCAAAATCTACCAAAACCCAACCCATATGATTCACACAAAACTTGTATCCAATGCACACAGGTAGGAAATCAAACATCAATCATACAGCTGGAATTGTGGTAACCACTGTGCAATGCCCTCTACCATCAAAAGGGTCACAAAACTGACTACTTTCGGTCAGTTTTCCGGCAAAACAAACAGCCGATCAGTTGCTTTGAGAAAGCTGATCAGCGAAACTGTCGGCACAAAATTAGCCTTGCAAAAAAGTCATTCTTACTATCTCCATATACTAATTTTGATTATAGGCAAAAAGGTCCACGGTCAAATTTGAAATAATGTATTTAATGCTCATTATCGTCTGTATTGAACTAGTAATATTATGAAGAAATGTGATCTATATAATACTTTGTATTGAACATATGAGGATACTATGACAAAAAGAAGAAGAATTAAAAAAATGACCAAAAAAATGTAAAAATTTGAAATAAGGCGAGGGCCCGACCGTTTTTGTTTTTTTAGAATTTATTTTCTCAAATCATGTTAAAACAGCCGTTTTTTTGCCAAAAATCTTTCCACAAATTTTGTAAAAAACAACATCTGACCAGGTATGTCCGCCCGTAAAACAGGGTGTGTTTTTTTCGTCACCTTTGCTCAGATTTCAATGATCTAAAATCATTCATATTTGCATTAGGTTTCATTATCAGGATAATTTGACCTATTCAGAATGCTTTTATTTTTAACCCCAATTGGACATTATTGACCTTGGTTTTATTTGCAACATTGCTTGGAGCAAACCATACGAGATAGAGCAAACTATCCTAATATGATACATAAAATATGAGATGGTTTTCATGAAAAGCAGAGCAATATTTCAAAATGTGATGACCAAACTATACTTTTTCTGAATCATTTGTATACAAGAAATACATTGGTTTTTGCCAAGATTTGAACTGTTTTGGAATTTGATCCCTGTAATAAGTTCATGACCCCATCATGGCTTCTGTCCACACTTTCATGAGGGACTCCCTCACTGGGATATTTAGTTTTAAACCTTTAAGACAAGCATGTGCAACCTTTTCTACCACACGGGCCGCATTGTGATTTTGAGATCTATTCACGGGCCGCAGTGATTGTCAAACATTCCAAAACACGACCGGAGGAGGAGTAGTAGGGAGAGGGGAAGTCCATTGCTCAGAATTACCCGCTTCTCTTCGTAGAATTTCCTCTTTATACTCGCTGTTGCTGCTGCAAGCGCCAGGGATTCTATCACGCAATCACGCCTTGAGTTATATTTACTAAATGCAGCGCGTCACCCTACTAATTATGGAGCACACCACTAAATCAATCCCCCATTTGTGTAAAACTAGGGAGTTGCGGTTAAAACGGGCTGCATCAATGGGAATTTTAGGATTGCTTCGCGGGCCGCAAATAAGTGGTCGGCGGGCCGCATGTGGCCCGCGGGCCGCAGGTTGCACACGCTTGCTTTAAGAAGACAAATCCAATGACAAACAAACCTTCGCTCTCCACGGTCACAGAATTACTGAATTTGACCCAACTTTCAAAAGTTATTAAGTGAGATTAAGGACTGTGTGAGTGATAAGGGCACTTAGAGAGTGATAAATAGTGACCATAAGAATGCAACAGAAGTTGTTATACTCTATTTGTCTTCCTCTGGACAGTGACGTAACTTTACAGGCGCAGCATTTACGCACACGTATGTATCTGTCTTTTTACACTCGTGTGTATATGCCAGTGCTGCAATTAGTAGAACATGCTTTTACGTCACTGTCTTGAGATGGATACTTCTATAGAATGAAAATTAAAGGCATATTATGTAATCTTTTCCAAAGAGCGCCCTCAATTCATGATTTTTTTTAGAAAGTAGATTTCTTGCAGATTTACATTTCTGATCATAAATCGTACATACATTCCAAGTGACAGAGTGATACGATTCCTAATTACCTCAAAATCAAGGTTTTAGAGTGAATTTAGAGTAAAAATACAAACTGTCGTGTTATCACGACAGTTTATTTTCACTCTAAAACCATGATTTTGAAGTAATTAAGAATCATATCGCCCTGTAACTTGGAATGTATGTACGATTTACGATCAGAAATGTAAATTTGCAAGAAAATCTGCTTTCAATTTTTTTTTCAATGTTGAGGGCGTTCCCTTGAAAGATCAGATAATATACCTTTAATGACAAGATAAAAATCTCACCTGGCAAATCAGTTGTTAGCTCATCTGTAGTCAGTATAACAGTTGTCATTCCACACACATCAACGTCTTCATCACTGCCATCCACACAATCGCTGGCGCCATCGCATAACCATGATTCACGAACACATCCTCCAGCCAAACATTCAAATAAATTTTCTCCTGTATCACTATTGTTACAAACACATCCCACAGTTTCATCACTGAAGTCTCCACAGTCATTCACATAGTCACATCGCCAATCGATAGGAACACAGAATTCTCCATTGGCGCATGCATATTCATCAGCAGTACAGGGAACTGTAATAAGATATATTTAACAAAGAGTATACAGACATAACATTATTTTTCACCAAATTAGCAAGAAATATCACATTTTTTTATTGCATATAAACTGTCAGATAATGCAATAATGTTGTGTTTGGTAATTTACAAATTGCCCAAGTCCCAGTGTTTTAATCAACATTATTGTAATTCTATGAACATTTCTTTAATTAAATATATAAAGCTAAACAAGGCTCCAAGTCCCCAAGTCACATGTTTGATCCACTCTTCAAAAACATCTCTAGCAGGAAAAACAAGTGGATCAAGCCATTACTGAGAAGGTCCGCCAATCTGGTTGACAAAAAATGTCTAAAATGTGGGTTAACATCTTGGATTTGTTCAACAATCCTGATGATACTTAACAAGGCTGTCCTTAATTTGGGACACCCTTTACCAATATATGTATTTTCCACTGAAACGAGCAAATTTTACTCAATTATTAACCAAATATACCTCTAACAAAAAAGGGGTCTAATTTCCACTGTAACTGTGCACCCTCTCTCTCTATCCAGGGGACCTTATAGTGGTGTGCATCATCCCTATGATCAACCCAATCTACCAGCCCCAGAGGCCAAATCCTACATATTTAAACAACAAAAACACTTTTCTATGGGCCTGATTGACCCATTGTTTTTTATAAGATCGTTTTGAAAAATAATCGAAACTATTTTGATATTTGAATTTTGTTTGGATTTATTTTTTTAATTCAAATTTCAAATTGTAAAAAAACACACCAAAAAACACCAAAAAACCAAATCAAACAACAATCGACTGACCAACAGATCCTACCTGAGTGCACCGTTTGCCCGTAGAACAGGGTGTTTTTTGTCATTGCCTTATCTACTTTTACAACCCATGACATTATTTACTCTACAGAATAAACTGTGCCCTTCATACAGGTTGTGTATTAAAGGGACACTATGTCATGTTGGGTTTTTTTAATTTTGATTAATTTACTTCAGAATTCAAGATGAACATTAAAAATTGCCATTATTGTTGTTTTTACTTTAAAAAACCCAGCAAAACTTGATTGAAACAAAGTTTTAAATATGTTGGAATACCACCCTTAACCATGTAAAATGCTAGTTGCGGCTCTACCAGCATTTTTGAATCAACGTTTTGTTGTACAAAGAGGGCTGATTTTTCTTAATCCTTATAGGTGTAAGTTCATACATGTAATACAATTGTAAACATATACAAATATTTTTGTAATTGAGGGCGCTGCCTCCACCACATCTCTTAATGCCCCTTTAAGCTTAGCTTTATTAATGTAGACATTGCCCCCAATGTATTCACCTCTGGTTGATGTCTCAAGTATCCCTACATCAACTACGGTTCCATTTGCATCAACATATTTCAGATCAATTATGTAGTTGGTATTATTTGCTAAGTCTGTGAACGTATAGTCTAATACGCCATCAACAAGGTCCCCTGGTAGGATATCAACGACCTGTATGAGCCCTGAAGGGTCGAACAGCTCCAATCGGTAGGCGGCGGCCTTGGGAATCCCAGAGGCAGTCAAAGCTATAGAGTCAGTTGTCACTTCACCAAGGCTGAGAGTAAAATTCACTTCTGAAAATAAACAAAATTGATTGTGGTAATTATTTCAGTATTCAATGAGACTGGTTTCTGAATGTAATGGTTTTGCAAAACATACCCCAGGCAACAAGAAAGTGGTTTAACCATTCAACTACAAATACTGTCAATCTCAGAAAAACATCAATCATTTTTGGGAGCGCAAGCCCTAAGGCCCAAAAAAAAGGTGTTTGCTTGTCCAAATCTGACCGACCGTCTCCATCACCTTTTTTCATAATTTCATAATAAATATCATAAAAATGGAAGAAAAACATGTTTTGAAACACCATTTTTTTAACATTGAGATATTTGTCTTTGCATATGTATTGTTATTTGTGAGTGTTCATATTGATACAGGATTTAAAAAATCAAAAAAAATCTGACCTACCGACTTAACTTATTTTTGGGCATCTATGGACAAGCAAGCCATTAATTTGTTTGGGCCTTAGCGTGTTGCACGATCATCTACAATCTAAGAAAAAATGTGTTCGAACACAGACCCTTCACTAACTAAAACACACACACTACTTGAGTCACATGAAAATAGAAACTTGTTTTAGGTAGCCGAACAATATTTTCTAACATTGTCTGGGGTTTCCAAAATGTTAGATATCATGTATCACATTATTCATCATAACTTTTGAGCCACATTATTGATTTCAATCAAATGTATGGGTTTTTTCATACATAATGTATAATAAATTGTGACCAATAATGTTTTAGCGACCGGTCATTTTTATCAACATTTTTTATCAATGTCCATGCATAATTATAGTTGAAAATCGGCATGCAAATGACGTATATAGTCAATGGGTATATGAATGTTGCACAAATAGTTATTTAAAGTTAACAATGATATTATTTAGAATAATTACTAAGTATAACCCACTAAAGACAGTAAAGAAATACATAAAAAGTATTCAAAAAATATTAGAAAGAAAGAATGAAAGAAAATATTACATAAAGAAATAAAGAGAGATCGGTAAGGAAGCAATGGAGAATTGAATGTTGACAAAATAAATGAAATAAAACAATTAATATTGAACAAAATCATGACATGAATAGACAATAGGCCGCTGTAAGATTCGAACCCACAACTTTAACAATAAAGCTTCCGATAAGACGACGTGAACCAACTGAGCTAAGGCACAAAAAAAGAAATTGATGTATTGGTGTAACATGCCATTGAAAATTAGGGTAGGGCATACTATACATTACTATATTTGATCTCACAGAAACAAATAAATCACAAAATATCATGCGATCGTCAGATTTATTGTGCACTGTATTCCTTCTTGATAAGGAGCACTAAAGATTTCTTTTTTCATATTTTTATTCTGCAAACAAAAATCAGGGTCTTGGGGGGGTAATTTATGGTCGGGCGGGTTACACCCAGGGCTCAAATTACATCGCGGTCATCGCGGCCATTGCCGCGATGCCCTCGGATCAGTAAAAAAATTACGGCCATAATGGCCGTGCCCTATTTTTAACAGTGGCCGTGGTGCCCTTTTGGCTCACGGTTGGGGGTTTCGATAAACTTAACTTTGATCAAATTATTCCAAGTTCAATTCGATTTTGAAAGGTGCAATGTGCTTTAAAATTTTACAAAAATGACGATGTGACAGTCCATTCAAGGTGTAAAGTTTTCATCTATCCACCAGAACGCTAATTAACTGTGCATCCATCTCATCAAACAAAAAACTGGGCCCGAAACTTAAACAATGTCAATCACTTACGTAAACCAATTGAAAAATAGTTAATTCACCAGAGCAGAGCTGACATGAATGAGTCACAACTTGTTTTTAAACATGTATCCGCCTTGTCTCTAGCTACGCAATTGCTCACTGCTCTGCTTTCCAACAGCAACGTACATATAACATCACAAATTAACAACATGACAATGATACAGTATTAAAATATGTTGATTGACAAAATAAACAGACTGTCTCGTTTCATGCTGTAAAGTATTTAATAAAAGTCCTAGTGAAGTTTACATGTGAAATTATGGTATAAATAATGTAATATAAAATGGCCTTGGTGCCCTTTCATTCCAATATTGGTTTGGCCTTGGTGCCCCAGGACATGGCCTCGATGCCCTTCAAAATGTGTTATTGTTAAGGCCAAAGTGGCCGTGCCCCTAAATTGACGAAATTTGAGGCCTGGTTACACCAATACAACAATTTTCTTTTTTTGCCTAATCTAGCGCTCAATGAAACCATATTTTTGGAGGGATAGTGGTGAGTTCAGTAGTAAAGTGTGAACAATGGTCAAGGTAAACATGAGACTATCTTAGTCTCGGGGTAAACCGTTACATTGAAATAAGACTCAATTCAACGATTTACAACATTGTTTACAAGAATTACAGTAAAAACTGTGAAAAGATAAATCCAACAGACACACACACCCAGGATCAGAAAACTGATACAAGAGGATATCTCGAAGGAGAAAAAAAATGGAAAGAATAAAAGAAAGATATACAAACTTGGAGTGGAGAAACAAGCAATAACAAGTGATAATAAAATGGTTAAACTAACAGTAAAAAGTACTAAGGCAAACAATGAGAATTGCTATGCCCTTAAAAACAAATAACAATGAAACACAAATATTCACTGGGACAAGCAATCAAAAATGCTGTGCACTAAAACAACAAAAAGAATGAGAGACGACCGATGTTTCAAGTGGATAAACCACCCTTCATCAGGGACAAAAATATTAAAACAAAAGTAGTAAGAACTATATAGTAGACAGTGAACTATAGACGAGTACACCACTATAATTATAGCACAATGTCAGTAAGTGAAGTGAAGTGAAGACTAGACATCCAAGTTACTACTGATTAACACTTTCCACGCGGCTATTAGTTTTACCATATACAACAGATTTTTTAGAAACCTTTCCCAATTTTCAAATTCTATCACAAGGATTACTGAACCAATAGTAGGCATGTTTGTACTTATTTTAATGAATTTTTCATGGTGATTCTAAATATGGTAATGAAATTCAATAATGTTGACATTTTTGAAAATAAATTGAAATTTTGGAATGTAGTCTGCAGACGCCTGCCCAGTGGAATGTGTTAATACTACAAGTTCAACACCGAACACAGACCATGTTGCTATAGGCAAACTATAACAAGACATGTGAAAGAAATCAATACCATTACAGCCCATCTCATCGGACAAATCAGCACAGTCATTAAAGTCATCACATCTCCATGCGCCATTGATGCAAAGCCCGTCATTGCATTGGAATTCTAGTGGGCCACAAGATGCTAGAATGCAGAGAGGGAAAAAAGACTTTATAAATTGCCTGTTTTATCTATGCAAAATAGGCAAAAGTTCAAAGCTGGTAATCGTTTGAGAACTACTTGCCGATTGGTCAGAAAGATGGACACATCATTTGTTACACCAATCAGAGACATTGTTAAAATGATTCTAACCCTGATAAAACGTTTTAGAAGCAGTATTTGAATAGGTTATTCAAATGACTATACCATGTAATTAACCAATCATAAACACAGTTAGATGGGCAGGTAGTGCTAGAGGGGTTAACTACTCAATTCTATCAGAATCACATGTCAGAGTTGACAAGGGCTTGAATGAGATCTTTAAGAAATGGTCCAGGGGGTAAAACAGAGTTTTGCAGAGCATTGTTTTCAATTTCCAATATTAGGGTCACTTTAGCTTTTCCCATCTAAATTGAGATTTTGATATCAGATGAAATGATGAAAGCCTATATTTTTCTCATTATCCCTGCATTATAGTACCCCTGAGAGAAGCAAAAAGCAAACAGTAGTAAAATAGTGAATTATCCCCAAAATTGCATAACCCAAAACCAAAACAAATGGTGTACTGTTTTATAGGCAAATTCTAATTGAATCTTGGCTTCTATCATGAGAACCACTGGAGTAATACAACTGAAATTTTAGATTGAGATTGTTTTCATGATGTGCCTTTGTTTAATAGTATAAAACACATAGTATGAAATACATGCACATTTAAGTCCTTATGCAACAAATGTGTTCCATCTTAAAACAATTGACCACTTTAGTTCATTTAAATCTTATGAACAATTATATATCTCTACAAAGATATCTTGTGCAACAACAGCATGCCCATTTATCACATGTCCAGTGGTTTTCTCTATTCAGAGTCTACTCTTTTCCCACTGACGTAAAATTGCAACATTGCTAATCGAAAATACTGCTGAAAGTGTTACAAATCCATTCAGTTCTCTGCAGTTTTCTTAAATAACCTTTATTTTTGAATGACACAATCATTTAGTTTAAAAAAATCAAATGCAAACTCAAATGTGGCTAAATGTTACCCATCTTTATAACTCATATAAGAAGGTACAGGTCACATGATCTTCAGATGATAATCATTTAAGCAAATTGAGGGTTTGTAGCCACAAAGTCCTATCCCGGGGGGGGGGGGGGTGAGGGGTACTCACGTATGTAAGGCATACGGGGACGTGCCGCTCCAGTGGGTCGTTTTTTCATGAGACATCCTTAGCCTTGGGTAGGCTTTTCAACTGAAAAATCCTTAGACATGGGTCCTGTTTGTCTATTTTCGCGAAAATTTGCCAAAATTAGGTCTATTTTCGTGAAAATTTGGTCTAAAATGAAGCAAAACCCCTAAAAATGGGTACCATTTTTTCCAAAATCACCCTTCGAAATGGGTAGGGGTTTTGAATCTCCAGCGGAACCCCCCCGACCAAACCAAATCCGAGTACCTCCCCCCTCGGGTCCTATCTACAATGGCTGCTATGTGCAGGGTTGCATATGCTTGCAAGGGTGCACCATATAGCACCAGAAGTGTATTGCATATGGCAGCTATTACAGATAGCGACTTTTCGCATCACTTGGTATCTCAATAAAAAGACCATATCTGCAAAAGCTGCTCTAAGTTACATTTAGTTTATATTAATTGCTCAGCACATAAACAACCCCATATATAACAACTGGCAGCTATTACAGATAGGGCCTTTGAATGTTTAGCACTGTTTATTCTGTGAAAAAAATACATGCAGTGATGTTAAGCATGGAATTGTACACGACATCTTCTTTGATATGGTGGCAGGGTGGTCTGGAG
This sequence comes from Ophiura sarsii, assembly GCA_035610835.1. Classification (NCBI taxonomy): domain Eukaryota; kingdom Metazoa; phylum Echinodermata; class Ophiuroidea; order Amphilepidida; family Ophiuridae; genus Ophiura; species Ophiura sarsii. Next base: position 57,090,384 of record CM069445.1, on the reverse strand, counting down.
TTTCTTGTTTATCAAGTTTTTCAATTTTTCTTCAATCCTCCCCTCCATGTCTTCTTCAGATTGCAGATTGAGGTAGGCATGTAGTGCCTCTTGGTCCTAAAGAGCAATAACTGCGCAGATTCCTTTGAAAAGAAGAGGGGAACATCCTGTACACCCCATCCTCTTTCAATATCGTTGCTGTTCTGTCAAAACCATCCGGCCCTTCAGTATGTATAAAGTAATACTTCCTATGTATAACCTTTAGGTGGTCTGCTCTAAACATGTTCAAGGGCCAAAACACATCTATCAAAACTTTTTAAATGCTCTTGCTTGTGAACATGTATAAAGCAACACATCATATGCATAACAGTTGGGCAGTTTCACTTTATACATGCTGAAAGGCCAGAAAAGCATACAACATTTTTGATAGAGCAACGACGATATAAAAGTAAAGAGGTATACTTAAATTTCCCTCTGAACATGGATTACTATAAATAAATAAAGATGGATTAAACAAACAAACAAACACGCTAATTTTTTTTTTAAAAACACCAGACAAACAAACAATATTTCATCGACTTACGTTCTGGACAGTCCAGTTCATCATCTCCTCCGGGACAATCTTCCTCCCCATCACATGACCAAAAAGATGGTATGCAATTACCACCTTCAACACATTGGTATTCATCAGGACTACAGGTACGCACTATAATGGTGGGTGGGGTGAAAAGGAAAGGGAAACAAGGTATATATTATTGCATGTTAACTCTAACCCCACTGAATGCTAAAAACTGCCAATCCTAAGTCCCTCTCCAAGTGCATGCGCCGCCGGTTTTCGATGACGTAGTCAACCGAGCCTATATACTTGGCGAATGAATAGCTGAGGGCCGTAGCTTAGTGGGTGGGACGTGGTGCTTGAGAACGGAGGGTCCCCGGCAGGTTCCTGGAGATTTAGTTGGTGTTTTTTCCTTGAAAATTGTAATCCCGGTCAAAAACCCTAAACCAGGGTTAGGGTTATGGTGGTACCAATGGGTTTTTCTTGTTTTTTGTGTTCTATTAAAGATGTATGACCTGGCTAGGGACCTCAATGAATTGTATTTGGAATCAGCCTGGGGGATCTCAAAAATGACACAGAATTTTAAAAGTAGTCATAAGTTACAAACAATCTAATGAGAGGTTAATCTAATACATAAGTTTTGATAATATGCACACAAAAAACAATATCAGTACTTTAACAGCAAACAATATCGCGTTTAATTGTTCCGTTTTGATCAAAGACTATAAACCAACATGTAACTTTGATAAAATATGTAATTCACAGCGGGAGGGCATCCTTTTTTCAACTGTTTAACTGGATTGCCACTACATATTATTGTGTAAGGTGATGTGGGGAAAACCTGTTCTTTATGCAAACAGACCTTTCAGGTAGGGTTAGCTGGTCGGGCATGTTTTGTGTTGTTTTTCAAAATTGTCAAAACATTTCAAAGAATTTTCACAACGATTTAGTCAACCACGCACACACATAATTATTCATGCTGGATAAACTTCGGTTGATTTAGCCTGTTGATAAATTCATAATTTGTGTTCCTTACATCAAGCTGAAACTAAGGAAAGATTTTCAAACAATTTTTACTTTTGTAATAAATATAAGAGGACCTGACGTTTCAATTCTAACAGAATCTTTATCGAAGGTAAAATGACAGAATACAACATGCACAACATATATATAGACAGGGGAACAATGGGCAGGAAATGACAAGGGATAAGGTAACACAATGGGGCACACAGTGACAGATGAATGAATAGGGGAAGGTATATCAAACTTGGCAGCTGATTGCTTGAGTGGATAATGTAACAAAAGGATGACATAGACAAAGAGGAGATAAAAAGTGAAAGGCAAATGGGATGTAAAACATAACAATGGTGAGTAAAATCCATAATGGTGATGACTATAAATAAATAATAAAAATGAGTGTGGGATGGAAATATAAAACGACAGATGGAATACATAAAAAACAAGACAAAACAAAGTGGGAATAGGTTTAGGCCTATAGTGACAAATGATGGAAATGTACTGGAACTATTATTAATGAAAATTACTGTGCATTGGAGACAATGACGAAAACGAAAACAAAGTATCACAATAACAAAATTGAAAAATAAAGTGAAGAAAAACAAATGGGAAAAAAACTCAAGTGATAAGTTAATAAGATACAGATGGAGGAGGAGGGGAGGTTGGAGACTAATCATTCCCTTCCTGGATGTTTAGGCCATGGGGCTGAATTGTGAGAAGACGCTTCATCCATAGCTTCTCTCTACTGAGACGTACCACTTCTGAACGGCTACCTAAAGATTCAATGCCCTGTAAGATCATATCAAACATGGTGTGGTTAGGAAGGTTAAAGTGGTGACGGACAGGTGGCTTGTTGGTGTTGACCGTCGACCTGTGTCCATAGAAGTGCTTCTTCAGTGAGTTTATGACATTTTTACTTTTGGTTGATCAAATAATTAGTGAAGACACCAAATTTACAGTGCAAAAAAATTGCCTTTGACAGACGGTGCTATTTTGCATACCAGGTGGTAGAGTTGATGCACATAGATCAGCACTTTCATCACTGCCATCATAACAATCTGCATCACCATCGCACACCCAATTAATATTGACACATCCACCGCTGACACATTGGAATTCAATCTCTAAATCACAGACACAGTCTACTTCATCACTGAAATTACCGCAGTCATCAAGATAATCACAGCGGAATAGTTCATAGATGCAATCACCATTTGGGCATTGATACTGATCATCAGGACATTCCTCTGAAACGTAAAGTGATATTGTAATACTAGGTCAAAAATTGGATCATTTATTATGTGTTCTATCACAGCTGATATCTGTCAGGGAACTGTCATATCTCAATATTTGTGTAGCAATATTTAAAAAAAATGTATTTTCATATTTTGGCTCACATAATTCATCTTTACAGCTATTCTTCCTAGCACTACCAGTATTTCAAACAATGATCCCCACACCTCAATAAGTTATATTCAAAAGCCCCTGTTATTATTATTATTATTATAATTCTAGACCTTACCTGGGGTTTCAGTTGATTGACTAGGTTCAAGAGTTGGCATTACTGATGGACTAGGCTCAGGTGTTGGCTGTCCACTGGGTGGAGGTAAAGTTGTACTTGGTGGAGGTGGTGGTGGAGGTGTAGTTGTTCCACCGCCTGTTAAAATCATAAAAATATTAATAATAACAATGCTGCACTTCTTTATCATTATAAATTCCTCATAAAGTTCAGACATTTTCAATATCCTATATTTCTTTGTGATATGTTCATATTACATTGCATATGGAGAGCTGATGTGTTTGTATTTCCATTGATACCAACATTTGTAGCAATTACTTTCAATGATCAGCCACTTGCTTGAAAATATGTGTGGTGGTATGGGAAAACCCGTCGGAAGTCGCTAGTGTTAATATTGAGATATCTGGGCCATACCAAAATATTCCTAACAAATGAGTTCCAAGTCAATTTTCCAACTTTGGTCCCAAGATAGCGATTATACCTTGAACTTTAGTCTCCAGGAGTTTTTTATGCAAAATTCCAGATGTGAAGTTTATTTTAGTACTTTTAAAAGATTTTGTGTACACCTTTGAATTGTCAGTTTCAATTTTGAGTGTTGTGTTTAAACTTGCCGACTATAAAATACTATAACTGTCAACAGAGCATCTCTATTCATTGCGGTTGTCAATGTAATACTTTATTGAACAGACATCAGAGTTGTTCTTTTCAGCACAAAATAGCGGTGAATTTGGCACCTCCTCACATTTTGAAGCATGTGGCTGAGAACTGAAGCAAGTGATTGCTACACATTTGGTCAGATTAACACATCAGCTTTCCATTGATATGTAACATAATATGAATATATAAAAAGGTTGAAAACAATGTCCAAACTGTTTTTGAGGAGATTATATTCGTGTAATTGCTCCTCTCTCTTCAATGGATATATTAGTAAGATGATTATATCATACATTCATGGAAACAAAGGGCCATTGGATTATACAAAATATTAGGGGAAAACAAAACTATGGTTTATGGCATTATATCATGTATGTCAAAACAATTTCATTAATTGGGTTTGTATTATTACCATTATTTTAACCAATGATTTCCATATATGTATTATATCATACACAATCCTGTTGAAAATTATCTTTCAATATTATAATATTCAAAATATATTAAAATGGATGTTAAATAATACTGCAATGATTATTAACAATTCACTCAACATAATTAAACTCCCCCTAGACTTAATTGGAATTCTATGGTAAAAAAAACAATCCATAAAACCATATATCAAATTTAAATCAGACTTGCAGAATTCTGCATCTAAACATGAATGCTGATAGTGGATGAAAGAAGACAAAGAAAGATCTATGTAGATTCTAACTCTAATATCAAGTTGAATTATGGCAGCAAAGTAAAAAATCAGTGATAGTGAGTGACCCATGCAATCCACCTGCAATTAGAGAGAATATAACATAATGTTATTTTATCAATTATCAATATAAAGACTTAAAATTGTGAGAGTGAGAGTTTAACAGATTCGCCGTCAGACGAGTTTAAAACTTGTCAATAAGACCTTGTGCATTTCATATTTGATACTTCGTATGAAAAGCTAACCGGTAGGTGTACTTTAGGTCCCAGAGTGTGAACTAAATGACAATTGAGCCCCCCCCCCCCCTTTAGCAATAAATAAGTTCCAAATTGGCAAGAAAAATATTCAGTTTTTATCTCTAAGCGTGCAAAAGTAATCCAAGCGTATGTGCGCAATTATGGGCATTATGCACACTGATTTAGGCGCATATTATGCACTATATATGTGTCTACCCAGACACTTTTTCATTTTTTTCAATGAGAGCAACTATAACTCAGTGAATCTGTACATCAAATGGTTCATACAGTCAGTCAGTACTTACACCAACTACATTAACAATCTGGTTTGAGCAGAGGTGTGCTGTTAACTAAACAGCCAAATACCCTCCTTCAGGCAACTAGCAATTATTTGATAGTCCCGCTTTACTTTTCTTATTGACAAAACTAGATTAAATCAAAATTGGATATAACAAGGTTTATCACTCCAAATAACACATTTTAAGCAGTTAGCAACTCTCTGATATAGCTCTCCTTTTCCCTCCCATTTTAATGACATTACTATGTAAATTCAATTCAAATCAAAATGAGCTTTCAAACATTAAAATCAAATGTATCTATGACATGATGTCATTGGCATAGCCAGGGGGCAAGGGGGGATCCCTTCCAATATTTCAGTTGTGTCGGTTGAGATTGGCACTGTCGGTTCATTTGACAAGAGGAATCATGGAATTATGATGGTCAAAAGTACAAAAGATAGCACATTTTCTTGAACTACGCACACATTTGTTTAGTCGGTAAAGTCTTGTTGATTCCCCATAAATTTCTTGCTCCATCGATATGAAAAACCTAGCTATGCCACTGCGTGGTGTACCCAGGAACATACCAAATCAAGAGGTTAAATCAAGATTTGTGGACATAACATGGAGTCTATAGAGTATACTCACATCTAGCTTCATCACTGCCGTCAGTGCAATCTGCATTACCATTACATTGAAATGTAATGAACACACAGTCTCCATTATCGCATTCAAAACCATATGGACCACAGCCTGTAATGATAATAAAGTCAAACATGTTAGGTAATAATATAAAAACAAATAATGCAGGGTTTTTTCCTCAAAGTTTTTTTTTCCAGTTTGCTCAAAGATCAAATGCCTTTCACCTAAAGTGGACATTTTTGTGGGCGTAATTTTTCCCACTGCACATTTTGAACACCCCTAGTTGTTCTGAGTTTCCTTACATAGACCTTCAAACAAAATGAATAGATTTGTGCATTTTTATTTTCGCGTTTGCTGATTTTTACAGTATCCTAGTGGTAAATGGGCTGGGTAGCTTCTTCAACATATGTGATGCGATCTGTGAAAACCCGCCACATGATGGCATTTTTCATATTGGAGATATTTATATCATAAGAAAGCTAAAACTGTGCTGATTACAGAACTGTTTCGATCAGTTTTCTACGATCACTACAAAAAAAGTTATGAGTGAATGATGAGTGTGATGTCATCAAAAGTTACAAAACAAGAAATCATGAAAACAGGCCAAAAAAGATACATAATTCAATATAATAACATTATAAGGTTAATAATAAAAGTGACTTAAGTAAGTTTTTGAAGGTGAAATTTCATGAAAGATGATGACACATAGTAATGGAAACTAATTTTCTTTAAAAAAATCTAAAAAATAAAAAAAAGGTTTTTTATTTTTTATTTTTTTTATTTTTTTTATTTTACCCATAATCCCTAGTTCACATTTTGCGACATCCGACGGGTTTTGTCAGATCGCATCACATATGTTTTAATAAGGCTACAAGGTTGTGAATTTGCCCATACACAAGCGCTATGGCTCACGCCGTCATCACAATTGATGGATGGATAACTAATACACCTGTGCTGATGAAACTATAGACCAAACTGCAGATGGTATTGCTGCAGTGCAGTCTAACAAGCTGTATGCCTATATAGATACACAGTAATGGAAACACCCACTTGACTGTCAACTCAGGGTGGATGATCATGTGTATCACAGCTCTATTCATAATATTGTGTGTACTGATCATAATAGTACATTAGTATTGCTTATTCCGTAATGTTTAAAAGAGATTAAAATCATGTCCTGGGCAGTTCACCCCTCGCTAGTCTACATGTAGTGGTTGAGAGATATGATTTGCAATGCAGAGGTCCATGGTTTGATCCCACTAGAACCACTTTTTCAAATAATTTATTCCTACCTCGATAATCCTGGGTAGACAATCATGTGGGTATTTCCATTGCTGCATATAGATACGCAGCGATGGAAATACCCACATGACTTTCCATCCGGGGTTGACTAGGAACTACACACTTTGTGGACTTAGAATATTTCTAACCATAGACGGTTACCGTCTATGTTCTAACCCAACTTTGACAAAAATACAAAAAGAAATAAATCATTTGAAAAAGTGGTCCTAGTGGGAATCGAACCATAGACCTCTGCATTGTAAAGCATGTAAGTCAACCACTAGACTAGCGAGGGGTGAACTGGCCACAAGACATGATTTTAATTGCTCTTATTATTACGGAATAAAGCTATACTACTTTTATGATCATTACATACAATATTATTAATAGAGCTGCGACAAACATGATTGCAACCCCGGGGGAAAGTCACGTGGGGATCTCCACTACTGCATATAGATACACATATTGGATAAGTAGTATTCCAGTATGCTAAAGATATAGCAACACATTCGGGTTGATAATACTATTTGCAGGCCTACAAGAGTTAATCTTGCTTACAATCTTATTTATGGATGATAATACCATTATACTTAGATATAATATCATCCAATGTTTTCCATTTTCAGTATTAAATTCATGCTCTTATATCTAACCATACAACACGAAGAAAAAAACATGTATTTATTTTGATGGAATTTCCCCTTTCCATTGCCCAAAATGGCTCTCGGGTTTTGGAGTTCCTTTAATATACCCTACCACTGAATTTCTTCAATGGGGCTGTTAAAGAACGACCCATATACACTTACACAGTGAGGATGACAAATGGTAGGGTATTCTAAAGCATACCCCAGAGCTATAATCAAGAAGCCCGACATTCATAATATGGGTTATGAGGGATGAGGTCGAACTTATTGAATGACCCTTGTATTATTATAATAATGAATAAATTAATTCCATACCGCATCTTTCATCACTGTTGTCCCCACAGTCGTTAACACGGTCACACTGAGCTGATTCTGGTACACAGTTACCATTGATGCATTCAAACTCGCCATCGGCACACCCAGCTGCATATGGAAAGAAATATACGAGTTAAACATTTTTGAGAATGCAAGAATATAATCAAATAGTGGAGATTTACTACACTACACACCCTACTCATCCATAATTTGGTTCTTTTTCTTTTACATTTTAGAGTTTTTTTAATATTTGCCTTTTTTTTTATTTGGAAACAAATTAACAAATTAGGGGATTTTTTTCTTCAAACATTTTTGTGTTCACAATGTCAAAATAGTGGATGGTATTCTTTTTCATAAAGAAAAAAACCCTGGAAGATCCACAGAGGGTTGACGCCTTACAAAAATGGAAATATTTGTATTGGTTCAGAACGATTTGTTTGGTAATAGATGGTCTGGTTGCTTCAAGCGTTTTGATTAAAACAAAACATTCAGCAGAAGCCCCCTTTAGTTGAATGCAATATTCAATTACGATAATCACCTGTTATAAGTACTGTTAAATTGAAATTCTCAAATGTTATATTGCTTAGATACTCTCAAATGTTATATTGCTTAGATACATACATGGTTCGGGTGAAGGTGTGACAGGAATAGGTGTGGCAGCAGTACGTGTGGCGGCAGTGTCTGTGACGCCGGTGTCTGTGACGCCGGTGTCTGTGACGCCGGTGTCTGTGACGCCGGTGTCTGTGATGCCGGTGTCTGTGACGCCGGTGTCTGTGACGCCGGTGTCTGTGACGCCGGTGTCTGTGACGCCGGTGTCTGTGGCGCCGGTGTCTGTGGCGCCGGTGTCTGTGGCGCCGGTGTCTGTGGCGCCGGTGTCTGTGGCGCCGGTGTCTGTGGCGCCGGTGTCTGTGGCGCCGGTGTCTGTGGCGCCGGTGTCTGTGGCGCCGGTGTCTGTGGCGCCGGTGTCTGTGGCGCCGGTGTCTGTGGCGCCGGTGTCTGTGGCGCCGGTGTCTGTGACGCCGGTGTCTGTGACGCCGGTGTCTGTGATGCCGGTGTCTGTGACGCCGGTGTCTGTGACGCCGGTGTCTGTGGCGCCGGTGTCTGTGGCGCCGGTGTCTGTGGCGCCAATGTCTGTGGCGCCAGTGTCTGTGATGCCAGTGTCTGTGGCGCCAGTGTCTGTGATGCCAGTGTCTGTGACGCCAGTGTCTGTGGCGCCAGTGTCTGTGGCGCCAGTGTCTGTAGCGCCAGTGTCTGTGGCGCCAGTGTCTGTGACGCCGGTGTCTGTGGCGCCAGTGTCTGTGGCGCCAGTGTCTGTGGCGCCAGTGTCTGTGACGCCGGTGTCTGTGGCAGCTGATGTTTCATCTGGTATGACGGTACTTCCTTCTTTAGTGATGTTGATGGTAAGAAAGGATGGTCAGAGAGTAGAATTAGCATGGAGAAATATAGAGTGATGCATAGACACATTAACATGAAAAAGTATACACACAGTTGTTTACAGCATCATACACAATGAATATTGGGATGAGGTAGGAACTGGCCTTGCTTAACTTAAAAGATTAAAAAAATAACTGGCCTTGCTTATCATTTTCAATGGAGTACAAATTGGCATAATTAGTTTTTTATATTTTGAATTTTAATTTTGATTTGACTCAATTTGAAAGGTAGGTGTATAAAAAGAAGAAAATCATACAGGGACAGGTGCAATGTTCTAGGGTCCCTGCTACGTATATCTACACTATGTGCAGATTGATGGAGCACATAACTAGTGGTAAAGTATTGCATGTCCCTAATATGTTTCCTTGTGCAATTTTGATAACATTTTGAGTTGTAAAAAGATGCAGCCATTTTAAATTCCCATGGGGAAAAAGTGGAAAAGGTTAGAAATACTATGAAATTAATGAACAATGGCATGAAGAATAGGTTGTATTGTACTATGAAAACAAGCTAAATACTACCAGTTTCTGGAGAAAATGTTAACAGCAATCACAAAGTCAAAATCAGAAATATTTAGAATTAGTCTTGCATGCTTATGAGGCACATTATGCCAACGCAAGGCGTACTCACCGCACGGGATTGGATGGAATGTTTTGGGGTTATTCGATACTAACTGTTACCCCATAACAGTTGACAAACGTGTGCAAATAAAGGTACAAATTTGATTAAATAAATGTCTAAAGTATGATTGTTTAAAAATGAGAATAAAGGTATTGTTTTTAGACTGTACCTGTGTTTGGTAGTAGTATTTTTTGCATAGAACAACTCCGCCTGAAAATTAGGGTAGTGTTTCTTTACGTACAGTAATTCTTTTTCTTCCAATTTTTAAAATCAGGGCAAGCAGTGGAGGACAACCTTAAAAATGTTTTTGCCTTAATGTATCCACCCCTCAAATACCTGGTGCTACTGTTGTTGCTAAGCAGATAGCGGGCGCTTCATCACTCCCATCACCACAATCATCGTTTCCATCGCAGAGTAGATCTGGTGATATACACTCATAGTTGTCACATGCAAAGTCATTGTCATTCCAGCATACTAGTGAGAATTTTAATGAAAAGCAACAAATAGATTTTAATTAGTCATTATTTATTACATTCCGCTTTTAATGTGGGAAATATTTTTTTACTATAGCCCATCTGAAAACAATCTTGGTGATTCAAATAAAAAACTGACTACTTTATGGGTGTTTTTGGCTCCTGGAAAATTGTAGGCCTTATTTATGACTTCAATATCACATAGGGGGATCAAGTAATATTTGTACTTTCAGACTAAAATAATACAAAATATGACTAAGAAAATATTTGGTTTAAATTTAGATCCCCTACAATGGTATAGCTTTTCAGTGTTATATACAAATAAACTACCGTACTTACATATCAAATAGTCCGACTATGTGATAATGAAAACAGTGCAGTATAACATATAAACTACTTTCAAACAAGTGTCGTGGAAAAGAAATGTGTGACTAGGGTGCATAAAAAGTGATGTCCCCATAAATTAACATTTGGCAGTGGACGTCCTTATCAAATATTTGTGTACTGTGTAGGTGTTTATGTTATTGACAATGTGCCAACGAGTGTGTGTATACTAGACCGACAATAACTGAGATATCACATAGTTTTTAAGAAAGATAAAAGATGTGTACACAATTAAAACAAGAAAAGTAATAAATTTCCACTTTTAGTTCAAATCAGTTCCAAATTGGCAAGCCTCCTAACAGCAGGGAATTAATACAGAAGAGCGTATGTGTGCATAGCTCTCGCATTACGTAACTGGGTGCATTTTGCATCACATGTTCGACGCATTAGTATGCCCAAATCTCTTGTGATTGCTTGAATTCCTTTTGTATGTTGAAACATAAAACAACAATCAAATCTTGCCAATTTGAAACTGACTAAACTTCATATGTTAATAACATTTAGAACAATATTCCATAGTAAAAGGTACACTACCTTATATTCTCACCCCCTGTCCACTTCATTTTTTGGACAATACATTAAATATAAGCTCCCCCCCCCCCCCCCCTTCCCCTTGAAAAACTACTGCTGCACTTAATTGGTAATTATCCAAATTATCCCATCATTAAAAAACAATCAAAATTGAGCTTTTTAATCTTTTTGAACCTTCAGCCAGAGAAATTGCACTTTAGGTCCCTGTCTTTGGGTACCAGTCATGTCTTGTTGTAACTATTGTGCCCCTTGTTCTACCATGTAATGAATGCATGAATGAGGCCTAAAGCACAATATTTTGTTGACCATACCACTAATTCTTACAGTACCCATACCTAGGTACACAAATTATTTAGATAAGAAATCGGATTAATTAAATCACAAGATAAATTTAAGATATAGATTAATAAGATCAGAAGAAAAAGTTTTAAGAGCTGATCGATGTGTCGATATAATTAAGATAAATTGTATAGGATTGAAGACAACTATGAATGCTTAGACATAAATTGCTACCAGAGAAGTTTAGGGGAGACAACACAGAAAGAAATTTGGTATAAGGCTTTTTTAATGACCTTCAATGGTTGCAGCCAAATACGATGTAAGCTGGCCCTGCAACGAGGAAACCAAAAAGCATGGGGGAAACTGTAAACTGACCGGACAGCGCAACTACCCCAGCGCGACCTTTAAAAAACCAGGGGAGTTCAACATCCAGCCAGCAAATTTGTTTTCCTTGCATGTACTTCAGATACATTACTATAGTTTGTTCAGTAACATATCAATGGCCTCCCTCCTATAATGGTGTGTTGATTGATACTTGAGATTAAAAGAAATACATATACACAAACGCGATGAGCATATATATGCATGTGATATGGGTGATGTAATATATCTATCAATATGTTCCTATTTTGAAGCTAAGCAGACTACAGATTGGAGAGTAAACTCCATAGCTAACTACATCATGGTTAAAAAAAGTGTGAGAATATGATGGCTGATTTTATGGAAAACTAGATGACAACTGATTAGCTAAGGCAGCAACAACAAAACCATTGGGTGGATAGATCTTGGTAAGCTTGGTTGCACTAGCAGATACAAAATGATAATTTTTCTAAAAAGATATTTTTAAAATTCAAAATCAAATTTAATTTATAGGGGGACCTTGACAATTGCAAATAAATGGTTGGTTGAACCCATAGAACAAGAACTGGCATAGTTGGTTTCCCCTCATATAATTCTACTTTGGCGGAGAAAAATGTATGTCGCTAATGTGCAATATTGGTTGGCAGCACATATATTCAAATGATATAATTTCACCATTTCCTTTTTGATAAAATCTGACAAACTTGAATAAAATTATGTTAACAGAAGGCATATTAATTAAATTCCCTGCCTAACTGCTCACATCATACACTTGCCTTAGTTAATATGTTATTTAGAAATACCTGTTGTAGAAGTGGTTGGGTCAACTGTTGTAAATCCACACATATCTTGTGCTTCATCACTGCCATCGTAACAGTCTGGTTCACCATCACACACCCAAGTGATATTGACACATCCACCGCTGACACACTGAAAGTCAGTGTCTAAGTCACAGACACAGCCATCTACTTCATCACTGTTATCTTCACAATCACTGAAGTAGTCACATCTTTCTTCCTCAAGGACACAACTCAAACCACTAGCACATCGGTATTCTCCATCCGCACATTCTATCGGAACTGTTTCATAATCAATCAATCAATCAATCAATCAACCAACACCAATATTCAAAACCAAACCCCAAAATGCTCGAAGCAATGAAAGCAAAAACCAAAGCAGCAAAAATCCAGTATGTGGAATGGAAGGCTGAAAAACTCGCCACTATATCCGATGAAATTAAGTTTCCATAGAGCATGGAAAGTCTGATAATCATGTATTAATGCCCGCATACCATGGCTGATTGAAGCTACCATAGGTACATGTCCATGGCAGTATATACCCATGTAACCCTGTTTCTTACCCATGCAGACAAAAATAAATAGTTTCTAAGCTCATACGATGCACCAAAGCATTAGGTATTGCACACAGAAAGAGAGAAGTAGCAGCATATAGACCTCAATACAAAGTGAAGTAAAATTAGTCAATGTAATTAGTATTATTAAGCTAGATGCAATAGTAAAGTGATATGGAATACTTACCTGTAACGGTATTAGTAAAAGCAGTGTATACAGTAATGTGACATTTGTGTTGTAGACTTATACAATTTGTAAGTATTCACAATTACTTACTTATAAACCAATTTTACAATGACATTATCTTATTTTAACAGTCTGTAAATAGGGTTACAATAGGAAAGTTACTAGGTCCATCATTTGTTTAACTTAATCTCAATAAAAGCTTGCGGTCTGTTCCTAAATGTAACATTGAAACTGAAATTGACAAAAGCAGTAGGTCCTATATAAACCATGTCACCTCACATTGGGGTGGTGTAACATTTCTCTTTCACAAGAATACAAATTTACTACTGCATATACCGGGCTTTCTATACTCTATTTCTCTTCCTTTGGATGGAGATGTAACTTTGCAGGTGCAACATTTACACATGCGTATCTACGCGTGTGAATATATGGCAACACCTCGAGTAGGCGCGACTGTTTATGTGCTGCAATTAGTAAATGACGCAGTTACGTCACTGTTTCGTGATAGATAAATAGACCATAATATGAAACCGTATGGAAGTTAACAAATGAAATATCCCAATACCCCACCAAATAGAGGTTCTGCATGACAATATACTCAACTACATTCAACAGAAGCAGGTTGCACTCATCTGTATGTACATATGGGCTTCTTATTATCATAGGTTGGGTACAACATCCTTCAATAGACTATAGTTCAATCAGTTCCAAATTGGCTCGCCTCCAAACAGCAGCAAATTCGCAAATTATGAGCGTTTACTTTTGGACAAACTAAAAGTAAACTCAAAAGTAAACGCAATACTAAACACAAAAGTAAACGTAAAAGTAAACGCAAAACTAAACATTTTTTGCTTTTTGCACCCAATTGACCTCACAGCACACTCCAAGTGAGTGAATATCATCACAAATGTTTCCACCATCTGTGATATAATGGGGCAGTTATTGATTAGAGGCTGGGTGGAAAACAGCTGAGTTGTTGGGCTCACTTAAGTGTTTAGTATTGCGTTTACTTTTGAGTTTACTTTTAGTTTGTCCAAAAGTAAACGCTCATAATTTGCAGTGAAATTAATTAAGAGTTTAGCACGCATAACGCACACATTATGCAACAGGGTGCACCATGCATGTGATGCCTGCATTTGCCAAAATCATGAGCGTACCTTGTATTAATCTTGCATTCGGAGACATATAGCCACATATTTCTAGCCAATTTGGAACTAGCTGAACTATATAGATGGGTGACAGCAATGTTTATCAACAAAAGCAATGGTCGAAGGGACTATCGATACGTGCTTGAGGGAACAGCATATGACCACAACACTGTCCACTATTCCTTATTACCCTTTATAATGCTTTGACGCGAGTTTTAAAAGCACAGGTCCTAAACAAAACAGGATGCGTGCGCATACTGCCGGGCAAAGAACAATGGCAACTGCTGTGGTATAACATCACTTGTCACCCCATCTATACTATGCGATGTTTGCGAAGAAGGACACAGATTCATATCTTTTTGTTAAGAGACAATCTATTGATCACACAAAACCTCTAAGTTTTGTATCTGTTTTTGTTGATATATATCATATGCATGTATAATCAAATATTAAGCTACCATTACCTATGATCATGATGAAATTCAATGTTCATTACATAAATACCCTACCACCATGGGTTTTCAATTATTTATATGGTAAATACACATGTGATCAACAAACAAAATGGTATGGCATTCTTTATGATCCCAAACTCGTATCATATGAAAAGGTTAAAATAGGCTCATTGCAGTTGTTTGTTTAATCATAGAGAAAAGATATCATATTGCGCTAAGCCTATTCAGAAGTACTTTTTCAAGCAAGGTATTACTCGCTAACTTGAAAAAAATCCATATTAATTTGAAAACATGTCGGAAAAAGATATTTTAAATGCATCAAGTTTTGTCACTTCATGACCCACGTTGATTTCGCTAAACAGAACACTGTTTTGATTTGACTGTCTATAAACCTTTCAGTGTAATCTTTTAGGGGCTGCATCATCCAGTCAACTATACATACACATTAGAATGGTCTCAAATGCGAAAAGTACTATTCCAGAAAAAGCACTTCTAAATTTTCTTTGCAAAGTACCTGCCTTAAAAACCCCAATAAAATGTATAATGGTTACATCATAACACTATATACATTTATAAACCAATGAAATTCATCATTTTTGTTGTAAGGGGAACTTTTTGCTGAATATTCTAATTCTTGGGGTTTAATTGAGAAAAATAGGGGAAATATAACAATATGTTTGTTTCTGTATAGGTAATGTGCAACAACAGGACATAAATACCATCAAAAACTGCATTGGCAGATCTGATAGCATATGATATTTTAAAATTAAAAATGTTGTAATGAAGTAAAAGCCACATTCAAACCCTTCATATTTATAATGGATTCCCATTGCAAAAGCCTTTTTAATCATCCACATTTGTAAATCCATGAATATTACCCATTGCATAAAATTATTCCAAAATATATTCTTCACCTATCTACCTCAGTGCAGTGACATCAGTGCGTACGTAATTCTAGTGATTGGTACAGCATTCATGCGCAAGTGCTGGATTTTGGTTTTTATTGTGTGGGTACTGACGTTAGCGCATTCCTATTATGCACGCAATAATGAAGCGCAATCATTGCAATAGACCCTGATGTCACTGCACAGAGTTAGATGAATCGAGCATAGAAACACTTACTTGGTGTCGTAGGTGTAACGGTATCAACAACTGTCTCAACCCCATCGGCGTCAACGACTATCAAATCAATGGTGTACATTGTGCCCGGATCCAATCCTTCAAAGATATAATCCGCCATATCGCCATTGATTTGATCAGGATACCTATCAATAGGGAGTTCAGTTCCATCTGGATAGGTCAGTACAAGCCGATAGGCGGTGGCATCTGGGAAAGTCGGCCATTCTACCGTGATGGACCATGGGGTGTCTTCTATCACTACCAGCAGACCGGGTGTTTCTGTAGACGCAGGTCCACCCGTTGCAGGTCCACCCGTTGCAGGTCCACCCGTTGCAGGTCCACCCGTTGCAGGTCCAGTACCTACTGAAAGAATGAAAGTGATGAAATAAACAATGAAGCTTTTAAATTACAGTTCAAAATAAAACACACACACACAAGATGCCTTTATTTCATATTTGTTGTCATTTGTTCATATTGTATTGTATATGAATAGGAAAAAAACTGTTTTAAGTTGGGTAGGACACACAATCAGATACTTGCTGGATCATAAAATAAACATGCCCACAACCATTTGCAGCTTAGCAGATTGAAATTTGACCTCAATGTTCATATATACCTCCATCTCTGCATGGCTATCAGTCTAATATGTCAAGTCAATTTGAAACAATGTCAAATTACACTTGCTGATGTTAGCACATGCCCAATGATGGAAGTAGTAATAATATAAGCATAACAACATGTCTGATGAGCGATGATGTTACATGAACCAAAATTGATTCATGTCAAATGGAAAAATGTTTGCTAAAAATAAAAGACTATCAATTCTTAAACATTGAGTTACTGTAAAAGTGGACATTTTTGCGCTACATTTATTTTTGCGCTTTTCGCCCTAAAATCAGCAAGTGTGAAGATAAAAACACACAAATATATTCATTCTGTATGTAGGTCAAATCGTGAAAATAAAAACAAGCAAAATTGTTCAAAATGTACAAAGCGCGAAAAATTACACTTTTACAGTTTGGCTCGACCAAATAATATTGTCCAATTACACAATAGATATAAGCCTAGCTGTTGGTGTAGAACAACATGTCTGCTGAGTAATGATGTTACAAGAAACAAAATATATTCTGGTCAAGTGGTTTGTTAGAAAGAGAGACTATCAATTCTTAATAAAAGCCTACCTGTAGGTGTGGGACCGTCTGTTCCGGTACCTAAAAATAACGAGAAGAAAATGCAAAAAAAAACACGAAACAATTAATCTTCAATCGTATAACACAAATAATAATGTCCAATTACACAATAAATATAAGCCTAGCTGTAGGAGTAGGACAACATGTCTGCTGAGTGGTCAAGTGGTTTGTTAGAAAGAAAGACTATCAATTCCTAAAAGCCTACCTGTAGGTGTGGGACCGTCTGTTCCAGTACCTAAAAATAACGAGAAAAAATAGCAAAAAACACACAGTCAATAGTTAGGTCACCCAAGCCCTATATGAAAGCTATGAAGATTGTTAAACGGGGTCAGTAGTCACAAACATGCACAAACACAATAGTCGAACGACCTTGCTATTGTCAAAACTCCCTACACAGAGGACTGCAGTGCAAATCTGTACGATGTTCGCCATGTAATGTCTATGGCGCCTAATGGCGGATTTCATTCCGTGGTATGAAGCTATAACGTTTCCGTGGTCTTCGCTATCTCCAAGCAGATAGAGCAATACGTACACGGAATGTTTTGTAGACGAGGGTTCATTTCATGATTTGGTGAGGTTTAGAATGAGTTAGGATTCCTGTAATTTCGAAGACCACAGATTTTCAAAACGTGAATTTTCCAACATTTTACGACATAAATTTGGTCACCAAACATGTTTAATACTATACATTTTACCGATCTGCAGATGTTATTGACCCTCCTCTAAAATTCTACCTGATTTTTAGCACGTTTCTCAGTTTTTGAGATGCCCAAATAGACCATTTTCCAAAGCTATATCTAGCAAATATTGCAGTCACTGATACTCCATTGTTTTCTTGCGTATAACAAAATATGACATGCAGCGTGACCTCCCTACTGACTGCACACGAAACAATTAATCTTCAATCATATAACGCATATGTACAACCTCCCCAAACATGTCTGGATTAGAAGGGGTATTCATCAATGGTTGTCCATGTCCAAATCTCTGTAGAAAGATCAAAGAAATTTCAAAGCATTGTCCAATATAAGGCATAATTGGCTTATATTGCCCTCTGGGAATACATTAAAAGGTTGCTGGTTAGTTGCAATATGAGCACCATTTATAAATTACAGGCTTACAAAAGTGTGGTAAAAGCAAAAAAAATAATTTTGGATTGTACAAGGAATATAGTATGTAAATTTCTGGTTTTCATGCAGGAGCTTTTTGCTAGCTATTTTAATATGTATTGCATTTGCCAAACTAAGGTCTACGAAAAGTAATAGCAATAATAGCACTGAAGTTGTACAACATTCTAGCAATAGCAACTATACTACATTGCAAAGATGTTACATTGTACTTTCATCCCCTCAGCATCACTAAATACAATGGCTAAATTAAAAAAAACTTTTAATGGTACAAATTGAAGCAATAACAATAATAATACATTGCAAATATGTTAGCCTGTTCCATCACCTTCAACAACACATTTCTTCTACCATCATCACCGTATCACTTTACCCTTGATATCAGACTAATCATATGTCTACCATCACCTCTCATGTACCAACCATCATCTTTACCATCACCTTTCATTATTCCAAATATGTATGCCAGTGCTATCACTTTTACTGTCACACCTTTGAATTTCTCCAAGCATTATGTTGGACAATTCCCCTCTGATTTACCTAAAGCTTTATGCCATATTATTTCATATCTCTAGTTCCAATTGCCCACGCTTGATGTAAGCGTGTTCCATCACCTCTAAGCTTCCATATGTCAGTCTATCAAACAACTCTTTATTACCCTAAGAGACTGTTCTATCACATATTTTTACCCAATGTATTTTACCCCATGCATAAATCGAATTGTTCTGTAATCTCAATAGCATCACTCTCAATTGTCCTTTAGCTCAATATCACCTCTAAGCCACCATAAGCATGATGTCAGTCCGTTTCATTACATCTACCTGCACTTTGCAATAGCCCTAAGCTTAATATCGGCTTGTTCCATCACCTCTAAACATGAAACACATGATGCCAGCCTGTTCCATTACAATTACCTGCACATTGCAATAGTCCCAAGCTTAATGTCGGCCTGTTCCATCACCTCTAAGCATCAAACGCATGAGCCTGTTCCATTACAATTACCTGCACATTGCAACGACCCTAAGCTTAATGTCGGCCTGTTCCATCACCTCTAAGCATCAAACACATGATGTCAACCTGTTCCATTACAATTACCTGCACATTGCAACGGCCCTAAGCTTAATGGCAGGCTGAACCATCATCTCCAAGCACCAAACGCATGATGTCAGCCTGTTCCATTACAATTACCTGCACTTTGCAACGGCCCTAAGCTTAATGGCAGGCTGAACCATCATCTCCAAGCACCAAACGCATGATGTCAGCCTGTTCCATTACAATTACCTGCACTTTGCAACGGCCCTAAGCTTAATGGCAGGCTGAACCATCATCTCCAAGCACCAAACGCATGATGTCAGCCTGTTCCATTACAATTACCTGCACTTTGCAACGGCCCTAAGCTTAATGGCAGGCTAAACCATCATCTCCAAGCACCAAACGCATGATGTCAGGCTGTTCCATTACAATTACCTGCACTTTGCAATGACCCTAAGCTTAATGTCGGCCTGTTCCATCACCTCTAAGCACCAAACGCATGATGTCAGCCTGTTGCATTACATCTACCTGCACTTTGCAAAGGCCCTAAGCTTAATGTCGGCGTGTTCCATCCCCTCTAAGCATCAAACGCATGATGTCAGCATGTTCCATTACAATTACCTGCACTTTGCAATACCCCTAAGCTTAATGTCAGCTTGTTCCATCGCCTCTAAGCATCAAACGCATGATGTCAGCATGTTTCATTACAATTACCTGCACTTTGCAATACCCCTAAGCTTAATGTTGGCCTGTTCCATCACCTCTAAGCATCAAACGCATAAAGTCAGCCTGTTCCATTACTGCACATTGCAATACTCCTAAGTCAACCTGTTCAATTACCTCTATTATAGTTAAATGGCTCGAAATTGGCATGCCTCTTTACAGCAGCAAATCAATACAGAGAGCATGGGTGTGCATGAATGCAGTAGGCCCACTGTGTATATCATATGCGTGGCGCGTAGAGATAAGAACCGCACATTTCTCGCCAATTTGGAACTTACTAAACTATATAATCCCTTTCAATTGCCCTAAGCTTGCTGTCAGACTATACCATCAGCTGTATCACATAACATAATTACATTCATAAAGTGCTCTCAACACTGTTTCTAAGCGCTGTACAATAAAAAGTACATTATAAAACATGAGCAGAAAAAGTATACAACAGCACAATGATTTAAAACCAAAGCATGATGACAACCTGTTTGTAGCCCAAAGCATGATGACCACCTGTTTGCAGCCCAAAGCATGATGACCACCTGTTTGCAGCCCAAAGCATGATGACCACCTGTTTGCATCAACAAGCAACCTCGCAAAAAATGTGAAGTTGTTACCTGGTGAATCGGTAGTTATTTCATCAGTGCCTATTGCAGTGCATAGAAACGCAGTCTCATCACTACCATCTATACAGTCATCTTCACCATCACACACCCAAGTAGAATTTGTACATGCACCATTGGCACATTCAAACTCGAAGGATAAATCACAGACGCAACCATCTATTTCATCACTGTTATCAGGACAGTCTTGATAATAATCGCATGTCCAATCTCCACGGATGCAGTCACCATTAGCGCAAGTAAATTCACTTTCACCACAGACTAAAGTTTAATATTGAAATAATACATAGGAAGCATTAACCTAGCTAAGCAGAGAGAATTTGCCTTTCTAAAAACACTTTGTGCTGCCTGCTTTTGGAAAAAGTACTTTTTAAAGCAAAGTGTGCTTTTTTGCCCAGAAATATGTGTTTTTTTTGCACAAAAACATGCCATATGCGTTAAAAAAATAAAACCCAAATGCGCAGCTAATGTTGTGCTTTTCCATGTTTACACATTCCTTATTTGATTGTCAAAACCATCATTTTTCATTCAAAATTAAATTCAATCTTAAGAAGGTCTCGAATAAACACTTCCACAGGTAAGTAATTTGTGGGTTTTTTGTAAATGGACATTATGTTTTGAATTTACACAACTTTTGAAAAAAATGTGCTGTGGGATGAAAACAGTGTCGTGTTTGTTTTTTTGGCATCATAGTGCATTTTCCCTAAGCCTACATAAACCTTTTACCAATTGAAATGACATCATACTTTTTCTGTAAATCTGAGCATTTGCAAAAAGTTATA
Source organism: Ophiura sarsii (assembly GCA_035610835.1). Taxonomy (NCBI): domain Eukaryota; kingdom Metazoa; phylum Echinodermata; class Ophiuroidea; order Amphilepidida; family Ophiuridae; genus Ophiura; species Ophiura sarsii. Next base: position 57,068,750 of record CM069445.1, on the reverse strand, counting down.
TACTCACTTGAATAGAATAAACCCATCACCATATATTATAAATCACATAAAAATATTTTTTGGAAATGAAGTTCAGGCCATATACAAAGTATTGAGATAACTGATTTGTGAAAGAGACATTAGTGTCGTGAAGATCTCTGTGTGTCACTCGCTGATCGAAGTAGGTCTTCACATCTTGCCTCTCTAACCCTGCTAAGTATGGTGTAATATTACTTCAAATATAAAAATCCCAGGCATCCCAAATTAATGCCCCTTTTTAGACACATTACTTGGGTGTCACAGACAGAAATGACCTCTGACTTTTCACAACATATGTACACATGAGTTATATGAATACTATATGTGACACAAATAAGTATAAGTAGTCTTTCATATTTTGTAAGATATTTTGATGTTTACATTACATATTCTAACATCAACAACTGTGACAGCCATGCATTACACTATTGAAATGATCAAATCTATATGAAAACACAATAATGACTATATTTAATCTAACCATAACGAATTTGCACTTTTTAAAAGCATTGTGCTGCCTGATTTTGGAAAAAGTGCTTTAAGGGGCAAAGAGAGCTTTTAGGGCCTAACTTTTTTTTGCCCAAAAAGCTAACATAAGCGTTAAAAATAAACCTAAATGAGTGGCTATGTTGCACTTTTCCATGTTTACACATTTCATATTTAATTGTCAAAATAATAGTTGTTTACTAAAAACTAAATTTAAACTGAACAAGGTCTATAATAAACACTTTTGAAAATTGTTGATTTTTGGTAAGTGGACATTTTTAAAGACTAAAAACTACTACATATAATAAACCACTTTTTTGGGAGAAAAAAAAAGCAAATGTGAACAATAGCCCAACAGAGATTAACAAAGTTAGTGAAATGAGTGATTACAAATCAAACTGGTAACTCTCTATAAAGAGCTCTGATGGGCCAATCAATTGGTTCACTGCAACACAGGAAATAATCAGAATACAAGTAAACCCAATTGGGCTGGTTAAAATAACCAATGAAAGTGGCGTGGGACAGGAATAAGATAAAAGCCCAAACATAATATGGAGAACAACATCAAAAATATAAATAAGAGAAAAAATAAATAGCTGGAGGTCATTGACATCGAGAGAGCTTAGACAACAAACTCTGAAGAGTTGGAGAGAAGGTGTCTGTTCACACGACACTTAAAATATTGCAGTCCTTCCTCTAGGATGTTTCATCTGGGCCCTCTGGTTTATCTATAACTTACCTGGAGTTGTACTGGGTGGTGGTGGTGGTGTTGAGGGTGATGCAGGTGGAAGGGTTGTAACATTGCCTGGAAAAAGAAAACAAATGACATTTGTTTTAACTTATTGCATTAGGCAACGAAAATGATGCAAATAGCAGTTATAAAAATATTGAAAGTCAAGACTTTCGAATCCCTCTATTGAGACTCTGTAAGTGATTCACTTACTGCCAATATTTGATGTATTTTATAATAAGTCATATCTGAAACGTGCATGGGCTGCACATACCGCAATTATTAGCTTTATGTGATCCTTATCGCCATTTATACTTCTGTATATTGATTATATATTCTTTTACTTTTGATATTTATTTTGTATCTCATGAATGCAGAGTTAATTTAAATACCTGTAGTTGATGTAAGTATGGTTCCAGCGTTCACTTCTTCATCATCAGCATTGGTATATTTCAGATCAATTTGATACTCTGTCCCGGGTGCCAAATTATCAAATGTGTAGGCTAAGCTGCCATTTACAAAGTCCTCAGGTGTTAGGTCAACAGTAATTTCTGTGCCGCTCGGGTCTGTTAAAACTATCTGGTAGGATACGGCATCTGGAATTTCATCAACTTCAACGGCTATTGATGATGCTGTCACATCTGCCACATTCAAATCAGCTGGAACTAAAAAAAAGATCTATTTTTCAGAAAATGCTATTGCATCATTTTATCAAATGTTTGATATTATTTTAGTAATTTCAAACGATTCGCACACACTGGCATGAATCAATAGGTTTTGCTAGAATCATGTTTATACACGAACATTGTAAAGTAAAATTTCCAGATTCGCACAATTAAATGACTGCTAAAATAGCAGTAATTTTCAAATTGCGAAATATAGTATCTGCAAAATTAGTGTTTTACAGTATATGTATAGTGCTTGCTAACTTAATTAGTGCATCAATAGACAATATCTTTATTACTAATTTGTATTTCAACAGTCAGGATTCAAGTATCAACTAAAAATATTCCTTTTCCATCAGGGATTCCAAACAGCGTGTTCATCACATTTTGAATCTGCGGCCTTACCATACAATTAAATCTGCGGCCTTGCCATATAAGTCTGCGGCCTTACCATATAAGTCTACAGCAACTAGCTGTTTTTCTATAGTCAGCTTCGCAATGCTATGGACAAAATGCCACCAATGTGTGCATATGTGTGTAAACCTGGAAGTGTGTACCGGAAGCTTTCAAAAGATACCTGTGTGTCCAGATTGATCAAACATAAAATCATCACGAGAATGCATTCATAGTTGTTCGCAGGTAGTTCCGCATATCATGCATTTGGATGAAGCACTGCGAACAACAACAAATCACACTTGTGTGACATTTTGGGTGAATTTTGACCATAGCATTATGATAGTGACTTTAGTCAAGTAATCATTCCTTTCAAATGCCTGTTCTATCACCTCTACTGTCACCAAAGTAATGCCTTACGTCTGATAACAGCTGACTATTTCATATATCTACTACCACCTTCCATTTGCCCCAAGCTTGATGACAGAAAAGCATGATTTCACCCTGTTCCATCGCCGCTTACCACCCCTCTCAATTGCCCTATGTTTAATATCTCACTGTAGCACTACCTTTTGATTGCTCCATGCTTGATTATATCCAATATACAGTCCAACCTCGGTTATCCGGACATGATGGGACCAAGCACAGGCCGGATAAGTGAACATCTGGATACACGAATTATGTGTAATTCTACATTGACTGTTCTGATGTGCTCAAATTGGGACAATAGAAGGGGTACTGAATAAGGGGTACAGTGACAGTGTATTTTTAAGCACTAAACAACACTACCAACATCAACATATGGCCTTCAATTGCTTCAGAGTATGATAATAAGGTGATTAGGCTGAAAAAAACTTATTTTCTTTAGGGATCATTCAGCCGGATAACAGATTTATTGGGATAAAAGAGGGTCGGATAACTGAGGTTGGACTGTACATGATTTCAGCCTGTGCCATCAACTCTATCACCTCTCATTTGCCCTAACCATCACATCTGAGTGTTCCGTCACATCATTTGCACCAAACTTGATTTATGTTTGATAAGCATGACTATAATAGCCTGTTCCATTACATCTCAACTTTACTTCTATATTGACCTAACTAAGCTTCATCGTCAACTGTTGCGTTCTCATTTGCCCTAAGCTTGATTTATGTTTGATTAGCATGAATATATCTTGAGCTTGTTCCAACACATCTACCTCTACATTGCTCTAACTAAGCTTCATCTTCAACTATTACAACTTGACTGGTGTCAAATATGCATGATACCAGCCCATGCAATCCCATCTACTACCACACCCCTCTGTTGCCCTAGACATGCGATTTACAATTCCATCAATTGTCCAAATTCAACTACTGTCTGTTCCATCACCTCTATGCAGCCATTAGCATGATAGGAGCCTGTTCAATTACAATTACAAGCACCTCGCAAATAAAAATTTAAATGTATAAACTGGTGACTCGGTAGTCATTTCATCAGTATTGCACTGCATAGAAATTAGGGCTGGGAGAGAGTCACAGGAAATAAAGTCCTGCCCGAAAATTTGCAGTCCTGGGAACTTAAATCACCTTCTAGAATCCTGAAAATAACCCCTCAACAAAATAATAATAACCTTTCTGGAAAAAAACCTAGTCAGCTAAATCCCTCTTATTTAATCCAAATGTATAGGGGAGATTTATTTGAAATGGGTTTATTTGGTCAAATCTGTGCATTTTTATATGCTGTTTACCATGCAGCCATTTTGAAGCTTGACACAATTTCAGCAAAAGATCGTGCTCTGACAATCAACCTAGAGTATGTTTGGAGAAATTTGGGAATAACAAATCCTGCCTGAAAAATTAAATCAACCCCAGGAGCCCAGCAATTCCCAGCATTTTTCACTACATCTGCTATGCGTAAACTACATGATTATATTGTTGCATTCTATGCGTTATAGTTATCCTGTATATGTTAATAAAGCCAGCATTTCTAAGCACCAACACCAGCTTTGAGTGGTTACTGCAAGGCATAATATACCTGACACAGTAGTAGTTGTGGCTGGTGCATCGGTTGTGTAACCACATAAACCAGCTGCTTCATCACTGCCATCTACACAGTCTGGTTCACCATCACACACCCATGTGCCCTTAACACATCCACCGCTGACACATTGGAATTCAATGTCTGTATCACAGACACAGCTATCAAGTTCATCACTATTATCTTCACAGTCAGCAATATAATCACATCTCCAACTCTCAGGAATACAGTTGCCATTGGCACATTGATATTTGCCGACGATACACTCAACTGAAATTGAATTAAGTCCTCTTGTAATCATATCACCTCTTGTAAAATATATTTCTATAGCTCCATTGACCATACATGTAAGAATTTGATTACTTCTGACATCCTTTTCTGACATATTTGATATTTCTAGCCTGATACAAACTACTTCTCATCAAAATGTAATTTAAAGGTAGATGTTCCGATTTTCAACTTGAAGTTTTCTATTCTACATGAAAGGTCATCCTTAAAAAAGTTGTGTTCCAAAGTTTGAGTTGCATAGCTCTAATGGTTCTTATTTTAGACGCACAAGATGCTGTGAACTGTACCCATTGAGTAGTACACAAACTATATCGGTGGTTACCACCATTCGCGGTAATTCGACGTTATTTCATCGATTTCTCCGTAATTATACCGATTTAGGCCGTCAAATTTCAGTATGATGATGAGAAAAATACGAGCTTTCATATGATATGAAAATCTCCGTATGTTTGAAATAATTCTGTGTTACGAAAATGTGATCGGGTCATCTACCTTTAATTTGGCTACAGTCACATATAAACATACTCCTAATGACTGCGAGCAAATGGGGGCAAGACAAATGGGGGAAAGACAAATAGGGGGAGAGTAAATCAAGTGGAAGGGCAAGGATCATGATGGGGGAGTATTTGTGCCCTCCATGCCCCCCCCCCTAATAGTGCCACCACTGCTGCTAATGTGTCTACCAGGAGCAGCATCCAAGTAGAACTGCTCATCCATGTCATGTTTGATATTTTTTTAATGTAATTGGCTTCTAGACTAGTATCTTGGTTGTGTGTACTTTAACACCATAGATTCTATGTTTTTGGCTCATTTTATTTAATCTGCTTCCATCTTCCTGTTATGTTATATACTTATAGTTGTATAATTCCTTACCTGGTGTTGTAACTGTTCCAGGACTGACAGTGGACAATGTGGCACCTGTATGAGATAGACATCAATCAGACAAGCCAATTTATGGTCAGGTGTATATGATCGGTTTTATAATAATGATAATAATTATAGGTCAATAAATTGTTTCGAGAGAAAAATCAATGCACGTGCGCTGATGTTGATGTGTGAATAATGTCACGACCCCGAAGGGGGAGTGCTATTGTGAGCATATCAACATTTGCGCAAGTGCATTGATTTTTCTAATTTTTCGAGAAACAAAACATAAGCATGCATTGACCTAATTCATACACGACACTATACAAATAAAAATTCACAATTTAACCATAATTTTGATCTATGTAAATGGCGACTAAAAACACTTTAACAAGTTTGCTAACACCCGCAGTGAAAATCGGCGAACCCGCGAATCTTGAACAACGAATCAAAACAAAACGTGCACTGCGTGATTTGAACGGCGCACACGCGGAGTGCAGTGGACACTTTCAATGCACTCCGCGTATTTGTAATTCCTGCTTCCTGATTTGTTCAACACAACATAGAGTGTATGAATAATCAGTATTTATATAGCGTCTTTTCCAAATGGTTCAAAGCGCTGTAATTTTTCTGCTGGAATCAGAATCAGAATCAGGTCGCATCAACTAGGGTGCTGCCAATTTCTAGCGCAAACCTATCCGCACTTAGATTGTAACATCTACCATTTTTCAATGCAGCTCCCCAAATACTGCCACAAGTCTGCATCACGTTGGGTGATTTCAAATGGTTAACCCCCCACCCCTCCCCTCACCCCCTCACCCCCACCCCCATTGCTGCCACTGAGATGTAGTAATGCATTATTAGCCTCACACAGTTTTCTACTAAAGGATTTACCCGAATGCTTGGCAAATCCAACAGAAGTCTTATCTCATTGCGTTTTCACTTAAAGGTACATATTGGCTCCCCAAAGTTATTTTTGGGAGCGTGACCCCTAATGGTGATGCAAAACCACCTGGACTCCAGCCGCCGCGGCCCAGGTGTAATCCCGGGCGCAGATCCCATATTTTGTGTCATTATCTATGCTGTGTTTTCCCCTGTTAGTTTTATTGCTACAAAGCACCTGAATGGGTTAGGGTTACAGGATCATCCAGCTTTTTCCACACAATGTTATAATTTACACTGATTTCATTCATGAATATCTTATACCGTATAGACCAAAAATTATATAATACCAATACATTTAAAAATCTGGTTAAATATGTGTCAACAACAAGACATAGAAGAACAAACATTTGGACCACCTTCTAAAGGTATCATTTTGTACAAAACAATTTCCAGGCATTATTTTTACCCAGGCCTAGAATTTTCATAACATGGACTTTCACAATAATGAAATATTAATAATGGATCAAATTTAGTTTCGAAAGTAAGAAACAAAAATCTACAACATCCAATAATGACAGCAACTCAATTCATACCATAGAGGAACGAGAAATGGACATTTGGGGATTTTCCTCCAACATAGGTTTGTTTGTAATATGTACATGCTAGAAAAGTATTCAAAGCCATGAAATCATAATTTTAACCTGCCCAAATCTTTCTGTAAAGATGATGTGACCTGTTTGTGACCTGTAACATCGCGGCAGGCATATAAACAATGGCTGTCTGCAGATTTGTATTTCTGTCTCCCAGTGAAAAGGTGGTATTCTATTTTAAACAATACACTAAAAGGTCAGCAGTCATCTTTATAGAGCAGCACCCTTGCATGTGTTGATTGGTACCAGATACCTAACATTCTTTATCAACTATGAGGTGACAGGTGGATCTATTGATAATTTGGAAGGGGATCTGATTTAAAGTGAATTGTTCCTATTGATTGCCTAGGGGCTTAGCCAAGTAATCCAGATAGGCGAATGAAACTATTTTCAGTCAAAATCTGAGCCAAGGTTTTTTAGGGGTTTTTTTTCAAATGCATTCATAAATTTTGAATCACTGAAGCTCAAGCATTTACTATAGTTCAGTCAGTTCCAAATTGACAAACCTGTTTACAGCAGGGAATTTATACAGAAGAGTGTGGCCGCGCAAAGAGTTCACATGGCGCATCATGAATCGTATGGGTGACCCATGCCTATGCCAAATTAGTTCATGTACGCTTGGATTACATTACGTTACAGATAAACAAAACCTGCATATTTCTCGCTTATTTGGAACTGATTAAAGTATAACTGCAATTTACTGAGAACATGTTGGTATACTCAAATGGTTATAGGTACATAAACAATTGATACATTATAATACTCTGTTTCTAATTTTACCATCAGTCCATATTAAAGTGACTGCAGCATGATCCCACTTCGCAATTTAATGTCAAGGTGTTTATACCTGGAAGATGTGTTTGACACTGGTACGAATATGATATGCATACTATCTTATGAAATGATATCCGAATTGTACAATTATTGGTCAATAAATGCGTATGTGTTGTTTCGAAAGAGATTAGACAAATCAATGCACGCGCGCTGATGTTGATATGTGGATAATGGCACGACCCGCAGGGGGAGTGCTATTGTGAGCATATCAACATTTGCGCAAGTGCATTGATTTTTTTTTGATTTGTCGAGAAACAAAACATACGCATGCATTGACCTAATTCATACACGACACTATACAAATCAACATTCACAATTTGAGCATAATTTTGATCTAGGTAATAACGAATAAAAACATGTTAACAAGTTTGCTAACACCCGTAGTGAAAATCAGCGAACCCGCAGAGTGCATTAGACACTTTCAATGCACTCCACGTATTTTTGTGTCTTGCTTTCTGATTGGTTCATCCCTATTAAGAGTGTATAAATGATATCTATCCCAACCAACCCCTAATATGAGTGCAAACAAAGTATAGTTGACGCTGATTTTAGAAAATGACAGTTGTGCCTTAGGCAAACGAGTGGGGTCAGGTAGGGTCAGTCGGTCAGACATTTTGCTTTGTTTGTTGTTGGGGGGGGGGGGGGGGAATTCTCTGGAAAATGATGGTAAATTCTCAAATTTTGCAAACATTTCCAAAACATTTCAACAATTTTTAAAAAGAATCAAAATATCAAACAAAATCAGCCGGATGTCGCGAATATTGATTTTGAGATATAACCACACAAAGGTTAGAATTTATTTTATTTTGAAAACCTTCATTTGCTCATATCATTGGAACTAATTGTCCGTTCTTACTCAATAATTGGGATTTCTGCAAAACGTTGGATTACAAATGACCAATACAATCAATAGGGAATAAATGTGACATTTTTGACTTCAGACTGATTTTGCTTGATCACATCACATATTTCAACCAACAATTGTATTTTGTTTTTATTTAAACCTATTTAAAATAAAATGATAAAACCTCACATTTCGAAAAAATCTGACCAATTTATAGATACTTACATATTTCAGCTGCTTCGTCACTGTTGTCTCCACAATCATCCACACCATCACATAAACTCATGGGTGATATACACAAGCCATTGTTGCAAACAAACTCTGTCACGCTGCATGTGGTTGCTGAAAACAAAACAGAAACATAAACTCAGGGGTGATATACACAAGCCATTGTTGCAAACAAACTCTGTCACGCTGCATGTGGTTGCTGAAAACAAAACAGAAACATAAACTCAGGGGTGATATACACAAGCCATTGTTGCAAACAAACTCTGTCACGCTGCATGTGGTTGCTGAAAACAAAACAGAAACATAAACTCAGGGGTGATATACACAAGCCATTGTTGCAAACAAACTCTGTCACGCTGCATGTGGTTGCTGAAAACAAAACAGAAACATAAACTCAGGGGTGATATACACAAGCCATTGTTGCAAACAAACTCTGTCACGCTGCATGTGGTTGCTGAAAACAAAACAGAAACATAAACTCAGGGGTGATATACACAAGCCATTGTTGCAAACAAACTCTGTCACGCTGCATGTGGTTGCTGAAAACAAAACAGAAAATACCTAAACTGAATATCCATTTGAGACTTGTCATCCAATGGACGCACGTCACATGAGGTTGACCTCATGTAAAATTATACGTGAGGTCAATCTCACCCCGAAAATGGTGCAATGGACATCCGTGGTGCGCAATACGTAAGCTCAACCTCACATCTATGATTGGTTAACAGCATTCTGTGAATTTTCAAGCATGCGCAGTATGCTGATAGAAGTGCACCCACATATGTCGGACTGTGGCCAGGAGAATTCAAGACTTGTCATCTAAATAAGAGCTTGTTATACTGAATATTAATTTTTCAGATTTGTACAGATTAAAAATGGTGAGAAAACAGGCTTTTTAAATGATATCAACACAGCATACTTTTATCTCTAAAATGTTCTCCCTCTAAATACAAAGCTTAATTTTCAAATTCCAATTGTCTTCTTTTAAATATTGAAATGTATGTTTTGTGACCCATATTTCCTTGGACCTACTGGAAACTTTAATATGCACATGCGCTAATATTGTGAAAAGTTGGTTTAATTACAATAGTATAATGGTGTAGTTCATTAAAGGCTAATCATGGTGTAGCAATTTAACATGTCCATGAATGGTTGACCAATTAGGTAATTAGTTATCTGTAAATTGCCCACCAATCATTGACTCTAGGTCACCAAAAATTTAATTGGCAGATTTACTGTCTTTTTTGGATATAAAGAGCAAATGTGAACAATAGCCCAACATACATTAGCAAAGTTAATGAACTGAGTGATTACAAATCAAACTGGTAACTCTCTACAGAGAGCTCTGATGGGCCAATCTATTGGTTCACTGCAACTCAGAAAATATAACTATTGGATGAAACAATACAAACAAACACAAAAGAAAATGTGCACACAAGTTGGCATGAACCAGTAAGTCTTTTGATTCAATTTATGAACTGAATTCATGATCGATGATCACTGTCACTTCGGTATGGTTGTCATTGTTAATCAAAAGCATGGATGATACTGACATCTTTTTTGTATCAGCTGTCATTTACCAAGAATTAAACAATACCCAGAAACAAAAGAGAAAATGTGCACGCAAGTTGGCACAACAAAATACCAGTACGTCTATAAATATCAATAATCCAGACTATTTACACCCATGATCCAGTTTATATTTATTCATTGAGTTTTGTACTTAATATGTTCCAATACAAACTTTGACAAGGAAATGAGGCCCTGGATTGATATCTTAAGTGCATGTACTGTCCCTAACCCTACTACACCATACAGAACCACACAGCCATCAGTACTTCTAGGCATGTGCATACAAGTTCTATCCCATGGTGCACTACACCCCGGGTATTTAGGGTCTGCGAAAAAATTTAGCCTGGGCAGCGTGGTTGGGTGATTCTTCTGTCACCCCGGCAACCCAGGTTCAATTCCTGGGGGCAGCAGACATTTTTCATTTGTCCCCCCCCCCCCCCATTGAACCCTCACCCTGTTCTTTGGTCCATCCCCACTGCTACACTTCTAGGGTTAATAACAACCTTTCTTCTGGCATGTGTGACCCATTGCAGCAATAACAACATGTGGACGGCAAACACATTTTTCAAGACAGCTCAATCAAATTGGTAAATTACAAAGTGAAAACAAGATGAGATATGCTTCTTATACCAAAGAGCTCAACAAAATAAAAAATAAAAAGTCAAACACTTTGTTTATATCCTATAGAGTGACTTCTAATTATTTTTGACCAAACTGGCTAGATAGATATCTGGTTGAATCTTTTTGGCACAATTTGGTATGTAGTGTGTTGAAATGCGAATTTGGAAACATCACACATTTTCTTTAAATGGTGCTAATCATGGCTTAGCTGTGTTCTTTTTTGGAAAATCTCTGGGAAATTTGGTACCAAATTGCGCCAAAAAGATTCATCCAAATGTCTATGTTTGGTTGGTCAAACAATAATTAGAAGTCACTCTATAGGACATAAACAAAGTGTATGACTTTCTTCTGTTGAGCTCATTGTATCTCAAAAACCCAATGGTTCATGCTCTTTGACAAGTGATCATTTTAAAGCTATCAAAGTGCTTTTTTAAGTGATTCGGATAATTCAAATTTGTTTCTTGCTATTATTACCCGTAACACACAGGGTCTGTTTCGGGGAATAAAACTACCAGGGGGGAAATGGGAGTGGGAGAAGTCCAGCCGTGCTGGCGCTGTGAATCAAGCCTGAGTCGCCTGCATGACACTCCGGCCCCAATCTAATTGAGCCACTGAATCAGCTTGAAAAATCTTTAGATTTTCCTATGAATAGATAGACCATCTGATTGCCCCACAAGATTGGGGTATCCTTTATGATGTGTAGCCTGTATGAATACATAGAGTCCGGTACAAAATAATAATTTCAAACCAAATTATAGTGCCTATCCAGCTGAAGTTGAAGAACCTTTGGGAGAAAAGTGCCAGGTCATCAAATTTTGCAGATAAGTGCCAATTGTGTATGGCCAATGTTGTGTAACACATGCAACAATTAGTATTGTCATATCAATAACAAATCACTTGTGTTACTTACACAACAAATTACTCTGTAATGGTTGTTAGAAACAGCATAGATCTTTGTGTTACTTTGATCAACCTGGGTGAGCCAGGATTGACTAATTGAACAAGATTTTGATGTTTAATAGACCTTTTTATATTTCTGAAATTGTATTATTTTGTTATGATATCAATACACTTCGAATAGGACATTTCTTTGTGTAGTTAGTTCGCTGGGTATGCCTACATTTCTCCATGAAATACACAATATGAAAATGTATATTCCTTTCAACTTGTGAGATTAACTGGTGTTTAAACTCTTCATATTTGATATGATATTTGATGGACTGTGACTAAATGGATCTTGAGAAAGATTTTCTTTAGATATTTCACTACAATAATCAGTACTGCTGAACTGGTAAGCAATTTTCTGACAAACATCTTTATTTGAGCCTTTCACTTTTTAAGTTTTCCTCTGAAGGGGTCAAAATATTTTCCTAGAGGGTACAATCATTTTCGACAAACTTTACAACAGTGGGACTCAAATCTCAATCCGTGTGACCTTTATGTAAGCAAGCATTGGATTTCACTTATTTAATAAAGCAGTCACTTGCTTGAGAAAATGGGAAGGTCTCAAATCTCATCTGAATGTGCCAAAACCATCACTATTTGTGCTCAAAAGTCAATGAGGATCACTCTATATTGTAGTTGTCAATGTAACACTTTATTGAACAGATGACAGTGTTGTTCTTTTAACACTTTCCACGCGGCAATAGGTTTTACCCAATACAAAACAGATTGTTTCAGAAACCCTTTTCAACTTTTAAGATCTATCTCAATGATTACTGAGCCAATACTAGGCATGTTTGCACTTATTTCAATGTATTTATCATGGTGATTCCAACTATGGTAATGAAATGCAATAATTTAGACATTTTTGAAACATTTTGTGAACATTTGGAATGTCGTCTGCAGCCGCCTGCCGCATGCTGCCTGCCGCCTGCCGCATGGAAAACGTTAAGCACAAAAATGTGGTGAATTTGGCAAGTTGTGATTGAGACCTCCCCATATTCTTAAGCTAGTGGCTGATCATTTAAACAAAACCTATTGCTATGAATGGGGGTATATTTGAAAAGAAAAACACATCAGCTTTTCATTGTTTATGTAACATATTACAAATATGAAATATCCGTTTTGCACAAAGGAAGACAGATTTAAGCATACTAGGTTCAAAGAACAATATGTCATCTTTTGGAATTGAAACAGACACAAATTGTTTGGGTCACAGTACAGCCCTCTGAATCATGTTACAGACTGCTTGTATTATACAGGGGTTCTTAGTTATTACTTACTTGTGGTATATGGTGGTGCTAATGATGTCACCTCTGTTGTTGTTGCTGTGGAATAATAATGAAATATGACAATCAATATATCAACCTCTAAAAAGTGAACAACAATCTCCTACAGAACTAGAAATGAGGCAACTTTGGGCAAATTGAATGTTCTAGTTATAAAAATGTGATTTGTGCTTTTCACGCTCACGCTACCAGGTTATGAATACCTGCAACCAGCTCAACGGCGCACTCGGCAATCCAACAGCAACTCCTACATAACGTATCAGTCATCAAAAAACTGTCACAAATATTCGTTCATCCCTCAAACAATAAGAGACTGGAACTCATTAGCTGAAAATATCACCAACATTATCAACCCTGACAAGTCCAACATCACTAAGCACTACCGAAACCAAGACCAAGAAATTAAAGACTAAAGAGCATATGAGCATAGAATCGCACAACAATTCCTGCTTGGGTGGTCCCACTACTAGGGATGTTAAGCAGTATACAAAAGAAGAAGAATTACTAGGTTCAGGACCAGAAATCCAACCCTAATTTACCATCCTCAATGTCAGGTTGACATCAGTAGCATGGAAGAGGGAAATTGTGAATGAAAAGAAAAAGTTGAAGGCATGTACATAGCATGTTATGGATAGCTACAATTGTACATGTATTACAAGAAATGAATACTGGGTAATTGATGGCAAAGGGGGAAACTAAACCCAGGGCTCCAAATATGCAGGAGCCAGGGGATATTTACAGACTAGTTAGCATGGAATAGCTCCTGGTTAATAATTCCTGTCCATGAAATTTGTAACACCAAATATGGCCAACATGTATTGAAAACCAGTAGTATGTTACATAATTTAAGAATAGAGACATTGTCACATTTAGAATAATTTGTCAATAAAAATATAATCTTGCTGGACCATGTAGCCCGCGCCACTTCATCTTTTCTCAATTTATCAGAAACGAAGGCTCGATCATCCTTCATAAAGGGGTCAAGCAACATTAAAATCGAGGTTGTAAAGGCCATGAAAAGTCATCTGTACACAGCAGAGCTCTGATAAGTCATAGAATTGGACACGACGAGGACCCAATAGAGTCAAACTCCGACATCTACGACAGTGACTGAGACTGACCAGTAGTAATCAGTAAATTAGATGTAGTGTGCTACAAATGTATGTGTATTTTTGTACATTAAACATTTCTTTTGGATAAAATAAAGACACTGATACTGATTACTGATTCAAGAGTCTTAAACTTAATAATAAGCTTTTATTTTCATCTCGTCAAAAGTATCAAGATTACTTGTTGAGCTGGTAAGTTTACAGTCTGGCTGGTAACTTTTACTTGCTACCTGCCCGACTGGCTGGTTGGAGAATTAAGGTACACCCCTGCAAAATAAACATGTACTTACGATATGTACAGTTGAATTCGTCACTCATGTCCTCGCAGTCATTCACCATATCACACACAGAAGTTAAAGCTATGCAAGTTTGACCATTAGCACACATAAATGTCTCATCTGTGCAGTCTATATAGAATTAAATGTCAATAAAAGTAAAACATGAGATAACTACAGATAAAGCGACGAAAAAACACACCCTGTTCTATAGCAAACAGACCTCTCATTTTTAAAGATGGTGGCCATTTAGAGGGACGCAGAGACCCAGTCTAAGGTTGGTTGGTCGTTCAAGCCAGTTGAACAGGGCATGATAATCAAAAACCTGTCCAATGTTTTAATAGAATGAATCTCAATAGGGCAAAAATAGAAGGACTGCAATTACAATAGGATTTTTAAATCCTAAATCCTATTTAAGTACTACTTCTTTTGTAACTCTTGAAACGTTTATACAGACATATCACAATTAAGAATGCTTCTCTGTCCATAAAAAGGGCCCCTGAATGGTATCTAAATTGCTTATTTCAGATAATGGCATCTTTTGACCATTTTAGCATAACAAATTGTGGGTGCTGGATCACAGCTCATACATCTATCTCATTGTCAAATCAAATAAACTCCATCGTGTACGCATATTTCTATTTGTTAATGGTCACTTCTTGTTCTTTGACAGTCCACAATAAGGGTGGTTTCTGAGAAGATGCTTGCAAATGCTTATAACCTTTATGCACAAGTCCTCAACCCTCCACTTCCCTCCCCATGTCAAATTTCGTCAATGATCAAGAGGAAATATCAAAGTATACATATTTGAATTCAAATCATTTAAGTTTGCTCAGCTCCAAATTGGCAAGCCTCCTTACACAAATTAATACACAACGCAACAGGCACATAATGTACCATATGCATGATGTTTGCGTGATGTTTGCGTGTGGCCAAATTTTGTGTGAGTAGAGCCAAAATCATGACTGAGTTTTGATAACTTTTGCAGGTGGAGCGATAAAAACTGTTTATTTATTTGCCAATCTGAAACTGACTAAACAATATTAGCTGTAACATATCATACTACAGTTCAACCTCTGTTATCCTGACATGATGGGACCAAGCAATGGCCGGATAAGTGAAAAGTGAATAATGTGTAATTCTGCATTAACTGTCCTAAAGGGCTCAAATTTGAACCAACAGACGGGTTCTGAATGAGGGGGTAATTACAGTGACAATGTATGGTTATTCAAAAGATAGCCTTCAAATGCTTCAGAGTGTGAAACTAAGGTTATTAGGGTGTAGAAAAACCTTATTTTCTTTGGGGATCATTCAGCCTGATAACAGGGGGTCGGATAACTTGAGGTTAGACTGTAATTCAATTAATTCTATCTCATAAACTTACCTATCAGTTGACAGATAACGCCTGTATATGGAACAGGGCATTCACACTGGGCAAAACAGTTGCTACCAGCAAATGTTTCAACACATTTGCCACCATTCAAACAGGGTAGAACAGCACACACATCCCAGGCTGAAAAAGAGTAAATGATAGTGGTGTAATTAGTTGTCATATTAGATGATCATTTAATCTGATACCTAGCTATTGGTACATGGGGAGAAATAAAACTATTAATGTTCAAGCACTTTTCCATGCATCTTATGTATTTGGTTCATGTTCAAATGTATTATTGTAATATATCTGTTTTCTTGTTTCATGATTGGCGACAGTGGAAAGGGTAATATTTCCCTATGTTTTGTACGGAGAAAAAAAGAAAAAGGGAACTATAGAAGACCGGTCAGAAAAGCTGTCATTATTGTCTTGTACAATATATGGAAACTGCAAGTCCTAACTCCATCAGCTTCACAGGGATTTTCCCTAACAGGTTCCCTAGACCCCTGCAAAGAAGCCCCTTTCCCTAAACCTCTGAAATTCACCCAACCCCCATCCCATTCAAATACTCCAGCACTGTCCATGGGATGTAACCATGTGTGTAACATTTTAGAAAATGTTATGCTTCTTAGAGCGTTTAACCCACCGCTGCCCGTCTCAATTTGGGGGCAGCTGCACAGGCAGATAGTCTGGACAGTCAGAATTTAATAACCTGGGCTTGTTGTAACAACTTCCTTACTATGTGCACATTAACCCTAACCTAACTGAGTACTACAAATAACTACGCCCAAGCGGACAGTTTTCGATGACATAATCAATAGAACCTCTATAGTAAGCGTAGTATACTGCACGAACGAGTAGCTGAGAGCCATAGTTGCCTATGGGGGCCAGGGTTTTGGGTTTGCAGGGTCCCCCAGTCGGGTCGCGGCGATTGATTTGTCGATTTTTCTTCCAAAATTGCGATCCTCGTTAAAATTCTAGTTTGGGAGTTAGGTTAGTTTAGCATTTTGTTCTCTTTCTGTGTTTGTTTCATTAAATAAAGATGTCGAGGTAGAAAAAGTCAGGAAGCGGCTCTGAATGGCCACCTCTTTACTTTGGATACTGTTCTCTATCAGCTTTGCTCCATGTTATGGGGATTACAGATGCTACAGTTTAACATGCTGACCGTCAGACAAACCTGAATTGTCAAACATTGCACTTGCAATCACAAAACTTGGAAGATATTTTCCTAGTTACAAATTGATACAAGCCATAGTTACTTTAAAATCAAGGTTTGAATAGTCTATAACACCCAACAGTTTACTAGGGCTTTCAAATTGATATTAATCTAGAAATTCAGGAATAGTGCTTTCACACCAACTCCAAAATATGACTGCAATCCCAGCTCCCAAGCCTCAAAAGGATAACGGGGTGACAGACCGAAACAACAATACCATATAGTATTTCTGTCAACTGTGTCAAGTTCTAGGTAAGCCAATTGGTGCTTATTTAGCATTGACCTGTTTTACTACTACAGTTATCTTTTCAGAGCTGTAGTTGAAACAGGGCCTAGCTTACGAGGCCATCACATTACTTGCTTTGAGCGCTGTTGTACTTTTGCGATGGCCTTGCACTACTTATTGATTCCAACAATGCTGTGAAAAAATGTTCCAATATGGCCAAGTCCAAAATCTACCTATAGGTTGTTTCAGCTGAGATGATCTCAGTGTTTAAGATAATCATATATACCGTATTATCCCTATTAAGCGCCCAGGGTGGTCAGCAAAGTCATTTTGGGTAGGCGCTTATAATGTTTTTTAAACTCATTTATCGTACTAAATAAAATGTACAAGTGGTAATTTGAAGATGCTGACCATTTGATGGTCATTTGAAGATGCTGACCATTTGATGTACTAAATACAATGTACAAGTGGTAATTTGAGAAGGCTGACCACTTGATGTCCTAACGAAAATGTACAAGTGGTCATTTGAGGATGCTGACCATTTGAAAAGGTGGGTGCTTATAAGGGATTGTTTGTTTGTAGTCATTGAGAAAAACAGGGGTGGGTGCTTATAAGGTCCTGGGCGCTTAATAGGGATAATACGGTACATGCAGTTTCCATGAATATGAATACAATGTTTAAGCACAAAACATCACACAAAGTGATGCAATATGTGTTAATATTTCATTTTTCTCTAAATCAATTAATTCAAACATTTAGATACATAGAGGGCTTTTTGTCCCATTATTACACTATTTGAAGTCATAGCAACTCATAAGGAAATTACTTGTATTTGTGTAAACTCCCAATTACTTTTCATTTCGTTCATGGTCTAGTGGTTGAAATGATTTAAATGTATTAAACATGAATACATGTGGGAAGCATACCAAAGTAGCAGAGCTTAGTTTCATCCCTTATTTGACATATTACCATGGCAACAATAATCACATATATTCAAAAATCGCCTGCTTAAATACTTGATTATGTTGCCAGTCTAGTGCATTCTTGGGCAAGTTTGGCAAACAATGAGACCAATAGTAATAAAATAATGTTTTTCAACCGTTATCCAAACTTTCCCCCTTTTCTTTAGCATCTGCCTTTATTAACTTCCTAACATACAAACATATACAACAATAATAACAACAACAGAAAAACACAAACAACCCACACACATTATACATTGATATATCAATACTATGTAATCCAATCTTCATTGGCTAATGTTGGGAATGAGACTTAACTCCTCACATAAAGTATTGAGACACTTAAAAATGCTCCAATACTTAACGTCCCGAAAAGGTATGGATTAATCGAAGCACATATCCCAGTGCATAATTTTGTTCTGGGTATATTGACATCTCTATTGTCGAGATACGATGTTGCGGAGCAGAGTTATTGTCATTTCAATGGTCGTAGGTCCAGTTTCAAAAGGGACAATAATTCAAAACAATAATGCAAACCTGCTTCTATCGTTGTCTATTATAGGGATGATTGTTACTTTTGAAACTGGACAGAATCATCGGATCTCAACAATCGAGGTGTCAAAATACGCAGAACAAAATTATGCACTGGGTTGTTGTCTTCGATTAATCCAAACCCTTTCGGGCCATTAAGTATTGGATCATGTTTAAGTGTATCGATACTTTTCGTGAGGAGTTTATTTAGTACCTACAAGGTTTTGATGTTTACTTATTATATGAAAGCATTCATCAGACCAATTATCATATGAACATTAGCACTTTCTTGATTTGTATACAAATAATCACTTTGAGCAGACCAAATATTTAACTTTTGTCAAAGTAATGAGGTATAATTCTATAACACTTACTGCTTGATCAGTCATGCTTCTATTAATTGGCACCATTTGTTGTGAAAAGAAACTTTCTGATATTATTTAAGAAATATAGGTTAACATTTTAACATTTTTAATCATAATCTATAACTAGTTATAAAATGATAATTTAATTTTTTCAAACCAGAGTTATTTCTGGATAATAAACAATAACATACACCCACAAATCAAAGCATTAAGATATGTTACCACCCTGCAATAAACCTAACTAATCCAAGTGTTTTTGTTCAATACAATATCACAACACGTACACATCGTTAAAATGTCAATCAAATGTGGGTGTCATAATATAATGCAAAAAAAAAGGTGTTTGCTTGTCCTCGTCCGACCGACTGTCTCCTATGGACCCGCCCGTAACGCTTTAAACCCTTTTTTTCATTTAAAAAAAATTAAAAATCACCTTTTTTTCGTTGGTGAAAAAAAAATATCATAAAAATGGAAGAAAAACATGTTTTAAAACACCACCTTTTTTTTAACATTGAGATATTTGTCTTTTTCGTATGTATTGTTATTTGTCAGTGTTCAATGAGATTGAGTTTCATCTTCAAATAACTAAAAAAAGTATTATAAATCCTCCAGTATCGGCAGTTCATATTTCGTTTTCGGCAGAGTTAAAAAATGTTATAATCATGACGTCACTTTTGATGCTAGTTTTGTTCCCATGACGCCAAGTGTTACGAAAAGGTGCCAACAAAAATGACTTGGAATGAAACTAGTGGTGCACCATGGACACAAGGAATCATATTAACAAAATGGCGCATCGTAAAAAGATGTAAACAATTATGAAATCCATCGTGACTCATAAGCAAAATAATGCCTGTCTGTATTTTCTTGTGTTTTGCTACTAAAATTTGTTAGTTCAAATTGTAAAATCTAGTTTGTGTTTTCATATACCGTGGTTTGCTTACGGGCCACGGGGTTATAAGTGCGTTACACGGTTGAACCGCCCGTGTAACGGTCGCATGCCTAGTGTTCATATTGATACTTGATACAGGATTTGAAGGGAAAAAAAGTAATCCAACCGACCGACCGACCCAACTTTTTTTTTGTTGCATCTATGGACAAGCAAACCATTGATTTTGTCCACTGGGTTATATGTGCGTAACATGGTTGAACCGCCCGTGTAACGGTCGCATGCCTAGTCTTCATATTGATACTTGATACAGGATTTGAAGGGAAAAAAAGTAAATCCGACCGACCGACCCAACTTTTTTGAGGGCATCTATGGACAAGCAAATAATTTATTTTGTTGGGCCTAAGTGGGTGGTGTGCACTTCATGGATATTGTGTTAAATTTGGCAGCTTCAATCCATTCCTCAGATCATGAAGCTTCTATAGCTTCATGCTCAGATCATGTCTGTTAACTGTCAATTTAATTAATTTGCAACCAGACGCCATGACGAAGAAGTTATCACAAGTAGCTAATATAAATTACAGAATAATTTATTGCAACAAGACGCCGTGACGAAGAAGTAGCGAAAACAAAATATTGGAAGTATCAGTACTTGATATTCATATAACAAGAACAAATGTCTTAATTTGAAGCTGCTAAACAAATTATGCATAACACTTTCCATGCAAGCCTGCAGACAACATTCCAAAATTTCACAAAATGTTTCAAAAATGTCAAAATTATTGCAATTTGTTACCATGTTTAGAAGAATCACCATGAAAAATGAAACAAACATCTGAAGTATTGGTTCAGTAATCCTTGAGATAGACTTTGAAAATTGGGAAAAGGTTTCTGAAAAATCTGTTTTGTATATAATGGTAAAACTAATAGCCGTGTGGAAAGTGTTATAGCACACTCATACTCTTATTTTACAAATTTGACTTCTTTAATTATGAAGGTCTCATTTAGTAGCTTGGTGCCTAAATTATGTGTACTCTATGGCTAACTTATTATTTATCATTTCCATAACCAAACCTTTCCCTTTCAGTAAGTAATCTTATGATTTACCATTTTAATCTCACTACAAATATTCCAACCAAATTCCAACCACTGTATATTTTGGAATCATGCTAATTCTTCATTGTATGATTGACCAAGAATACACCAGTAAATAAAACCACTATACTACACATATACACCCTAGTTCAACCGTGGGTCAACATTGTTGTGTATTCAGCATGTTCAGTGTTAAAATAACTTTGTGAATTGTTGGCATTTCCAATAGGGTGATATAACCTGCTTTTGTCCGCTATTTACAATACAAACAGTTTGAATACAAACATTGTCAAGCGTGACTGACATTGTCCGGTTACGCTACTACGGTGGGTGATCTAATTCTGTAAATTGCTAGTTTTAACGACACAGAAACTGCAAAGCCCCTTTCAGAAGAAGAAGTTTGACTCCATATAGACCATTTATAATATAAGACACTTCATCAGAACCACAGAGAGCTTTAGAACTGGAGTTCTGAGCCACTTGTGGCATCATTTTGTGAAAAGATTGTAAGAAAGGTAAGAAAGGGTAATTCAGTTGCTTTGATAGCACAGATCGGGGGGGGGGGGGGGGGGGGGGGGGGGTGGGGGCACCATCCCAACTAACCACTTCAAAAGAAGTAAGTTCCCCTTTAGGGTTTCCCTTATATTTTCAAAAATATACATTGGGTTGAAATGGGTTTTCTGTCAAATTGTTATGAGGTTCATACCAATACTTGACCAAAATTTCAAATCAACAGGTTCTGTCATGCTTGAGTGAGCTTGTATTGAATGACAGAATGTCCCATTTCAAAAGTTGTTAAAATAATGTTTAGTAGTGTGTGTATCCACCACGTTGGTGTATCAATTGACGACATCGATTTCTCATAGTGTTGATATGGAAGTCCAACTCTTGTTGCTAATCAGTTCTTGGAAGATGAAGGTATAGAGCGTTTGGTTTGGCTCTCGCGAACTCCCCAGATCTCAACCCAATCGAGCATCTGTGGGATCAGTTAAAGCGGGCCGTGGATCGTAGAGTGGATGATCACACTTATCTTGCTAACTTACGTCTTCTGGTACAACAAGAGTGGGGTGCCATCCCACAGCATCGAGTGGCGCGCCTCATCAACACTATGAGACGTCGATGTCGGCAAGTCATACATACAACAACGTTATTTTAGCAACTTTTGAAATTAAACGTTATTTTAGCAACTTTTGAAATGGGACATTCTGTCATTCAATACGTGCTCACTCGAGCATGACAGAACCTGTTGATTTGAAATTTTGGTCAAGTATTGGTATGAAGCCCATAATCATTTGACTGAAAACCCCATTTCATTCCAATGTATTGTTTTGGAAATATAAGGGAACCCCTAAAGGGGAACTTACTTCTTTTGAAGTGTTTATCATTTTGGTATAGGTATGTGGCGAAACGCCAACCTAGGGGCTTGAAGATCTGACAAAATGCCACATTGGGGGTCATGGAGACGTGAATTCTTATGCAACTTTTTGCATTGGGAACTGAATTTTAGCTTTTGGTTTTGGTTGTTTAAATTGGGGGCTTATAGAACCGAAACAGCCCGGGGTGCTCAGTGATCATTATAAGAGGGGTATCATGTGTGTCCAAGAAATCACGTAATTAGGGTAGTTTTTCAAGCTGGGGCACGTTACTTACGTATTATCGTATTTTAAGGTCCTCATTTGCTCCACGAGGATTATAAATAGCCATGATACATGGGCGAGATATATTTCTCAAATTGTATCCTTCGCAAGTACAATTGAGTACTTGTAGGGTATCAAAATATTTTGAGTACTTGTTTAGAGTATTGGCAATACTGATATTACATGCTTAGGATATGTAAAATACTTTGCCATACTTGTTTAGGGGGCGCTTTTTCACATTAACACGATTACGTATTTAGGGTACTTTTTAAAAGTCCTTGGACGCGCATGATACCCCCTTTGTAATGACCACTGAGCACCCCGGGCGAAACAGCTTCAAAAAGGGGTATGATTTAACTGCTAAGAAACTTGAAAAGGGGATCTTCTGCACCACGGATACCAATATATGTGAGTACCCCCCCCCCCCCCCCGGAGGCACAGCCCGGCCGTCTTTCTGCAATCTGCACAGATATTCAATTAAAGTAATATTGACCATATGCTTAACAACAGCTAAGAAAAGAATACATGCCAGAGATTAACACCGCCCAACCCCATCCCATCCCACCCCTTCAGATTCCCCTTAACCTCCAATTAAATCAGAGGAGATGGTCAAATTGTGTCACTTGTAACTTGCTACAAAAAGTCTGAAATGTTGTTGCTATAGACAACTGTCACTACAATAGCATTTACCAAAGTGTCAAACTCAAGTTTTATAACCCCACTATGTATCCAGGCAATATATTTAGAGTGAATTACAGTTCATTCATTCATTCATTCATTCATTAAAAAAACCAAAATCCTATGGATAAATAAACCCATAAAAAGTATTTGATAATAATATTGATTTCAATTCATAACCACGCAATCCTGGCCTGGGGTTATATTTTACGGTCATAATTTGTGCCAACAATATGCTGCTAACAATATAAATGTAGATCAGATTGCTGATTATTAACTTTAGTTTGGTATGCATATTGCATTCCAACGAACAACCTTGTCGTCCAACAAACCTAGTAATATAAAGTGACAACAAATTACTGCACAGAATCGAAGTGAATGACTTTTAATATATTTGTTGGAATTCTTATCTTAAATTCTGATGAATGATGTAGTAACATGGAAATTCAATTTGTCTAATGACTTTTTCTACAATAAAGTAGCTTGAATTGTCAAAATGTTCAGTATTTTTACATCACACTCCTTTTTTCTCATATCCTATGAAAACTGAAATTACAGAGAGAGAACTGGGGTTTTCTGCTGCAGTAATTTTAAGGAAGGTGTTCCAATTGCTGGCCCGATTTTCAACTGGATGTTTTCTATTCTACATGAAGGGTCATCCTTAAAATAGTCGTATTCAAAAGTTTGAGTTGCATAAACTCCGATGGTTCTTATTTAAGAAGCACAAGGTGACATGAAAGTTGCACATTGAGTAGTACACAAACTGCCCTACTGGTTAACCACCTTTGGCAGTAATTCACTACATTTTGGCCTATAATGACTAAATGGAACATATCTTGCGCCAAACATTTCACAGAAATACTGAGACGAATATGGGTTTTTTTCTGATATCAAAAATGTTGATGGGCCAAAAAAATCTTAAGTGATCGGAACATCCACCTTTAACATGTTTTGTACTTCATATGTCATACATATTATGTAACTGCACTTCCATATTTTAGGGAAAAGTCAGCCTCATTTCAGGTAGAATTCCTGTTCGGCTGGTACTATTTGGAGTTATTTGCTCCACTATTGTTGTCAAAAAAAGTTTTAACACTTTCCACGCGGCAGGCAGCTGCAGACGACATTCCAAAATTTCACAAAAAGTTTCAAAAATGTCAAAATTGTTAAATATCATAATCATATTTGGAAACACCACATGAAATGCATTGAAATAAGTACAAACATGCCTAGTATTGGTTCAGTAATCCTTGAGATAGACTTTCAAAATTGTGAAAGGTTTCTGAAAAATCTGTTTTGTGTATGGTAAATATAATAGCCGCGTGGAAAGTGTTAAGATGCACTCAGAGATTAGATCTGTTCCATACAACTTTCAGATATACCAATATTTGCATGGGCAGCCCCAATGCTATGCCAACCTGATTCAAGCAACTATTTCCTATTTTAATACTGGATATTTGATTTGTATTCCCTTTCACTGCATGTTTTCAATGGAGAAGTTTTGAAGAATGTCCCAAACACACAGCAAACAGTCAAAATGGAAGGGTATGTCATAGTTCAGATAGTTGCCAAGTCAAACGAAGGAGCATGACGCCATTTTATTTTTAAAGTTAAATTTAGTGGTTTGCTAATATTAGCAGTATATGGTGACTCTCCTGTTACAGTTTAAATGTATTCAAAGCCAGTTCCCCAACAATGTGACACTTGGTGAGGTTAAGTTTTGCAGCCCAAACTTGGTTTTCCAATACACGAAAATAAAACCAATGCCAAATAGGATCAGATAAGGCAATTTACCCAGCTATATCAAATATCAGCAATGATAATGATTTTTGGTGTCCAGCTAAAGCCATTGAGTTGTCCAATTTCTAAGTTTGGCATCCTTACACACACCCAAAACAATCCTACCCTTAACCCTTCTTACCCTAATCCTCACCTTAAACCTTACCTAACCAACCCCATCCCAAACGAAACCCAGTGGCGGCACTAGCATCTAAAACGGGCAAACAGGGGGAAAGAAAACAAATCTTCGCGGGGGGGGGGGGGGCAAGAAAAAAATATTGCGAGTGAAATCAGTATTTGTATTAAAGCAATATTATGTGATCTTTTTCAAATTTGTACACATATTTTTCTCTCTTGTAATGAAGTTTGACTATTAGGAAAAACTTTCCTGGACTCATAAATCTATTTTGACTGTATTTTCCATAAAAAACATATCACAGCAGATCTTTACTTAAATCATAATGGAAATATGCTTCCAGTTTAAGGAATTTTTCAACATATTGTTTTGATTTTCATCATAAAGCATTCCGTAGGGGTGTGTGTGTACAGTTGCGGTCATAACTGGAAAACACTGTGAACCAGTGGTTCCCAACCTTTTTCTAGTGGTGACCCCATTCCAGAAACCATTATCAGAGCGTGACCCCTCACAGAACAAAGTCATGTGTGTTACTATGATACAACACATTTTATTTTTGTTAAATTAGGCTAGTCCGCGACCCCACAAAAGGTGCGTCGCGACCCCAACTGGAATCGGAATAATGAAGAAGTTACGGCAATTTTACGGAGGCTATACCTAAGGGTTAACAGCCCCCTTAAAGTGAATTATTATTATCAGGGTGTTCCAACTATGAGTATGATTGTAGGCATAATCAAAACTGATTCAAAACAATCAGCCCTACCAGCTCTTCTATACTAAATTTCAAAAACACACTTCTTCACCCTCCAAACAGAGTCTCTTGCATAATTGAATCTCTGTATTTACTTAGCTACACTGTATACAGTATTAGTATTTCAAGTATAGACTGAGTTGGCGTAAGTTATACATTCATACAATGGAAAGTATTGAGTCGTTGCACTTCAAACACTGACCCCTGGGTTTTGACTGAGAACTTTTTAAACTGGTAGTAAACATGGTAATAGACCAACATGGTAGGGTACCACTATACTTACAGATAGCAATTCCTGTCTGCTTACATACTCTTTTGTACATAATAACTTAGAGTACATTTAGTTGTACCACCATGGTACCACCAAAATTTAAAAAAATGCAAATTAGAATTGTTTGCAATAAATGTCATGGGGAATGGGGGTGCAATATTTTAAAAAGGTGAATTTAAATGAATGAACTGTAAATTGTCATTGTTATTGTGATGGTAAAGTTGACTTTTCACTCTTTTTACTTGATAAGGTAAACATGTGAATAAAATATCAAGAATAAAATGATCTAAATGAAAGCATATTACATTATCACATCTACATAATACTACAGTTGATATAGATGGCTTCCTGTACGTACATTGTGGTACTATAGTAAAAGTTTGCAAAAATATTCCAAGTTGAGGCATGATTTAACTATTGAATTCCTTTCCCAATGCGTTAAAATTGTGATATGCCCACAGTTTATACTTCAATGTCACGCAAGTCAATGTGTAGGTGTACCGTGTAAAGCTCATAAATCAGTCCATTTCCCACGTCTATTTCAGGTAAGAAAACAAAGGCCAGTGATTGTTGCTGTTATTTTGATTGCAACGTAAACACAAGAGTGGAATAATTGTCCCATGCAAGAAATCTATTGAATGGAATATTATTTACGATCCATCTTTTCAATATGGCAATGGCATTGTTGGTTTGTGTGTGCAACGTAGGTGTTAGCAATTGGAACGTAATGTGTGAACAAAATCAACCATGAAAATGCGTTCCGGAGAACATGTGGGCATGATTTTACGAGCAGTTGATGGTTTATGTTTTGTACTTTAAATTACTTTACAGGCATGTACATTCTTTTAATCGTACAAAGAATTTTGATAAGTTTGTTGGAATATATTTTTCAATTAATGACTGACTGCATCAATATGAAATAATATAGGCAGTGCACTGCATTGAAAAGTGATACAAGAAAGTGCAGCTTTGAATATCACCAGCCTCTCTCACCTTTTGTCAATCTTAATATCCCCATTATTGTTTTGACACTTAAACAGTTTGCATTCTGAATTCAAAAAAATCAATTATTTCAAAATAACAGAATTTGTAAAACGACCTTATTTTTGTACAATATTTAACCAGTTCCCAAGCCCTCTCTAATCTCACCACGATGGCACATCCCAACTAAAATAAAATGAGAATACCTCAAGAATCTAACAGTCTCTAACAGTATATAGATCCACATGTTCATACTTCCTGGTTCATTGTGTTTCATATCAAATCAAAATTTAAGCATAAGGCTATTTTATTATTCATTCAATATTGGCAATTTTCTATGCATATGGACGTTGTCTTGCCCACTTACTCACTTGTGAGCAATCTGTGAATCCCTCCATCCAAAACCATTCCCACGCTGCAGGCAACTTTTACCAAAACCCTGAACTATAGTTCAATCTGTTCCAAATCGGCGAGAAATATTTGTTTTTTATCTCTTCACACGCAAAAGTAATTCGCACACGGTTTTGGTCGCATGCACGTGTCACGCATATGATGCACAGTGCACTTGCTGTCCTCATGCGCGCTCGCGTCCTTCTATATTCATTCGCTGCTATAAGCTGGTTTCGCCAGTTTGGAATTGATCAATAGGTTACTCCATTCAGTACAGATTACCAAATACCACAATCCAGACAAAAAACTTATTTTTACCACTGGCTATTCAAAACTTATTCATTCTTTGGACTGATCTGAAAAGGTCCAAGAGGTATTGACTTTGTTAAGTGTCAGTTTAAGGATTTGTCCATGGCTTGGCCATTGGGTGTTGCATATGGTATTATAAAATAAGCATTGAGCAGGCTGATATTAGAAAGCATTTATGATGGCAGGTTCAGGTAACATCTGAGATGACATACTAAGGCCTAAAAAAAAAGGTTTGATTGGCTTAACCCGACCGACCTTATTTTTACCGCCGACCCTAAACATTTTTTTTTGTTTTTTTTGTTTTGTTTTTTTTAAATTTCTTTTTTTGTGTGTGAGAAAAAGAAGAAAAAAACAGTGAAAATGTGTATTTGTGCCATTTGTTTATGTCTGTATGGTAGGGGTGTGCTGGTATATAACATTTCATAGACGTTTTATAGATTTAAAAATAAAAAAATCCGACCTACCTACCCTATTTTTTTCTTCTATGTTACGCCAATCAAACTTTTTTTTTTAGGCCTAAGCATACTACCAAAATGTAAATAAGGTCTTTTTAGTTACACTGACCTTAATTTCAATGATATAACATCAGTATGGCGACAAAAAAACCAACCTGTTTTACGGGCAGACGGACCTGTCAAGTAGGGTCGGTCGGTTTGGTTTTTTGGGGGTTACCTAAAATGTCACCAAAATCTGGAGATTTTTTTTTTAATTTTGAGAAAAAAGATTTCGACAGATTTTCGGCCAAAAAACTGCTGATTTGAGAAAAAAAATTCTATAAAAAAAATAAAATCTTGTGGGTCGGTCGGGCACATAAATCAGGGTGTGCGTTTTTCCTCGCCTAATCGTAAAAAACGCTTTCCTGTGTGTGTGTAGACATCCAATAGCAACTGCTATTGATTTAAATTTGCCTTGTAACCAGCCTATAGTATCGTTAAGTTTGGTTATGAACTGAAGTGCATATGGTTGTCATGATATCCTAATCGATATGCATCACCTAAAGTACACTTTATTCCATTAGAATGTTATCATTTATCACGTCTATAAAATAGATGAATGTTCTTCCTCAAGACAGCTGCTGCTCATCCCATTGCCCTGACCTCCCTCTCCAACCCCCCCCCCCCCCCCCCCCCCCCCCCAATCCTGGATACGATGATCGCAGTGTGAAGTAGTAGTTTATAATCTTGAGGTTGAAGTCTTTGCAAAGTAGAAATTGCAATGCATCATGTCTGAACATCTAGATGGACTAATGTACCTTGTACCCCCTCATCTAAAGGATGCACCATTTTTTGGAGTGGGGGTCTGGAGGTTGGGGTTGGGGGGTGGGGGGTTAAACATTTACTACCCACTATTTAGGCAAAACAATCTGCATGACCCAAACTTCTATGCCCTGAAAATATAATAGTGCGTCCCTAACTCCTCTCACCCTAAGCTGACCCACCCCACATCCCACTGATCACAGGAATACAACAACCTCCATAGTGCGTCCAGATTCAAAGCTCTAAAGCATGGACATTATCTAAGGTAACACCTGCATTGTATGGTTAGCCCACAGGTGCCTAGAGGTTGCAATCTATACTTGAACCTTATGTGTCCACTAGCTATACACACCAAACCCAAATATTGTATCAATATAGGCCCAGTGGGGGTGTTCATTTACAGATTATACAAACCACTACAAAAGGTCTGCAAGACCAAAGAATAGTCAAGTCCAAATATAGGCCGAATCACTGCCCCATTCATGCAAAAATTGTTGTAAGTCTGACAGTTCCAGTAAAATAGTGAAAGTTCAGTTATGCATTATGACTGTTGGAGCTTCACACTGAATGAATTCGTAAAAGTAATAAGACAGCAGATCTCTCAGTTTTACAAACGAAATGGTAGAAATATAAAATCCATGATTTCTATAAGGCAACGAAAAAACATCTTGTTCTATGAGTCAGATCGACCCATTATTTTATTCTATTTTTGAATTTTCACAATATTTGCATTTTTTTTGTTCATTTTTTTTCTAAATTGGAAAATCTCGAAAATTGTTAAAAATTTACCAAATGTGTACGAAATTTGTGAGAGAATGAAAAAACCTGAACAGCCTGAAAAAATGCGTGAAATCGACCTATAAAGGCGAAAAACAGGCTGAAAATAAAAGTGCAGAAATTTGGAACACAAAATAGCCTGAAAATTCTCATGCCTGACACAGGGAGTGGGGTTTCGTCTCCTAAAAGGATACAAAACAGAACTTGACAATAATTAAAAGCCCTATGATGATATTATCAAATACATATCTGATTTGCAATCTGCTTCCACTTCTGAAGGTCCGGTTTCTATGATTGATTGATGATTGACAACCCAAAGAATCATCCCTAAATTTTATATACTTACGTGAAGCACAGTCAGGTCCTTCATAACACCTTGGACATGCGCATTCATAGTTGCCTGGTCCTGGCAGGTTGCTACATGTGGCACCATTCTGGCATGGAGCATTATCACAATCATTGATTTCTAGAACAAAAGTTGGAACAAATTATCATTAAAAGAAATTATAATAGTCTAACATTTTTGAAATATTCCAGCTAGTTGGGGCAAGTGCATCATACTGGGGTGTTGGGGTGTGGTGTGGGTGGGGGTGTGGTGTGGGTGGGGGTGGGGGGGGGGGGGTGTCGTGGCTATTATTTGTTCCGTTTTCGACCTGAAGAAAAAAATCTTGAAACAGTATACATATGAACACAACATTTCAAGTAGATCAAATGGAAATAATTAACTAGCCCAATGTACATGTATACAGATATATGCACACTGCAAGGACTAGCTCAAAGGGCTATGCATTGTATACAGGAATGTGCAATAGAGGTTATCCATGTAGCCAGGCGGATTGGGCAACAAAGGGGATTCGCACCTAGTCTACTCTATATAGAGAGTTGGTGCATGGCATCCAGTTCATAGCATGAATTGTGCTATCAAATAAATAACATGAAATAGGTGTATCTTCTTTTTGATGATCTTAACACTTTCAAAACGGCAGGCGTCTGCAGATGACATTCCAAAATGTCACAAAATATTTCAAAAATGTCAAAAGTATTGATTTTTTATTACCATATTTGGAATCACCATGAGAAAGGCATTAACATGAGTACAGACATGCTTAGTATTGGTTCGTTAATCCTTGAGATAGACCTTGAAATTTGGGAAAGGTTTCTAAAAAATCTGTTTTGTATTATGGCAAAAGTAATAGCCATGTGGAACGTGTTAAACACAGTTTACATGTAGTATTCCTGACAAGATGGCTGATAACCACTATACATACAGTAGGAAGGGCAGTATTTCTTGTTTAATTTTTATATTTTGATGAAAATTCAATGCACGACTGACGTTTGTTACATACCTATATCACATAATGTGCCAGCAAACCCAAAACTACATTCACATGTAAATTCTAAGTAATTTGGTGGCTCTGAAAGACATGTGGCTCCATTTAAACAAGGTGCAGATACACATGGATCATCAACTACAAATGATACAAAGAGATAACATTCATTAGGTCATGGGTTAATTAACAAATATGCATTATAATATGTGGTGTCAGTCATGTAGGATTAACTTTGATCATGCAATTGTACTATGTTAAACCAGGAAGTAAATATAAATGGCTCGTCTTAATTTTCACAATAAGATTTTTTTCTTTTTTTTTCTTCTTCTTATTGTTGATGCCGGCGCACCAACTATTTATTTGTATTTGTCATACAGGAAACAATAATATGAACATATAGTTTTAATATTCTCTTAAATAATAAAGTACAGTATTTAATTACTGTCTTTCCACCTTTTATATAAACCCCATTTTTTATTGTGTTTATATAATCTTCCCTTTCCAATGGCAATATGATTTTCAACTTGGAACATAAAATGAATTAAGCCCTTAAACACTTGAAAAATCGGCTTTTTAGATTTTAGGTGTAGGCCCTTATGTATTGATACTGACATTGACATATAATGTTAAAGGTTCATATGAGAGTGAAACCCAGAGAAAAGTCCATTCAAACTCCTGCCGTTGCGCATGGGCCGACATCGCCAGATGAACGTTGACATTGCTTCAACTCGCGCATCTATATCCATAGACTTCAGGCGATGCGCAACGACAGGAATATGCAGTAGCGTAACTAGGGTCTTCAATTTTTTTTTTTTTGGGGGGGGGGGGGCATGTGGGGGGTCATCAGGGGAGCATATCTGACTATTTATTTTAGTATACATAGGTATTACATCAAGTTTGTCATTTCATTTGGGGGGAATCAGGGGGGGGCAAGCCTTCTGGCAGGGGTGCAAATGCCCCCCTCTGGTTATGCCACTGGGAATATGAACGGACCTTCAGTCGACATCATTGCCATGGCCATAAGGATGTTTTGGCCTGTCTATTAGGAGGAAGAAAGGCCTATATTTTAATTGTCTTTGTTTTTTACTCTAATGGTAACTCAGTTAGACACATAATATTCAATGGGGAATGAGAATGGGTCGATTTGGTGAAATTATAGCAGTCATTTTTAAGTATGCCTTCATGTTTTATTCCGACAACAATACATTTTATGGAAAAAATACCTTTATTTGTCATAATCTAAGGCCAAAATGACATTGACAATATTCGAGTAGTGATTAACTAAAATAATACACTATTCTACTTAAACAATCACCAAAAATCATGCAAGCAAAGTACAGATCTATGCAAGTACAACGGTTCAAGGCAAAATTCCTGCACAATTTGTTGCGATTTACATTAAAAACCATGTTTTGAACAGTTTCAGTAAAATTTTGATCCCTAAGATTTGAGCCAAACTGAAAAATTTAAATCCTAGACAAAACTAGATTCTTACATATATTTTCCTATGTAACACACACATAATACCTGGCCATGAAAGATTGTATTTTATTGGAGGCTTGTTCCTATTGGTGTTGGATAATTTCATTCTATTTTAATATGTTCAGTCATTTGAAGCTAGCCTATAATTGCAGCTTACAAACCCTATAATAAGGATAATAGGTGCCTTAACCAATGTATGACCTTCGGGAAGCTTTCATATTTACCGAAATTGTTACGGACTGAAGTGGTGTTTTGTGTACAAGACCAGTATGCATGGGTGATGGAAAATGCATGAGATGTTTGCAGCAAAGAAACTTTTGCAAACTTTGGGATTGCTTGTCTAGCTGCCATGCATAATGTACATTTCTGCCGCCGTGTTATACAATCAATAAGATTTTCAAATGTTTGTTAGTGTCATAACACGTTTTGCTTCAAGCATGTTATATGCAATGTAATTTGCACTGGTTCTAACTTCACAGTTCACTAATGGCCCAACCATCATGTATATTACAATATGACAGTGTGTGACCAGTTGGATGTTCCAAGA
The DNA here is from genome assembly GCA_035610835.1 of Ophiura sarsii. Classification (NCBI taxonomy): domain Eukaryota; kingdom Metazoa; phylum Echinodermata; class Ophiuroidea; order Amphilepidida; family Ophiuridae; genus Ophiura; species Ophiura sarsii. The sequence continues at coordinate 57,035,060 of CM069445.1, read as the reverse complement.
TATCATAAATTTATACCACCATTCTAAATTTGGCTTTGAATTTTGTTTAAGACTTTTTTCATGCTATATCCTCTTGTTTTATAAATATCTGTTACATACAAGAATAATTCAGGAAAACTTTTCCTATCCTAGAAAAAACACATCTTTAATCATTACATATCAATATTATTGGCATTATGAGTTTGAGATTGTTATCCCCAGATCACCACTTTTTCACCATTAATTTTCTAGAAAGATAATGATATGCAATATGTAAATTTCATAGTTAAAGATGACTATGCATATCTTGCTTTTTGATCTAATATGTTTTTAAAAAAACATCTCAATTTAGTCTGATTGAAAAATGAATATTAAAAAAACTAACTAGTGTGGAAGGCCATGTCAGAACAAAAGTATAAATCCCTCTTTCAAACACATAGGGGATAATTCTCCCCAACTGCTTTATAATAAGCAGCTGCTTTACAAAAACATAAGAAAAGGAAATGAGCAAAGGAAGGTCACACTTTCGTAAGATGCACCCAATGGTACTGTCTGGGTTCCCTCCATTCATCACATTTTTGTAAGATAATTTGGATAATCAAGATAATTTGGAGTATATAACTTCTTTGTTCACACATTTTACGCAAGAAACTTGAATAGGACCTCCTATTGCCGAAAATGCTTTAATAAATAGGGGATGAGAAAAACCCTGTTCCACGGGCCCCTGACCAACCCATTTTGTTTAATGTTAAAAATATATATATTACAAAATCTTTCTGAAGAACAATTTTTGTGTGTGGACAATTTTGGAAAATTTTGAAAATGTTTGAAATTTTAAAATATGTTTGTAATTTGTTGAAATCTTTTGAATTTGTTAAACAAAATTATTAAAATTCACTAACATTTTCAGGAAAATCTTGACTGACTACAAAGCCTAACTGACCAACCCTACCTGAGAGGTTCTTTTTCCTATAGAACAGGGTCACATGGTATTTTTGTTGCCTTAGGGAAGGGTATATTATTTTAACAATCTGTTCAGATTACTTTGAAGGAGGAAAATGATTCTAAAAACTCTTCAAGGCAAGGTTAGTCATTAATGATCAGTGATTGCATTGATTGTGTATGTTTAGGATGTCATCTGGGAGTTATCTTAACTAGTACAACTTTCTGAAAGAATGGGCTGCGGGATGAAAAAAGTGTGGTTTTTTTTGCAAAAAGGTGTTTTTGTGGCAAACAGTGCTTGTTTTCCCTATACCTACAATACCTACATTGTACAATCACCATGTGTTTGGGTTCAATACCTACAGATAACCCATTGTTAAAGATCCTATTCTCTTATTTTTATGAATGGTTTGAAATTTATGAATTATGAATGGTTTGAAATTTATGAATTATGAATGGTCTGACTGAACAATTCGCTCATTTATAGACGGTTGAAAAGTCAAGTCTTAAAATCACTCTTTCTACTCTATACTCCAAATTATCTGACACACAGACAGACTTGGTAATATTGAGCAGGGGCAGCAAAAAATGCAAATTTCCTGGGATAATAAAACTTTTCCCTTCATGAAGAAATATTCCATTTCAATTCTTAGGTATTTCACCTAAAATGTCCCTCTCTTAAAAGGGAGGTGTCAACCCTTTTTATGAAATTTATCAAGCGCTGTAACTTTTATACTAATAATGTAATACATTTTTTTTAATGAAATGAGTCGGAGAATCCATTTTTGGTTTCAAATATCACAAAAAAACTAGTGATTTTTACATTTTTGCCCAAAAATCACTTTTTTGGTGCCAAATTTGTTCAGACAACCTAACAAAATCAGTTTTTGGTCAAAAAATCCAAAATGTCACCAAAATCATCTTCACTTAAATATCTGGGATCTGTGGGTTTTTTTGGGGCTTAGTGTCTTTAGTTTTGAAAATATTGACCAAAAAGTGCAAAAGATGTGTGTTTTTGAGATTAAAAACATTTTTTTTACACTTTTTGGTCAATAATTTCAAAACTAAAAAAATGTAAGCCAAAAAAACAAAACCATCCTAGATAATTAACTTAAGATGATTTTGGTGAAATGTTGGCATTTTTTACCAAAAACAGATTTTGTAAGGTTGTCTAAAAGTTGTTGGCGCCAAAAGAGTGATTTTTGGGCAAAAATGTAAAAATCACTATTTTTAGTGAATTTTGATACCAAAAATGGATTTCCGACTAATTTCATTAAAAAAAAACCTTTTATGTACAACACATTTATAGTTTAAAAGTTACAGTACTTGATAAATTTGGCGCCAAAAAGAGTTGACACTTCCCTTAAGTCAAACATTTCCCAGGAACCAGGTTCTGAAGATCCCCCTTTTTTGCAGTCATGATTGAGATGGTATACATTCAGTGTTGGGTTCAACCTTTTTCACAGTCATCGTAACATTTTTACAGTTTTCCATGTCGGAGACGGAGACACAGAGCCTCCACTACGACCTTGTTACCTTAAGGGGGGACTTAAGGAATTTTTTTGTTGAATTTTGTTAGTGCTGTAATTATTGAACCATGACTCAAATGTATATAAAAATATACATTTTTGGAAAGGAAATGGATCAGAGAATCCAAATTTGGTATCAATTTTGACCAAAAATCACTTTTTTTACCCAATTTTTTTGAACAAAGCTAACAAACATAATTTTGAGTTAAAAATGTCCAAATCACTTGATGATGATGTTAAGACACTACTGGAGGGAAGAAATTTTTTTTAAAAATCTAATCCAATATTTTTTGAAATTTTGACAAAAAAGTGTAAACAAAATTAAAAAATCAATTTTTTCACGTTTTTTGGTAGGTTTAAAAAAAAAAAAATTGTCCCTTCATTAGTGTCTTAACATCATTTTAAAGTGATTTGGCCATTTTTACTAAAAATTATTTTTTGTTAGCTTTGTTCAAAAAAATGTGGGTCAAAAAAGTGAATTTTGTGATTTGACGCCAAATTTGGATTCTCTGATTCATTTCCTTTCCAAAAATGTATACTTTTATATACATTTTATTAATAGTTCAATAATTACAGCACTCACAAAATTCAAAAAATCAAATCAAAAACTTCCTTAAGTCCCCCCTTAAGCTGATAACATACTTTCAGTCGGAGGTCGAGGCGATTTTAAGTCGCTCTAGTGGACTATGAAACACAAATCATTCTGAGCTACTCGCAAGATCGAATCATCACTCGATCACAAGTTGGATGGAAGTCAACTGCAGCTATTCAGGTAGTTTGGAGCCTTGCGAGTTGCGACCTGTAGCGACCTCTCTCAACTTTTGGCAAGTCGCTGCCAATGATTTGCTGTGCGGTTGGTGCAATAATGACATGAAACATGCAGAGCTAGAACTTCAGGGTTTTTTAACCAACCAGTTGAGCAGGTAACTCGCAAAAAATACCTGCCCACCAGCCAGTGTAACACACTTACACCGTGTGTTCGAAAATGTTTACCCGCCAGTTGGGCGGGTATTTTTGTATCTTCACCCGCCTGAACCAAATGTTACCCGCTATAGGCAGGCGGGCTGGTGCTATTTCCAGGCCTTGAAAGATGTCATCGGGAACTACATGAATCATGCAGTAATCAGTATCAGAGGTTTAGACCAAGCATGTGCAACCTTTTCTACCACACGGGCCGCATTGTGATTTTGAGATCTATTCACGGGCCGCAGTGATTGTCAAACATTCCAAAACACTAGGAGTAATAGGGAGAGGGGAAGTCCATTGCTCATGGAATACCCGCTTCTCTTCTTGTAATTTCCTCTTTTTACTCGCTGTTGCTGCTGCAGCGCCATTTTAACCAGGAATTTTATCACCAATCACGCCTTGAGTTATATTTCCTTAATGCATGCAGTGCGTCACCCTACTAATTATAAGTGAGCACACCACTAAATCACTCCACCATTTGTGTAAAACTAGGGAGTTCCGGTTAAAACGGGCCGCATCAGTGGGAATTTTAGGATTGCTTCGTGGGCCGAAGATTAGAGGTCGGCGGGCCGGGCCGCGTGCGGCCCGCGGGCCGCAGGTTGCACACGCTTGGTTTAGACCATGGCTGTGCATGGATATAGCGTTATAATAATGGTAATGGGTATAATGTGCAGATGAATGACTTTCACCAACGTGACAAATTCAAACTGCATGCAATTAAACTCCACCTGAATTCAGCCCTTTTATGGCAAAAAGATGTATCTTATATGTACTCTCCTAATGATATACTTCCGTTTAACATGGATTGTGTTAACTTGGTTCAATAATCCTCACTTAGGAAAAGGTTGCAACTTGTAGAGAAAATACAAGTAATATACTGTCTTTTACCACTACATGATTTATGGAGAAAAAAGCTAACTTTGATCATGTTAAAAGGAAGTATACTGTTAAAAAAATTCATACAAGATACATTCTTTTGCCATGTGTCCGAATGTGACATCAGTGCGTAGTCTGCTGATAATAATAACAACTTTATCATTGGTTATGTGACAGTGACACATGTACACAACGCAAGGACATTACAGTCATATCGTAATAGGTATTACGTAGTGATGTATAGTTAGGGGTAGGGAAAATCTGTGATCACATTATTTTCCTAACCGTACGTATAATGTCTACAGACCACTACTATAGTCTATTTGTCCATCACGAGACAGTGACATAACTGCGTATTCTTCTAATTGCAGCTCATAACGTGCGCGCCTACTCGAGGCGCTGGCGTATACACACGAGCGTTGAAAGACAGAAGATACATACGCGTGCGTAAAAGCTGCGCCTCACAAGTCACAAGTTACGTCACTGTCCAGAGGAAGCCAAATAGAGTATAGTAAGTTAAAAACAACATAATTTGTATCAGATTTTTGTACACTAAATCAAATCTTTGATTACTAATTAACAAATCAATTTATTGGCTTTTGGGACTTTTTAGAGATAATTAAGAAACGATAACTCAAAACAATAGGTTAAACGTCAAAAAACAACCAAAGTTTACCATACGTGGCTATGTAATACTACAAGCGATATGCCCATATTTAACATGCAATAAGCAATAACACAGTGATATCACATTCGTTTTCTCAGCTGGAATGAAAAATAGTTCATCAAATATAATCTCATGAATTATGAACTGTACAAAGTGCTTAAAATGCTACTATTAGTGCTAAATTAAAAATGGTAAAATATCAAGTGCTAAATGAACACATCAATGATTGTGCTAAATCATTAATATAATGTGTGGAAAAAGCATGGACAATTATTATTATTTATGATGAGTCAAACAATGATGCTGCTGCTGCTGCTGCTGAAATAGATAATTAGAAAATGAGGTTAGAAAAAGTTACGGCAAAATGTTGCATGCGTTGTGAGCTCAGCGTTATTATAGCATCTAGTATGAGCAGTTAAATGCCTGATCATGCAATGCAGCCTACTCATTCTACCTTCCAATATAATTTTATTTAAGGTGAAGGTTGCAAGACAAGCGATTGTTGGTGGGTGTATAATCATGCAGACAAAAATTAATAGATTTCAAATTGAGAAACCATACTTGGCAGTCATTGCTGTCATCTATAAACCTTATTTACAATATATAATTGGCGCCTTTCTGTCATTGATTGGGCAAACATCGATATCATATAACCTAAAACGAAACGAAGAATGTAAACATTACGATATCACGTAAGGAAAGCGAGACGAAGAATGTAAACATTAAGATATTGAGTCGCGTAACAAAAGCGACGCAAAGGATCCAAAAATGACATTCTTATTTCCTCACCTCGCTTTCATTATGCGATATCAATGTTTACCCCATCGATGGTGAGAAGGGCGCCAATTATAAATAAGGTCTTTATTTAGCCTTGGCCGCGTTTAAATGCCTTCAATTACCATGCCTGCGAATGTGTAAAGTAATAATGAGTGCATGAAATATCTTGATCCACGCAATGTCCGCAATCGCCCACTACATCATTGTTTGTGCTGGGAAATGCATACCGATGAAACAAAACAAACAACATGTTAGGCACATTATTTTGAAAACATGTTTTTGCCAATTGATCCTAGTTAATGTCAGGTTTTCGGAGTGCACAATTTTAGGAAGGATGCAAAGTCTCACAGCATGTACAGTAATATGAATACATGTGTAATAGTGAAGTCTGGTTTCTGTGACTTTCTTATTGAAAACTTCTTCAATTGCATATAAGAGATGTCTCTTTGTATGCAACTAATATTTGTTACAGGAATAACCACAAACAAGGGATATGAATGGGCACAACAATGTGCAGAAATATGGCGCCACAAAGTTGGTCGGGACATGATTTTTATACAAAGATGATGTACCAAGACCTGACAATTAAAACCTAAGGTTACAAGCACCAATCAATTAGGCGCTGTTTGGATTACATTGTAAAATAATTTTAATTTATTTAAAAATATGATCAATTGCGTTGCTTGTATGTATTTAGTTTGATTTATAATCTTATTTAAGTCATTTTTAAGCATTAGGCCTAAAGGTGCAACACATGGGTTTATGTAACATTGTATAAATTATGATCAAATTTTGAAGGGAAAATATGAAAAAACAGCATTTATTTATATGACTGAATATTTCATCATTTTCTTGGCCAAATGTGCAGTCATGTTAAAAGTTATACAACCAATACGTTAATATGTTGAATGAATGCATGCAATCTAATGGTGGGATTATATACATGCTACCAGATAAATCACACACATGTGAATGATCTAAAATGTCTATTTAATGTTGGAATACTACTACAAATTGGCCCAAATGTACATGATCCCTACAAAATGTTTGATGTATGGGAATAACCCCTAACCATGTAAATATGTTAGTGATTTGATTAATTTACTATGATAAAATTATGCAC